>OV884046.1:10005000-11255000 GCA_930367265.1 Catocala fraxini
TATATTTTTGTTATTTACGCTAACGGGACGCGATGCTCTATCCTTATCATTACGTCGACACCACTATGCACTGTCTCTTTTCGACAAATCTCTATTTTGTATGTAGCGTAGTAAGGCGTATATAGGGTGTCTAACTTGATGTGTAGCCGTGTGTACCAGATTTGAAAACGCTAATATATTTTTATTTTTGAGCAGATTTAAATATTTCTTATATTTTAGAGTTTGAGTGATGTACATAATTATTTGAAATAAATATTTAAAAAATATGAGACTGCTAAAGACATCTGTATCTATACTAATATTATAAAGCTGAAGAGTTTGTTTGTTTATTTGTTTGGTTGAAGGCGCTAATCTCAGGAACTACTTACTGGTTCGAATTGAAAACTTCTTTTAGTGGCGGATAGCCTATTTATCGAGGAAGGCTATAGGCTATATAACATCAAGCTACGACCCATGGGAGCGGCACAGTAACTATAAACGCGGGTGAAACCGCGGGCACCAGTAAATTATAATTGGCGTGCCACTGTATTTAATAAAAAATATGAAAAATAACATATTATCTTTTTCTGACATAACGCTATAAAAAACTAGTCTGTTTATCCTATCTATATGATAAACGTAATTGTTTGTTAAAAACGTATTTTTTAATATGTTTCGTAGTTGTTGTAAATCAATTAACATTTTATTGAGAAATAAAGATATTTAACAGACAAAAGCAACGCTACAAACTTGTGACATAAAAACTCCGTGAATAGGTAACAGACATCAACTCCTTATACGAATATGCCTACCCAAAAAGAACGTGTATTCTGTACACAAAATAGGAGTATTTGAATAATTTAAAACATAGATATAGATATATACCTATATCTAATGTTATTTACTTTAATCTGTTTTTACCGAATGTTGCGAGAAAAATACATGCGAATGCTGAGTATGAGGTGTCGTGTCTGATTGCCTGCGTCGAAGTACTAAGTCAAACCTAAATCTATATGCTACCAGAGTTAGTGCTCTCTATAGAGAAATAGCAAAAAGGTTAATCGACGCTTCCCGTGACCAGAGGGCTGGTCTTTATTTCGCGGAAAGAATAAGCATTGCCATTCAACGTGGCTATGCTGCCAGTCTTCTGGGCACACTACCAGTCGACTATACGCGGAGGAATTCTATGACGCCTATTAGAGGATTTTAGTTTTCTTTTTATTTTGGTTTAATAATATTTTAGGTGTAAATTAGTTTTACAGAATTATGAAAATACATAATTTATTATGTTATAAAGGAGATAGGTTTAAAAACCCAGGATTCAACCTCTTCGTCATCATGTGACATATATTTTTCATCATATTTTTGTAATGTCCCACTGCTGGGCAAAATCCTCTTCCTTGGACTTCGAAATCACTCTGTTGGTAGATATCCCCTGACCTTATGACCTTGTGACCCCTATATCTCGGGGTCTTTTGACCCACAGGGCCCATATTCAAACTCGACTGAGAGATGACCCCAAGGTGTCTGCTCACCAAGTTACAAGTCAATCGGTCCGGTGGTTTCGGAGCTATGCTTTTAACTAACAAACTGTCACTAACAGACAGACACTGTTTGTCTGTCACCCACATAGTGTTTTCATTAACCTCTTTGATAAAGACTCAGAGGTTAATAAACTATATGTAGCAAAATGTGGATGTTATACATTTCTGCCTACCCCTTAGGGATATAAGCGTGAGATATGTACTTTTATAATTATATTGTTTGCTATTAGCAGTTCCATATCTTACTTATACACGCTTGTGATCAAAGACAATGACGTTATAATTATATTCTCACGCTGTTTTTGTTCTATGCATGCACACTTGTAAAATAATTATATTGTTAAGTACTGTCAGCAACAAAAGATGATAAACATTTACGAGATTTGAATTTTTATCGTACAAGGTAAATCTAAAATTATTTTCAGTAATATGTTCAAAGCTAGTGTGTTTTTTGTATGCCAGTCCTTTACGCAGCAAAGGATTGTCGCAATTCTTGTCGAATTTATGGATCGCAACGTGAATTAAGCTACTTTTTCGAAAGAAAATTAACGGTTCCTGCGCTCCTATTTCTTTAGAAATACGAAAGCAAAATCGCGAGTTCAAGCTAGCAGTTAAATAAATTTTAAACACAATATATAACTACATAATTGACGTAGAAATGTTAAATCATAAAAGTCTCTAGGTATAGTAATTTTCGATGTTGCGCTGCTTATGTTGGTGCCTATACATAGGTAATTCCCATTGCACTTAGTAATGCAATGATAAATATCGTGTGGTTTTCCGTGCCTTAGACTCTACTCTATTTTTATATTATAAATACACAAAATATTGAAATTAAACTACTATATACGGATTTTATCGCGTTGTTTATTTTACACTTTATTACATAATTTTGAAACTGTTACACTACTACTAGATACTATTAAACATTACAATTTTTTTAGGCTAATTAAATTATTAAAACTATTAAAACTATTTATATTTAAGTTTTCACTTTCCCCGACGTTTCGGTTGTTTTCAGCAGCCATGGTCACGGGGAGACTAAGATGGTAGTTGTCTCAATGTTCCAGTGTCGTTATTTCAAAGTACCTGAACATAATTTAATCATTGATGTTTCTATTTACGCAGCATGAGCTCAGAGTATCAGGATGTCTAGCTGTGGTTTGCTTCTTTCTATTTTATAATGATTTTATTTCATATAGGTATGGACCAAAGCTTAAACAACATTCGTGATTACTAGAAATACATGTCATAAAATTAACAATTGAAAATAATTTGTAAGTTAGGAACAGTATACTTAAGTATTGTTATTATCAACGCATTGCAGTTAAATTATGCTTGGCATGATGACAGGGTTAAAATAAGTGATTCTATTCAATCCATCTTTTAGATTAGCAAAAAATATTGGACAGTTATATTTTGTTTTAACAAAACAATAAAAATATACTAAGATATAACGCATTGAAGTTTGGGTGTTGAGGCTTATGACGAATATTTTGTTTAGTGGTTATGCCTATTACACTAATAACGATATCAAAGTGCTTATTTGCGAGATGTTTGTGTAGATTGCTAGTTTTGAGAAATTTGGTAATATACTGCTGTGTTCCTGGGTGAGTTGTCTCATACAGATCAGACTCAGATGGCGTAGTGGTTTAAATGGTCGCCTCGCTACTGCCATCGTACCAAGTGTTGTGAATTTGATCCCCGAACGAGACGAAAATTTGTGTGATCTAAAAAATAGTTCTGAATCTGGATGTGCTTTGCGACAATTATTTGAATGGTTGTAAAGTCCCTCGCGACATAAGAATTATTCCTGGTGCGGAAGTTGTATTAAAAAGGAAAAACAGATATTCTTCTTCTTTCTTCTTTTCGTGTGGTTAGTGGCCAACCTGTTGTGAAGAGTTGTTCAAGCCGCCCGTAGGCCTCTGACATGGTTTAACAACTGCTGTCAATTTGACAACAACCGGGACCGACTTTTTACGTGCCCTCCTGTAACACGGAGACGCTCGGATGAAATACCACTAAGCGGTCACCCATCTATAGGCTGACCGCACCCAACTTTGCTTAACCTCGCTAATCGTTTACCGATCAGTGAGTGCAACTGGCTATATACTATATACACTATATATACCTATATATTTACACTGGTGCCTTGGTTGTCAACAGATACAAGTGCTTCTTCTTTTTATATAAAGACCTATAGAGGATAGGTCAAGGTAGCCGTTTACAATCAAGAGGGAAAACCGCAAAATTAAGTAGCCTAACATAAAAGTAAGATTTCAAACGCATGCGCTTCTGAGTATTCTTTTAAGGAAGTTTTCCTGCTACATTAGTATAATATATTTTCTTTCCACACCTAAACTCGGCCGTTTAGAGCTCAAGTTAAGACGAAGGTCTCGCAGACTTTATCCTGTTATTAACTGTTTACTCTGCCTAAACTAAAAAACATACCTTAGGTTATTATCGCCAATTGTAATACCTTTTCGTAACGGTATGGATAATATTCAATCAAAAAAGGAAGATTTGAAGCAGCTAGACACTTTAATAAGTGTTTTTCATGAACGACACCGCGACAATGTGAATTTTTGCGGTGTCGTTAATGAAAAAAACTTATTAAAGCGGCTGGCTACTTCAAATTTTAAAATTTATTGTACTTTTTTAGAGAGCGTTATCTATCGATAATGCTCTCTAAAAAAGTATCCAATAGGATACTCGATAGGTACAGTTGCTATTATAGATGGGTTCAATTCCCGCACAAGTCAAACATTTGTGTGCATGAACAGGGCTAGAATTCACATTAGTAATGTGCATTCTATAGTTGTACATACATACCATTACATTTTGTCGGCTTCGATGGCGTAGTGGTTAGTGTAACCGACTGCCACGCCTGAGGTCGCGGGTTCGATTCCCGCTCAAGTCAAACATTTGTGTACATGTTTGTCTTGGTCTGGGTGTTTCAATGTATAATATGTATGAATTTACAAAAAAAGTATATATGTATGTTTATCCATTGTCTAGTACCCATACTACAAGCTCTGCTTAGATTGGGTTAGATAGTGTTGTGTGTATGTGATAGAATAGAGGAAGTCATTTCCATCAAGGAGGCGGCGGAGCGGGAGAGGGAGCGTTTGAACCCTCTCCCCAACCGCAGAGCCGGGCGCCGGAGGGCGCGAGACGACCTCCAGCCACCCTGAGGATTGACCTGGGGATGGCGGGCTTTGTGGGCCTGCCCGCCATCCGTTCAGCACCAGGTCCGAGAGGCGGCGTGCGTGTTCCCACGCGCGCCTCTGTTTCGAGTCCGTCCCCCCTCTAGGGGGGACAGTAGGGATAATTTGTGAGGAGTGCCTTTGGGTAGGTCTTTTATGTAGTGGCCTGCCGTTTCATACGGCGGGCCGAAACCTCGGCGGGGTCGCGACCGCATGCGAAAGTGATTCGCGCGGCCCCGTCGATAGTGGTTTTGTCGAGGAACACCGTGGTAGGTTTAGTCGGTATTCCGGGAGGTACTTCATCTTTTCAACATCTTTACCCCGGCGAGTCCGACATAACCCCTCCGCCCGCCCCCGCGGAGGGGTATGCATCAAGCATTCCCCCACGTAAATAAAAAAAAAAAAAAAAAAAACAAAAAAAAAATATGTGATAGAATATTATTATTATATTTATCTTATAACAGGTATTTTCTAACATATTATTATATTAGAAAATATCTGGCCCTTTGGGAGGCGTACACGGAGATATGTGTCCAACGTAAAGAGGCCCTTCGAGAGTTTTAATTAAAGGTGGGATGGAACACCGACAGCGGCACTAGCTGCAGCAGGCGTAGGACTATTGCTACGTATGGATTCTAATATATGGGTTATGGATATGGGTTTTTGGTGGACCGGTATATTGGTAACTAAGGATGAAAAACGGCACCTGCCCTGAATAGTCTAATAGCATCAATGCAATGGGCAGACGGTGACTCGCCAACTCACTAGATGGGCCCCCTGAATAGCCACCATAGGCATACAAGCCAGCAGCAGAGGGCAACACCGGTGCAAGCGACTAGGGGTGTCGAGCGGTGCGGAGCCGGTTTTCCCGTAGTTATGCCCTTGAGAATGACACTTCCACCCCCAAGCATATAGCTCTAGCGGCCCTCCTCTGACCAGCCGACTAAAGCAAGCCAGAGTTGAGAGTCCTACGGGTGCTCTTGAAGTTTTACCCCAGCCAGCCAGTAACGGCAAGCCGGGGCCCTAACCGACTATCTGAGGCATTCAGGACCGCAGTGTCACCACTCACATTCAGCTTGCCACAAACTGCCCTGCAGTTTGTGCGCTTTTATTTAACCTGGTGATACATTTTTTGTTTATATCACAAGTCGAAGGTGGTAGTTTAAAAGCTAGTTAACTTTGCCCTCCGATATCACGTTAGTCTCATGAAGTAACGACTGTCCCAGAGGGGTTTATTATTATTATTATTATTATTATTTATATAACTAACATTAGACATTTAATTCCTTGTATACGTTTTGATATTTAACCTGTCAAAAATATTAATGAGGCTAAGTCATATTAGGTTTCATGTAAATAGGTGAATTAAACCTAAATCTGGACCTTTCGTGCCAAACGCAATATAATATTATGCAGAATGCTCTTTAGAATGGACGGCGTGACTTAGCAATGCATTTAATGCATAATAACGAAGCTATCGCAACACTTTAAGGCTGTAATTAAGGCTTAAAACTTTGACTTGTTGTAGAAACTACTTTGTACACGTATGTTTTTATTTTAATTGTAACATTTTATGTAGGATTATATACTCGTACATTACTTTAAAGCAGAATTATAATTTCAAGAACATAGCTACAGTTATATGTATTAAAAATGGCACATACATTATTTTACACACAAAAGGCAGACAGCAATTAAAATTAAAAAAGAATGTGCGAATAGGATCAAAATAGGTTGCTAATTAAAAAAAATATATTTTGCTTTTGGGTATATTTATAAGTAGGGTCGTAGTGGGAGTGTCTCGCTATCTCGCACCTCGCACAACTGCGTTATTATTATTGTTATTATCAGTTTTCTGTTATTAAACAACCACTACCACTAGATTTGAAATGGTTGTATCTTATTTATTTTTGCGTAGATTACTCAAATTCTTCGTATTTAATGTTGCTATGCGTTTAAGTAAAATAAAAAATTGTGAATCAACTACCCTATTCCATGCATTTTACCAATATGTTTCAATGTAAGTTTTAATTTTTATGAGCAATTTCGTTCATATCATTATCATGGTACATCAGTACAGGAATTTAGCAGTGAAATCGTATTGGCAAACTTTAATAAAATATAAATTATATACATCACTATATTATATTAAACATTCTTGCATATTATTTTATTTTATGAGCTAATAGTAATTTGGATTTAAGATATACGCAGGGGTTATAGGGACATAGGTGAGTTTACTTTAACTCTAGTGAGATACCCTGAGTAGAAGCCTGCGGGCGTTGGACCCATTGGGGCCGTCCACCGCCCGATCAGCGCACGTCCGAGTAGGCAGCGTTCGTGTTCCACGCACGCCTCTCGATGTCGGAAAGGGGACTAGGTCCCCCGCTTTGTTGTCGGAGACCAGATCCCCCAATTGTGTGTATAAATTTTTGTTGTGTTTGTGGGACCCACCACGTCCATCAGCGGGTCAAACCTTTGACGGGGTCGCGATTTGAATGCGAGAGCGATCCGGCCGACCCCGCCATAAAGGTGTGAGGAACACCGCGGTGGTTTTAGTCGGTTCAGCCCAAATTTCTATCTTATGGGCTGGATCCCCACATATCCCTATCGCCCGCCCTAAAACCGGCGATGGAGAATGTGACTTGCACATTTCCCCGTGTTAAAAAAAAACTCTAGTGAGATAGCCAATGGTGTATTCTCTTATAATAGTGTTGTTGAGTCACGGGTTTCGGGAATTTAGAAATATAAGATGTCCTTGACAGAATTACATCTATAATGTTCGAGAATGCAATTATACAAAATATGCGACCTGCTCGCAGCCCGAGAATCCCGTAGTGCATAACTTCATGCAACATACATAGGTGCCCACAGTATCTTACGTTTACGCGAATGTTTAATGTCTACCCATATTTCGCCCTAGTTATATAATTCCGCTATCACTCACCCAAGTGATCCAAGTGCCACCCACTTAATAAGCGAGCTATTCATATCAACCAAAGTTCCAGATTCCATGCTGCTAATCAAACCTCCCTAAGATAAAACCCTAACCCGCAGCATCAAAAGGCAGTCAATATTTTAATGAGTCGAAACTGAGATTTTCTATTGTATTGTGAAATAATTTTATTTTCTTACTGGAGAGCCATCTCGGTGGCGCAGTGGTAGTGTATGTGACTGCTGTGCATGAGGTATCTACTTCGATTCCCGTTTAGGCAAGAAATTTTCAGTAGCAGCACGGAGTCTAGAATGATACCTGGTAGATGGTGATAGGCTTACTCTCTATTATACGTGTCTTAAAACCATAGCTGGCGAAAAGTGGCTATATATAATACACCTTTGTTCACCCCTTTGGGGATACAGGCATGAGACTTCAATCATCGTGAAACTTCAATCGACTTCAATCCATTAAGATGAATTATACAAACCAAATTGATGTTAAATTTGTTAAATTTATCACATAATTACTTATTAAATGGAATAAGTAGGTAACACATTTATCCTTTTTTTTTAACGTTTTCACATGATATTTTAGTGTATTTTAAATCAATTGGCGTTTAATTAATAAATAATTATTTGATTTGAAAAATTTTAAACGAAATACTAAGTTATTTGTCATATGAAAATATATCTATAATTTATGATTGCATAAGGCTGTACGACAAAATAAATCGTTTATGTCGTAAAATTTTTAGTAATTGCTTAGTTAATCGAAATTTGTTCAACAAAAAGAAAGTTAAAGTTAATTTGCAATAAAATACACGGTATTTAGAGGAATTTAAAATCTATATATTCATACGTCAAGCAAAACCTTTGTACCCCTTTTTACGGAAATTGCGCGGACGGAGGAGAATGGGCACAGTTCACATTTATATGGAGAAGGAGAGGCGAATCCTAATATTTTTATAAAATATTCATTAAAAATACACAAATTAATGAAAAAACACTACACACACAACCATGCATTTGACACACGCAGTCGAATCGCGTTCGTAGTATTTCGGCATTGTTCGTCTGACGTCGTACAATTCTTTGTAACTATGGTCACCTATACCTTATTTATATTATGTAATAAAGAAAACAAAGTAACAAGCTTAGGAATTTTCGTAGAATTTTGACCACTAGGCGACCGCTAGTTTAAATTAATCTGTCAATAATAATTACTAATTATTCCTTAGGTTATTTTTTTAACAATGTAAAATTATGTAAATGAAATAAAATGTTATTTTACTGTATATCTACTATCTTCTGTTTGGTCAACTGCGGACATCGAATGATGACCACAATTATAGCGCGGTAAGATATAATTGTAGCAGTGTTTATGTCATTTCTAAGTCTTTCGCTGCATCAAATCGAATGTTTCAATTAGGTAATTAATTGAATTACAATTGACACTACAATTGGACATCACTAAAATGTCTATGGTCATGTCAATGAACCGTTTGTATACCTTTTGATTTAATTGTATTGAAATTGACTATATGTACATTATGCACACATCCTTCATCATAATCATCATCATCATCTCAGCCGAAAGACGTCTACTGCTGGACATACATACATCCTTACTAACAGGTATTATTAATTCGAATGTGAGTTTGTTTGTTACGCTTTTACGCTTACTACTCGACCGATCATCATGAAATGCAAACAACGTGTAAGTATGCAAAATTTCATGATGATCGGTCCTTCTTCAAGATACAGAAAATGATATAGGGTCATTCATCCTTACTTTCACCCAGAAAAAAATACTGTCACTCACGAATAGAAATTGACTGACAAATACTAGATTAACGAGTGAACCCGCGGGCAAACTCTAGTATTTATCTAAATTAAAAATGAAAATCTTAAAGGACTTTGAACTTTTGCTATTCGAAACTAAAACTATCGCTATGGGTCTAACTGGGTGTATTCGTAATTGGGGCACTTTCTATCGGCACTATCAATTTCAATATTGGACGTCAAAGAGCCTGCAGTTTTATCGAATCGCCTGTGACAAACTTCAAAGTGACACTTGCGCTTATGAATATGCATTTTTATCTTTTACTCTATTCGTTATACTCTAAAGAAAGAAATATTTGATAGGTCTATTACAACATTGCAAATACACACATCAAAAGTGTCTAGGAATCAAGTACATTTTTAAGTATAAAAAACTATCAAATTAATATTTATTGAAATTAAACTACTATATTCGGATTTTATCGCGTTGTTTATTTGACACTTTATTACAAAATTTTGAAAACTGTTACACTATACTACTATTAAACTTTACTGACTTTTAAGCTAATTAAATTATTATTAAAACTATTTAGATTTAATTTTATTTACACTTTCCCCGACGTTTCGGTTGCTTTTCAGCAGCCATGGTCACGGGGAGACTAAATGGAAATTGGAGAAAAATGAAATTCATATAAACAACGCGATAAAATCCGTATATAGCGGTTTAATTTCAATGAATAATATTCGCGTAAATAGAAGACAATATTAAATTAATATTTGCCAAATCTAGTCTTCCAGATTAGCTTTTTACTTTAATTCCTATGTTTAAGTTATTAAATTATCCATATATTTTGTAAAAATTAAGAAAAATTGCAATCTTTGCAAATTGTGAAAAATTAACCCAAGTTAATGTCTTCAAGTAAATGGGAAAATAGGCAAAAATGAGGACACTTTATAATTTTTATTTTAAAGATAATAATATTAATAGTCTGTGTTTCCACCATTGACACGAATAAAACAATCACAGCGATTTGGCATGCTTAAAATCGGTTCATCAAAATCACTTTGAGGTATAGCCGCCCACGTTCTTTCTAACAAGTCAAAAAGTTGTTGTGGGGTATGTACGGCATCCATACTCGGCAGAGCTCTTCTTTGGAGTATATCCCATGCGTGTTCAATTGGGTTGAAGTCTGGAGACTGAGCAGGCCACGGCAGGACGTTGATACGAGCATCGGCAAGACTACGTGTTACGACTCTAGCCGAGTGTGGACGTGCATTGTCATGCATTAGTCGAAATAAATCATCCAACGAGTTTTGCAAAGGGATGATCCGCATAAATCTGAGCATTGAGGTTGCCCCTGATCCAAGTGAGATCGGTTCTTCCACCGATCCAAATACCGGCCCAAACTATTATTGTTCCACCTCCATATGAATCAACTTCCTGACAAAATTTCAAACGTTTTTGACGCCCAGAAGTCCTCTTAATTCGAGTACGTCTTGTATCTGGTCTCACACTGAAACGAGATTCATCGGAAAAGTAAACACAACGCCAGTCTTCTTCCTCCCAATTTCTGTGTTCGTGAGCCCATTGCAAACGAGACCTACGATTGCAGGGTGCTATAGGTGGAACCCTCAGCGGCCTTCGGAAAAGCAGACCCACTACACGTAAATGATTTCGGATGGTTTTCAAGCATGAAGACCTGTGGAGCCTCGTAGCTAACATCATGGCGGTCATGTTACAATTCCGTTGAGCAGTATTTTGGATGTACCGGTCCTGTCTGCGAGTGGTGATGCGAGATTGGCCTCCATGTCACTCGGCCACGCTGCCCGTGATACGATAGCGTGTCCAGAGACGACTTATAACGCTCTGTGTAGTGCAAAGAGTGACAGGCACAGTACGTTTCCTGGAACCAGCTTGCAATATTCCGACGGCTCTCATCATCTCTACTCGTGTTAAATGATGTCTTCGCTCCATATTGATGCAGTTTTTTTCAGTTCCGATGCAGAAATTATAATGGTTTTATAAAAACGCTATTACACACTTTTATAAAAATCCTGATTGACAGTTGATTTTCAATTTTTAATCGAAATTTAAAGAAAGTTATTTTTCAAATAGTGAAAATCACTAAAACGACAATAAAAAATATATATTATAAATATCATAAGGAAACCTATATAGGTATCTGAGAGCTTTCACTAGAGGAAATGCCGTAAGGCACATCATTATTTTAATAAATCAATAGCCTAAAGGCTCAATAAATAGGCCAATAGGACAATTATCGCCTGCTCCGCGCCTCGGAGAGCTCGTTAAGCCGTCGGTCCCGGCTGCTATGAACATCTATGGCAGTCGTTATTGGGAGAGTGTCGACACAAAAGATCGCACTGGGTCGAAGTGTCGCCGGTCTGTACTGACTGGCCCCCACATAAGATACATACATAAACTAACCTAATCTAGCGAAGCCGCGGACATAAGCTAGACAACTACACAAACGATTGTGACTCAAAACAACGATAACCTAAAAGTAAGGTATCTGACCTATAATCTTATGATAACTTCCACATTCGTAAATCTACTGACTATAAAAGCTTATCTGGGGCTAGAATTCACATTAGTAATGTGCATTCTATAGTTGTACATACATACCATTACATTTTGTCGGCTTCGATGGCGTAGTGGTTAGTGTAACCGACTGCCACGCCTGAGGTCGCGGGTTCGATTCCCGCTCAAGTCAAACATTTGTGTACATGTTTGTCTTGGTCTGGGTGTTTCTATGTATAATATGTATGTATTTACAAAAAAAAAGTATATATGTATGTATATCCATTATCTAGTACCCATAGCACAAGCTCTGCTTAGTTTGGGCTAGATGGTGTTGTGTGTATGTGGTAGAATATTATATTATTATATTATACCTTTATATATATAAATCTTATGTGCGTGTGTTTGTAATTAAACTCCTCCTAAACGGCTGAACCGATTTTGATGAAATTTTTTGTGTGTGTTCAAGTGGATTCGAGAATGGTTTAAATTAGTTTTTTTAGTTTTTGTTATTTTTTTTCGTGTGTACAGGACACCGTCTGTCGGGTCCGCTAGTATATGATATACTGAATACCTCACTGGCGCAGGTTCACCTCAGGATGTCATTAGATTTATTTTATGTATTTTATAGATATATTTTATTTGATTATTAAATTATAAGATTTTTTTGTATAATACCACAACAATACTTTATTCTTTCTTTCTTTCTTGTTTTAGCTGTGGTGAAAGAGACTACTACGTTTGCGTCCTAAGTTTTGGTACAAGGGTAAAGTAAAGAGTGTTTGGCTTTTTCTATCATCTGTGCTGGTATTGACAATTGTGTCACCACAGATTCTGGAAGTGTGCCCGGAGGACGGCAATAGGCTCGTGCTCTATAACGTGGAACCTAAAAGCATAGTTGACAAAATGAGGATGTCATACAGCTCTACTTCTTCCTTCATGGATACCGTCGTAAGATTATGTATATACTTACATTTACGTCTGAATTGGAGCAGCGATAGCTCAGTGGGGAGACCAATGGACTGCAATGCAGAGGGTCTCGGGTTCGAACCCACGTCGCGCATCTCTGACTTTCGGAAATTATATGACTTTTCAAAATTATGTGCGTATTGATTGACAATTATCGCCTGCTCCGTGCCTCAGAGAGCACGTTAAGCCGTCAGTCCCGGCTGCTATGAACATCTATGGCAGTCGTTATTGGAATAGTGTCGACACAAAGATCCCACTGGGTCGAAGTGTCGCCGGTCTGCACTGACTAACCCCAGATAAGATACATACATACGTCTGAATTGAGATATACGTTATATTACACATGCAGTATGCCAGGTATGACTTAGGTCCTTCATAATATGGGCAGCATATAATCGTCCGCTGAGCACATTTCCAGATATGTTGTTACTGAGAATTGCCTAACAAAAACTGTTGTCATACTCGGTAATTGAATAGATGACCTCAGCTTACCTCACCCACTTTGCTCAATTAGTCCATAACAATAAACTACTAAGCTGACCTAACACCATTTTATTTTACTTTTCAAATGATTTGATTGTATGGATGCCGTAGTGGTTAAGTAGTCGCCTCGTCACTGCTACTAAGCCGAGTGTTGTGGGTTCGAATCCCACACGGGAGAGAAATTTGTGTGTACCGTAAATTATTGTTCCGAGTTTGGGTGTATTATCACACACACACACACATACTCACGCTCACACACGCGCGCTTCACAGTCACTCACACACAAGAACGTTTTACTCAAATTTTTCAACTTTTTAATTTTGCTTGTCATTATAAAGTCATAATTTTAATCACTTTAAATGTTAAATATGTGGGAGACCTGGTACCCATAACACAAGTTGAATCTTACTTTGGGTACCAGTGCCACAACACACAACGTAGGTACTATATAATATTGTCAGTGCTTCATTCTATTTTTGCTTTAGCTGTAAGTGGTTTATTGTACAACTTTTTAAAAATAAAGATATTATTATTATTTGTTTATTTATTTATGTTGTTTGTGTTTGTAAAGTGGCACAGGAGCTATTGCAAGTGCGGAAGGTATCTTTATAAAAATAAAAGAACTTAATAAAACGAGCCTATAGGCGTTTACCTAGCTGATTTACAGGCTCTATACAGCTACTAAAAACTTCCTTACAGACAAGAACTACATAATTTTTTTATGTTACGACATTCTTAGTATGTATGTATCTTATGTGGGGGCCAGTCAGTGCAGACCGGCGACACTTCGACCCAGTGGGATCTTTTGTGTCGACACTCTCCCAAAAACGACTGCCATAGATGTTCATGGCAGCCGGGACCGACGGCTTAACGTGCTCTCCGAGGCACGGAGCAGGCAATAATTGTCAATCAATACGCACATAATTTCGAAAAGTCATATAACTTCCGAAAGTCAGAGGTGCGCGACGTGGGTTCGAACCCGAGACCATCTGCATTGCAGTCTGTTGGCCTTCCCACTGAGCTATCGCTGCTCTACATTCGTAGTAACTCGCCGACAGGATGAAGGAATTGGACGCAGTATTAAATCCAGCCCAATAAACCGATCAAAGTAAAAAAAGACTTACATTGTCCAAGAAACATATCATTAGGAACTCCAACTCTCAACAATTCTCTTACTAGCTTGCACCTAGTCGCATATCTTTTGCCAAACACATTACAAACACAATAATAACATAGAACTAATGCAAACACACGTGCGCCCCACATGCTTGTACTTATATTTATGAATACATTGGATGAAGCAATTATCCTATTAAGATACTACCAACTCTTATTACAAAGTCATAAGAGCTATTTTAGAATTGTGTTTCTAGTTTGAATGTCAATGTCAGCTGATTGTTTTATATTATGGCAGTGTATTCGCTATCTTTTTGTGATATAGTTGTGGTCTCGGGCTAAGAGGTATAAAAAACTATGTCCTACTCTTAGGCATGTTTAAATTGATTCATTAGTTGTAATAAATTGAGACGTAATAATCGGACAGACATAATATACATTCATATATGGAATATGCATGTGTTAAATGTATGCATGCATGCATACATTTAAGCGGCGGTAGCCCAATGGATAAGGTATTGGCCTTGCGATCAAGAGGTCGCGGGTTCGAATCTCACTCATTGCTCTACTGACGTGAAGCCACTCCTAATGGAAGCATTCTAGCTTAGCTGTTAACAAGGATACTAGTAATTTAAAATCCAAATAATAAAAATAAATATTACAAAATAAGTACAAAGTCTAAGACCATAAGTATTTATTTATTTAAATAAATAAATAAAGACCAAGTACGAAGAAAGATTAATAAAGCAATCAATTATAAGATTTTATTTTCTTTAATATTGTCTTCTATTTACGCGAATATTATTCATTGAAATTAAACTGCTATATACGGATTTTATCGCGTTGTTTATTTGACACTTTATTACAAAATTTTTGAAAATTGTTACACTACTACTGCTATTAAACTCTTCTAATTTTTAAGATAATTAAATTATTATTAAAAATATTTAGATTTAATTTATTTTTACACTTTCCCCGACGTTTCGGTTGCTTTTCAGCAGCCAGGCCAGCCAGCCAGCCAGCTTAGGGAGACTAAGATGGCAGTTGTCTCAATATTCCAGTGTCGAGGGAATAAAATCCGTATATAACAGTTTAATTTTATTTTCTTTGTTTAAATTTATGTAATCATCTGACGAGCAAATATCCTAAAAATATTATATGCGGTGTTTCAAATCCGGTTTGTTTATTATTTCATAATATTAGTGTGGGCGAGTTTTACTTTGCCTATAATAAGTTTGTCGCACAATGCTGTTTTTATCACTATACAAAATATCTTACGATACAAATACGAAACGGCTGACTAAGAAAGTTTATAAGACTAGTGTGAATGGAAAAGTCGCAAGGGCGAACGTTTCTTGATGAGATCGTAGACGTTCTGGATAAAGGCCAGGTTAAGAGCACCTTAAACCGGCGAGCGTGTATGAAAATTGTTATGAAAGTGAATGCAGCCAGAGAAATGTGTCAGGATCGAAGCAAATGGAAATCCGTAGTCTTTGCCTATGCCTCTGGGAAACAGGCATGAATCTATGTATGTATGTAAATACTTAATTATCGCTCGTTTTAACGATGAAGGAAAACATCGTAAGGAAACCTGCATGTCTAAGAGCTCTACATAATGTTCTCTAAGATATGTGAAGTCTGCCAACGTGCACTGGGCCAGCGTAATGGACTATGGCCTAAACCTTCTCACATTGAGAAGAGGCCCGTGCCCAGTAGTGGGACAGTTTAATACAGGGCTAAAATTATTATATAAATAAATAAATCGTATCAGGTTAGTAAATAAATAAATAAATGCGTATCCTATAGTAAAGTTTATATTAATAAATAATAAGTACTAAAGTAATACTTACAATTACCCAAAAACGACTTTTGTATCATTTTTGTTTTCAACAATTCTTTTGACGTCTGACATCTTGTAAAACTTTTGCCTTCACTTATTTGACACAAAACTAAACACGTTAATATAAAAATAAGTCGAATTTTCATTTTAACTGAGTAAAGCATGTGAAAATTGTGTTTCACAATAGCTTCAAATGCATATCAGATCGTTTAAAGATATTGTATCTATTATATCGCACACGTTTGTTACCGTTCAAAGATTTCGTTGAAATTGATTTTATCTGATTATAGATGAGTATATATTACATAGAAATGATAACACAAACGTTATATGATTCTATTTTCCTTATTTTATTAGGATTTCCTTGCGGTTTGACCGCGTGGTCTAGAGTCAGACCATGATGTAATGTATGTCCATGGATCTCACTGTGCACCGCGTCATTGACAATACCCATAGGTATACGCAATATTTTGCTGACATACTTTATTTGGAATGTTCTTGAAATTCAAAATGAGACTGATCTTGATGATATGTGAAGTCGGTCAACCCGCAATGTGGCAGCGTGGTGGTCTCCCACCTAACAGCGATGGGCAGTTTAATACAAGGCTGATATAATTATATTTCATTTGATTTGAGTATCACTGCACTCTGTAAGTACATCTCATGGCATCATGTAGGGATCGTATCAGCAAGTCAATGACCAGAAAATAAAAGGTTTTGTACCTCTATTCAAGTACTATCTACACTTACAGAAGACAAATATATACCAATTAATCATTATTCTTATCATTTGTCATCATAGATAAAAGGGAATGAAGTACAGATATACTTGTACTGATAAATATTACTTATATTATTGGAAAGTTTAGCCCACAGATTCGCTTGCTTAAGAACAGTACTTTTTTCTGGATGAAAAGTACCCTGTGTTGTTTTTTGTACCCCTGACAACGCGTATCCAAAATTTCATAATGATCGGTCGAGTAGTTAAGGCGTGAAAACGTATTAAACAAATTCACGTTCGAATTTATAATATTCAGTTAGGATAATGATGCCTTATCTTTCTATACTGTAAAAAGGCAACTCCCGCACGCTCGGGAACAAAAAGTAGATATTAGTAGACCGTTCATCTACAAAAAGTATTGCCCCCGAGGGCAAGACATTTATTGACAAAATCTACATATAAAGCGAGCGAAGCCACGAGCAATATCTAGTAGACAATATAGTCAACGTATACACAGCTACACATCAAGTAAGACACCTTATATACGCATAACTCCGCTATATACAAAATAGAGAATTGTCGGAAAGGGACAGTGCATAGGGGTGTCGATGTAATGATAAGGATATAAGGATAAAGCGTAAAAAAAATATCACGCACTCTCTCGCATGATTCGCAACGTTCAACTTCAAATAGTTCAAAGTCCAAACAGTCTAGGTTGATGTGTCACTGTGTGTACAATTACACCGAAAAATAATCGTTAATATCAATTGATAGATCTATAATTCCTCCATCATACTACAGAACATGTGCTCAGGAAATTTTCCAATAATCGAACATGAGAGTGCTCAAGTGAAGTGGTAACTGAACAATTCAGTTCAGCACAATCTACTTTTCAAATTGACGACATATGAAGGAATGTAAAATGTGCACAAGTCTAACAATATTGGTAGGGCTGCGCTGCCTTAGGTTGCATGTAGATCTTGGATGCAAATAGTGTTAGACATAGGTAGACTCGATAAAAGGATTGTGTACCACAGTGGCGGAGCCAATCCTATTGAGCTTTTCGAAGCTTGTTAATTTAATACAATTTGACCTGTTGCCTGTACTTGTTATTAAACACATATAAATAAAGATAATTTGACTAATACGTGGCAAGTAATCAGTTTAAATTTATTGGCTGCTAATCAAACGTCTTGCAAATGAAAATATCTCCATCGGAAAATCAAAACCTTGGCAAATAAATTCTAATCCTAATCCTAACAATCCTAACTAATATTATAAATGCAAATATGAGTTTGTTTGTTGCACTTTCACACCTTTTACTTGACCGATCATCATGAAGATTCACATACACAGGAACAGACAAAACCTAGCATCCAGAAAAAAGTACTGTTACTAACCTAACCTAACCTATATTTACACGAGCGAAGCCGCGGGCAAAATCTAGTCATAAATAAAACGAAGTCAATGATAAATGAATGTTTGAAGCAATTAAATTTTAATAGGATCAAATATTTTTCTTATAAATACTTTGTCACCATAAAAATAAAGAGAAAAATGCTGCATTCACCAAGTTTCTACTTGTCAAATTAAGCCCGTTTAATATCTTGTGGCTGTTACACGTAAGACAAAATAAAAATAATAACTAGAATAAAATTATAAAAGTATGATAGACTCGGTATAAAATTATATATTTATTTCCAAAAACAGGTATCTCTTGTAAATTACAAGGAAAAAGCCGTCAAATATCTCCTTCTAAATAAGGGAAGTGTCATAATTAAGATTACGGTGACTGCCAATATGCCGTAATGTTTATGTATTTGCTGATCTCTGTGGAGATATTCTCATATCTAGTTATTTATAGACAGACGCCCAGCGATAAATTAAAGGTTATCGTCATTCATCATATCCATTTCATTCTGTGTACAGCTGAATTCTTAAGTAAAATATGTTGCTTACTTTAGAATACAATCATAACATCTTCCAGATTGGCTTTCGGTCTCGGCGGCCAAACTTATCGAATCTAGTATCCGTCGAGTTTGGATCTCCAAGGTTCTCCAAGGCTCTGGATGTCTAAGGTTCGTCAAGATTGGCCGATTGACTATAATCTCTCGTGCAGATCCACAGATGTTATAATGCACAGTTGCACTATTTATAAATGCTCTAACTCTAATAATCTGATAGTACGGCAATCCATCACGACCGGAGAGAGGTCAAGCATAACATTCAGGCGAAAAACAATCAACTGTCTAACTTCAAGCTGTTACTAAGTACTAAGTATAGACAGAAAAAGATTGAACTAGCTACCATTAATGCTTCATTTTCATTACATTCTTCATGCAGCTTGTCCGTTAAAGGTACTGGTAACATAGACTTTCTCTAGAATATCTCTGGTCTTTTCACTTTTATTACATCAGCGAATAAAAAGAGCGTCATCAGAGCAAGACTTTTACAAGATTTTGATTAATGGCAATTCAAAATGCAATGTAACAACAAGAGCGAAGATCACTCTATTCTACAGATAAACTATGTATTTGTAGCGTGTTTAAATCTCTTCTTATTTGATTTATTATCGTCAACCCTATGTAGTTTGAAAGTCAAAGAAATAACTTTTAAGCTGTTCTGTCGCTGCTTTAGTTTTGCGGTTAGTTTATATGTCTAGTCGGTTGATTTATTAACTCTACTGCGTATTGGAAGTGAATTTGTATGAGATTATTGTTTTAGGACATATAACTATGTTTACCTAATTTAAGTTTACTGGCGGGAAAGTAAAGAATACTGATGTCCACTTCCATAGTTTTTTGCTTTTTACTTATATATTTTTATCTTCTTGCATGTTTTGTTTACAAGGATACAATAAATTACAAATTAAAACAATTTAAATCAATAAATTTGATGAATACTATGATGTATATAATAATAATTAATTAACATAATTCCTATACCTAAATTGATTACATATTTTTCAGCTGTTGTCTATTTTTGGTTACCACTATACAATACCTTAAATCACTTAATTATCAGTCATACGGAGTCTGTAAATGTGCCAAATCTTTATTGGGATCATTTACGGACTATTTAGTCTTAACTTCCCACACGTTAACATGGCAACAATGTCAAGTTAATAATGAACTCGAAGCGAATTCAGCATCGAGTTAGGCGCTACATCATCTATGTCATATTTTATACTACAGCTGTGAAATTCCTAGCAGACAACTCATTACCACATTGACCAACTAAGTAATCGAATCTAGGGCCTCAAGTCAAGACAAACATATGCGCATTCTCTCACAACCACGATCGACCACAAACTTTATCTGCTACCAACGACGCAGTCAATTATAGTCATATTAATTGCGTGCTCAATATAATTTCGATACCATCTATGGAGACCTAATAAACCGACGTATAAGCTTTAAAATTCATGCATTTGCGGCACTAAACAAGTTATTCTGAGAATTTGTTAGAGCGCTTTCAAACGCGGAAACTTTTCATTTCGATATTGGCGATGTACGATTGCACCGTTCAGAATTGATTGAGTTATTTGAGTTCGTGTTTTTCGATAGTTTCATGCGGATGAATTACTGGGCACTCTTCGTTACTAGTTATGTTATGGAAAAGTTTTACTATCCTGGCTTTACGTGCTTTAGAAACCAAAAACATAAACGACATAGCTAGTAGGCCCGGGTATTTTAAGCCTATGGATATGTATTATTGATCTTCAGACATTGAAATTGAACTACTTTGTACGGATTTTAAAATACTTTTATTACATAATTTTAAATCTATTACATTACTATTGTTAAAAATCTACTTAAGTTTACACTTTCCTTGATGTTTCAGTTGCTTTTAACAAGCCATCTTCATGGTAAGACTCAGATGGTGGTTGTCTCAATACCCTTTTAATTATTGGTGTTTTTTGTTTACGCAGAATGATCTCAAAGTATCATGAAGTCTAACTGTGTTTTTTATGTTCAAACAGTCAGACTATCTTGTTTGATGTATGTTTATACATTTAACCTGTCAGCTTAATCATATCTCTGACATGACTGACTTGACTCGAATTTTGTTACTTTAGAGTCTTAACTACACATATGTATATTTTTGTTAAGATATATTTCACGTTTGGTTAAAGCCATGTGTCATAGTAAACAAACAAATATGGAATCAACCAACACGTTGTGTATCAGCCATAAAAATGTTTGGTATCATGTATAGCGAACTCTGAACGCGCTACAGAAGGTGTATTTTATCCGTTCTTGCACGAATATCAGTAAAATGCTATAAATAATCAGTTGTCATCAAAAAAGCAGGTGGAAATGTTTCAATAAATTAGCACTGACTGCTTATCTGTGCGTGTTAACCGCAAAATAATTATAACTATATAGATGTAAGCCACAGGCGTTTACTCTAATCGAAACAAAGAATCTTTCTTTCTTACTCGAGTTGCATGTTCAGTCAGTGTTGCAGTCACAAATACTATCAAGTCGCGGCCGCGTCAATGACTATGATATATACATATATGAGTTATGTGATACCTCACACAAAGCCAACTACACGTAAGAGGCCACTTAATTTCTTGGTCAACGCTCAAACACCGTCTCCCAGATACAATGACTGCATGGATGGCGTAATGTCTTAAGTAGTGGCCACGCCACTGCCATAGTACCGAATGCTCTTGATTTGATCCCCATACTAGGTTGTGTGATGCGCAAATTTTTGTACCGAGTGATAGTGTTCTTTGTACCCTTTTTTTTATTGTTTGTAAAGTCGCCCACGCTACAGAAATCATGGAAACGTGAAGGAACCTTCTTAAAAATACCGAAAACGTGCAGACAAAATTTAAAGATCATGTTTAATATTTTACAACTATATGATATATATTATAGAATCATTGATATTTATGCTATGACATTTTAAATAATTGTAAGATTCTTGAAGTGCTTATACAAACCAAATTAACCTGTGTACAAACAGATAAAACTACTTAAGTTTAATCTGTTTGTTTACTATTTGAAGTCTACAGACATTTACATTGTCAATGCACTGCTTACAATGCTTTTAATAATTATACCATCGACTCAAGAAGAAGAAGAAGAATGCTATTAATTCAAGTAGATACTAAATCGGTAATGCGGGCAACCTACAGCTGATAATCAATAAATAATTTATTTAGAGTCACCAACCGCTATAATTTTACTGCCACACTAGCTTTCGACTGCGGCTTCGCTTCTGTGGAGCGATTAATGATAAAACGCAGTCACCATTTCTCACAGAAAAGATACCTTTCTACTATTAAAATATTTTTTTATTGGTTCAGTAGTCTCTGAGATTACGTTATACAATTATTTATTCTACACTAACAACTTTTACCTACCATTATTTTTAGTATATAAGACAGCTGTGAAAGTGCTCAGCGGTGCAGCGGTAATGTTTACAACTGCTACGCTATCTTGACCTACGACACTTCGTTGTAAATTCGATAAATTAAAGTACCAAAAGATTGATGCATAATCCTATAATCCAAATGTGAATCTGCGTTCATTTGTTTGTTTGTTACACTTTCACGCCTTAACTGCTCGACCGACCATCATGAAATTTCGCATACGCGCATCGTGTAGTCAGGGAAACAAAAAAGGACCTAAGATACCGTTATTTAATCCAGAAAAAAGTACTGTTCCCTAGAGATGGAAATTTATTCATGAAATCGTTAGATAGGTAACCGAGGCTGCGGTCAAAACATAGTAGATATAAATACTAAAACTTTTTTTTATTGTATAATAACTATGGAGCAAGCCTCCAATGTTTAGAAAATCTAATTGTGTTCAAGTTAGTTTAAGTCGCAGCTTCAACGCAGACATCTTAAAATGCAAATCCTTAACATTGAGAATGGAAGTTAAAAGGCAAAAGTCGTGACGATAAAAAGTTTTAATTAGCAAAGGAGTCTGGCTACACCTGTAGACTCAGTTATTTGCATACACGATTGGCTTATCCCTATTCATTTATCTAATCTACAAGACGAATATTTTAAGATAAAATTTTGTACTTGTTAAATAGTTAAGTCTTATTTTCATTTATTTTAGTTTGAACTGCGATATGACCTTACCATTCCACTAGAAAGCTGGACATTTACCTTTCTACCGTTTCTATAAAATGTTTAAGACTGAAGGTAAATAAGAAAGTATCTATTTTGGACACCAATTTTAAACAAAAATGTTTAATAAGTTTAAGTGCTTGCAAATTAAAAGTAAATTCATTTTGCTATGCTAATAATATAAATGGTGCAATACCTTCTTATGTGCGTTTGAGTCCAACAATGAAGTCATGAGTAACAAGTAGGCTCTCCCCTGATACAAGGGACTTAAAACCATAGATATGTAATCCACGTCTGCCTCCCTCTTCGGGGATATCCTCGAATAATAATAAAATGCTTACACTGGGTGTAAGGGATGGCGTACCGAAAACTTTAGCAAGACGTCTTACTATAGGTACTTATACAGACACAAACTTCTATTAAAAAAAATGCAGAATTAAGATTTTATATTGATTAACATTATTACGCGGAACGCAATGGATTGCTACCAATACAATGCACCGCTCGCACCAGCAGTAATAACCTCTGCGTTCCGCACGCATAAAAAAAGCTGATCTGTTTAAATCACAACGATTTAATTACATTGCTGTATTTAAGTAAAATGTGGTATTAATTGACTTTTATTTATTAAAATGGATGATTTATGCATTATGATTTATGCAGATATACATATATATGTTAGAGGTAATAAAATTCACACCAGTGTTGTCCCTAGTTATTTGATTATTTCATTTCATTAATTCATATGGCAACACTGCGCAAATGTCAATCTAACTGTCAGTAGTGCGTTCGTTCATTAATAGAAACTCAGTTGCTCTCGGAACGTCGTCTGCGCCGGGTATGCGCACCGACTGTTATTGAAAATCAAGATGTTGGACATTAATAGAGAACACGTGGATATCAAACCGTTTAAATCTGCGACATATATATCTATTACAGTCAGAAAATACAAAATTGCAGAAAAAAGTATTTTCCTGAAGAAAATTCCAACGATTTTAAACCTATAATAATGGTCTGAATCTATTATTTCTATTTTCGGTACACCCACCCTTACGCCCAGTATAAGCACGAGAATGGACAAATTTATTCAAACTATTCGAATTATCAAGTAATTATATATTAGGTATATATTGTATAATAATATTGATTGTTACACGATTGTGTTAATTATTTTTATTATGCCGCGCATGTACCATAACTTTCACACTATATATAATTGTACTTTGCATTTATATATACCTATGTAATATTCAAACCATGGTTACAGAAGATACTGGTCTAAATATTCCATTTCATCCAGTAAGTAAATAGTTTCTTAGAAATCTATTTGACTACTACAACTAACTGCAAATAATCACCGCGTCACATCTGCGCCTTGCGTGGCCCCTTTAAAACGAGTTCTGTAGTTAATAAGCTGAATACTAAGAACGGGCATTTACTCTGTGAAGACATCTTCGGAAAAATCTAATCTTAAAGACAAATATTCATAAGATGGATTATATTATGGCTTTATATCCATATAAGGTTGGATAAAGGTTTATTATACTAGCATGTTGGTGACTAGAACCCAGTTTTTGAAGAGCAGGTCACTACAGCAATTTGTAAGCAGACCGGAAAAAGTATGATATCTGCTGACGGCTAACTGAATTAGTTACAGTCAAATAAATCACTTGACCTGAGTTTTTGACAATTCGTTAACTATCATTGCAGAAACCAAGTGTATGTATGTAAAGGTCTCAATCAGAAGTGTTTTATCAAATAGAGCAACAGACATAGCTTGTAAACTAGTATATTCCATACTTCTACATATAATTTCTTGGAAGGAAAAGAAAATCTAATCGATTCGGTTATCAAGCTTAAAATCTTGTGATTGCAATAGTACTCAAATTGATTGCTCTGGGCTATCAAAGTGTCCATATTCCTCTCTTTGTTAGAGATCTTCTTACACTTTAAATGCACAAGGAAAAATTGTGTTGTGTAAAACTAAGATGGAGCAAAATCCGCAAGCAACAATCTCTGAGCGTGTAGCGGTGGTGATCCTACCCATTAATGGCTGATTACGGCTATTTGCAGCTCGCATACAAAATAATTCAACTTATCGTAACCATCTCTGAAAGCACTACACGCAACGTGATAAAAACGACCGAACAGATCATCCCATTACGCTCAACAGTCTTGTTTGTACAAGAGATAGATAGAAAGAAGAAAGAAAGGAAAAACTAATAGAGTTTATTTCGATTTATAACGAGACAACACATTTAAAAAAAATAACATTGGAGAAAATAATAAAGCAGATTCGGCAGAATCAAAAAAGAAACAATAATAAATTAAAACAAACGGTAAAGCTTTACGATATGGTCAATATAGGACCTTGTTTAGCGTGTGTCAGGCTCTTTGGTAAGACGACTTCATAACATAAATATAAGTAGGTACTATTGTTGGTAAATTACTATCAGGTTTATGCATCTGATATGATAGAATTCCATTCGAGAGTGCAATGTAAAATTTCATATTAAAGAAATATGTTTAATTTGCGTCTTTATCCTGGTAAATTCTTTGGTAATTAAAAAATCTATTTGCCATTTAGTAAAACTATATGCTTTAGTTGACATGATGGTGATTTAAATAACCTAGATTTATTGAATAAACAATACTTTATATAATTCAGTAGACAGCATTCATACACATACGTAGCTGTCAGTACATGTATGAAATTAAACAAACTGAGTTTATATCCTATCACAATTTTTACTCATACTCTTCTCATTCTGAGAAAGGTTAGGCCATAGTACACCACGCTGATCCAGTGTGGGTTTGCAGACTTTAAGTTCGAGAACATTATGGAAAACTCTCAGACATGCAGGTTTCCTCGTGATGTTTTCATCATCATCATCATCTCAGCCGGAAGACGTCCACTGCTGGACATAGGTTTCCCCAAGGTTTTCCACACAGACCGGTCTTGGGCCATCCGCATCCAACCACTTCCAGCGACCCTTAACAGGTCGTAAGTCCATCTTGTGGAGAGCCTACCCCTGCTGCGTCTTCCTGTGCGTGGCCACCACACCAAAACCTTTCTGCCTCAACAGCCGTCGGTTCTGCGCGGTATGTTTTACTTCACCGATAATGCGAGCGATAGTTAGCTAATTGGGATTGAACTCAAGAACTTTTCGTAGCAATCCAACGGTCTCCCTCTAGGTTACTGCTGATTTACTTTCTAATGATCATAAGTTTTGATAGATAGAGATACGTCTGTAAGTTTCAACTTTTTTACATATTTCTGTTTTCATAGTATGACAGTCTTCCCACTAAACAACCTTTTATTAGACTGAATACATTAAATAAATGTTTAACAGAACCCAATACTACCTAGACAGGCAAGACCCTAAAATCAAATTCCAAAATAAACAGCATCATTGAAAACAAATAAATACTGAATACAGAATGTAAATCAAACCAAAATTTAATACAATATTGAATCGTGTAAACAAGTTTATACCCTTTCTGTACCAAAGGTTTGCATCCCTCCCGAAACTTGTCTGACCTTTAAAGCGATCTGGATCGATCCTCGAGATGTTTTTAAGTAAGTTATAGAGCGTGACCTCAGGTGAGGCCAAGAAGGCAGCGACTTTGTAATACCGTTAACGAATAAGCTTGAAGTTTGGAACTATCAAGGTTGTTTAGGTTTGGTCACTTACGTTCAGTGAAAATTTACGTTCAGCTGATTTACAACATATTAGAATAAGGAAGTCTAAACAGATATACCTACTTCCGCTCAATACGAGGCGTTTTACACTATATTAACATATATGATTATCTATACATTTGTCGACTCTGAAACTTGGCAGTGAAGTGAAGTGCAATTATCGATGAAAAATTCGAATGGTTCGAAATTTAAAGTAATTCGAACGTTTTGCAATATTGATTACTATTCGACTGCATTAATCGTTGAATTTAATTGTTTATTTAATTAAGTATTACATTAACGCAAACGTAGTGTTCACATAATAACGAGTATAGTTTTATAATAAAATTATTTAAGTTCGCTTATTTGAAAGCTTCTCATAAAGTAAAATAGCATAATAAAAATCAAAAGACAATAATTGAAAATTGAAAGGTAAATACAATTATTTCGAAACAATAGCAGCTCCATAGTGCTTAAAAGGGTAATATTAATTTTATCAAAACTTGATTTGGGAATTAACTTTTTACGAAGAATATTCATTTTATATCTGTTTTGAATTCTTTTGTTACTTTTAGTCTGCATATTGTAAAATGAAATGAGAGTTCGTTTCAATAGAAATTAAATTACGCGTGTCAAATTTTTTCTGTTTATTTCAGGTGTTATTTATCGTAATGAAAGCGTTTATAACTAAATGGTTCAAATATTAAAGAAAAGGGACAGTGGATTTTATCGAAATTCCAATAAAATAATAAAAGAGAAAACGAGAAAATAATCTTAAGCGTCACTTTCATGTTTTATTTCCCACAATTAGTCAATTGAAAAGCCCACTCGTCCACAAACAGATCTTTTTTAACATAAGAACTCAAGAGTTACTGACGTAAAAAGTGTAGTATATAAAAATTATTTGATTTCTGTTTCGACGCATATAATCTGCAGATAGTATCCTACTGTATTGCTATTCATTGTTTTAACAACGCAGTGGCTACTTTGTACAAAAGTACTGCTGCTACCCAGCAATAATACCGCTTGTGCTGCAAGCGTATACGTATTAGGGTAACCGCTTACCTTAACGTATGACACATGATACGTTAGGGTAAGCGGTTACCCTAATACGTATAATAATGTCCTCCAGACCGAATCTCAGTCACGGTGGCCAGTCTTAACGGAGACTCACCATCTGCGCAGGAGATATTATACTGCACAAGTGTGTGTGAAAACACAAGTGCACTTTTTGTTCCCTAATTCTCATGATCCGACGGGACGATAATCCGACACGACCGGATAGAGATCAGGCGCAAGACCAACGGCTTTAAGTGCTTTCCGAGGCACGAGGGTGTCTAAAACCTCCAACTTCCTAACTCCGGGCTCCTATTGAAATTTCTTAACAGATAAACCCAGTAACTTTTTTTGGCCGACCCGGGACTTGAATCCGAGACCTCATGCACAGCAGTCGCATTCACTACCGCTAAATACGTATATCACTTAGGTGGAGTATAATAGGTATATATATGTATTTCCACCTAAGTGGTTTAAAATATAAGACGGATAAAACTGCAGAGAATAGCATTGGTTCAATTAAATAGTATGATGATGATTCCAATTGCGTTTCTATTTAACTAAAATAGTGCCATTAATTTGAATAAAAACTACACAATCCTTTTACTTAGACATTGTTAATTATATAATTTTATTTTCTTCTCACTCAAAGTTTAAATTAAAACTGTCTTAAGACAAAATCGAGACGAATGTAATTAAATAAGTACCAAATAAATAGTACCTACTGGCTGTAGCCTATTCTAATTACCAAGAGTTTAAATGACTAAAGGTATTCGTTCACATCCCACCCCGGCAAAAAAACCGGTCAACATCGCTTCAACTGACGTATCTTCTTGTGTGTTAATAATTAATAATTATACTGCAACGCACATTAATCACCATCGTAACTGCGTCGTTTCGGGACAAGCTCTGGAACAGTATGTGGTCTTAGTACATTCTTCATCATAGGTCACCACGTGTTGCAATAGTACAGAGGATGACGCATAGCATATCTTTTAGGCGATTGACTGCAAGCCGTCAACAACTGTCGTTCAGCCGTAATCGCGCTGTGCCAGCTACACTGACGAAATTGTATTAACAAGCCAATCACGGGACAACATTGCATTGGTTGAGGGGTTCGAGTTAAGTCCGAGTAATACTAAGCTAAATGTGTGTGAAGGCAAGGTGTTCTATATCGTAATGGGATCAAGGGCGTTAAAGTCAAAACTATCTTAAAAAATTTGTTTATTAGAATGTTTTGAGAAAAATAAAATAACTTATCATGTATGATATTTATTGGGTCTTTAGCTATGAGATTGCCGCTTTGTTTGAAGAAAATCGGTAACGTTTTTATACAAAAGATTTAATCAATATATCTATTTCTTCTTACATGAATATATATCGAAGAACTGCTTCCGTAGCGCAGCGATAGCTCCTGACTGCCATGGGCCGTCCAACAAAAAGTTATTGCGTTTTCTGTTAAGAAATCTCAATAGCAGCCCGGAGTTAGGAAGTTGGTGGTGTTGGACACCCCCGTCCCTTGGAAAATACGTAAAGCCGTTGGTCCTGCGCCTGATCATAAGGGTTAGGGAACAGAGAGTGCGCTTCTGTTTGCGCACATACTTTTGCACTATAATATCTCCTGCGCTGGCCATCTGGCTAGTCTCCGTTAAGATTGGCTGCCTTGACTGAAATTCAGTCTAGAGGACATTATTATTATTATATGTATCGAAGATATAGTTTATCAATGACAGTAATTAGTTCCTATTTTGGTGAGATAGAAAAGAGTCAGATATTTAACTAAAGGATTTATTATCTATACTAATATTATAAAGCTGAAGAGTTTGTTTGTTTGCTTGTTTGAACGCGCTAATCTCAGGAACAACGGGTCCGAATTGAAAAATTATTTTATTTTTGGGTAGCTCATTTATCGAGGAAGGCTATAGGCTATATATAACATCAGGCTACGACCTACGGGGGCGGTGCAGTAATCATAAGCGCGGGTGAAACTGTGGGCACATCTAGTTTTAAATAAGTTTTCACCGAAGTACAAATATCATTTGCTTTTTACTTATACGCCATATAAAAAATACTAAAAGTAGCTTTAACTGTTGTCGATAAAATGTCATTTATATAGACATTTTATTAGAGAACTTTATACAAAAATTGGCTCGCGATTTTAAGTATTTAATCACTTGTTAAAACTTTCATTTTAAATTTTACGCGGATACATGTAGATGTGCTTTGGAAATAATGTCAGAAAATTAAATAACTTAAAGTACACAAATAATGCAGTCACAATATTTAATTATAAAAGGTACACGAGCCAACCACAAATCTTATATCAATATAGATACACAACGTATCACAACCGAAAATTGGCTAGACCTGCCGGTGTCAGCACAACTTGTTTCAACGTGTACCTGTCCCAAATTCTCTTTAATTAAATATACCGAAATTTCGCAAACAGCTCGGGGTCTTTTTTCAGTTTTATGCAAATTCTTAGATGAACGTCGAAACGCCATCAAGTCTCAATCTCATTGAATATGTAAATCGCAGGTAAAATTGAAAATGCCTTCCTATCGCCCATTAGTTTTGTAAGCGGTGTCGTTTTGGGACCAAACTTGGAGATTTCGGGTTTGTAATCTTTATTAAAGGATTTCCGAGAGCCAGTATTGATTAAGTTAACAATACCGATTTGAATTTTCATTTTAAACCGAGATGAGCAATCGGGAAAGTAAAGGATCGCATTTCCCTTGCGACCAGAAGCGTTGCTTAGTTTCTAAGTAGATTATCCGATCAGCAAACTTGCTCGATAGATAGCTACGATATATCTAGTTACCTGCAAACTTTGTTCACTTGATTTGATCTTTCATTTTATTTAGGATATGCTTGCTCATTGCTTTCATTGAATATTATGAACATAAGCGTACAATATAAAATTTATTTGCGCGCTACCGTGTGTACATATGTATGTATTTCGGTTAGGCTATATTTAAAGTCACGTAATGATGTTAGGCTCCTTTATATACTGTGGGTCTACCTAAATGTAGATATTTGGCCTCTAATGGAATTATAAGGCCTGGAACTTTCGACAAGCATTGAAAGTTCCATGCCTTATTGTTCCATTATGGATTATTATTACGGCCAGATGGACCGATGACCTGAAAAAGGTGGCTGGAGGTGACTGGGTGGCGAAAACGGGAGATCGGGCCTTGTGGCGCACCCTGGGGGAGGCTTATGTCCAACAGTGGACTGCAATAGGCTGAAATGATGATGAATGATGATCGCATAGAATGCCATCCATTGCACTACCGATGTGAACACACTTGACACCGTTAACACAAGCATATTAGCTTGGTTAGAGAGGTAAAAATGAACAAAAGGTCTTGCTATCCACGGTATACACACCATGTTATGTAACGTTCGATTTGATTCAGTTTACATATTTTAATTGACTGAAAATATAGAGATATTAGACAAGCTTTCGGCCCGCTTCCTTGTAAGTGGTTACCAGTGATCCCTTACTTGTAAGACGAGCTATATCAATCACGTCTTGCCGACTCTATGTAAGATAAATTAAAGATGGATGGAGATGAATTAATGTACTTATACAGTAATAGTGTTACTTTATACATAAGAGCAGCGATAGCTCAGTGGGGAGACCAACAGACTGCAATGCAGAGGGTCTCGGGTTCGAACCCACGTTGCGCACCTCTGACTTTCGGAAGTTATATGACTTTCCGGAATTATGTGCGTATTGATTGACAATTATCGCCTGCTCCGTGCCTCGGAGAGCACGTTGAGCCGTCGGTCCCGGCTGCCATGAACATCTATGGCAGTCGTTATTGGGAGAGTGTCGACACAAAAGATCCCACTGGGTCGAAGTGTCGAAGTCGAAGTCGCCGGTCTGCACTGATTGGCCCCCACATATGATACATACATACTTTATACATCTTTATATATCATGCTCAGTACTTATCACCACTAGCCGTGGTCACAAGCAGGCTACCACGGTGATCCAGGCCTACTGCAACCTGGCCGAAAAGCCTTTCAAATAGGTATGTAAATAGTAAGCATGATCGCGTTAATACCGATTTTCCGTTCCATAAAATTAAATCATGCAACGTGAAAATATAAAAGAGATTGTACCAGTGTTTCCATTCTTGCTCTTGTTTCCTATAATAAGACATTTCTCTGAAAAAGCCAAAACAATAGTATCGTTACCTACCAAAAAATTAGCAAAGGTATTTTCTTCTCAAAGATACCCTTATACAAAAAGATTAGTAAGTAAAGTAAAGGCTTTAACAATATTGAAGAACTAAACCCGTTGCTCATTGGGTAATTATCACAGTATATGCTAAATACCTAAAAACATGAGGACTAAAACCTACTAAAAAGTATTCATTATGTTCACGCTTTTAGAATTAAGTGTAGAACTAAAAATGTAAACAATACGCGTTGACAAGCTTGCATCCTTATTGCGTTTATATTGTGTCGGATGTAGCATGCTAAGTACGAGGGGTTACAGATATATAAACTTTCCGAATAAACACCTATGAATATTTAGTTTTTGGGTTAGCTGGGAATGGATATTACTACAGAGTAAGCATTATCAAAAGTACGTAGTATAGTGTTACTGAAAGTAATTGATCCAGATGCTGGTTAACAGCCCTAATATTTTCACGTTCATAAGTGTTACTTTCTGACCTAAAATAATAATTACTTTTAACTAATCTTAATAATTGTTATTATTACAAAATAATGAATTACTATAATTACAAAATGATTAATTACTATAATTACAAAATAATTAATTACTACAATTCATCACTATAAATAAATATCAGCCTAATCAATAATCTGTCCAGCAAAGTTCTGTTGATAATTTTAGAAAGCCCTTTGGTGCACGTGGATACTGAAAATAGCTGGCAAAATAAGATTGTAATTTTTCAAATTCTGATTGCGAGTGTATCAAAAGTCATAAATTTTTAAAAGGCAGTTTGTTTGGTTAATATAATGTCTTCTGTCTACGCGAATGTTATTCATTGAAATTGGCTATGTTCTGCTTCCTATTAAACCTTAAACTTAAACCTAAGAGCGTAAATTAAACTTTACTACTTATTTCTGCACCTTTGCAAAGATCATCACTGACATTTAACGATTTATTACTCGTTGTGTAAAGTCGTTGCAACCAAATAAATGCCAGGGAATTTATCCTAGATAGTTAGTAGAAGCTTCATCGATTCACCAAAACAAATCCTCTATAATACTTACAAACATTTACCTTTATATATATATATATCGTGCTCTCCAATTATCAGATACTATAAGTCACTTCCACAAACTCTATCCTCGTATAAAGTCATCAAGTGGAAATAATTAGGGCAGCCACAAAAACAATTTGTGGGCCGTGACTGTGATATTCATCCGTTCGCCGTTTGTTTTAAGTCTACCGTCATTTTGACTGTGTTGTTCGAGTTTATTTTTAATAGCAGACGAATTATGGGGGCTCTCGTGGCTAAGTTATCCTGTGTGGAGTTCTGTTCTATTGTATTTTTTATGAATGTGCACTATGCAGTGTTAAGGAAAATAAGGAACAAGAAATTCAATTTTGTGTATATTTTTTAGAGAGCAAACTAAATTGTGAACGTTTTAAAGTTATGATAATGATGAAGGTAACTTACGAGTAACAATAAAAGCTTTTTATTTGTTTGATAGAAAAGCTTGTAGCAACGGTTTTTTATGTGTCAAAATATTTATTAATATTGACATCTTAAAACCTTTTTACTCCCGTATGAATAAAGGTTTTAGCGAAGTTAAACAATTTACCAGGAAACACTTTTTAACACTTATATTTACTATCCAAAAACTTTCTTATCCTCGACTTGTGAGGTTTTGCGTTAAAGTGAAAAGGGTCCAGTCAATTTCCGTTCCTATTCGTGGCCGGTTGAATGTATCATCTATCTCTTTCGCGCTAATGGGAATCTAGATATGTTAGAACGAAAGATGTGACGTTTAGTTTCAAACGAGAGATAGCAACGTCAGAAACATTCCCCATTAAAATAGTTGTGCCGAAGTTAGTTGTCGAAAATGTGGAAGTTACTGGCCAAATTATTTTACTTTGTGCTTTAGTGTCTGTTCTACATTAGCTTTTCCTTTGTTTCTTTGTTCTTTCCAAATAGTGTATCGCATCATACTATTCTGCTATTCTGCGTACCGTGCCATTTTCGCTATCATTTTATTCTGGTATTGTGAATGTCCTAAAAATTTATATAATATTGTCTTCTGTTTACGCGAATGTTATTCATTGAAATTAAACTTTTCAGCAGCCATGGTCACGGGGAGAGGCTCCCCGTGACCATGGCTGCTGAAAAGCAACCGAAACGTCGAGGAAAGTGTAAACTTAAATATGAAAACTTTTAATAGTTTTAATAAATTAATTAGCTTAAAAATTTGTAAAGTTCAATAGTATCTAGTAATAGTGTGACAGTTTCAAATTTTTGTAATAAAGTGTAAAATAAATAACGCGATAAAATCCGTATATGGTAGTTTAAGTCCTAAAAATTGCAAAATTGTTTGTAATCAAACAATGCTTTTGTAACTTCATACCCTTTTTAGTAAAGTTATCTGTATTATGTTATTTAATAGAAACTGTTTAGGTTTTCATTTCTTTCTTCGATAGTACATAGCGCGCGTCTAAATAGACTTACATACATACTTAAGACATATTATTCATGTTTATTTGAAATCCTTACTAATACCATGAATATAAATGTGAGTTTGTTTGTTATGCTTCTACGTTTTAACTACTCGGCCGACCATCATGAAATTACGCATATATGTATGTATCTTTTCAGACACAGTACAGAAAAATAAATATGGTATACATATGGTTGCAATGCAGAAAAAAATAGTACTGTTTCCGAGAAATAGAAATAAACTAATATTATTGTTATAAACTATAAAACATCAACGCGAGCGAAGTCACGGGCAAAATCGAAATATGTTATATTTTTTAAATAGGTCTTCTATCTTTCAAAATGAAAATGTTTTTAATGCTTGTTTTAATAATTATAAAGTCTTCAAACACAGGTACTCTTTACGTACACGTCGAGAGTCTTAAAAAGAAACAAATGACATTGAAACTGCCGCCTTATTTATTTTGTCATATAGTCGTGATATGTGATATGATTGCATCTTATTCTTCAATACAAAAATATATTTATTGTTCGTACTGTAAAAACCAAAATATCATATATTCAAATAATAATCATACAGATATCAAAAGCACTGACTCAACGTTCAAATTAAAATGATGCACATCAAACGTAAATTTGCCCTTTTCCTCAGATGTTTTCCAATGAATATCTGGGATAGATGTATCGAAAACAACATTTAAAACAACAAGGCCTTAGAAATACAAACTTTTCCAAATATTTTCTTTCTACATATTCAACATAATTTGTGTTTCGACAAATATAACTGTGATTCTTTAGTGTTATTTCCATGAGAAAAGAACTATGTATGTTCATAAGCAGCTGTTAGTGGTACCCAAGTAAGCTTCTTAATATTCTACCCCTATATAGAAGAGTCAAGGGGTTACCAAATCAGGAATGAAACAACACTATCCCAACTAATACTATAAATATAAATGTGCATTTGTTTGTTACGTTTTCACGCCTTAACTGCTTTAGCTGTCATAATGAAATTTCTCATACACGTTGTCGGGTGTATTGTATTTTTACGGTACACTTGACAACGTGTATGCGAAATGCGAATACTGTTCGCGAGTGAAACCATAAACAAAAGCTAGCTAAATACTAAGCGTATTTGTCAATCATCAAATAATTGAACGAACTTCCAATTCTTTTATCGATTTTAATAAAACATTATTGTATGTTGATTTGCTCACTTATACTTTATATACCGTAATCTATTATGGATTAAATATTATGTAATTTGTTACCTACAGCTTAAAAAGCTTTAATTTACGTCGTAACCATATCATTTCTAATAAGTACTTCAGTCTATTTCAATAAACGATCTTATAAGAACGTTTCAAAAGATTGGCACTCAATTCATCAAGGTTAATAATTTCAGTTGCATTTATATAACTTCTGACTACACTTTGATCTTCGCTGCGAAACTAATTAGATTGATGTTTTTTATTAAAAGAGTTTATGCTTATAAAATATCAATTAAACTGATTTCTTGTTAATTTACGTCAGCCTTAATTGTTTTTTGTTTGTTTTTGGAAATAACTCGTCACATAGCAAAAAGTTTAATTTTATTAAGATTATAATAGATAAGATATAGGTTATTACACTTTATATTTATTCTGAGTCAGTATTATCTGATCTAATCTATAAAATCTACTTTATTAAAAACACAACGCATTAGAAATATATCCTGTGTCGCGGGGGACTTTACCAACATTCAAACAACGGACACAAATAACATCCAGACTCGGCACTACCATTTGTGGATCACACAAAACACAAAGTTTTGTCCCGTGTGGGATTCGAACCCACAATACTTGACGCAGTGGCAGTGGCGAGGCGACCACCTAAACCAATTCGAATTCGTGCAGTATTTAAGCGATTTATCTATAATACTGACGTTGGTCAGGAGCGAGAGCAGTGGAGATTGAGAGGAGAGGCCTTTGTCCAGCAGTGGGACACAAAAGCAGGATGAGAAAAAGAACTATAATACATTGCATAGGATAGAACTCGAGGCTTAGCATTCGAACGCCTCATCCACAGCTTATACCACTAGGTATTGCACCCCTCATGCCTGCGTTATGCTTCAATAATTAAAGTATAAGGTTTCATACAACCTAAACCTTTACAAAATGCGTTTTATTTAAAAAGGCACCGCTTCTAGCTGTTATTAAACCGCCATATTCCCAGAGACGCTATGTTTAGTATTCGTCACAATCTAAAGGAAGATACTAGTTTAGTAAGAGCTTATAAATAAAACGCGTGAAAAGCAGTTTCTTTCAATGTGTAACATTCTCCTAAACGTAAGAAAATATTCCTTCAAGACCATTGTTTCAATTATTCTTCATACATAAGAAATAAAGAATAGTAAAACCGAATCTCACAAGATATTCTATCAACTATCAACTCTAAAGTACTCGGTTTGTTTAAGCATCAGACGGTGCATAAGATGCAATCGGTTTACAGCATCCGTATCCTTCAAAAGGATTTGTGTCATGCTGTTATTGCCGCTGTTTTACACGCAAAAACCAATGAGTAACAAGTTCATTTACCTGTCAATTGTTGTAACGCTAAACATAATTGTAACATTTTATGTCTAGCGGCCGGTGTGCCGATGTGATTCAATCTACACTATAAAGACAAAATATTTAATTTTTGTTTGTTTGTAAAGATATAACTCAAAAACTACACAACCGATTTCAAAAGTATTTTACCATTAGAAAGCTATATTATCAGCGAGTAGCATAGTCTATATTTAATTTTAAATAAAGTACTGTTACTAACAATTTTTTTTTTTTTTTTTTTTACGTGGGGGAATGCTTTGACGCATACCTCTCCGCAGGGCGACGGAGAGGTTATGTCGGGCTCACCGGGGGAGTAATACCCCGGTAATACCGACTAAACCTACCACGGTGTTCCTCGACATAACCATAGACGGCGGGGCCGCGCGAATCGCTTTCACATGCAATCGCGACCCCGCCGAGGTTTCGGCCCGCCGTGTGAAACGGCAGGCCACTGCATAATAGACCCTCTACTGTCCCCTTGTAGGAAGACAAAAACACGGCTCAGAGGCGCGCGTGGGAACACGCACGCCGCCTCTTGGACCTGGTGCTGATCGGGTGGCGGGCAGGCCCACGAAGCCCACCACCCCCAGGTCAAACCTCAGGGTGGCTGGAGGTCATCTCGCGCCCTCCGGCGCCCGGTTCTGCGGTTGGGGAGAGGGTTTAAGCGCTCCCTCTCCCGCTCCGCCGCCTCCTTGATGGACATGACTTCCTCACAGAAGGAGGCGACGGCGTTCCACGACGTCTCGCTCCGGACCATAGATTGAACCACGGCCGGGAGCGAGAGGGCAACCAAACCGACTGCCGCGATCAACTCACGGCGCTGCGATGCCCAGGCGGGGCAATCCGTCAATGTGTGCAGCGCCGTGTCCTCAACAACGTCGCGGCAGTCGCCACAGTGGTGACAACCGGGCGTCTCTTGCCGACCTATGCGACACAGGAACTGGCCAAAACAACCATGACCAGTCATTACCTGTGTCAGCCGGAAGGTGAGGGCGCCATGCCGCCTCTCCAGCCACTCCTCAAAAACGGGACTTACCGCCACGATTGTGGCGTGCCCAGCTGTTACTAACATAACCCAACCTTTTATGCGAGCGAAGTCGCGAGCAAAAGCTATGCGCTGCGATAAATGGTAATAAAATAGTATATCCCAATTGCAAAGCGTTTAACGCACAAACGAACGAGAGCTTAACACCTCCACTCAAAGTTTTAATACACAATCCATTTACACCAGAACGTCATGGCGACAACGAAGAAAATAAACAAAATGTCGTAAAAGTAAAATGAAGTCTTTCCCAATTAACTAAATTGGTTTCCGTCGAAGAACATTCTGATTGCAAATGTTCAGTTTATTGCTCTATGAATTGTAATCACGAATTAGTCGGTCACTGACCTTCGGGCATGTGAACTTTATGTACGTATAAATTGGTAGATTAATAACTTTAAGTCTATTATCACTTTGGGACGGGACCACCTGCTCTCGCAGTACTGTGTAACTACTCCTAGGCATTTATTATATACTAGCTTTTGCCCGCGGCTTCACTCGCGTAAAAGTAGGTTAGGTTATGTAAATGAAGTATTTTTTTAAATAAAATATAGCTTATGTTACTCGGTGATAAAATAGCTTTCTAATAGTGAAAGAATTTTTAGAATTGGTTGAGTAGTTTTTGAGTTAAACCCTTACAAACAAACAAAAAATCAAATCTTTCCTTTGTATAATATTAGTATAGATATTAAAAGGTATGCATGAGGTCTTACGTTAGATTTCTGATTCGGGCAGTGTTATTAATTTTCTATCTAGAAATTCACGAAGTGCGGTATTGTGTTTTGTGCTCAGCACAGTTTTAGACTCCGTTCTGAAAGGGCAGGAGAGGTCTTAATAGCAAGCGAACCTATTTTATTGGCTCGCCACTTTTTACGAAAGATTTTAATTACCCGGCGAATTGGGGGTGTGATACAATTCTACGGGAATATAAAGGCATATCTACGTTATAGGACATTTATGCGATAGTATCTTTGTTTTCTTAGATGATTTTAACGAAGATTCTGTAAGGATATATTATCCTAAAACAAGAATTTTGATCCGTGGCAGTGCCACGCTTCGGCACGAATGGGCCGGCTCGACCGGAGTGATACCACGGCCTCACAGAAAACCGGCGTTAAATAACGCTTGCGTTGTGTTTTGTCGCGTGAGTGACGGTACCGGAGACCCAACCCCAAATTTAAAAGGTCGGCAACGCAATTGTGACTCCTCTGGTGTTGCGGGTGTTCATGGGCGGCGGTAATCGCTTGCCATCAGGCGATCCGTCTGCTCGTTTGCCACCTACACAATACAAAAGAAAGAATGAAAGAAATGGTTTATTATTCAATATTTAATTATAAAGTTTACGCGTAATTTAGAATGTGAGTAAGCTATGAGTAAGCTAGTTGTGTTATTTCAGCATTGCTCTATATAGCTAAAAGTCTTCTTCTTCTCTCTTAGCCTTTATTATTAGTCACTTGGGGTCGGCTTTTCTGGTCTATCCGGATTTGACTGCATATCAGTTTTTACACGGAGCGGCTGCCACCTGACCTCCGCAACCCGAAGGCTAACGATACCCTAAGGCTAGACCAGTGTCAGGATATTAGAGGGTACTGACTTTCCCAATAACAACTGCCATAGATGTTCATGGTAGCCGGGACCAACGGCTTAACGTGCTCTCCGAGGCACGGAGCAGGCGATAATTGTCAATTAATACGCACATAATTTCGAAAAGTCATATAACATCCGAAAGTCAGAGGTGCGCGACGTGGGTTGGAACCCGAGACCCTCTGCATTGCAGTCTGTTGGTCTCCCCACTGAGCTACCGCTGCTACCTCTATATAGCTAAAAGTAGTGTATATTTATTTTACTATCGATGAGCAATAACAGTTATTTCACACATTTTAATTATTCAAATTGTCTACTTATTCTGCAGGAATGGCGTAGTGAGCAAGCGATCGCTTTGCTACTACCGCTGTGTGACGAAAGCTCAAATCTCACACGGGAGAATTATTCGTGATATCCACAAATTAAAGTTGCAAGTCTGGGCGTACTTTGTGTCCGCAAATTGTATATTTCTAAAGTCCCCAGTGACACGGGGCCTGATATGACGGGAAAGATCTTTTATAAAAACAATTAAATGCTATAGCTACTTACTAAGAATATTTACGACACCTATAATATGTTCTGTGGCTGGTATATAATAACCCACAAGCACAACATTGTATAAAAACATCATCTATTTATGTAAAGAACCAATCAAAATCTGTTTAAACACAGCCCCTCTGCGGTTAATCAGCCGCTGTAAAACAGGTTTTCATAGTAAATGCTGAGTTTTAAAGGCGCGGCGACAGTGCCGTGATAAATTACATTACGGTATGACAAGTTGACTGAATGGGGCCGAGACAAACGGGGAACTTGTTATACTAAATAGGTGACCCGTTTTAAAGCTTGTATGTATGTATAATATAGACTCACGCCTTTATCTCGAAAGGGATGGGCAGAGGAGTATAGGAGCCATATTTCGCCAACTGTTTTAGTATGACGCCTGAGGTCGCGGGTTCGATTCCCGCACAAGTTAAACATTTGTGTGCATGAACATGGATGTTTGTCTTGGTCTGGATGTTTATATGTATAATATGTATGTATTTACAAAAAAAAAAAGTATATGTGTATGTTTATCCATTGTCTAGTACTCATAGTACAAGCTTTGCTTAGTTTGGGCTAGATGGTGTTGTGTGTATGTGGTAGAATATTATTATTATTATTATTATTATTATCTATGTATTAAGGGACGGGCCTACTGCCATCTACGGGCTTCAGATTACGTGCTGCTTCTGAGAATATTGGGACATAATGCCGCTATGTTCGACCGGGGAATGAGATCCGAGACCATCATACACAGCAGTCGCATTTATATCGCCCCGAGGCAGCCTAAACTCTAATTGTTGCATTGTTTGCCTTTACTTATAGTCTATTAAAGTGTTATGTGTATTTAAGGTTAGGTTGTTAATTATCGTTCTCATTAACAGTGAAGGTAAATATCGTGAGAAAACCATCGTATATGCATATATGAGAATTCTTGTGATATTCTCAAACTTATATGAAGTCTGCCAACCACATTATGGCGACGTGGTGGACTATGGCCAAACCTTTATCATACTAGCTGCCCAACAGTGTCATAATCAATAAAAAATAGTCTCCTGCAAGATTAATTAACTTATCGAGTGGTGGCGGCACACCGGCAGCTGGACACAAAAGTTTTTAGAAAGAAGAATATTCTCATATTCTTCTTTCTAAAAACTTTCCATTATATACATTCCAAAAATTTATAGTATAATTAAAGTTATTATATACGTCAACTGTGGCAACATTACGGTATTTTTTGATTTTTTATCAGTTTTTTCATTAACTATGGTACTTTAAAGTATGCATATATATCTAGTCTGTAGCAAAGACATGCGTCTACATGCTCAACGGTTTATATCTACAAAACTTTAAATAAACACGTTACAGTGTTAAAAAATATGACACAGGTAAAGTTGACACAGATATGGCAACTTTACCTAAGCAATATAAACAATATATACATAATACCTACAGATATTGGATGCCAAGTAAATATGCCACAGATTTTATTGAAATTGCATACAAATGGACATATTATGCCAGAGCTGGCACAAAATTTACAAAGATGATAAATCAAATTTTTCACCAAAGTATTTTTTTATTTATTAACTAGGTATAAATGAAATGAAAATGAAAAAATATGAAATGAAAGTAAAAAAAATTGTGAAATATAAGTTGAGGTACACTAGGTCAAGTTACTCGTTGAAAGTAAAGTTGCCACAGTTGACCGGTATGTCAACAATATGTCAACAAAACTTTTGACATAAAAACTTAATTAACATAACTTGCTATCTAACTTTCTTTAAGTTAACATATTTATTCAGGGTTACATATTCATAAAAAAAGATATTTAACTACCTACAAAAATACTAAACGACACAATAAATAATACTTCAAATAGAGATCAAAAAACCTTTCACAGCTACATCATACATTTTTAATCACCAAACAAACACGAAACTTACTTTAAAACTCAAATGACAGGCAAAAATATAACGTTGAAGCGTCGTGCTCATAAGTTGTTGGAGTGGCCTTAGTTGTTTAGAGCTCGTCATTGGCCGAGCCGACTGCGTCATAAAAAGCCAAGTACGTCTGAGAGCCACTCTACTGCCATATTGCGCTCTTTCCCTCACAACAAAAAAAATGGAAACCTTCACTTATTGCTATAGCAGTTTCTATTCAAATATAATTTGTGGGATAGGTTTAAAATGTCGTGTTTTGGATAAGTTTGAGTAAAAACGCTAGTATGAATGAGTTATGGGGTATAATGAAAAGTCTTTTTGCAATGTTATTTTATTACATTCAGCCTTTTGTAGTAGATATTTTTTGGGTAGCCACATTCGGTAATAGCTGCTAGATTGTTGCTGTGCATTCGGTCTTAGATACGATTCTGAAGTCAAAGTTACAAAATGTTGTGGGATTGTTCAGTCAAGAAATTCTTAAAAGCCCGCCATTAGGGAGTTGACGGTGTTGCACATCTTCGTGCTACGGCAAAAAAGAAACCGTTGGTCTTGCGTTTGAGCTCTTTTAGCTAATATCGGTTTGCCGTCCCATTGAGTTATGAGAGTGAGAGAGTTAATAGAGAGTGAGAGAGTTAATAGAGAGTGTATTTGTCTTTGCGCACACACTTGTGCCCTTTAACATTTACATCGAAATTCCGTCTGTCGGCTTTCATAGGTATTTACCTATGAAAGCCGACAGACGGAATTGAAATTGTAGAAGCGGGATCTTTATCCCGCTTCTACACAATACATTTGTATAAAGAATGCAAAAATAAGTCTGTAACGAATTTACGGTTCCACTCCAAAAAGCCGGACTTACGAGCTCAGTATGTTAGTATATTCAATATTCGATATTCTTATGATTTTCGCAATTCGTAATTACGTGTAACTGGTATACAGTGCATCTGCAAAATTCAAAGGTCATAAATAAAATGAACTCAGTAGACTCGTGACAAAATACGAGTTTGTCCGTAGAAGTTTAAAGATGAATCCTTCCAAAATGTAGGCGTACTGGGACCAATTAGTTACACGTTGGCCTTTAGATTGAATTTTAAAGATGAAATTCAAACTAGAACTTGTGAAAAACTAACAGAACTTCATTCAAGTTACAAATGGTTTTAAATTTATTTAAGCTCCTTAGCTGTTCTTTATCTTGTAGTGTTGTAAGCCCTTTTAATCGCAGAATATAATTATCTTAGTTGGTACAATGGGTTGCGTTTGCGATTGCTGCTAACTATAGACATTGATCTTCGGGTAAAGCAAAGTACCATTGTAGTTTTTCTATGTTTAAAACATAATACTTACCTAATTTATTTATTTTCTTAATAGCAGATCATTTTCACATAGGACTACGATAGCTTATGAAATGTGGGTTTTCTACACCTCTGCCATATTATAATTTCACAGGTATAAACATATAAATTAATCGTAGACAATGACGTTAAGTAGCTTTGGCGCAAACTAGATTCACAAAATTATCCCACGCAGAAAATCAACACATAGTGTTTTATACGACCCGGAAATATGACCTGACTGTACCATTACACTATCTAAACACAAACTAACTAAAATTGAATAAATTATTCTGATTCTCAATATTAATACAGCTCACCTGTGTCATTCTTTCCTCCTCCGATTAATCACAAATAGTCATTCTGTTACTGTATTCCGGTAACACGATATACATATTAGTTCAACTTAAAACTATTCCGTCAGTAAAAACATCACGAAAAAGACGCCATTAAAGACGAAATTCATAGCTATCTGTTGAGTTATGGTAATGTACGTATGACAGACGTATGGGCATCCAATATATCAGGTGCCCATATGTGTTTGTGAGCCGCTCCAGTCACTCAAAATGTCAACTCTCCAGTATTATTCGGATTGCTTGTTTGTGTTTACAGTATGGCGAGGGCAACTTTCCGTAGATAGTTCGAGTTCTACGCACAAAGTCATATGGGTTTATGTAGTTGTGAACTGATTTTTGAGTTGAGAATTTAGTTCCTAGTCGAAGAATCGTGACTTTTTGAGTAGACAAATCTCATATTGCCGTAATTATTGTTTGAAACATAACGAGTACTATTTGTAGCATTAAAACGAGTGATACAAAGAATACGTGGATTGAAAAGAACTATCTGTGGATAATATTTTTTGCGTGCGACAATCGAATTTGTAACAATAGTTGCGGGATGATTAGTTACAATATTACTTCAATCATACAATATTTTTAATGAAGATCATTTAATATTTCCAACTTTAATAGTGGCATTATCTTTTGGTATACATGGATTATTAAAAAATGCATATGCAAACATAATATAAACCCTATTTAGGTAGAACAGATTTTTGCATTATTAATGCATCGATTATTTTAATATAAAATAGTAATTAATTTTTATAAGTAAATAATTTCACGTTATTGTTATAATATCAGTAAAGAGTCACTTATAAACAAAGGTCTTTATTTTTTTGTATCTTGTCTTGGGTAATAGTGTAAGAAATTTAAATAATTTTAGTTACGATATAACTAAGTGCTTCAAATTTTTTAATATAAAGTATTATAGAAATAATATTAAAAGTGTAGGATAAAAGTACAGCCAAGACATACCAAAATCTCCCTCAATATTGAAGCACAGAGCCGAGCCAAAAACAATATAAATCTTTCTTACAGTGCATATTGCACTTGCCATAATATTGCGGCGGCCACGCTCCGCGGAGATTTTGAGACGAATTCGTAGCATTTCCGTGCTTCATAAATGTGTTCCGCACTTTAATCCTCCTTGTCTAGGCAGCATGTCAAATTGTAATTGTTTTTGCAGACCCCGGGTAAATCGTAGCGTTTTTAAGAACTTGCAAATTTTTATTTATAAAGCTGGCATTCTCTTTGGGCCGTTGTATAATTTTATCCTTACAGTTACAATTTATCTTGGGGCGATGAATTCTTGGGTTAAATAAAGCTTCGTCTTTGCAAACTACTCATACATGGCATCAGGAAATATAATCCGGCGATGCCGGGCTCCACTTGCCGCCTATTACTTGAAACCAAAAATCGAAATGTGCGATCATCGATTAATCATAATCGAATTATTGGTAAGCAAACCTAAATATTCAAAGCAATGGTAACTATAAGAATGCATCAGTCGTTTATATTTATTGTTTATTATATTACATGTTAGCCATGCGCAAGTAGAAACGTAGGTTAATATTGTCTTCTATTTACGCGAATATTATTCATTGAAATTAAACTGCTATATACGGATTTTATCGCGTTGTTTATTTGACACTTTATTACAAAATTTTGGAAATTTTTACACTACTAAGTACTACTATTAAACTTTACTAATTTTTAAGCTAATTAAATTATTATTAAACTATTTAGATTTAATTTATTTTTACACTTTCCCCGACGTTTCGGTTGCTTTTCAGCAGCCATGGTCAGTCTCCCCGTGACCATTCTATTATTTCCTGCATGTTTCTACAGTTAAAAACATAAATCAATACGGGCTTGCAAGATTTTGCATGCCACGTACCATATGACTGTATCACGCATAAAGGATACGAGCGCTTAATAAGAGCGCAAAACGTCTTTTCTCTATACTAAATTATAATAAAGAGAAAAGATTTTATTTTTCTTTTGTTTGTAACAATTTAAATCAAAAACTTATCAAGAAATTAAAAAAAATTCGCTATGGATAAGCTACATTATTACCGCGAGCAAAATCTAGGTTCTTAAAAATAATCTAACGCCATCTTCTTCTTAACTGTTATACCATTTTGCTTACAATACACGTGTCCATTGACAGACTCACTAACATAGGACTTTTTAATGGATTTCAAATAGTTCTAATCACCAGTGTCTTTACTCAATTTAATTAACTGTAACACAAGCTTTAATTTTTTCAACATTCACAAAATAACTGTATAACGATTTCGCCTTTATAATACCTATGTTTTTATTTCCTCTCGCCCTCGTTCAAAACATACCGTAATACAATTTTTATACTTTCACGAGCCCTTTTAAATCATTAGTCAATAAATAAAGCGGCATTGTTTACGCCAGGAGTAATCCTAACGGTACGACGAGCAAAGGGCCTGATAAATTGTCGCCTTAAGAAATATTTCTTAACGCCGCATACTGTTAAAGAAAAATAAATACAAAACTTTATGTACAAGCGAGTGGATTTCAGGAAAACAAGTGTAGTAATTATATCAACTAGTTATAATGCCTATTTTACTTTTAACTTAGCTGCTGGCAATGATGTTACAATCTGAGATCACGTTTATTATAAAATATTATTGTTGTCGGTCTCGATAGCGTAGTGGTTAGTGCAACCGACTGCCACGCCTGAGGTCGCGGGTTCGATTCCCGCACAATTCAAACATTTGTGTCCATGAACATGGATGTTTGTCTTGGTCTGGGTGTTTCTATGTATAATATGTATGTATTTACAATAAGAAAGTATATATATGTATGTTTATCCATTGTCTAGTACCCATAGTACAAGCTCTGCTTAGTTTGGGCTAGATGGTGTTGTGTGTATGTGATAGAATATTATTATTATTATTATTTGTTTTTGTTTTTATACTCAGCGAACAGCCGGTTTTTTAATGACGTTTACTGGTAGAAACCAAGTAATCGTCATCTAAGATAGAGTTGGGAGATTTTGTTCTATATTAAATGTTTTACTTTCGTCACTGTGCATACATTTTCGAACAATCCTACATGTATTTAGTATTGCTGCTTTTTGTATATTAATAAATGTATTTGGTGGTAGTTCAAGTAGTTTTATGTTAATAAATTAATGTATTTAGTGATTTAATAAATGTATTTGGTGATATATAATTATTATTATAATTATACAAGATTTCGTCTGTGTAAATGTAGATTATTTGTAGGTGATGTCGATTGTCTATCCCTTGCAAACAGTACTTTTTTCTGGGTGAAAGGTGCCCTATGTCCTCTTCTGTTCTCCTGACAGTGTGTATGCGAAATTTCATGATGATTCGTCGAATACCTAGTTAAGGCGTGAAAATGTAACAAACAAACTCACATTCGTATTTATTATATTAGTAAAGATAGTTAAACACGCCGAAACTGCTTGATTCTGGACGCCACTCCACTCTCGTCATGTGTCTTTAAGGAGACATTTCAAGTAAATGACGACAAGACTTAAAGCATAAATTTAGTTTAGACGTCATGTATAGAAATAGCGATACTCTAGTAGAAGACCGTTGGACTGTCACGCAGGGATCTCAAGTTCGAACCCAAGTCATCTCTGAGTTTTCGAAGGTATGTGCGTATTAAATAGCTAAATTATCGCTCGCTTCAACGGGGTGACGGCAAAGGAAAGCTTCATGTCTGAGAGTTCTCCGTAATTTAATCCAATAATAATATTTAATTAATAATAAAAAAATAACTGTGGCAGTCGGAATGTATACAATCTCGAAGATATGTTAAGGCTGCCAACCCACACTAGGCCAGCATGGTGGACTATGGCCTAACCCTATTCACACTGAAAAGAGGCCCGTGGCTAGCAGTGGGACAATTTAAACTTAAATTTTGTCATGTCATGCCAATGACACTAAAAAGTGTCTGGCATTTTTCAATCATATTCAATCATCATATCGTCTTTCATCATCAAATGGTGAAAGACGATATGCAATTTCAAAATGACCAGATTGCACTAATTGTTTCATGACAAAAATATGCGTGCCCAGTTGATAGAGATAGCAAAGAATGAAAATGATTACATTGACAGGCGTGGCGCCTGAGTCAATGTAATCATTTTGAAATGAAATGAAATGAAATGAAAAAGTTTATTTACCAACATAAACATACAGTACACAAACAATTAAATTATTTAAATAGAGGTGGTAAAATAGGCATCTGCGTCAGCTATTGTTGCAGTTTAACTGCAACGCTGGTATTCTCGCAGGCCTAACATAAAATAAAAGCCTTAAGATTAAAATTTCTTAAAATTATATGATTACATTATAAATTATATATAAATATACCTAATAATATTATAATTTTAAATATAATATAACAACAACATGCAAATACAGAATAAATATTTTTTTTTTCATACATAACACTAAAAAAAACTTGTGGAATACACCTGTACTGCTTGCTTCAGGGATTATATAGGCGTGAAATGTATCTGAGTATTGATCAAGCACTGTATAGGAGACAGAAAGATTTTAGGTTAATTGGTTCTTTCCTTAATAGCTAGATCGCAAATAAGAGAATTTAAAAACAAACATAAAGGATAGATCAATAAATAAATAATCTCTTACTTAAATCTTAATTTGGTTCCATTTGGCTCTTGCATACGGAATGGCCGAGATAACCAAGTTAAGATACTTATGCGGCTTGTATGCATTGATGAACAAGCGTTACGCTACCCGCGCAATTAATCCGCATGATTAAGTCAAGCATGTACTGAGTAGATTGTGCATGTAGCTCGCGCCAGCTACTTGCGTAGTGTGCAAGTGCCACATAATAACTATAATAATAGACAAGATACGCAGTCTACAACTAACTTTACAGATAGCGTAGTGGTTTAGTGGTAGCCTCCCCACTGCCACTACTCCGAATATTCGGACCCCACACAGGGTCAAAAGTTTGTGTGATATATAAATGATTGTTGCGAGTTTGGATGTTTTTTGTGTCCATTGCCTAATCATTTTGTAAAGTCCATAATATGATAAATTCAAGGAGCATTAGCTGTCTTTTGAAAAATAACAAAATGATAAATCGAAATCAAAATCAATATCCATTATTGAAAAGTAATGGATATGTATAATATGGAATTCCTTTGGTACACCTAACTGGGTTTACATTTAGTTAAACCTGAAAATCAAGCCTTAGAAATATAACGGCGAATCGAAATTTGATTTAACAAACGAAATCAACACTATTGAAAACAGTTCTTATGTTTTAGACATCTTAAATCTATTCAAATAAGATAGTCTTATATTTGACTAGCCAGCTTTTTCATTTTGGCCGAAGCAATATGATATAAGTACCTAATTCGAGTTAATTTAGTAGGCCAGCTTGCAAACGTGCCAAACTTGTAAATCTCACTAATCAAGCCATGAGCAAATGAACATGTCTACAATATCCTGATTTGCTTTTTTATATTCGACAGACCTCTCAGCACTTAATAAATTTGATGCCAAGTGCCAACACATTTGAAATCTGCCGTATAATTATTATAACTAGCTGTGCCACACGATTTTATAATAGCGAACTTATTATCTACTATATTTTATCCGCGGATTCACTCGCGTTTATATAAATTTTGTCAATAATTTTCTACCCCTCGGAAAAAGTACCTTATTCCTGGATGAAAGTTACCCCACGTCCTTTTCTGTCCTTTGCTGTCCCTGACAACATGCGAATTTCATGATAATCGGTCGAGTAGTTTAGGGAGAGTAGAAAGCGTAACAAACAAACAAACTCACATTTACATTTATAATACTAGTCAGGATTAGGACTAGCTGTATCATGTTCATAAACTTAACTTATCATCTTTGTATCGTAAGGTACGTAAAAACCGATATGTGTATTTTTATTTTCCAACATGTTTTTTTGGTTACATCAGGAATTAATTACATAAATATTTATTTTTTCATCGGTTTATTAAACAAGCTTTAATGACGGATACCAATATAACAAAAGCGAGAAATTTGGGTAAAATACGGATAATTATATTTAGTATAGAAGCATAATTTCATATATTAACCCAACCAGTCTTAGAAAGCCAGACATAATTAAAATACTTTTGTGTCTGGCCGCCGGTATAAATGGCCAGTATAAAAGGAAATTAAATGATTTTCTGCTTGTCTTAGTGCGGGTAAATTAACGTGGTTATCTCATTTTAAACTAGATTCAAATATTTTGGAAACTGTTTGACTGTCACGTTGATACTGTAGCATAAGTTTTCATATTTTTTTACAGTCCATCGTGATATCCCGGGATTTAATTTTGGATCTGATAACGTCTAACTTGACTGTTAGAAAATGTTAAGTATTAGCATGGAGTCAGATTATATGTCCGAAAGACTGCAATTAGCTTTCCCCATATTTCTCCACTACATGGACCTTAAGGTTAAGTTCTTAGCTGGCAACATGCCAGCTAAATTTGCATATCATACTCCTCTGTCAACCCATTTGCAGATACAGAAGCATGAGTTTATGTATGCTTGTAATATTATGCAGTGTTATTTAACGTCGAACTGTATAGCACGCAAATACGACACCCTGCGGCCTGAAGTCTTTCTTCATCAAAGTTAGTCAGCTCTGCAGTTGAAATTCGCAATACAAAAGTTAAGTTGCTCCCCAACATACTGTTATTCAGCGATTTCACACAAAATCTAGATATTTCTTGTTTATTTAAACAGACCTGGGCTTGGTTTCAGTGTTCGCCTCGCTACTGCCTCTGCACCAAGTGTTGTAAGTTCGAATCCCACACGGGACAAAAATTTATGTGGTCCACAAATGGTTGTTTACAGTCTGAGTGTTTTTTTGTGTCCGTTGTTTGAATGTTTGTAAAGTCCCCCGCGATACAGGAATTATTCCTAAAGCGGGTGATGGCTTTTTAATACGCGTCCAGAATCAAGCGGTTTCGGCGTGTTAAACTATCTTTACTAATATTATAAATACGAATGTAAGTCCCACCAATCACACAATGTGCTCAACATGCTGTGTGAGCTACCACGCCTTCTGCGTAGCAGGGAAGTGTGCTTCATAGACGGTCCATTATCCGCAAACGGTGTGACGTTTGCGGATAATGGACCCTTGCCTCCGCAAACATCCCAGAAGCGCTACAATAGCGTGGCAGCTGAGCCAGCATCCTGAACGCGTTATTATATTGAACACGCAGAGCGCTGTGAGCCCTCTGCGTATACGCAACCCACAGACTGCACGTGTAGAATGTCTGACAGTAGGCTCTAAACAGAGTTATTTTGACATCTTTGGTACACCGTGCAAATCTACGTATCAACATATTACATCGAACTGCCAGCGCCCTGCGCTCCCTTTCAATGCTAAATAAATATCGCTAGTGTTACGAAAGTAAATATTTTTGATAAATTGGTAAGGTTATTTAATTTTAATTTCAAAGTTTAAAAAAAATGACAAAACAAATTTCTATGTAATTAATTCTTGGTTTTGGTTTGGTCCAACAAAATTACGTTGGAACATAAAAAAATACATGTCGGTTTTGGGGCAGCAGTGGTGAATGCGACTTCATTACATAAGGTCGCAGATTTGATTCCCAGATCGACAAAAGAATAATTAATTTTTAAATTTAATAATAGTAAATAGTTGTTAACATACATATATAACATAACAATCAGCAAATGCTTTATGAATATAGAAAAGTCTGTGCTATGAAATTGTATTTAAACAATTTTGCATTATGTATTTTGCATACATTGGTTTCTTTTACACAGCATTAAGAGTAACGCTGTTAAGAGTTTTTTTAATAAAAGGATATTCAATATTAAAATGCACTTAGCTGGAAAATACACAAATTATTTACGAAGTTACGGTAACTGTTATTATTGAACTGTGGATAATTTGTGTACCAAACTAAAACAACAATACCGCGAAATGATGACAGTTTGATGGCTTGTGTTGCAAGCGTAGAAAATATAAAAGCGTCAATAATAATAACATTCAATTTGTAATTTGTTCTAATTATTCGATGATGCTAAATGTATTTAATTTTCGGCTCTATTGTTTTATACCTTTGGTTGATGTTGATGGGCCTCGCGTGAGCTTTGGGATAACTGCCGGTTGACAATATTACGATAAATAGTAACGTCCCGAAGGGATATGAAACAATAGATTAATAACGTTATTATTTATAAAATATTAATAAATTATAATAGGTATTACCCCTGTATATAAACTTTCTCACTGCTAGGTACGGGCGTCTTCTCATTGTTAAAAAAGTTAAGCCATAGTCCACCACGCTGGCGCAGTGCGGGTAAGCAGACTTTACTTATTTTGGAGAACTCTTAGATATGCAGGTTTCCTTATGATATTTTCCTTCGTCGTTAAATCAGACGATAATTAACTAATTAATACGTACATAACTTCGAATTGTCGAGATGCATGCCTCTTGTGATACCTTTGCGTGGCAGTCCTATAGTCTCTTAATAAGCTTCCGCTGGCTAGTTTTTATGTATTCTATGTGCCCTTAATAGGTTAATTTATAAAAACACAACATCTTAATGGAATAACAAAATTATTTTTAAATCGTTCTATTGCTCAATAAAAAGAATGGTTTCTAAACTAGTAATGTTATCTCTGTAATATACCTATGGCAGCCATATTTCTACTAAAGCACAGATAACTCAAAAACAAATGAATGCATCGGTCATTCCAAACAATATAATTCGTTGAATAGCAATATACAATACTAGAGTTTGCCCATGACTTTTCCCGCGTTAATTTAGATCTGGTCAATATTTTCTATCCCTAAGTAGTACTTTATTTCTGGATGAAAGGTACCCTATGTTATTATGTACCCCTGACAACGTGTTTGCCAAATTTCATGATGATAGGTCGAGCAATTAATCCGTGAAAACGTAACAAACAAGCAGACGGATGCACATTCACATTTATAATAATTTAATAAGGATTAAGCATATTATTATGTATTCCAAACATAATTATTTGGATATTCTTATGCAAAATATTAATATGTATTCTTTAATATGGTTGATATTGCCGGCCAGTATATTGCAGCCGTTCATTCCAGAAAAAATAATCCCCGTTTGGAAGACCCTGAAATTATAAACACTTTCAGTAATAGTGAGACCTAAAACGTAGCTGGTAAAAAGTGGATATAATACATATTAGCCTATATAGATTATGGAGTAGGTCCATAATCTCACTCATGTAATTCGAATGAACTATTTTGTGGCAAATAAATCAGCACTTACGACCGAACAGCTAACGTCAGGGAAAATAATATCGTGCATAGAAATACAACAATATTATGGCTAATAAATAAACATAAGTCAATCAGGATTTGGTAGTAGGAAACATATATTTACGAGCACATTCCATTAACACAAATGAGTCCATCAACAGAGAAAATAATTCCGATGCTAAGCTCGGATGAAATCTCATGTCGTATGGGGAAAATCATTCTAAATGTGTCGGCACTTACATTATTATACAACGCACGGGATACCAAGGTTATTTACGATATTCCTAGATATTAGTGTAATAGTTGTTTAAAGCAGCGATGGTATAATAGAGATAGTTATGGGACACCAAAGTTTTTCAAGATTTGCCTAGATTTTTGTGGTGAAATAAAATATGTTTAGAGCAACGATGCTCATTGAAGGTCTACGCAGAGGTTTCGAGTTTAATTCCATGGTCCAAAACTCTGACTTTTCTTAGTTGTGTGCGTTTGAAATATAATAATATAATATAATATTCTACCACATACACACAATACCATCTAGCCCAAACCAAGTAGAGCTTGTACTATGGGTACTAGACAATGGATAAACATACACATATACTTACTTTTTTTTTTGTAAATACATTCATATTATACATAGAAACACCCAGACCAAGACAAATATCCATGTTCATGCACACAAATGTTTGACTTGTGCGGGAATCGAACCCGCGACCTGAGGCGTGGCAGTCGGTTACACTAACCACTACGCCATCGAGGCCGACTAAATAGTTATTTAACAGTCTGAAAACATCGTAAGGAAACCTGCATACATATCTGAGAATTATCATTAATGTTCTCGAAGATATGTGAAACCTGCGCACTAGATAATAGGGTAGTCGACCATAGCCTTTTCCTTCTCATTGTAAGAAGAAGAAGAGAAGCCCGTGCTCGACAGGGGAACAGTTTATATATGTATATAGTGCTGATATAATGTCATTATCAATAGTTGTTTTAATTAAAACTCAATCCTGCAGTACATTTCACCTTATTTTTATTTACTTAATCACACACCGAAATCAAGCAATACATGTGGTTTATCAACATATTTTCGCCGTACGGGGACCGAGTTCTTCGTTCTAGCCAATATGATGGTAAACCGTCTATCTAAACAAAATATGAATAAAAATACAGCCGAGTAATGGATACATAGAATAGTCACGAGTATATTTTCCCAAAGGTGCATAGATATGCTACGCCAACATAATTTGTAGTTATGTTTCAGGTCCCACCTAATATTGTCGAGTCTATTAATATGTTCATTTCTAAGTGCCTAGTGTGAGTTTGTTTAACGTTAACGCGATCTACACGTTTATGACGTTTACCGCTGCGATTGACCCGCTCCAATCTCTTAACCAATCAGTGAGTCAAACGCTGTAAACGTTTCGATCGCGTTAACGTAAAAGCTACTCACATTGTGCTGGTAACATATTTTAGGATCGGAATCGGATCATGGGATTTTTGATAGATGAATCATTTATTATACCATACACGGTACTACTATCGAAATACAATTTTCTATTAGTCATTAATAACAATATAACATAACATAACCTAATATACTTTTAAGCGAGCGAGGCCGAGGGCAAAAGCTAGTATATAATAATTCTACTAATGTTATTAATGTGAAAGATTGTTTGTTCATAACTCATTTAAACGTAAACCGTGGAACAAATTTGGATAAAAGTCGATGCACAGAGAGACCCGAATTAAGACCACCCTATCCCGTGGGATTCAAAGGCGAAGCCGCGAGCAGCAGCTTGTAATTGATAAATTTAATAATACTCAATAATTCTAAAGTATTGTCATATTTTATAACAGACTAGATTTTGAACGCAGCTTCGCTCGCGGAAATGTAGGTTAAGCTAGGTTAGATTAGCAATAATTATATATATTTCGTGATGAAAGGTATCCTATGTCATTTTCTGTTTCACTGACAACGTGTATGCGCAATTTCATGATAATCGGTCAAGCAGTAAAGGCGTAAAAATGTTACAAACAAACAAACTCACTTTTGCTTTTATAATATTATTTAGGATTAGGATTAGCTAGGATATACATCCACAGATTCTATATGTACACTAATATTATAATAGCAGAAGTAACTTTGTTCGTTTGTTATAATTTCACGACTAATTTGCTGAAGTGATTTGGTTGACATTTGGTGTGGAAATAGCTTAAATGCTGGGGACCCAGGCTGATATGCAACCGATATGTAAATAGGTATCACGAATACTCCTATTATAAATGCGAAAATGAGTTTGTTTGTTTATCACTCTTTCACACCTTAACTACTCGATCGATAAACATGAACTTTTGCATCTACGTAGGTCTGTATTCTAGAAAATTTCTACCAAAAATTCTCTGTAGCTATTAGAATATTGTGACTGCGTGGTGTACGACAATAGACTTACCTATCTGAAACCATTGCTGCCGAAATGTGGGGATCAAACCTATAACACAAAGAACACCCAGACTCGGAACAACCATTTGTGGACCACACTATTTTTGTGCTGTGTGGGGATCGAACCCTTAACATTCGGCGCGGCGCCAGTGGCGAGGCGATCACATGAACCACTACGCCATCCGTGCAGTCATAACGTAATAATTAACAAAGAAATCGAATTTCTTACTACATCAGTATTCTAATAAAGCAAACAATGAAAATGAAAATCTGAAGCTAATATTTTTTTACAATATTCCCATCGTTATTCAGTGAAAAACGTGGAAGCATCGTTATCTAATGCAGTGAAGCTTAAAATAAAATTGGCTGGAGTTGAGCATCCCGAGATTTACTTCAACAGCTCTTACCCGTCTGTAATAAATTCATTATTATTATTAAATAAACTGAAGAAAATATTATGAATTTTATCTTTGACCCGCTATAGGAAATTAATAAATGTTGTCTGTTATTCATGAAAGAATATTACAGTTATTATATTAGTAGCTTTATTATATACCTCTCTCTTAACATGACTCGCTTCGTTCTTCGTAATGCGCTTATATTTACGGCGAATCAACATAATAATATTAATATAATATTCTACTATAATAATATTCTATCACATACACACAGCACCATTTAGCTCAAACTAAGTAGAGCTTGTACTATGGGTACTAGACAATGGATAAACATACATATTATATACTTTTTGTAAGTACATACGTATTATACATAGAAACACCCAAACCAAGACAAACATCCATGTTCATGCACACAAATGTTTGACTTGTGCGGGAATCGAACCCGCGACCTCAGACGTGGCAGTCGGTTACACTAACCACGCCACGCCATCGAGGCCGACAACAAGTTCTAGATTTGATTCCCTATTTGGACAATAGTTTTTTAGTTTGCCGTGAGGTTTTTGTCGATAGCAGTGTATTGTCTGGAAATAGATCAATGTATGGCAATAGGATCAAATCAGATCAAATAATTTATTTAAAATTCTTGACAAGCAAAAATTAGGGTGTAATAAATCTCATCTTTTGTTACATTCATATTTTAACTTGTTAAGAAAAGAAGAGTGTTGTAACTGAGATCAGTCTCAACGCTTATCTTTATTTAATATTTTTTTCCACACTGAGTTTGAAGTCCTGTGTCGCTGAGAAATACAAATCTATAATAAACGGAAACGAGGTACACCTAGACTTACAACTTAAATTATGACTTAAACAAATAATTGTCCCCAATTCGAACCCACAACACTCAGTGCGATGGAGACAACCATTTGCTCGTGACATTTAGACGTGAGTTCATGAATCGAAATTTTGTGATTTTTATGCGATTTGCATTACTTACATGTAGATAGCTAATATGACAAATTACAATCATCTTAAGACGTTAAATATCCGATTAATCATATATGAGACATAACAGTACATATATCTAAGACAGCGTCACCGAAATAATTATAAGTTTGTGGTTAAAGAGTTACCACAGTTGAAATATAAACGAAAGATTGAACTTGATCGTCGTATTAAAATTATATCAATGCCAAGATCATAAAAAGGGCTCAAATATAAAAATAAAATAAAAAGAAAGATAATATCTCTATCACATAATATTTTTAAAGAGCGCGGTAGCAAACAAGCATCGGACTGTCAAATATTCTACGTAATTTAAATTTTCTCTTTCTTACCATCCTTTCTCCCACTCACAAAAGTGGGGTCTTCGAGGCATCGGAGACGCTGATAGCATATGTCATCACGTACGTACACGCATACGCTCGCATGGGCCTTAAATTTGTACTCCAGGGAGAACCCTGGGTATGACAGGTACGCAACGTCCGACGGACATGCTATCTGCGTGTCCAAGAGGAATAAGAGAGCTGGTCTTTCAGTCTTCAGATGATGGTGTACTGCTACGAGATTGGAGTGCAGACCTCGGATGTAGGCGAGGTACACTTTGTGTGAGAGGGAGTGCAACCACTGTTTAACGCACTTCTTATTATTTTTTGCCATTATGATATTGAAGGAGTGAATAGGTAAGAAAACGGTAGTGGATTAAAGCTTGCCGCAGCTTTACCTCAACCATGTGTCATCGCCGCCACATATTTGGAACATTAGCACGGAGACCGCTGGGTCAACCATGCCACCCCGAGCTTATACATAGGGCCCTCTCATCCGGTCTGACTCACTGACTCAATTAATAGTTCCTTTCTTTCTTTCGTCTTTAAAAGAGAGAACTCCCACACTAAGAATAATTTCTGTATCGCGGGGGACTTTACAAACATTCAAACAACGGACACACAGATCATCCAGACTCGAAACAACCATTTGTGTATCACACAAACTTCTGTCCCGAGTGGGTTTCGAACCCTCAACACTCGGCGCAATAATAATAATAATAATATGTAGTGCCGATGTAGGTGTTCCATCCCACCTTTGATTAAAATTCTCAAAGGACCTCTTCACGTTGGACCCATGTCGCCGCGTAAGCCTCCCAAAGGGCCAGGTATTACGGTGAACGGTCTAATAGCCAAGAGCCTCGACCAACATCTTAAGAGGCTCGCGTTAGGGGCTTGGGTCAAGGGTCAGATGCAGAAGGCGGTCCTCCTAGATACGGCACGCATAGTGAGGAGGTTCCTCTCTCTGGACCCCTTACCACCGACAGCTTGTGCCTTGTCTCGGTGCCGGTGGGTCTCCATAATTTTTATATTTTAAAATGTGATTTTTTTTTTAAAAATTTATTTAAAAGTTTAATTTTTATTGATTTTTGATAAATATAGGTGATAATAATAATATAAGACAGACGGGCAGACGCCGTTTTTCATACATAGTTACCAATATACCGGTCCACCAAACACCCATACCCATAGCCCATAAAATATATTAGAATCCATACGTAGCAATGGTCCTACGCTTGCTGCGGCTAGTGCCGCTGTAGATGTTCCATCCCACCTTTGATTAAAACTCTCGAAGGGCCTATTCACGTTGGACCCATGTTTCCACGTAAGCCTCCCAAAGGGCCAGGTATTTTTCTTATATAATATGTTAGAAAATACCCGTGATAAGAGAAACTAACCTAGCTCATACTAAGCAGAGCTTGTACTATAGGTACAGCTAGACAATGGATAAACATACATATATATATCATGCCTTATATACTACGTACCACTTTTACTATCATCCAACATATTTATTTGCTATGAAAATTATATAGGCGCCAACTCATATACCATCCATGTATCAAATAAAAGTAGCAATACAATTCCGTGTACGCAAACTATGTGCCTGTATTTACAGCTGTCAACAGTTCTACATGCAGATGACCTCTGGCCAAGATCGAGACGGCTGTAATATGTCTCGAGGATGATGCTATTTACATTTTCCAATTGCACTGGACAGTGATCTGATTTGCAATACGGATTGTGGCTTCACTTACACTGCGTACTACTGTTTATATGTAGATATAATTTAAATATGATGTTGCCGCTTTGTATGAAGAAAATGCCATGGCATGTATTTATATATATAAAATCTATGTATTTGTTGCCTTAGATAAAACTTTGTTTAAATCACCTGTGAGTGAGCACTATAAGAATAGGGTTTGTTTTCCTGCAAACAAAATTGCTCAGTTTAGTAAAAGTATTTTTATATGGCACCTCGCATTTATAATCATCTCCCCAAAGAAATAATAAACTAGTAATGTAGATAAACTTAAATCTTTACTAAAACGATTTCTTATTAAAAAGGCATATTATAATGTAACTGAATATCTTAATGACAGAATTTAAGACTCAAACATTACATATTAATTATATAAATTCCGACATGAAAACTATTATTTAATCACAGCACTTATTATTAATAATTTATGACACGCCAAATAATGTATAGAAGTACTATAAATTTTCTGTAACACCTCTGTATCCCACCCATACTCGCAATAAATGATTATTATTAAAAATCGGTAATATTGTGGTGTTCATACTATCTATTTCATCAGTATTTTTGAGTGGCCAATTGGAATTCTAGGTTTCTTTGCTTGTATTTAGGCCACGACGTATTGTCTCAAATTAACAAAAACATCAACCATCATATAATTATGGCGAAATGAAATAACGAATACCGGAAGACACTAAGCAATATAACTGTAAATACAAATTGTATATAAGGTTATTGATATTTATTATTAATAATACATGGTATAAATTAAATAAAAAGTCTATTATTGCAATATAAATTAATATTTGAAATAACTATCGCAGTTTTTACAGAAACCACGAAATTAGACGTAGAACATAAACGACAATTTCATTGTTAAAGACCTAGTATTTTATCTTGTTTGTATTGTTAGAACTGAGGTTAAAGTATGAAGTTGCCGTTGCATAGTAATAGATACTTTGAATTGACATAAAACCTTCATGGTGTGAGATTTTCGAGTGCAACTTTTTTGACATGATACCTATAAGATTGTTTTTTTAAAAAATGTGCAACATTCGATTTTCGACTTTCAGTTCTGCTAATGAACGCACCGTGCAGTTTTTGGTTTAAATGGTTTCGTAATGGATACTTCGACTTGAAGAATGAACCACGTGGAAGGTAAATAATGCTGAATTTAAGGAGACGGTGGAAGCCGATCTGAGTCAAACTACCCAGGAATTAGCGGCATAGTTTAACGTTACCCTACCTACAATATTGGCTCATTTGCATCAAATCAATAAGATAAAAAATATGAAAATGCGTGCCTCATGATTTGACTGATCTGCAGAGAGAAATGCATGAGGAAACTTGTGTTGCCTTGTTGAATCGGTATAGAAATGAAGGAATATTGGATCGAATTGTGACATGTAATGAAAAGTGGATTCTTTACGATAACCGTAAGCGGAAAAATGCAATGGCTGACCCCAGGTCAAACGCCGCAACAGTGCCCTAAAGCAAAGCTTACCAATAAAAAGTTCACTGTTTGCTAGTCTCTTCATGGTCTTCTCAAGTCTGGTCAAGTAATAACAGCAGACGTTTACTGAGCCAAACTTCGAACAATGATGGCGAAACTGGCAGTGATACAGCCCGACTCGTGAATCGATCTTCACTAATATTGTTCCATGATAACGCAAGACCTCACACTGCACGAGACTCTACAGGAGCTGCAGTTAGTAACCATACGTCATCCTCCGTACTCACCAGACCTTGCTCCAACGGACTACCATCTTTTTAAGGATTTAGACAATTTCCTACGAGATAAAAAAAATTCTTTACAGGAAGCAGTACAAAATGCTTTCACACAGTTTTTCGAATCTAGATCCCCGGAGTTCTATCGTAAAGGCAGAAATTAACTTCCGTTTAGATGGCAGAAATGTATAGATAATGAGGGTATTTCGATTCAATAAATATGGTACATCTTAGAAAACACGTTTCAATTAAAAACGAGTTTCAGTTTTTCAGTACAAATCGGCAATTTAATATTTTATCCCCTAATATATTCTAATGGATAGTCATATATATAATTAAAATTAAGTAGGTGTAATACATATAAAACTAATTTCTATTCGCGATGTGATGAGCAAGTGTGGTATTTGCAGCATTTTTACAGCATTTATTCTGCTCTCATGCTTCTTTTGCCATACCTAACTTTCACTTTCATAAATAAGTGTTGGCACTAATAGGCCTCTATGAACAACCAAAAGTGCCTTTTCGGATACATTTCGACTGTTCATTAAAGCGCGTAAATGTAGTATGCCTTGTGTTAATCCAGGAATGGTCTATATGTGCTATATTTTACCCAAGTTGTTTTAACAGTTTACGTGTGATTTACCAACAAACATACAAATTATAATTTTAGTTGGATGAAATTATACATAAAATATCAGCCCTGTTTTAAACTGTCCCACTGCTGGCCACAGAATTCTTCTCAATGTGAGAAGGGTTAGGCCACTCTCCAGGCTCCATGCTGGCCCATTGCACGTAGGTTCAAGAACATTATGGAGGACTCTCAGACACGCAGGTTTCCACACGATGTTTTCAAACTCGAAATCTCTGCTTGGCAGTCCAACAGACTCCCACTATGCAATCGCTGCTACAGATGAAATGTATAACACATTTATTTACACACGTAATTCCAATAAGACTTCTTTATTTAAGTATCTTTTTCTTGAATATATTAACTAGGCCAGCTCCAGTGTACGTTAACAACCTCCTGACAATGTGGAAATCGGATTACTTACTCTAAAGCTTTCACATACGTCCGACGTTTTACTGATATTTTAACGTATTATTCAGAATTGAATATGCATTTTGGTTATGAAATATGAAAGGAAAATTAAAATACGAGGGGCATTTTAATTTAATTGCGGCGCTTAAAACATTTGTATGATCAAAGGAATAATGATACAAAAATACATTTCAAAAGATCGATTTTCTTTGGTATTCTTTGTTTTTTTTTCTGATGTAGTCATCCTTAAACGTATGTGTATCAATGTTACAAAGTAAAATTATTTTTATTTCTTATATTTTCTTAATTTCGGTTAGGTTGTAATCAAATAATTTACTTGCTCTAGGTGAAGCGAAGAGGCATTTCAGACTTCTATTGACTTAAACCATTCTGGTATTTCTTCTCTGGTCTTTTAAATTCCGGGGGCGCAAGATTCCTTACAGTTTGCTTTGCGATTAATTTGTGTTTCAGAACATTATTGTTCTGAGATCTGAACCTTTAAATTACCTGCATGGATGAGGTACAAGCGGTCGTCTCTTCGGTCCCGCCGCTGCAAGTGTTGGGGGTTCGAATCCTATGCGGCACAATTATTATTTGTGTGAACCACTTACAATCATAAGATTGTTCTGGAAGAGTTTTGTGTCAGTAAACTGAAAGGCATCTTGCCTATTATAATAAAAACTGATGTCGCATAAAATGGCAATGATAATCTTAACAGGTTCCCTGTCCGATGGGTTACATTTAATACATAACAATATATTTTCTATTGTATCTAACACGGAACAGCTCTTTCATGGTTAAAGAGCAAAATAGTCTGCTTTTTGGGTATTTTTTAATTGTTTGGCAACAAAAGGTTGTGAAGAGATTCTATCAAGTTTTCGATCCAAACTTACGCAACCAGCGTCTCTATATAAAACAAATACATAAAATCATGTTTCTCAAAAACAATTTTCTTTTTAATAATATCTACAAAAAATATTGCACTGATTAACATAAAACTATAGTGCAAAATATCAGCAATTAGTATTAAAATAAAGTAAAAGAACGTGTACGTAAACGTAACAAATAAAAACAATTTGAATTTGAATTTGAATTTGTGTTTCGTGGTATTAAAAATACACTGCAATTAAGAAAAATTTTCAACCAAACAGGTTTTTATTTTAACTTAATTAGATTTTAAAATATTACTAAAAAGCTACCAAAACTAAATTTTAAAGTAGATATTGTAAAAAGCACAGAAAAATATGGTTCATAAAATAATTTTAACATAACATTTTGGATTAAGTATTTACTCATTATGAGTTCAGTTTAGATTAACATGTTCTGTGAAAAGTGGAAACGTTAAAATATTACACAAATAAATAAAGTTATTAACTTGACTGGATGGCGTAGCGGTTGAAGAGGTCGTAAAGAAATATTGTGTGGTCCACAAACAGTGATTCAGAATCTGGGTGTATCTTGTGTTCGTTATTTAAATGTTTGTAAAGTCCCCCGCCCGCGCCACACAGAAACTCTTCCTAGTGGGAGAGAGGCGATTTTAAACAAATTAAAAATACCGCTTTGCTACGCTTATCGTAGATTAAGTTTTGTTAGTAATTAATTATTACCTTTAGAATTCAAATCAATATGCTATCTATTACTCTCCATTACTGCGCGTCCCTTCACCTACCGCAGTATGAGCTCTCACAAACACTTCATAAAGTTTGCCAGTAGTCAGATCAGTTAATGGTTCCTGGGTATCAGTAGCTTTTAGAAATGGAAAGTTACTATACGACTTACTATTTGTACTACCTTTTTTTTATTACAATAGACAACCCCCGCACTAGGATTAAATCCTATGTCGCGGGAGACTTAACAAAGATTCAAACAACGGACACAAAGAAGACCCAGACTCGGCACAACCATTTGTGGATCACAGAAAGTTTTATCCCGTGTAGGATTCGAACCCACAACACTCCGCGCAGAGTCGGCGAGGCGACCACTTAAACCACTACACAATCCGTGCAGTCAATATATTATGTTAATACATAATACACAAGACAATGACACGTCTTGTGATGTAACAAGCTACGAGTTCATCGACATTCTATTATTCCCAAATGTACTATTAATACTTGAACTACGTAATAATCTTTATGATTTCAGCGAACAGAAACCTGTTCCTATCATTACCTTGTCATAATATCTCGGAGATATTGTCGAAGCATACTGAACGGAGCATGTTCAGACAAGCGCGTTAGCAGCTGTGTCGACGAGTTTAATGGCTGATGCATAATATGACATAATTATTACTGTAATAACTTGCCTCCGTCTAAAGTACACCAAGTTTCTGACTATGCTAAGCTAAAACACTTATGTCTTTTATAATTGAATCGACGCGTAATTTTGAAAGAGCAGGGTGAAGATTTTCAGTATCGATGTTTTACGATTGTTATGATCTTTTTTAAGAGAAAATTTGTGAAGAAACAATTTGTAACCTTTTAACAAGAATCAAAGCAACAATTTTAATTTCAAGTAAATTTTCTTTGTTATCAAATATTGAAAATAATTCTTATATTTAATTTTACGATGACAACATTTAGTCATCTATGTTGAAAATGAATCATACGAATTAATAATACAAACCGTGAATAAATCTAGTCTATTTGTGGCAAAACTTATAATAAAGAGACGCGACAGTATTAGTTGAATTATTCTCTAGAAAATTTCCACAATAAGGTAATTTTTTTAATTTTTAGACCCATCTTCAAAAACTTATGGCATCTTTAACTATTAGTTGTACTTTACAAAGAAAAAAATACTTTTGATAATCCTTCACAAATAAAAAATACACCATATATTCGTACAGATAATATACCAAACTCTATACTTAATTTTTCCGACTTAACAACAGACAGAGGCACCATTCGTCAACAACAAACATCATAAATCTAATCTCTTTGTGTTATAGTTATTTTTCACTCTCGCTACTTCATTCAGTGTGTGTTGGGATGATTTATGTCTGTGTACTCAATACTGGATCGCCTTATTAGTCTGATTATTATACTCGGGGCAAACGTTAGTATTTTTCTTTGCAAACATAAAATATATAATGGTTGTAGAGGTGCAAGAAAGATATCTGCATAGACAGATAGAGCCAATAATCGGGCGCAGTAGTATTCCTTGAGACTGCTGCCACGGGTTCAATTGTTGTTGTTTGTGTTTTTGTATTATTATGTGTAGTAAACGGTATAAAACTCGCCCTTTAGGACCTAAAAACACAGTTGTTGAAATGTCCTCTTGGCCCAATTTCGGTCACGACGATCAATCGTAATGGACTGGCGATCTGCGCAGTAGATATTATAGTGCATAAGTGTGCAAACACAAGTGCACTCTCTGTTTTCTAACTCTCATAATCCGATGGATCGGCAATCCGACACGACCGGAGATAGATCAGGCGCAGGACCAATGGACTTTTACCTGTTTTTCGAGGCACGTAGTGATTAATACTGCCAATATCTTACATCGAACTGCTACGGAGAAATTCTTGTCGGAAAAATCCAATACCTGTTCGTTGTTTCTTTTTTTGCTCGTCGAAACGCCTACACTCCGTCTGATGGTAAGCAGTCATGTGATCTAAGAGCAGTGACCTCCACACCATCCTCATAGCAGCTGAAGCGATGTTGAGGTCTCTGTCTCTAATTTGACGTCCTGAGAAGGAGCTTTTTTACGCCCCGCTTAAAGGATCCAGGATTGCAGGAAGAAGGAAACACGTGGCTTGGCAGAAAATTCCATGCCTTGATCGTTCGGCAGAGGTATGAGGACCCAAACTTGTTGGTGCGCGCTGTAATCGACTCTACCGTTTAAGGATGGCATCTGAGCCCAGCACACGTTGTTCTGGATAGGAAAGAGGAGGGGGACAGGATAAGGTGGAATAACTCTTCAGAGGACTTCCCGTGGTATAAGTATTCTAGGTGAAAGGTACCCTATGTCCTTCTCTTTTCCCCTGACAACGTGTACCTACGCGAAATTTCATGATGACCGGTGAAATGGTTAAGGTATGAAAGCGTAACAAACAAACAAACTCACATTCGCATTTATAATATTAGTTTGGATTTTCATTTAGCCACTTTGATTATCGGTCCAGTCACAGAACGAAGTGTTGAAGCGATACATAAATGAATTATTGAGTTCGGTCTCAGCTCTCGCTATGACAAATGGCCCAATTCTTCGTCGGGACATATACGATTTTATTAGTCTGGTATGCGTATTGGACTTTTTGCATTCAATATTGTGAATGTTCTAATTTATGTTTCAATATTGATTTATAGTATTATTTTAACAGTTACGTGATCATTTTAATTTGTACAGACAGAACGCACGTGAAACTTTTTCATCTAATTGTAGTCATACTATGTTTGGTTGAAAAAGTCTGTATGATTGTAATGTATGAAGTTTGAATTATAAACATTGAGTTAATAATTATGTTCTACTGCCTAGTGAAGAGAATTGATCTATATTATTTGTAGCACGCGTTAAAAGGCTCTGACGTGTAGTATCGTATGTGGATACGCCATATAAACATAGCATGCTATATGACGTCACTCACATAATTATGTATTGTTCGAAATAACAAAACATCCATGCCACGACAGTGCCAGATGCCTTTTCTGTGTTGCTTGCGCCATAAAGTGTACGCTCTCTAACTCGCCTAGTCTGAGCCAAGCTCTTACTGCAGCAATATGTTCGAGTGCATCTTACATTTGCCTGCACTAGTACATCGTACATATTAACATAGTAAACTGCCATGTGACTTATTGCGTATTACCGCCAAAGCGAGCGATAATTAACTTATCACCCGCTTTAACGGTAAAAGAAAACATCGTTAGAAAATCTACACGTCTGAGAGTTCAACATAATGTTCTCGAAGACGTGTGAAGTCTGTCAACCAGTAAACGGCCAGCATAGTGAATTGTGGCTTAGGCCACAATTCACTATGCTGGCCGGTTACTGGTACCTTTCTTACACTGAGAAAAGGCACGTGCCCGTATCAATGTGTAAAAAAAATTTAATAATTTTTATGTAAACGAACGACGCAAACCTTCGTTTGCCATAAAATTTTGATCAAAGGACAAATGGTTTCAAATCTTAAAGTCCCTATCCACTCGAAGTAAAAGAATAGTCCCACAAATAAAAAATGCGTGACAAAGATAAAGAAAGATTTATTTACACATAGGATTGCGACACCCAAATACACATACATTTGGCTCTTACCCAACACTGTATAAGAATAAGATAGATTCGAAAAACGAATTAACATCCAAACAGTAGGGGATAGTGAAAATATTTTATATTTCAACATTGTGATCCGCCCCCCGTGGGGCGGACCCGGCTGCAATAACATGGCGCTTGGCAATCCCTTGAATACAGTGGAAATAAAAATATTACACGAACTGTTCTTTTGGTTAAGGACTTATATAGAGCTGTGAACTCTTCTTCACTTTAGCTTCAACTCAAAAGTATTGGAATGGTTGTCTGGTCTAACAAGATTTGCCAAAATATATATAGTATAAGAAGATCTCCCATCTACAATCCAAACAAACATGCAGGCTTTGCGCCCTGCATATTGCCATGAAAAAATGGTAACAATATTAAAAACATCCGATTGTGAGTACTGGCTGGTAGATTAGAGCGTATAGCAACAAGCAGTCACAAATTGTTTCGGCTCTACTCAAGGCATCTTCCAGATCGCTTTACAACGAATAAACTAGTAACGGTTAACATATTTATAGAACAGATTGGAAGAACCAAGGGATACTAGCTGATATGATACAAAATGTTAGCTTGTGCTAGTCCGATATTGGTACCTATCTTTTGATAATAATGAAAATACCTCAGTCAATATTTATTATCTAATGGTTAGTTACTATTTTCTATTTGAACATACCTATAAAATAAACAGGAAATAAAAACATTCTCAATGTTTTTATATACATAGATTCTCATAAAATCCTTTTTGATTGCTGCAATTATATGAGGTGTATTTAATATATACATTTGTATAACTTTTTCATAAGATTATTAATAGAGGGCTAATCTCTTAATGTCTTCTTCTTCTCCCGAGCCTTTATTATTCTCCAGTCACTTAGGGTCAGCTTTCTAGTCTAACCGGATATTAGTTTTTACACGAAGCGGCTGCCACCTGACCTCCGCAACCCAAAGGCTAACGATATCCTAAGGCTAGACCAGTGTCAGGATATTAGAGGACACTGACTTACCAATAACGACTGCCATAGATGTTCACGGCAGCCGGGACCAACGGCTTAACGTGCTCTCCGAGGCACGGAGCAGGCGATAATTGTCAATCAATACGCACATAATTTCGAAAAGTCATATAACTTCCGAAAGTCAGAGGTGCGCGACGTGGGTTCAAACGCGAGACCCTCTGCATTGCAGTCTGTTGGTCTCCCCACTGAGCTATAGCTGCTGTCAATCAATGATATTAGGTATATACAGAAATTAAAGAGATATGTTACTAACGGATGAAAAGTGAGGACTCAAAAATCGGAAGGTTTTTCTAATGTTCTCAAAAGAAAAGCATTTTAACTAAATCCCTTGCTCTTCTCCTCTTCTCAAACTCTGATAAGTATTTTACGTTTACCCTCCTTCCTGTACCATATCAGTGTCCATCGATATGAGATTAGGTTACTGCTTTTATTTTTATTTATGTAATAAGTATCAATAGAATAGATAGCGAAGTGGTAGCCTCGTCTCCGCCACTACACCGAATATTGTGGGTTCGATCCCTACCCCAAATAAATGTTATGCGATCCACAAATAGTAGTTTCAATTTTGGGTGTTGTTTCGCCCATAGCACAAGAGTAGTTACTGCTGTGTCCTGGGTAGACACAATAAAAATACAAAAGCGGGTATTAACATCTCTCTTCACATACACTATTTGTGTTCCTATCTAAGTTAATGTGGTGCTTAGGATATACTTTGACTTACCGACTTAATATCACAAATGTATCGACTGGAGCCGTCTCATTGCACGCTATTTGTTCTACACCAACTTGAACTACTGTTTAGACAGCAGCTATTGGTTTAAATTACATATGCGACTAATATTTATATAAGTACGTTTTTGGTAGTAGAGTTGGACATTAATTTGTGTTGGTATTAGACATGTTTGAAATTTGAACCAAGGATGAGTGACGTAATCAAGTATTTATTTTGAAAATAAATACACGTGGAAATTCGTGTCTATTTATCCCCGAAGTAGGCAGATATATGTATATAGGCTGCATGGATAGATGGCGTAGTGATTTAAGCGGTCGCCCTGCTGCCACCATTGCCTCATGTATTGTGGGTTCGATCCCCATGCAGAACACAAATTTGTGTGATCCCATATAGTTGTGCTGAGTCTGTGTGTTCTTTGTGTGAATGACTGTTAAGTCCTCGTGACACAGGCATTACTCCTAGTGTGCAAATAGGCATTAATAAAAATAACAATAATAAATTTCGGAGGGCAGCTTGTGGCGAGCTTGATAGCGACACTGCGGTCCTGAATGCATTAAAGAGTCGGTCAGAGCCTCGTCCCTGATATCCCTTTACTGGTTGGCTGGAGTAGATCTTCAAAAGCATCCGTAGAAGTCTGCAGCAGCAGTCTTTAGTATCTTGGTAAGTGTCCCATCCCACTCTAGATTAAAACTCTCGAAGGGCAGTAAATTCAGGCGCAATGGCAGTGGCGAGACAACCACTTAAAGCACTACGCCATCAGTGCAGATAACGTATTATAAAAATACATGTGTTAGAGAAACAATAATATTATTACACAAATACGTATTTATCTAGCTATGTATAAGTGCCTATATATCACACAACAAGTAAGACACAAATACGCGTTTGTCAAACGTATGATTGCGTCGCAACACTACCGATTATAGATGCTAATAAGCAATTGTATCGATTCCACCGCGCGATTGTATCGATGCGATCCCAAGCGTTGCTTAAAGTCTCAGGAGTGTGTAAAGACAAACGATTAGTACCCTTGATATAATATGTTACTATCGATTAACACATAACTCATTAGGTTTCTACAATTCTATTATATTACCTTCATATTTATGTAGCTATATTGTAGTTCCTATATATCACACAACAACCGAGACACAAATGCGCGATTGCCAAACGTATGACTGCGTTGCAACACTATCGATTATAGATGCTAATAGGCAATTGTATCGATTCGTAGGTAGGGTAGGCGCGCTCTTATGAATAAACGTGCAGTTGTATTTCGAAGCGTTGCTTTAAGTCACGCGTGTGTACAAGGACATATGATTAGTCCCGATGTTTCGGTTGCTTTTCAGCAGCCATAGTCACGGGAAGACTAATTATCCATGGTTGCTGAAAAGCAACCGAAACGTCGGGGAAAGTGTAAATTTAAATATAAATAGTTTTAATAGATTTAATAATTTAATTAGCTTAAAAATTAGTAAAGTTTTATAGTATCTAGTAGTAGTAGTGTAACAGTTTCTAAATTATGTAATAAAGTGTAAAATAAACAACGTGATAAAATCCGTATATAGTAGTTTAATTTCAATGAATAAAATTCGCGTAAACAGAAGACAATATTAGTACCATTGATATAATATGATACTATTGTACAATACTCATTAGATTTCTACAAGGGATTTATCACATTTTATTCAATCGAACAATGTCAGTGACAATTATATGCGATACAAATATGTCATTTATTTTATCTAACTAATGTTACTGTCTAAACATGGCACTTATGGTTTCTTGAATTCACCGCTAGAGGTGCTAGTGGATATTAAGATCTAGACGTCAAACTCTAAAGTAACTTCAACAGTAGCTATAGAAACCGACAATGATTACCTCCAAATACGGCCTTTGACAGCAGCTTTAGCAGAAGACAGCCTAATGAGCACAAAAACGATAGTTCCCATTGTACTATTACTTTGAACTCTAGTAAAGGCGATGATTATCAACTGTATCACGACTAAATAGCGGTAAAGGTGGTGCATAAAGTCACCGTGTGTATGCCCTTTTAGGGCTCGAGACGAGCTCGGGAGTGCGTGTTTCTCTATCATTTGACCAGCGTCGACGTGACGTTGCGAGCTTGAGGCTATTGCGTCACGTGCCTGCTGCGCTCGCGGCGCATCTACGCGATGTTAGCGCAGCGTTTTCTAAATGTACTATCCTGATTTAAATTACTTGAAAACTTTCTTAAGTCTACACCGAGCGCCGTAGGTTCAATATCAATCCACTATAAAAATATGTGATCCATAGATAGTAATCCTGATTCTGAGTGTTTTTATGTTCGTTTCCGCTTTAATATTCGAAAAGCCCTCCATATAACAGCTATTATTCCTTATGCGGGATTGTCTTTATTGAAATAAATAAACAAAAAGATCCGAAGCAATGGGCTATATGTAGTATATTGTAGGCTTTAACATTTTACTATACAAAGGCTTTTCGTTGTCATTTTATAAATAAATATACAGCGACATAGAATACGCTCCAAACATAATTACCGTACATCATAATGATAGACAGTCACCAGGAAAAAACCTCAACAAAGCCAAGAAAAACAGTATCCTTAAGGCTCTAATACACTTGAAACACATAAAGGAACCCTTTCGACTCCCAATGTGACCGTATAAAAAACCATTGCAACCAAAACAACGAATTCTTATATTCCCGCATACATTTATTTTATTGTTACGAGCCTAAACACAAAAGCTACAGAGTTATATAGAGTCACGATATCTGAATAACACATCTCTATTTTGCCGAAGAAATCTCGATATCAACGGGAGACAAGCACAAGCAAACACTATAAATCATCGCATGGAGTTTTGTTAGAAATATTCTTTGCATCGTTCGATACGCGATGAATGTATACGTTTTATATTTTTTCATATTTGCGTATTGATCTCGAAATTTATTATTGACACATTCAATCTAAGCTGTGCTGTCATCAATACACAACTTTGTGTTTGTTTATCTTTTAGTACAAATTATGAATTCTAAAAACAGTTTGAATTTAATTTAATCAACGCGCTTATGTAAGTTTCAATATCTGACTCATAAAGGATTTGATTAACAATGAGTACCTACACATAACATTAAGATATAAAAATATTATTAATGGAACACAAACGACGATCTTGAATTCGTTATATTTTAGCTTTATAGTATATCAATATAATATAATAAACATGAGCTTATTTGAGAATAATAGGTACTTATTGAAATTAGTTCTAACGACTAACAAATTAATAATTTTATATCTTACAAAGGATTACATTAATTATATTATTAATATCGATCATCGTAATCCACACTCTCATCTAAATAGTCAACTAAATAATTTAATATGTAATAATTCAATCTATAACAAAATGAACATAGTGATTTTGTGCATGAACGTGGATGTTTGTCTTGGTCTGGGTATTTCTATGTATAATATGTATGTACTTACAAAAAGTATATAATATGTATGTTTATCCACTGTCTAGTACCCATAGTACAAGCTCTGCTTAGTTTGGGCTAGATGGTGTTGTGTGTATGTGATAGAATATTATTATTATTTTTGCAGGTAATTCAATAAATGAGTGTAAAACAGGTTTAACAAAAACAATTTTAATATCAATTAACAAAATAAAATAATTTAAAGAACATAATTATAAAGTTACTTTCCATGACTCGACATAAAATTATTCGTTTGCAACACAAAGACTTGCACCCAAAAATTGAATCCACGGAACACTCCCGGGCTATCCAGTTCTATAGTCACAAAGTTTTCTCCAATACCACCAGCTTTGATATAAGCTTCACCCCACTTGTCAGGTCTTAAATCCGTAATTTGTATAGCACTTATAACTTCACTTCTTGAACAGTTCACTGTAAAAGTCTCCGAACGAATCCAAATAGCTGGATCCATCTCGTGGACTTGGGTATAGATCAACTTTGATGTCAAATCTGGATATCCCAAAAACAAATCATTGCAATTGGTAACGACGAAAAGTAGAGAAAATATAAACAAAATTTTAAGCATCATCTTGATACGTCTGTTCTTAATAATGTTTAAAATATAAATGTTTTGAACCTGAGCACAATCGAACGTAATGTAAATAGTGTGTAATAAATTTACACTGTTCTGTGAATACACAGTTTCTGTCAATGGTAAGAATGTAAACATGCCGTGAATACCCATTACGTGGCAGAAGTACTTCCTAGTAACGTATGTTAAGTATTTATACCATATTTAGTAAACTTGTAAATTGGTGCAAATAATATGAATACATTTTCACGCTAATTCAGCTTCTATAAATGCAACTACTGATAGAAATATATTCATTACTTCAGCAATAGTCGATGTGTTAATTACGGTGACAAGAATAATTTGATCAAATTCAATAATGTTTTCAATAGCAGTGATAGTTTTAGTGCCATTGTACCTATCATCATTAGTGGAATCCAATGACATTATGATGGGACGTGCAACTCCATTTTCAAAGAAAATCTATAGTGCTATCAAAGAAGCAAACCCTGCTTTGTGGACGCGTACGGATGATATTATGATCAATGCTCCATATCATGAATACATAAGTGCTGTTTATGTTACTGATCTAAGATCTGACAAGGAAGGTGAAGCTTATGTAGAGGCTGGTGGAATCGGAAGCAAGACAGTGACTATATCTTTAAAGAGTCCTTCTATTTTGCGAGGATATAAATTTTCAATTGAAGTTTATGCAGAAAGCATTTCCGCGTATATTGCTAGTGTAAGGTCACCAATGGCTGGGCTGAGCGGAGTTGGTGGTTATCCAAATACATATCCTGTCGGCGGTGCCTCATACCCGATAGGAAATGTTCAGTATCCTGGCAATGCCTATCCTCAATACCCTATTGGACGTTAATGTTTTAAGAGTGATAACCATAAAATAAATAATTTATTTCTAAAAGTGTTTTATTATAGTTCTGTCAATAAACTAATGAATAAACATAGCGATATATTAGTGACATGATTATGTATCATGATATTGTATGAGATTTCATAAAATGACAATTTATCTTGATTCAATTAGTATTTGTTCGATTTTATTTGTATGTTAGTACTATTTATTCCTAACTTTGTTATGTTCTTAGTCTTAGCGTTTAAATTTCTAAAATATCTATAGCATAACTATTTAGATGCCTGTTGTTATAGTACCGCTGCGTGGTCATAATACACACCTTTTGATATCATACGACTCTATATATTATTATATCTGAAGAATCGAATCAAAATTGAATTGAATGCCTGGTAGTATGAACGTTTTGTTAATTTAGCAAGCTCTATCATCTATCGTACCATCACTAAATGCCAGCCATGATAGTAGTCAAATGAACAGTGGGAAAATATCTACAACGTGATATCTTGAATATATTGTTTCAACTGCCGCATCAGTGTATGTCTGATAGTCAACCAAGGTTAAAATCGTATCAATTTTCTCGCGTCACTACATCTTATTCCAATGAAGGGTTAACTATATTTTAAGTTTCGACCAGTTGTCACATAAATTAAAGGTCACTGATTCCTTGTAGATATGTATGCTCTCTGTAGTCAAGAACGATAAGTGATGCATATAAATAATATTCGAATAAATTAGTACATACGCAGTACCAATACAGATACAACACAAATGTACGATCAAGGACATACCACACATTCTCAGTGTTGTAAACATTTTTGAATTTAGTTAGAATGTAATTTTACACCTCGTTAGGACGTATTCTGCGAGGAATAGAGAAATGTGATAGTTTTTTTATTGGTCTTTCCTACAAAACTTCAATCTTATCCATATGCTTGTGCTTGCTTTGTCTCGTAATAACATAATATTTAGAAAACATCAAAATGCCTGATTCATTACAATGTAAACATGATGACGTAGCCTTCTTAGTAGTAGTGAAATAGACACTTATACCGAACCAAATACAGACATCACGAACGTTCCATATTTCGCATTCTTAATAAAACAGCGACTTAACTCGAAATTTGAAAGTAAGCCAATTTGAACTCTAATTGTAAATGTTAAATTCTAATATTATATTTGTGTTAAATCTTTTCAATAGAGTTCAAATTTGTTTAATCAAAAATACTGAGATAAGTCTCTGTTTTATTAAGGATGCGATTTGTCAACTCAGATATTATAAACATCTTATTATAACATTTTTATACTTCTATCATTTTTTTATTTAACATGCGCAGAAATGAAGAATGCACATAAATTTCTATAATCTATAAAAAATTAGAGATCTCATAATTCTATTTTCCTTTCTATAAGTTAACATAATATATTAATCATACACTGAAATTTATATCTCGTTATAGTATAATAGACAAAAGTTAAAACTGGATCAAATTATTCCATGCAAGTTTAGAATATCAACGGGGGAGAAAATAAGACTAATTTGAAACAGGAAAGTTTTACGGGTAAAATTATCCTATCAAAAGTGCTGCGGCTATTTCCCCACAGGGAATTCTCTTGATGGTCGGATCGAGACGTTCATTTCACCTTTGATTTGCTGATAATGTTTTTAGAATAGCATGATATTTAAAATCACAACAGGTCTCAGAAATATTTAGATAGAGTTAGGTCATATTATATAAGAATCTCTTGAAGTTGTATACATATATCACATCAAATATCCTCATAAATATTATAATATAGAAAAAGCACATATTTGTTTCTTTATTCTTTCTGCTGTGCTTTATAACATTTCTGATACAGCAAATATGTCGTCAAAAAAAGGAATGAGTAGGTATGAGTAATTATAGAGATCTCATAGAAATTTGATAAAGTGTTTAAATTTGTATTAGACAACAATGAAATTATTAAAATTTAGACAATAAATTTATTTAATAAGGCAATGTTACTTTATTAAAATTGTATAATATATCTGTAGAGACGACAATGCCATACGTAGGTATGCAGCGTTGCATTTATGCAATGTGGCAGTCACGGGCTTGTCGGGTCGCGGGTGGCTCGCGTCTGTAATTAGTTATAAACTTTATACAATATAATCTTAGTGTGAACTATATCAACTTTTATTTAACCCACATATGACCCATAACAAGCCTGAACATATCTATTATACAATCTTAATATTGCCACGCTTTGTGAAAAAAGCATTCAAAACACTTTTGCATTAATTATATTAGTAGCGATACGAGCAAGTTTTGAAAACATTTTAAATCTCATTATTATAACTGACAGTCTTTTTAAGGTATATTGTGATGCATTAATGCTATTAAAATAATACCTGCAAGGTAGTTTATTTACTATACGTGCTCATCAGTGCATATGTACAAATAATTCTTATCTGAATATTTTTTGTGTCCACTTTTATCATACCAATTTTACCTTTATCCACAACAGTCAACATTACAAACTTGAAGTAATATTCTAATCCCATTTAAAACACAAAAGAAAACCAAAACTCTTTCACTTACTTAAGTTCAGTTAAACAGTTGTTTCAAAGACATCTCAGCTCTCAATATTATTGTTGGCCCGACCGACCGCTCCGGACAAATCCACTCGATACGGGATGAAATTAAAAGGCTTTGGCAAAATGAGAACACCTATTTGCCAGAAGCTGTGTAGGACTTTTTTTAACTAGTTAGTTAAGAGAGCCAGGTAGAATTTGCTGAAGTACCATCCTTTTATTTGAAGTCCTAAACGAATTTGGCATGTTGGTAGAAAGTATTTTTCACTAATTCTCTGATTGTAACGGAGAGTTTTTAAAAGGTTTGAGGGTTATTAGGTTGGTTTCTATAATGCTTAGGAATTAAGAATGTTGTATTTTGAGTTAGTTTGCTAGTAAATTTCAGAATCTGAATTAACCTAAAAGATATACATATATATATATATATATATATATATATATATATATATATTGATAAAATACATACCTCTACATAAAATTAAAATGCGAGTAAACCAATGCTTCCGATTAACAAGAATAAGTGTCGATGATAACAGAGCGATCTGATCGATGGACAAAAAAAGCTGTGTTATAAATTTGCTAAAAACAAAATGATTGACATGTACGATATTTGTTAGAAACAGCATTTGCTTTACCGGCAGATTTTATTATGTTACTTCAGTAAAAAAATAACATACGTAAAGAAAACCAAATTAATCTAACTAAGTTAGGGTTCATCTGCATAGTCCACGATCCATTAATTCTATCTGTATATTTCCCAGCATATTTGATACGAAAACATAATCATTTTTCCGAACCAATTTGATGAAACGAAAAGCAATTCATCGAATAATCGAACATCACAATCAAGGTAAGCTCAGCAAAAACAATACATTACGATTCAGCCCACTGCTATGGAAGAAAATCGTTTTAATTTGGCCGACGCTATTTGCCGGCTTCTGCAAATATTGGCTCTGAGTATTGGTCCCGACTATCCGTAGAGGAACAATCGCACTTGAGTGCGACTTGAATCAGTGCAGACTTAGAGAAGTACTGCCGTGTCTATTTATTTGTATACGTTGGTAATGGCTTAAGTTAGAACTCAAGAGTAGATTGTTGGCAATCGAGATCGTAAACAATTTATGTCGTACTTTGACGGAGATAAAGAGTTCTATTTGTCGTCACGTTGGATGTAAAGACTTTTTGGTCTATAGGCATTCAAATCTTGTTACGCTGTTTCACTTTCAAGCGCAACCACTTTCGTACAATAGTAGTCGAAATTTTACAGCATTTAAACGTTAAAGATATTTTGTTGCAATTTATTCACGCTGGATTTATTATTTAATTAATAACATTATTTCATATTTAAAGAGATAAAGTTATATTTAATTAAACGTTTTGTGATGTCTGCCAATTTTTACTGGGCTTTCGTGGAAAACTAAAGCCCACCGTTTCTTACTGGAAGCATCTTGTGCTCAACAATGTGAGACAGTTTATAAACAGAACTGGTTTTTTTCAGTAGTGATTTTAGTTGTTCTTATCGAGAAATTATTACAAAGACGTCCATGATACTAAATTCTTATAATAACAATGTATCTTACGTCGTTACTAATTTTATAAATGCGAATGTAAGTGTGTTTGTTACGCTTACAAGCCTTAACTAATCAACATCATCATCATCATGAAATTTCGCATACACGTTGTACTTTTTTTATATTATTATATATATAATAAAGTAATATTGAATTCGTATTTGTTGACATGTCAAACACAATAGAAAAGGATTACGTCTCGTGTAGATACACTGCGTTCCAGCGTTCGAGGCGGTAAATTAATCCCGAATCAATTAACTCTCAATTCCAACTACAGTATTATTAGTAATGATTTGCTACTCATCTGTTTCAGAACCAATTCCTGGTAATATTAATGTAATTAATGTTGAACAAAGGTCTAAATTACTGTACCGCTGTACACAGAAGTTAATTTAAAAATTATTCAATTTGAGAGCAATAATTGCATTTTGTAAACGAACTTAGGCAAATACAATATAAAGGTTTCACTTTTACGTTTTTTATTTTATTTTTGGTATATAATATTTTAGAATAAGTTAGTTCTATGGAATTGTTCAAATTGATATTGATCAGGTGTTAAAAATAAATAATTTAAGTCATAATAATGCCTTCTCTATTGCATTAGGATAAATATGAAATGTATTTTCTATTTACTCCTTTAAAAGCTCATTTACACAATGTAAGTTTCTTGTGTGTAGCATACAATGAAGATAAAGCAGTAATAAGCATTTATACACTACGTAACATTCTTGTAAACAGAATATACTTGTGGTCCACGTTAACTTACAAGGATTATCTTGTGTCAAAAGATACTTCTTGACCGAGCTATAATTTTCATTTCACGTAGACTTTTGTCATCATCTGTGACTAATTGAGCGTTTCTTTTGAGATAAGTTAAAACGAAACTTAAATCCCATTTACTAAGCACTTTTTTCGGCATACCTGAATACTTGGTTTGTGAAATGCGCGAAATGTTGCTGATGCTGAAATATGCAAAAATAATAATTCATGACTTGTCGTGTATATCTAAGAAAGAAAAACAACTGATATGTATTACCCATAATATACTGTAATAATCTTAGAGGAATTAGCTAACTTGTCTAGTTTGTTAATAAAAACTAATTGAAATTGACATAATAAATTGATGTATTTTATTATTACTATTCATAATAAAGAGCAATTTAAAAAAGCCTATTAAAATTTTATAGTTTTAGATTGACCAAATTTTTATCATGTGCTTCTTGCCAGACTTAAATATGACTATAATATTGCTACACGCTCTCATCGGTTTTTTTCATTCTGAGATGAAACGAAAGGATGTTTGAGAATATCTGAATAATAACACTAATGATCCTTTTAAGCTGAAGAAAGGACATATGAACACACTTTCTTGAAGTATAACTATATAAGAATTTCTCTAGTACTTGACTAATTTAATATATCACTATAAAACATTAAAATCTAAGACACGTTCTCTTGAAACAATTTTTCAACCGTATCTTCATGTAATATTTTGAATATCGTGAGTAAAATACTTTAGTTATCTCGCAGCGTCGCTTACGAAGGTGGCAACATTTTTCTTGTAACCTCATATCAGGCTGATTGACTCAGCGTTGGATAAAATAAATTGCTCTCCCGCTGGGGCTGGGCCCGTTTGAAACAAAAAATATATCGACCCAAGAAAAGATGGCTAACTCTAATATATGTGGAGGTGTTTGCTTGGACTGAAATTGGAGACAATCTCTTTACTACATATACATTATCGTATCGATAAATGTTGACAGGGTTCAATGACTTTTTATTCGTATGCATTAAATAAAGGTTCTATTTTTGATTGTTAATTCTTAATTTGATTTCGGAACTGGTGTGCTAGTGTACTGGATGCTACTGGATTTTCTACCATAGTGCTAAGAGGATGTATTCGTATAAGAACAGGTTCTCAAAAGACTGCTTTACCATAGGGAGTATCTTTAAAAGACATATACGCATAAGGGTGAATTGTCAAAAAGCCTAATTCGTATAAAACAAGTATATTAAAACACAGGTTATCAAAAAGACAAATGCCCTAAAAGACAGATTTGTATAAGTTTGGGAGTCTTCAAAAGACAGGTTTTCAAAAGGATCGTGAGTGAGTGTTTCAAAGGCAGCGCATTAAATAAGGAATTGGGCTCAAAACCGAGAGTTCATGGGGTTGGTTCCCACACATTGCAGTACTAACATGAACACATTTACCAAAGGCGTTCAGTTTACGTGGAGAGTTTAACATAAAGGAGATAGGCGGGATTAACTAGTAACCCAAATCACTAAAATACTCTCCAAAATTGTCCTACAAAAAAGCTATCTGGCGTTTTAAAATCAATTTAGATTAAGATAACGATAAAGAGTTTGAGCTATATATTTTGAACTTATTACAAACTGTTTATTGCTTGCTTTAATGATGAAGGAAAACATCGCAAGCAAAGCTCGCTCGAAAGTTCTTAATTTTTTTAAGTGTTTCATTTGTGAACTGGTATACGCAACGTGCAACGCCTTACTTCATATACATCTATAAAAAAGAGTAACCGGGTTTACGACTGATTAATATCAGTCCATTGTGCAATGTCATATTGAAAGCCTTGTCCTGTAATCCATCATGAGGCTTTTATGATAATCTCGCTGACATTCTAAGGTTTTCTTTCCTTGGTAGGTCAGAAAAAATTGTCCTTCCTAGTCCAATACAATTCCAAGTTATTCTCTAAATGATTTACATGATACCTTTTGGCGATATATTTATTAATTATAATATAGTATAATAATAGTAATCCTATTTACAAACCGTCTCATTGCTGGGCACGGGCCTGTTCTCAGTGAAAATAAAATACATATAAGTATAACTCTATTTTGACGCTGGTACCCATAACACAAGTTTAATCTTATCTTGGGTACCGGAGATCAATGCAACAGTTCTATACAAAAATTGTTTTTATTGTATTTATGTGATTGTATTGTGGCTATTTGGAACAATAAAATATTATTATTTAAATTTATTCTACATACTGTTTCAAAATAAATCGGATGTCTACAGGAAGGCTTTTATACAATAGGGAGTATTAACTCACTCACAATCAGTAGGCATGAGCTATTTCCCATGTATTGAATTAATATGTATTACGCACTAGAGGAAACAACTCACCTAAACTATAACGTACATTAGAGTGCATGCTCTCTAACTTAGTCAGTCTGAACCATATATTAACTATAACGCCTCGTTTGCTAAGCAGTACCACAATAAATATGAAGGAATATTTCGAATATGAATAGTTTGCTCTTAAACGCTATGGTTGCACTGTGTGCATGGTAAGTAAATAACTAAACAGGTTAAAATGCTACACTGCCCTCATAAGAAAAAAATACGTATATGCCAATATTGTTATATTTGATATAAAATACTGGGAGATGCGTCTTTTTTACTGATTCCAGATGGGAAAAATTCAAATTCGAAAAAAAAATTGTTACGTCTTTTCCCCTTAAGATGGCAGTATAAAAATCTAATATAGCTATTTCCTCTAGCACATTAACAAGTGCTAGAGTAAAAAACTACAGTAAATACAACATATTAACTCAATGTTTCCATTTACCTTTTCTAATCCTTTTACCACCACTCCCAACACGCACGACACATGATTGAATAGTCTATTCTTAGTTTAAACTTAAACAAGTTAGTTTAGTCACCTTGCAACAGACAGTGAGATAGGCGAACCATCTTTCAAACTGAAGAGCTATTGAGATACATTGATCGAGTAAGTTCGCCTTGTACCCGTACCTTGACACTTACGGCGTGGAACGATATATGCTAGCATATAAGGCTTTATACAATGAAGGAAGTGTTTTACGAGACCGTAATAGAGTGGAAGAGATACCATAATAAAGGTGTTGGATTGTAATTATAAAGCTGATAAATGACAAACTGAATAAAGAAATTAAGTAATATAATATGTAAGTTGTAAGTAAGATATCTAAAAGTCAATCAGATCGAGATGGACAATATTAGTTACTTTCTGATATTCAGCTTATCTATATCTTTACCAATATTATAACAAGTGAGAAACGGCAATGAATTGCCATAAATCTTAGAGCTCGAAAAATGCAAAGTTCACGTGATACCACGTGAGCTCAGAGGTCAAAGGTTATAGTCATTTCGGGGGTATATCGACTATGCTGAGTCAAATGGCGTTGAACGCGAGTCTCTAGCTCTTACGGTTCTCAAGTTAAAGGTTGTATAACAGACAAACGGACGGACAAAGCTGTTGTATAAGAGTTTTTTCGGACTCTAAAAGTGAAAGATTTGATTTCTTGTTTGTGTTTTTGTTTGTTTGTAAGGATTTCAAGTAATACCTATGCAACCGATTTTAAAAATTCTTTCACCATTAGAAAGCAGCTTTATCAAAGAGTAACATAGGCTATATATTATTTCAAAAAACTACTGTTACTAACATAACTTAACCTAACCTACTTTTACCCGAGTGAAGCCGTGGGCAAAACCTAGTAATTTGTACATAATAAATCTATTCATCTTCATGACCTACGGAGCCGAGACATGGACACTCACGGTAGGGTTAGTCCACCAGTTCAAAGTCGCTCAGCGAGCTATGGAGAGAGCTATGCTCGGAGTTTCTCTGAAGGATAGGATTCGTAACGAATACATCCGACAGAGAACCAAAGTCATCGACATAGCTCAGAGAATTAGCAAGCTGAAGTGGCAGTGGGCTGGCCATATCGCGCGAAGAACCGACAACCGCTGGGGTAAACGTGTTCTTGAGTGGAAACCGCGACTCGGCAAACGTAGTGTAGGGCGCCGAGGTCCGACCAGGTGGGATGACGATCTGCGAAAGACTACAGGCAGATGCTGGATGCGGCAAGCTGAAGACAGGGCGCTATGGCGCTCATTAGGGGAGGGCTATGTCCAGCAGTGGACTAATATAGCCTGATGATGATGATGATGATGAAATCTATTCATCTACCTCTACATAATGTTAATAACTGTAGTGGCACTGAGTCAAACTGTTTTGGAGTGTCTGAATCCATAACATAAGTATTTAGACATTTTTATTCATCTATCTATCTGTATGTTTCAGCTTCATGCAAAAACTACTAAGCAGATTTTGATTCGGTATTTGCAATTTAATAGCCTCCAATGCAACTTAAATGTAAGCCTTATTTCGTAGTAGTGTTTCTTACTTAAATGGGAATCTAATAAAATAAATGTGATAATCAGCGTCGCAAATTAAAGTCCGGAGCATGCATCTTCCACCAAGTAGGCGAGCATAAAATATATTAAAGAATCCCAATGTATTTCTTCGGTTTGTTACTCCAACAATTGCAACAGAAAAAGTGAGCAATGCCAACTTTTCCATCGTCGGTCAAAGAACTCCAGGCATTCGTTTATTTCACAGACAAGCAATGTAACACCGAATATGCAGAGGAGTGCCTGTGCATATGTGTTGTTACAGAGCCGTCGTGAAAATGCCTTGGCATTTTCACGACGGCTCGGCAGCGATTACAATGTACATAATCTACCTAAGACATGTTACACGTAGCAAGTTAGCTCGCTGTGAATTATCTCGCCTTACTACTAAAAACAATATTAGTCGCTGCGACGAGCTTATCACAAGAACTTCGCATCGAAACGATAAGTTATTTAATACCGAAGCATAAACGATTAAAGACCGATAAATATTTCCAGAATACCTTATACCAAATAAATGTAAATTAAAAAGCGAACAGCCTCGATAAATACCACCAATTATTTTTATTGGCGTTCCAAAACTGCGTTAATGTCTGCCTAATGCTAATAAAAGGACGAGAGGCTATCGAGTGATCATCATAACGACTCTAATTCAGTTTGACAGACTTCTAAGAGATAAGTTATGCGCAACTTTTCGGGAGACCTCTGTCTCTTGAATAAATTTTCAATGAACTTCCTAAAACGAGTTTGACAAGTTTTGATTGGTGCGAATACTTAAGAAGATTTTATGCCGTGATTCCGGTAGCCTCTTTGGTAGACATTAACATTTTTACATTCATTATTAAAATTCGATTATTTTTATAATCGTGTTTTTAATTTATTCATGAAGTTTTCCTGTTGATCGGGCCATGAAAAGTGATTAAAAATAGCAGGCGCTGGTTTTAACGTTGAATGAATAAAACAGTTTATACTCCAGACCTCTAGGTAATTATTATAAGCAATTATAATATTCTTATTTTGTATTATATTAAGATATTTAAATTTTAGCTGAGCCTCATATTTGGAATGTGTTTGTGACATAAATATTCATAAACATATTTACGCACATATTTAAACCGTAATACAGAGTAAAAACCTAACAGAATATATAATAAATAATACATATTCGTGAACGAAATCGCCATAAATTGTCACAAAACACTTGCACAACATATGCGCTTTTAGTACTACCGCATTTTTTAAATCAAGCGTACTGTTTGCAATATTTAATGTTACTATAACAACGCTACATGAATACATATAACGTCATAACAAAAAAGCCGATTAATCATTTGTGATAATATGTACAAAATATGATTAATCGGTTTATTTTTCTTGAAGTTGAATATCTAAGAAAATACATTATTTATATACCAACCACAATCAATTTCTTAAACACATGTAGAGAGTTACTCGTAAACTTTAGATAGTTCACTACGAGAGTAAACATTTATTTAAACAAACCCAAGCCGAGCTGAACTCAGCAAGGTGCCTAATAAGTCTACAAACTAGATGGAACATTCGGAGTAACGTCAATCAGCAATAACGAAAGGGGCTCCATTGCCTACATAATATCAGCTAAAAGCAAATTCAGCACCAATCCATATTCAGTTCTGCGGATAGAAAAACAAAGAAACTTACAATTCTCTTAACAGAATAATATCAAAACACTTTAATAACGTACCAACTATTTTGGAAGTCAAAACAGATTCCTGAAGTTCGAAACCTAAGAACTGCAAACATAACTTTATTAGACTGAATGTATGTAATAGTTCCATAAAAGTTAACTGCTAGTATTTGCTTAAGTACCGACGAAGCGTATAGAAATGTCTCGCCCAGTATAGCAAGACCCACGCCTTAAGATAGGGATCCTCCTAAAAATGCTCGAACCGTAGACATGACGGCGACGAGGGAGGTCACCTTAATTTAGATTTTCTACTCTCAAGGCGACACGTTTCCAGTCTTAGAACAAAAGCAGGAGCAACGATTGATTCTCGTAAGGACCGTGTGGACCAAGAAATAGAGTTTAAAATGGCTTACTAGCGAATATGACCTTATAAGAATATTGGGTGACGAAAAGGTTTGTGAAAAGCGTAGAATGGATAAAGAAAAGAAATCGTTTATAAATTTATTAACGGTTCATTTCAGTTTTCTAATATTTCTGTTTGTATTCTTTAATTTAAGTTCTGTTACACAAACATCCTTTATATAATTATATATGAATCATCATATCGACATTTAAAATATATCATAGTAGACATAATTTGTAGCTCAAAGTTATAAAGATTATGATGCTGCATACTCCTCTGCCTCTAGAAGCACGTAAAACTGTTGATTCTGCGCCTGATCGGTCTCCAGTTGTATCGGATGACCATTCCATCAGACTAACAGCACTAGGCTATATAGAGAGAGCACTTGTGTTTGCGCATACACTTATACACTTTAATATCTCCTACGGCTCTACCAGTCTTCGTTAAGATTGACCGCCCTCACCAAAATTTGGTCTGAAGGAAATTACTTTACATTACTCAAGAATAGTGTAGCATTCTATTAATAAAATAAGTTTAGATTTAGCATTTACTTCCTAGATATAAGCAAAACAATTTTTACCTTCTTTATTAAATTAATATACATATAGTACAGTCATTTATCCGAAATAAAGCTGGTACCTGGAAAGTTTTCTGAGAGTTTTGAAAATTGGTAGTATTATAGATTTCAATGTGCTCTTTCCAAATTTCCACTTTGCCACCTCGTACCTCTGCCGCTCACGCCACCATATTGAAGAAATGGCGCCTGATAGCAGTTTTTTGACAATATCTCCTTTCCAACACATTTTACGATAAAAACATGTATCACAAAATTAAACTAGAGAAATTCGGCAAGAGCACATCGAAATCTATAATACTACCAATTTTCTAAACTTCCGGAAAACTTTCCAGGTAAAACTACCAAATGACTGTACTAATATGTATGTATAAGAAATAGATGATCTATTTATAAACCTTACTACGAAATTTTGATGATATATTTATTTAAATATAAGTTGTACATATCATGTTCTGTCAAATATAGTAATGCAAATCCACGTCTTGAATATTACGATAGTTCTCACCTCCATACAACTCGCAAGCTTTCCCTGTGTGGATTTTCAGTTTTATTACAAGTTTGGTAGTGGCAGCGCACTTACATTCGCCATGGTGCAACCCCTTGAAATATGAAAATTGAATCCTGTTACTCACGTTTTTCGTTGTGGCGACATCAATATATTTATCCTCCTAAGGATCTAGCGATTTGCTAAACGGATTTCCGAAGGGTGTCTTGTCTTTTTCTTTGAATACTTTGTTTTGATTTGTTCGTTTCTCGGTTACCTTTTGATATTTGTTGGGTTTGAAAATAGGATGTGTTTGGATACCTTGTTTCTGTCGTCAAGAAATCATGTGCTTATGCATAAGATCAGGTTTTATCGTTTAAATGTTCCACCACGGACAATAAAGCACAAATAAAATATGCGAGAAACAGTTCAGTACAATTAAGAAAAATAAAACGTTCGTCAAAAAAGGTATGAAATTTCTTTGCATATGTTGAAAATATTGACACAGCCTGGATATGATTTTAGTCTAGAACGAAATATATTTCTTGTTTGCTCCAAGTTAATATTACATTGGTAGCAAAGCACACGTAAAGTAATTCACAAAGGGAGACATGACATAATTACACCAATAAGCTTCTGTCGTCAAGTTGTTGGCAGTCCAGCTCTCAAAGGTAAATCCCAAAACTATGGTAGTAATAATTTCCATACGATGTAATACATTGAAATCCTTTCATATTCTTATACAAGGTTTTATACATATTTTCTCTTTATATTGAAATCTTTTGAAAGGCTAACGAGCATAACTGCAATACGCAGAAGCCTTTACCTTTATATTTTATAAATACGATATACAATTCCTTAGAGTAGATACTCTAAGTATTTTAGGCGCATGCAGATGCATGCGCCTAAAATAAGATAGCGTCAAGACTCTTTTTTTCTTAGTACTTTTGCTGTTTTCTCTAGGCGATCTCAACTCTAGGGCTAAAAATTCGTAAGCGTATTAAATTTATTACATCTTATGCTTAAAAAGCTTATTAAAATTAATTTAAGATGTTGTGCTGTGTGTTATATATATAGGAGAATAAATAATGTTATATAATGTAGTCAATAAAAATGAAATAAAAATTAATAACATTTTTGTAATGGGGCGACAATATCACTATGTGACAAAGCTGCCATAAAAAAGAAAACAGAATATATTAATTTATTTAGTGATTAGAAATATTGAGCAGTATATGACGCTATGCTGATCGACATGCTAAGTATCTTGAAATAATCTTATATTGTCTTACATTTACGCGAATGTTTTACATTGAAATTAAACTACTACTTTTTTCTACTATTAATTTTTATTATAGTTACTACTACGAATTTTATCGGCATGGTTACGTTGAGAATAGTAGCCATAGGGCTGCTGAAATACAATAGACACGCGGGGAAAGTGTACACTTAAAAGCTTAAATATTAGTTGAATTTAACAGTAGTTTAATAGTTTTAAAATTATATAAGCAAAGTATTTTAAAATATACATCATGATAAAATATGTGTAAAGTAGTTAAAATAATCTGATATTATCATCATCAATCAATAAACCTTTTAAAAAGTTTTGAATGTTTTACTTATTGAGAAAGATGATCCAATGGCAAAAGCTTAAATATGTGTAACGAAATGGTTGCAATCTTAGGTTAGCCTATATTTTCTGGCTTTACAGATAATCTGTATATGTTGCAGACACTCAGTAGTCTCAAGCCGCTTAGGATGAGAAATTGTCTTGCCTATTACGTCTACGAAAGAAATACATGCATTGTTTTCGGTCCTATTTCGACATCGACAGTCGAAATGAAGTTAGTACCAAGTTATAATATGCAAGATAAGTCAAATAATCAGAAACCAGCGTTTCATTTAAGAGACTTATAATGTCCGTAGGTTACCAGAAACCATGTAGCTGTTGGTCATGTACCTAATTCTTTGCCAGTAGTGTCAGATAATCCTAGTAACAGACTATTAGACTGATGAAATAGAAAGTGCATTTAACGTCTGTCTGATATTCACACGCGCTTTACTCACTTGTACACCATTGTCACTATTAACACCGTCTCTGTCCCACACCTTCTGTCAAAGCTGGAGTGAATAGGTATCCGTGGCTACGCTCACCATATATTTAAGGACTATCTGACAGACAACAATGTGTAAAAATAGATTCTTCAATCAGTAACAGTGTTCTTCTTTGTTTTGGTGTTCCCCAAGGATCAGTGCTAGGCCCAACGCTTTTCCTCCTTTATAAGAACTCCCTTTGTAATCTGTCACTCCCCAACTGCTCAATCTTTGCCTACGCCGATGACACTGCATTGCTTATCCATAGTAATAACTGGGCGATGTATTTGCCTGGGCTGAACAAGCTCTACTCAATGTCATGCTATGGCTATCAAGTAACCTATTAATGTTGAATTTAAAGAAAACTACTAATTTAACCTTTTCTATTACAAACTGTACACAACCTTCTCTTGACACTTTTACATTCAAACCCCACTCCTGCTTCCCAAACATCTCAGACTCTTCGTGTAACTGTCCCTGTCTTAGTAGATCCACACAGATAAAATATCTTGGTATATATATTGATAATCTCATCTCCTGGAAATATCACCTCAGCGATCTAACAGTTGGCACTCGAAAAATTATCTTACCCTTGACACGTGCGCAAAGAGGTATACTTAAGGTAATGACATTCAAACCCTATAGATATCCGACCACCCAGCTTTATAAAGAATGTCAGACTCTTACTGTCAGGTAGTACTTCGTACTTGAGACCGTTACTCGAAAGTATACATCTACAGAATACAATCCAAGCTATAAAAAAAAACGTATTTCATACAAAATTTTACAAGTGCCGAATAATTTACATACACACACAAACACACACACACACACACACACACACACACACACATACACACACATGCACACGCAGCACAACTTTGCTTACTTGCACATATTTTTATAGCTACTTACAAGAACACCTAATATATTTTGTAACTATTAACTAAATGTAATACTGCGGGAGACCTGGTACCCAAAGCACAAGTTAAATCTTACATTTGGTACCAGAGTTCAACAAATTCTGTATAACTTGTCTCATGATATATTATGTACTGTGTTCATGCTAATTGTAACTTTTTTGTAATATATGTTTTATTATTATCATTATTGTTTTTTCTGCACATATGTCAGAAATTCAGTCTAGAACGTTGACAACATTCGGCCAGTTTATACAATTATATTATACGTAGTGTATAACATACAAAAACTGGTCGTTTTAGAATAAACCACCAGTATAGTATTTAATATAGATATGGTTGAATACAAGCCACAATATACAAACTATATTAATATAATAATATAATATTCTACCACATACACACTACACCATCTAGCCCAAACTAAGCAGAGCTTGTACTATGGGTTCTAGACAATGGATAAACATACATGGATACTTTTTTTTTGTAAATCAATACATATTATACATAGAAACACTCAGACCAAGACAAACATCTATGTTCATGCACACAAATGTTTGACTTGTGCGGGAATCGAACCCGCGACCTCAGGCCTGGCAGTCAGTTACACTAACCACTACGCCATCGAGGCCGACAAATTCCTTTCTATCTTCAACTCAGTGATTTGCATTCTCCAATAATTGTCTTCCCGCCATTGAATAACTAAGCGATCTCTTTGAACCAAGTCGCCTTTTCTTAGCATTGCCTTCGGTGGACTCTCAATTAATACTTAAGTACTAAGATAACAAATGCCAACAAAACCAAAAACTAGGTCGCAAAGTTTTCTAATAACAGTTCTTTGGAGCAACTGGCCACCCAGACAAGAAAGTTAAAGATAGTTTAACCTATCTCGGACGATCATCTACCGTTAGCAGGACATCAGTTTCAATTAGATAATTCTGAAATAAACGAGTCAGCTTTTTACTTTCTTTTAAAAGATAGTATCAACAGGTTGTTAGGTCTATACAAAGTCCCATTCTCGTAATAAACATGTTTGAGTGCTGATATAATCTCCGTGTCATAAAATAATAGATGAAAATATATTCACATCATTGACAAACAATGTAAATAGTCTTAAAAACGTATTAGTCATAAACAGCTGCTTCCTCTTTAAAATCAACTGAAGTATAAGTAATTAACGGCAGCAGATTCTACGCAGTTGGTTGTATATTTTTTGAAGGCTATAGTAATTAGGATTGCGATAAACAAGTTTCTTTTTTAATCCCGCTAACTTATAATAATGTGCTTGTTTTAAGCGGGAGTTCAGTATAATGTACGTGGCTATACAGAGTTAAATGCAAAATAAAAATAACCGAGTCTTTCATACATCATACTTAATAAAGTTCTACCACTTTTTACAAAACTCAATTCATTTCCAAAATCATATATTAAGAAGTTAAAAATTGCATGCGTACCACCTCCGCAGTGGCGTGTTACTTGGTTTGTTTCCTTTCTTTTTGCGATCGCATGTAGTCTTAAATCTTATTCATGCGATTAGAGCAACCAATTTAAATAGTAGTATTCATTGAAATTAAACTGCTATATACGGATTTTATCGCGTTGTTTATTTGACACTTTATTACAAAATTTTGAAAATTGTTACACTACTACTACTATTAAACTTTACTAATTTTTAAGCTAATTAAATTATTATTAAACTATTAAGATTTAATTTATTTTTACACTTTCCCCGACGTTTCGGTTGCTTTTCAGCAGCCATGGTCACGGGGAGACTAAGATGGCAGTTGTCTCAATATTCCAGTGTAGTTATTTCAAAGTACCCGAACATAATTTAATCATTGGTGTTTGACTATTTTTATTACTGGATCCCAAGCTGGTGGTACATTCCAACATACAAATAGGTACTTAAACGGTGAATCTCACCACCATCCTAAACAATTAGCTACCGTGGGAATGTCTTTGTTTCAGAGAGCGCATGGGATCTGTGACAAGAAACACTTGGACGCCGAGCTTCAACATGTCAAGCAAGTACTGCAAGACAACAAGCTCCAACAGCCGCGCCGCTGTCACAGATCCCGAGAAAAGCCAGCCACAGTCGAGCGCCAGCCTGCTATACTGCCTTATGTAAGGGGTGTCACTGACAAGATTGGCTACATCTTGAAGCGAGCTTCAATCAACACATACTTCAAGCCGCCAACGAAGATAAGTCAATTTTTACCATCCGTCAAGTGCCAACTACCTTTACAAGATGCAGGGGTCTATAAAATAGATTGTGACTGCGGACTCTCATACATTGGTCAAACCAAGAGAAGCATAGGCACCCGCATAAAAGAACACATAGCTGATGTAAAACACCAACGCTCGTTGAAGTCTGCTGTGTGTGAACATGTGCAACAGGGGACCAACCACTACCTGAGATTTGACAAACCACACATTCTCGCTAAAGAACACCGATTCCTACCAAGGATGCTTCGCGAGGCTATTGAAATCAAAAAACATCCTAATTTTAATAGAGAAGATGGTTGGAATGTACCACCAGCTTGGGATCCAGTAATAAAAATAGTCAAACCCAAGAAGAAGCAAACCACAGCTAGACTTCATGATACTTTGAGCTCATTCTGCGTAAATAGAAACACCAATGATTAAATTATGTTCGGGTACTTTGAAATAACTACACTGGAACATTGAGACAACTGCCATCTTAGTCTCCCCGTGACCATGGCTGCTGAAAAGCAACCGAAACGTCGGGGAAAGTGTAAAAATAAATTAAATCTAAATAGTTTAATAATAATTTAATTAGCTTAAAAATTAGTAAAGTTTAATAGTAGTAGTAGTGTAACAATTTTCAAAATTTTGTAATAAAGTGTCAAATAAACAACGCGATAAAATCCGTATATAGCAGTTTAATTTCAATGAATAATATTCGCGTAAATAGAAGACAATATAATGTTAAATAGTAGTAATTTATTTTGTATAATAAAATCAAATAAAGAATTATGAAAAGTGATAAAACAAAGTTGTTAAGTAAGACGCCCGCCGATTCTGGTTATGTCGAGGAACACCGTGATAGGTTTAGTCGGTATTACCGGGATACCTTTCCCCCAGTGAGTCCGACATAACCTCTGCGTCGCCCCGCAACGAGTTATGCGTTAAAGCATTCCCCAAAGTATAAAAATCTGGTATAAATAAGTCACCAGTAAAAGATTATTTGTATTTTTCAATTACTCCTGTATAATAGCCAAAGTGCGCCATTCAACAAGTTAAATACACAGAGATCTCACCTAATCTTGATGTGGTAAATGTAATAACATTATCCAGAACCAGTTATTAATAACATAATATTCTCTACTAACACTGCATTACTACATAAGCAAGTTAATACATTTCCAATCACATAATTAACACAACTGATCGTTTAGCCAATCAGAACTAAATTCAACGTATAGCACCATATTGAATTTGAAACAAAATATTACAATAGCTTATGTCCTACAGGAATTACAGTGGATATTGTGTGTGGCGGGCTCGACGTACTCCGTAACAAGATGGTTCAGAGTAATGTAGTGCAGAGATTAAGATTTCTTCAATTTTAAGAGAGACGAGGTATGTTCACTTAAAACCGACTAATGGCACGCGACATCTGGACCCACAAATAACTCTACGGTGAGTCTCTATGATGAGTTACCGAATCAGGAAATTACCATCTTAAATTACGTATGCGTTCAACATTACCAAAATATCAAGGAAACAATCTCTTGACGCGGACAATTAAAACATTAAATAAGCAGAGATGTTTTACACGAGGACTTCGTCGGTTAAAATATGATAGCTGGTAAAATGGGGGTGTGATGCACCTTTCAGGTCCTAAGTAATAGAGGGTAATTTACCAAACATTGCTACGGAGAAATCCCTAACAGCAGTACACTCAATAGCACGGCTCCACTCGCGAATCGCAACCTGGTGCTTCAAAAATGAGCACAAACTTATATAACTGGAACAATAAGGCAACCAAAAAAACAAACAGCGTCTGAAATGTGAACAGTAGTATATTTTCCTTCCTTTCATTTTAAGATAAATACTTTTAAATGTGCAATTTGGTGTACAGGTGGCTAGAGTAATATTGTTGTTAACCACTCCAGTAAGGCTATGCTTATTTTAGAAGTGCCTTCATTTTGGTGTGGCAATGGGCGAGATTTGAAACTTTAACCTTTAAATGCAACCACCATTGTTATCGAAAGCCTTGGAAGATTACAAAAATAAACTAAAATCAGTCTAGTGTATTCAATCCTGCTCATACATTACTCTATGACAAGAGAAGCACAAAGCTCAAAGACATAACCGGTCGGTACAATATTGCTGCACCAGCTACCCTCACTGCTCACTGACACCATATACAATTGTTTTATATTAGACATGTGCAATCGTGTATGGTTTTGTGTTCTCTGCTAATAAATGGGAATTCATGTTTGCTAATCCTTGGATATAAATGGGCTTGAAGACTTTGAAGTGTAAGCTAGTCTAATTAAAATTTTACTGCACGGACGCTGCAATGCTTTAAGTGGTGATTATTATGGTTTTAATCTCACACAAAACATGGGGCAAATATTTGCTTGAATCACAAATATATGTTTCAGTTCTAAGTATTCTGGGCGCCGTTGTAGGTAGAGACTAAAGTTTTCTAAAACGTTAAAATATTATTATTTTTCATGTGGAAGAGGATCAGGCGTTCTCTGGTTCAATTCTAGCGTCGGTGCTAAATGTTATTGGGCTTATTACTGTTTGGCAATTCTCAATAATGAGCGGTGCGTGGTAAACATATAAAGACGTTTTGTGGTTAAAAATAGTTAAATAATAGGACAATACCAGTTTCGAAAATATTGAAAATATTAAAAATTTGCGAAGCCTATTTAGAGAAGTACTTTCATTTCTTTCATCCTACAATATTACAATGTTTCTATACGTCTACATAAAAAAAGCCTACTTGTAGGACTGCTGCACTACTTATTATAGTAATTCAACATAATGCTATTTACCTTTGTCAAGAGCAGCGATAGCTCAGTGGGGAGACCAACAGACTGCAATGCAGAGGGTCTCGGGTTCGAACCCACGTCACGCACTTCAAACTTTCGGAAGCTATATCACTTTTCGAAATTATGTACGTATTGATTGACAATTATCGCCTGCTCTGTGCTTCGGAGAGCACGTTAAGCCATCGGTCCCGGCTGCCATGAACATCTATGGCAGTTGTTATTGGCAGAGTGTCGACACAAAAGATCCAACTGGGTCGAATTGTCGCCAGTCTGCACTGACTGGCCCCTACATAAGATATAATATACCTTTGTCCATCTATAGGATAGAAGTACTTTGCCAATTGGGTAGTGCTCCAGATTTTTGCAGACTTAATAAATGTTCTTCACAAAAATTAAAGATTTTTTGGAAGTATAATATACTTCCAAAAATATTTACAATAATGTTGATTTTTAACAACCAATCCATCACATCACTGGAACATTGAGACAACTGCCATCTTAGTCTCCCCGTGACCATGGCTGCTGAAAAGCAACCGAAACGTCGGGGAAAGTGTAAAAATAAATTAAATCTAAATAGTTTAATAATAATTTAATAAGCTTAAAAATTTGTAAAGTTAAATAGTAGTAGTAGAGTAACAATTTTCAAAATTTTGTAATAAAGTGTTAAATAAACAACGCGATAAAATCCGTATATAGCAGTTTAATTTCAATGAACCAATCCATATATACTATTAGTAGAAAGTCACAATCACTATTCAGAAAACGATGATCTACTCTTCTCACATTAGGAAGAGGCCCGTGCCCAGCAGTGGGACAGTATATATACAGGGCTGATATTATATAAACTTACTCTTAATAGCTAAAAGAATCGACGGAAGGGAGATCATTATTCACCATCATCACATTGTTCATGCACTTAGCACTCTTAACGTAGCTTCTTCAGAACATTGATCACGTTGCTGATCTGTTCCTAAGATCTCCATTAAAAAGTAATTGAAATATAAAATGTTTAATAACCGCTCTTCTTTAGCGTTGAATTCATGAACCAAAATAAATCACATCATCGATATTATCGTTTGGTAATTAGTGAGCGGCGAGGGATACGCAACTGTTTTAATTATCGAACGTCGAGTTCAAATTGATTCGATTCGTTTAATGTTACGCCATTCGAGAGCAGCTATATATATATTAGGTACACATTGCCTGAACGGTGGAACAGCAAGCTATTTGTCATTATTAGCTTACCGACGTGACTACTAAGATTTAAATCGAGCTATTTTATTTAATTTGGAAAGTTATAGGTACGGTATTTATAAGGATATTGGGTAACAACATTTGCGGTGTTTGTTTTCGGAGTAGAGTTAACGTCTTAGCTGGTGTTGGTCTAAGATTTAGTACAAAATTTCTAAACTATAGAATTCTTTTTAATCTTGTATCTCAATAATATGTAGGTGTGGGTCAATTAGTACTGGCTCTCGTTCTCATGAACATTTAATGGTCGATTTGGGTTTCATTATTGAAATCAAATATACAGAAAACCTGATTAATTCTAGGTTTTGAAATGACCTACAACTTATAATCCATAGCGTTAGTAAACTATTTAATTTATGTCAAATCGGTTACATGGTGTAATCTGCAGTCTTTAGGATTTAAATCTATATTTATTTCACCTTTACCATGATTCCTAATTACTAATGTGAAAGTTTGTGCAGGTGTCGCATCACTTGACGCCGCAGCAAAGTTCTTCGATTATACCTGAAAGCGTCCCTGTCTTGCATGGCTCGTTTTCAGTGATTATTTCTCCCACATACGTGTCGGCTCTGGAATTAACTACCTGCAGCAGTGATCCGTAAGCACTATGTTTTATCATTCTGTAAACGAGGTTATATTATTAGGTGTATAGTAGGTACTGCTAAAATAGTAGGCAGCAGTTTGGCTGTGTTTACTCTTAACATTGCCGAAATCCATGAGCGGCGGTTCACTCTTCCTTACCTATCTCACCTATACCTATATCACCTTACTATTAGGTGGGCTGCACGCTTGTTTGACACCAGGTGTAATAAAAAAAAATGTTCATACATATGTTTACTTAAAAATGCAAAAACTCTAAACAGATGACACACAGATAGACGCCCTGTATTTTTTTAATTAGCGTTTTTTCTGTTCTAAGCAGAACCTTTCGTACGGAGCGACTGGTTGATGCGCGCGATGCATGTGTCTTAATATAATAAATGCTGCGTCATACCGTCGCTTCACCCTTGCACTTCTAAATCGCGCTGCTCGAAGACATCACCTGCCAGTCCCTTTCGAAAACGTCTAAGTCATTCTACCATCTTTACTTAGGTCTTCCTAGTCGCTGTCTTGTTGCACCTAATGTCCTGGATTACCATACATGATACTTTTGACATACAGGCGGGCAGAAACTAGTGTTTGTATAAAATATGACTAATTAGGATAAATAAGCTAAGATTCATTTGCAACAACTACAACTATTTAAACAATATTTGACATTCGTAATTCTCACTTAATTTTGCGTTCAACAATTTCAAAGGCACTTTATCAATAAAACGACAAGATAAGCAGCGTGCACCGTGTTTTCAATACGGAATATTTCCGTTTCTGTATCTATACTAATAATTATTATAAAGCTGAAGAGTTTGTTTGGTTGAACGCGCTAATCTCAGGGACTACTGGTACGAGTTGAACAATTATTTTAGTGTTGAATAGCCTATCTATCGAGGAAGGCTATAAGCTATATAATAACGCTACGAAATAGGGGCGGCGTAGTAACCATAAACGTGGGTGAAACCGCGAGCACAGTTAGTATATTAATATTAAGTCAAATTCTACGCAACAAATAGAATATCGGTGTGAATTATAAGGATATCTCCCTTAAATATAGACAACTATTATTATTAAGTCTCAGTAAATGGTACGTAGCAGAAAAACTCACATAATACTCTTACTGTTGACTGAATATTTCGATACCATATAATTTGTCTTAAGGAATATAGAGATAAATATGAATATAGAGTTTGTAGCCGCCTGATTAAAATTACGAGGATAAGTTGTAACACATAATATGCTATAATAATAAATAAATAATAAATAATAAAATTTATTCTGCTAAAAAAAGAATACAATAGTGGACTAAAATCAACTTTAAATTAAATCTTAATATCTAACAATAACTCAATGACTTAATAAACTAGTTTAAAGCCCAAATAATAATTATAGTTATGGCAAGAAAGGATAATTGAACATCTTTAAATTATTATAAGCTACTTGCCTGAATTAGGGTAGATCTGTGTTTCAGGCGAGGATGGAAGGATATTGAACGTTTAATCGACTGCATGGATGTCGTAGAGGTTTGAATGGTGGCTACGCCACTGCCACTGCGCCGAGTGTTGTGGGTTTGATACTCACGTGAGACAAAAATTTGTGTCGTGAAAGTTGTCTCATATCTGGGTGTTATTTGTGTCCGTCGTTTGAATGTTTGTTAAGTCCCTCGCGATACAAGATTTATTCCTAGCACAAGGGTAGTCTTTTTAAAATAAAATTATAATTGAATAACTTTCAAAGGTTTCTGGATCTATGTAATATAGCCTGATTACAAAGCAGAGTGACATATCTAATCGATTAAATAAGAAAAAAGATAAGTAAAGCAGACCTCATCACAAATAGAGATAGAGGAAGTATTATGAGCTCAAGTTTGATTTCCGAATTATGACAGACAGGGTTTTACAATCACAAAATTGACAGTTATTCAAAACCTATAACGTTATTCAAAGGGACTTCTAAAGTGATAATATTTTTACTGCAATATGAAAATATGCAATATGCAATATGAAATGTTTCTCACTATAGCCCGGCCAGCTATAAAACGATTGAATGCGGCGGCCATTCCAAACTTTATTCTTTATTATCATTTACTTCTACCAAGCATGAAGATAGAAATCAGATCAAATATGTGAAGTGTAAATTTGAGTTTCATTTGGGCCCAAACTCAATATATACAGATGAGATATTTTTAGCAACCCGTTTGAAGTTTTGATTAACACTGAAACTTGTAATCAGCTAAACTAATTCCAACCAAATAACTAATGAAGTAATAAGTGATTTAAAAATACTTCTATGAAATCCGGCCATCCGTATAATTCAATTATATTTAAGTGGACAAAAGGCAGAATTTAAAATTAGGTTTTAAAAATTACAAGAATAAGAGAGAAAATATAATTTATATTACCGCATGTTTTGATAACGTAACTAAGTTGGTATCATGGCGGTAACGAAATCAAATTCACGGATTGGGCAAAATATTATAGTGCTTTTCTGTCAAAGCATTCGCAGTAGTTGCACAGGGCTGCAACTGTGTGCGATAGTTGGCAATAACTTCTCCTCTATTACGTTGAATCAAAAAGTATACATGGTAATATGTGGGTTAAATACCACCTCTGTCTACTTAGACAGGATATTTGTTTTACGCGACCATGTGACATAGTGAGAGATATATAGATTTTATGAGACCATATTAAGTTAATGTTAAAGTTGGCTGAAGAACTGTGTTTCCGTGTGTATCAGTCCAATATCAGCTAATTGCCAGTGTCGACAATTTGCATACGCATTCGCGATGGACTGGCGTTTTTCCTAAAGATCACGCTACTAATTGTTTCGTTATTTTACTTGGACAGCATAAGCAAGATAAGTAATAATAGCAGACGTTCTTGCACTTTCATTATATTCTTCATGCACAATCGTTGGTTTAGGATATATCAGAATCCAATATCATCGCCTTAAAATAGCAGGCATAACTATGACCGCATTACATAGGTGAAGATGATGCGGCTACCTTTACGATTTGAACGCTCTATAGATTGTCGCTAACGCACTGATTTTTGGCTGCTATATATTTATTTCATCAAAATCTACACGGCAACCAACAGTAAAAAGACAGACCACTGCTGCGCACTGTACAATCAAACGAATGAAAATTTACGGACTTGCTTCTTTTTTAAAACAAAGGACAAAGCACTTAAAATAATTATTGTGTGGCGGGGGACTTAACAAACATTCAAACAACTGACACAAAGAACACCCAGACTCAGAACAACCATTTGTGGATCACACAATTTAAGTAGACGACATTGTACCTAAGATTAGTTCGCTTCCAATGCTTTTTACGTGATGTCCTACGTAAGCGATGCATTACAACACAAATTATAAATTTTAATAACTTATGCGTTAGGCCAGGTTTCACTGCTTTATAACTTGCAAACAAGGTATAAGGAATCGCGTCCCGTTTGTCAGTCACGCAAGACAACTTAAAGAAGATGGATCTCATCACCGAAATATGAATAGCCAGACTGTCTGTCATGTGAGTTTAAAATCGGTAGGCACACGACAACAACGGCAAAAGCGGTATTTTTGCGACAGACTTTCTTCTATCCAGCGCCTAAAGAGACACGCAAAGCAAATTCTCCGTGCAACTAGCGGTGGCGTCCGCAGTGGCGATCTACAAGAAATCATACATAATTATACAAGAACGCACATCGAAGCGATCACTCCTGTGACTCTTAGTTTAGGTACTAGCAATGGATTTCAAATACTTTATAAAAATTTATATATACCTTGTAAAGATTTGGTTTAAAATATATTTTAATTGCTACGTAAGAAACTCACAACCGTATAAGGCATAAATTGGAAAAGCGTTTAAATGTTTACACGAATTTTTTTCGTTTGCAAGTAGATAGTTAAAGTTGACCATTTAAGCTGAAAATAAATTAGTGCTCGACTTGTAGTTTTTACGCTTTTAGTAGTAAGTGGTGGATAAAACAATATTTCTTACCACGCATTTAATAAATGGGTAAACTGCAAAAGTATTTGACAAAGATAATTTAGGTTAAGGGAAGATAAATAATTATTTGCATAAACGTGGTATAAATGAAATTTATAATTATAACTACTTTTCTTTAAGAATTTTACAATGAATTAAATACAGAGCATAGTGTGTTGTTGGATCTGTCGCACTTAGTACTTGTATTTAATACCCGGGTCAGCAGTGTTATTAAGTTTTGTATCACACAATTTTATAACAGAAATCTGTAGTATTATCGGGTAATGTATCTGGTAAACGGCCTGATACATGGGCCTTAAAACATTGCTTGCAAAATATTGGTGTATAATACCTATCTATAGATCGTCAGATATAATATACAGACGTGACTTTAAATATACCTATGTGCATGTATGACCATACAAAAGTTGTGTTTCTAGTTTGTATCCTTTGCTTTGATTGCTTTGATATCAATAATTATGATTGGTGATCAATAATGCGACTAATAAGGGCACTATGAAATAAGGTTCGTGTGCCCTTATTAGTCGCATTATATTATGTGATAAGTCAGAAGACTCAATATCACTCAGAGGGCTCTCCATGCTCGGCGTTTCTCTGCGAGTTCCAATCAATAATGAGGAGAACCGCTAGAAAACTCAAGGTGCCGACATAGCTCTCCAGATAGCCAAGCTGAAGTGACAGAGGGCAGTGCACATAGCTCGTAGAACCGATGGCCGTTGGAGCAGAAAGGTTCTACAGTGACGACCACGCCACGGATGATGCAAGAGGGATAGTCACCAGGTGGACTGACGACCTGGTAAGTGTCGCGGGAAACGGTAGGATGCGGGTAGCGCAAGGCCGGTCTGTGGCAAGCCTTGGGGACCAATGTTCCACAAAGGCAGTCTTTCGGCTAAGATGATGGCGGTGAATAAGTAATGGCTTAAAACCATAACAAAGAAATTTTTAAATGTTAGCAATCTGGAAGTTAAAAATGTACTTACACACACAATCCTGCTATTTTAATCTAACTTTGCTAATAAGACGGAAAGACCTCGTGACGTCCCTAGTCTAAAGAAAGCTGTGACGTCAACCTAAGAAGCAATCCAATTGAGTACACACACGCTCCAGTAAAGTTGAACTGAAGAATAGTTTATACGAAGTCGTCTATTTTTATACAATACTAGCTTTTGCACACGGCTTTGCTCGCTTAAAAGTAGGTTAGGTTATGTTAGTAACAGTACTTTTATTTTAAACTAGTAGTTTTCCCGCGGTTTCACCCGCGTAAGTCCCGTTCCCATGTGAATATCGGGTTTCACCCCTTTCACTCCCAGGGTGGAATTTCCAAAAATCCTCTCTTAGTGCTCCCCTACACTCTCTAAGGAACATACATGCCAAATTTCAGCTTTTTGCGTTCAGTAGTTTCGGCTGTGCGTTGTCTGTCAGTCACTCAGTAACGGAAGAGTTTTATATATATAGAATAAATATATAGCCTATGTTACAAGGTGATAATATAGGATTCTAATGGTAAAAGAATTTTCAAAATGGGTTGAATAGTTTCGAGTTAAATCCTTACAAACAACCAAACAAAAATCTAATCTTTTGTCTTTATAATATTAGTATAGATATTACAGGTCGTGTGAAAATACGTTTTGAGACTATAGTAAAATTAAAGTGAATCGGTTCTATAGGCTTATATATTATAGGAAAATATTCGGTGGAAAATGTTTGATTTTTTGGTATGCATATACAAAGAGGTCTATAATTGGCATTCAGTCATTCAGACACCCAATGGGTTTAGTACCATACTGTAGCTCCTCTGAAATGTTTGCAGTGGTGAGACGTTTCCATGTCATCCAAATAAGTCGAATCGCTGCATTTATGACTCGGGTTGGTATATGTAGTAACATGATTAGGAAACTTGCTAGATTGAGTACCAGTTGACTATATCCATACTAATATTATAAAGACGAAAGATTTGATTTTTTGTTCCTTTGTTAGTAAGGATTTAACTCAAAAACTACTCAACCGATTTTGAAATTTCGTTCACCATTAAAAAACTATTTAATCACTGAGTAACGTAGGCTATATTTTATTTAAAAAGAGTACGGTTACTAACATAACCTAACCTACTTTTACGCGAGCGAAGAATTTGCTCTAACGTTACTAGTGGAAAAGCGCAGTTTTCTTGTTTTGTGATGTAAATAGACATAGTCAATTATTCGTGGAAAGATCGGTAAACCAAATGCCCAATATTTTTAGAAAATCGTACCGAGAGAGTTTAATCTTCCGAATATATTGAATTTTCCGTTAAGAATTACTCAGTCGCAGCAGTTTACATGGAACTCATAAAACCATAGTTGGTGCAATATAATTTTGCCAGTTACCCTTTGCCTACTTCTTTGAGATACATATAAAGCGCGTAGGCTTGAGACTATGTATGCATGTTCTCCGGAAAAGCAAATTAAGGCACTTAAATATTATATGGCTATATAATATACTTCTTAAGAAGTATCTAAATCAATTATACAATTGCGAGTAACAAACAACCCCTAAAACATTTAAACAGCAAACCTTAAATCTCCAAAAAATTATATCTACCCACAAGATAAAATACTTTTTATTATAAACATTGTAAAGTCCATTTAATTTACGCATTACTGCGACACGGACGATATTTAAAACCAACATGAGTGAGCTGCGTAAGGGATTATTTTAAATAAATAATGCTAAGGCTAAAGTGGGTAACTCTTCATAATCCGTTACGTAAGCCCCATATTCGTAAAGTATGAGTTTGCATGTTTGCCGAAATGCTAGCCTATGAAATTAGTCTTGCGATCTCGGACTTTGCGTCGGTTAATATTAAGCGGCTTGGCAGTATTCTGTTTTGAGTACGAAATGGGTTAATGTCCTAAATTTTAAGTTACTTGTTAATATTCATAACATTTTAAAGTTGATAAAATGTGTATTTTTTTGCGTTTCTCTTATATAGAATCTGCGTATAAGCAATTTGTGAACAACTTAATATAAGCTCATTTACATGTTTTTTATTAACTTGTCAATTATTGGAATGACAGACATAATTATAAACCTATTGTGTCCGACCGCCGGTATATTGCTACCACTCATTAGATAGTGCAGACTAAGCTACGATATATCTACAATATTGTAGCGGCTCTATTGTACTGAAAAAGTTACAAATCACGACAAGAGCTGGCGCTGTACTCAATTAAACACTCCATATAACTTGTACAAGGTGCTGAATCACGCAAGCGAAGTTATGAGAACTAATATTTGTTTGATTTATTTGTGTTAAAGGGACATCATACCATGTCCCTCCACTCTATCATAAAACTGTTACTAATACAACATTAATTTATATATTATGATCGGTAAATGTAATCACATTTTAGCTTTTCCGTTATCAGAGGAAGCCGAGATGTTAATAAAATTAGTAAATCTTTGTATAAAACGTAGAAGGTGATTGGTACTAAGTGTCTACTCATCCGGAAGTTCTGCGGGTACAACAAGGGCCAAATACGCCTGCTCACAGGAGCGTTTACTGGTCACTTTGGCACCAATGACTTCCTGTGCAGATTGAGTTTGTCAAACAATTTGATCTGCAGAGCCTGTGGTGAGCGGGACGAGTCCATATTACACCTACTGTGTGAATGTGACGCGTTAGCTGGACTAAGGATGGGTCTGATGGGGTTGGCATATCCGAGCCCTAAGGACTTCAGGCTTCTCCCTCTGAAGTGTACGCTGCGATTGATGCAGTACATTCATAGGTAGATAGCTAAGGTATAGATCTCGGGGCCGACACAAAAGATCCCACTGGGTCGAAGTGTCGCCGGTCTACACTGACTGGCCCCCGTAACAAGATAAGATAAGATAAGATAAGTGTCTCCTCGAGGGTGACATAATCATTGTGAATAAACCCTCTATAAATAATAAAGAAAAAAAAAACTGTAACTGCATATTCAAATAGCAACTAAACGTATTTTAAAACTCTTTACACAGTTTGATAACTTTGGATTGAATGTAAGAACTAAGGCATACTTTATATTTGATTCCGTTCAGTAAGACCGCAGATACAAGTAGTCTAGTTGGATTATCTTGTCCAATCCATACAATACATGTAATTGATAAAGGCAATCATGTGTCACTGCTACACTTAATAAACTGAGCATGATCTATTTTATTATATTATCCTAACAGATTCGATCACAATCGATATATAGTAAGCTGCATCGATTAACACCAAATACATATCGATCGACAATAAATTGCTACACCAAATTGCGTTAGCTGCATGGCCATGTTATGCATAAGTAGTTTTAGTTGCTATTCTAACTACTCATGCAAGGGTCCTTAACGCACAGTATGAGCAAAGTTAAATGAGTCCAAGCGAACGAAGTCAGAAGCAGAAACTAGTAATTATTAAATTGAAATTGCCTTAGGAACTTTTTAAAGGTAAATTGCAAGATGTTTCCAATCGGCGAGTAGCAGGTCTTCTAAGTTTACGAGTTTAATAAGGACATTCCCGTGTCGTAAGTAAATCACTTAGTTTTCCTGGCCTTACTATTGTTGGGAGTGAGTGGCAGCACGCTAAAATGGCAAAATTAAAACCAGTACTACTGCTACATGTTTGAAAATAACGCTATATTTGGATATATAGAATTTGCATACTACGAAATTACATTTAAAACAATGTGCTGCACCCAGATATTTTTAAAGTTTCGGTATCGGTCAGATATCATTGTTTACTTGATGGTAATAATTTTAACACCCGTGAAGTTTTATAATGTTTTACGTCTATGTGCCTTACTTACCACTAAGAACACATGAGATTATTGAACTTATAAAGCAAAGTGAAGGTACTCGCTTAACTGACTTGCTCCTACAGACCCGTTTATCAAAACGGAAGATAAAGACTAGAAATAATTCCCGTATCGCGACTGTGCAAACATTTATCAACGGACACAATGATCACCCAAACTCGGAAAAAACATTTGTGGATCACTTAAACTTTTATCTCGTATTCGATTCGAAACCACGACAGTTAGCATAGAGACGATGCGACTACTTAAGCCATTACGCCATCCCTACAGTAAACTGATTAATTGTTTGTCAATTTAATGCTATCGCAAAAACATTAAAGAAATGAAATTTCGGTGAACTCTTAGAACAATATCATATTAGCCTCCTTTTTATGATACTTTCTCTTACTTTTCAGAAGACCTTATCTTTTGCACACCGAACCTTAAAAAGAGCTAGCCTAATTTGGACACTCTCTTTAAAATTTCATAGTTATGATTTCACCATAAGACTATTTGTTTTACCAGTACTTGTAAGCATTATCTATTAAAAAAAGAAATATACTTTGTGTTCTGAGAATCAGTAGTACGGAATCGATTTGTAATTCATCTAGCAACGGATTTAGAAATCTCGACATCAGTATTCCTAGGTTGTGTTCAAGAACAAAGAATAAACTATATATCAGTCACCTAGAAAAATGAATACCTGCATTACCTCTTGAGAATAGGCAGACATGTATTACTCCTACGTCACCACGTTACGTCACAAATTCGTGACTGCCAATTATAAGCATTATGACATTGTATCTCCTATATAAACAGAGGACTACCTACACCATAAGACGGGAGATGTAGTCATAATTATACATACTAGCTGTCGCCTAGTGGTCGACATTCAACCATAAACGATTTAAACCATAAACGATTTAAACAATGCAGCGCTTGTAATACAACTATTACTGATAGCTTCTATATGAGATGCTCAAATGAGATATGCATGAAGAACTATGATTTGAAGTGTCTCAAAATAAAATTAGATGCTTTTAAAACATTTACCCTAGCATACAAGAAGAAGTGGGTATGTCCAGAATGTATATGTTTAAACCCAAAACGGGGAAATATAGATACACCGGTCAGAATGGATAATAAACTGCATAAAGATACAACACCTAACAATGTAAACACTCAGCGAGGTACTCAGGCACAATTCTCACCAACAATTTTAAGAGACGTGGATTCCGTGTTACTTGACGAACTAAGGCAGTTACGATCAGATATTATGTCCCGATTAGACTGTCAAGCAAATGCAATTGTGCTCATGCAAGATCAATTTGCGCAAACAAAAAATGATCTTGACAAATTAGTAAACATAATGACGGTGATTGAAGAAAAGGTCAATCTTAACTTTACTCGAAATACCCAACCTCAGGCATCATCTTCCATCGCTCGACCAACTCAGGGGGCATTACTGAGCGACCACTCCTCTTTTGCCAAAGCCGTTGTTCAAAAGACACCAAATAAAAATAATACTATGAGTAATAATTCGAATAGCCAACCAACCGCTAAAATACAGAAAGTAAACAAGCGTAGGGCCACGAAATGCACTGAACTTGGAACACAGACGACTAATAATACTAATAATAGCCTATTGGTCGCTGGTGGGCCGTTGGAACGGGAGGAAGAAGCTGACTGGACTACTGTACAATATAAAAAACCTAATCGTTTGTCCAAAAATGTAACCATTGGAAGAAATACAGAAGTAAAGGGAATAAAGGCAATGGAAAGAAAGAAATATCTACACGTATGGCGGTTGCATCCGGAAACCACGGTAGAAACTATGACTGATTACGTTAAAAACTTATGTGGACCAGACGTGCCGATTACAATTGAGAAAATCAAACATCGAACGGCGCGAGATTACTCATCTTTTATGATAGGTGTATCCGGGGAACACTATGCCGTGTTAAATGATGCAGAAGTATGGCCAGTGAATGCAGAATTCAATGAATGGATTTGGTTTCGTAACTTTCGTAAGCAACCCACGGGCCCGCTCGGTAAGCAATAACGTAATTGAAATATATTATCAAAATGTTAGGGGTCTTCGAACTAAACTGGACAACTTCAGAAATAGCTTAGTGTCGTCTCACTCAGACTTATTTGCTATTACTGAATCGGGCTGCAGTGAATCCATACAAGACGCGGAAATTATTCCACCGGGGTATAAAATCATACGATGTGATCGAGCGGATGGTCGGAAGCAAGGCGGAGCGCTTCTAGTGGCCACACACCGATACGAGCTGCGACAGCTACCTATCATAGACGCGTCGATAGACACCTGTGCTTTCGAAATGATTTGCGCAACGGTACATTTAAATAAACGTTTTTTGTTTGTATGTTGTGTTATCTATATTCCGCCTGGCAGCTCGGAAAACGATTACATGTTATTATTTAGAATAATAGAAAAATTATGTAATAAGTATGTAAAAGTTATGGTAATAGGTGATTTTAATATGTATTCCTGTCCTGCTAATATTAGTACTTATTATGAATGTTTTATGTCTTATTGCGAGTTCACTCAAAGTAACAAGGTACCCAATTGTTTAGGTCGTCAATTGGATTTGGTTCTGAGTGCAGGCCTTGGTGTAGTGACGGTGGTGGAGGCCGACGAGGCGCTGGTGCCGGTCGACACGCAGCACCCGCCGCTCGCGATTAGCGTGAGCCGCGCCTCCGCCCCCGCCCCGCCGGCGGCCCCCGCTGCCTCCTGCGATGCTAGCGCTCTCCATATTAGACCGCAGTGGAATTGGAATAAGGCCGATTTTCAACTGTTGTACTCCAGACTTGTTTCCATTGACTGGAGTATAATGTACGGAATGAATGATTTGGATCAAATGTTGGATTTCTTTTACGATAACATTAATTTAAATATAAATGAATGCGTACCGCGGAAAAGACATAGCAGTAGAAATTCACGATACGTATACCCTGTATGGTATACAAGCGATATAATAAGAAGTATACAAATGAAAGCTAGATACCATAAAATATTCAAAAAATCTAAGTTAGACAGTGATTATCAAAAATTTGCCCAGTGCAGATCTCGTATTAAAAAGTAATAATAATAATATAATATTCTACCACATACACACAACACCATCTAGCCCAAACTAAGCAGAGCTTGTACTATGGGTTCTATACAATGGATAAACATACATATATACTTTTTTTTTTTTTTTTGTAAATACATACATATTATACATAGAAACACCCAGACCAAGACAAACATCCATGTTCATGCACACAAATGTTTGACTTGTGCGGGAATCGAACCCGCGACCTCGGGCGTGGCAGTCGGTTACACTAACCACTACGCCATCGAGGCCGAAAGTTAATAGAAATTGCCCACAAGAATCATAGAAACAAAATTCAATCTCAATTCGTAAAGGATCCGAAATTGTTCTGGCAGTATATTCGTTCGAAAAGAAACACGCAAAGTAAACACAATATTATAAAAGACGGTCAATATCTAACTGATGATGAGTGTGCTGAGCAGTTCGCATACTTTTTTGAGTCCGTGTACAGCAAGGTGCCCCCCCAACTAGACGCGCGCGTGGCGGCGGAGGAGGCCGGGGCGACCAGTGCGCGAGTGCATATTGAATCACTGAGTCTGTCGGATGTGCAGCAGGCGTTTGCAAGTCTCAAACCTAAACGTTCGTCTGGGCCGGACGGTATACCTGCCTTTCTGTTTCGGGATTGCGGGAGGGTACTGGCGGAACCGTTACTCCACATTTTCAATGTTAGTTTAAAACAAGCGACGTTCCCTACTAGGTGGAAGATCACGCGCGTCATTCCGGTTCCGAAAGGAGGTTCAAGTCCGAATCCGAAGATTCTGAACCACAGACCAGTGGCTGTACTATCAACGCCCGCTAAGGTACTAGAGTCAGCTATTCAACGCTCAGTTCAGGCACAAGTGCGCGCACATCTATCGGATGCGCAGCATGGCTTCCGGCCGGGACGCAGCACCACCACTAATCTACTCAACTTTATGGTGAAGGTGGTGCCAGCAGTAGACTCTAGAGTACAGGTAGATACTGCGTACTTCGACTTTAAAAAGGCATTCGATACCGTTGATAACGATGTCTTATTGAGGAAGCTTGCGAAAATTGGATGCACACAACATCTGCTTCAGTTCTTCGCTAGCTATATGAAGGATCGCCAGCAATATGTAGACTACAATGGATGTGAATCTAAACCGTATTATACTAGGTCTGGCGTGAGTCAGGGCAGCAATGTCGGGCCTCTCGAGTTCATTATAATGATAAATGACCTACCGGAAGTCGTCAGACATGGGACTTGTTTATTGTTTGCAGATGACCTGAAATTGCTGCTCGAGATTAAAGATCACTCGGATTGTGAACGCCTGCAGGACGACATTAATAGAGTGGTCGAGTGGAGCCACAGCAACAAACTCCAGTTTAATGTTGCCAAATGCTCGGTGATGTCGTTCACTCGTGCGCGGACTCCCTTGGATTACCAATATAAGGTTGAGGATGCGCCGATGCAGCGCGTGTCGGAAGTGCGGGACTTAGGTGTCATTTTCACTCCGGAGATAACCTTCCGTGAGCATATCAACAAGATATGTAAGAAGGCATATAGGAACCTAGGCTTCGTACTCAGGCAGTCACATGGGTTTACCAACATCACCGCGCTCAAGGTACTATATGACGCATTTAGTCAGAAGTCACCTCGAACACAGTGCAGTCATATGGGCTCCCCATGAGGCGAAATATAGTACTATATTGGAACGTGTCCAAAACAAGTTCACTAGGCACTTGTACTGCAAATTATATGGGGTATATCCGTTTTACCCATTGATGTATCCCACACTATTCGTATTGGGTATGGTGGGGTACAACACGTTAAGAGTACGGCGGGAGTTTGCGCTCGCAGTATATATAGTAAAGCTACTACGTGGCGTAGCGCATAACCCGGCTGTGCTGCGGCACCTGGAGCTCTGTGTGCCAGACCGGTACGTGTGGAGGCGGCGCCGCTCGCCCCTGCTCGCGGTGCCTGCACCCAGAACCAACCTACTGGCTAAAACTCCTCTCACTAGGGCCATACGTGTGGTCAACACGGCTCATGAGAGGATTGATATATTGTGCTGCAACTTGAGTGAATTCACAAAAGTTACTTTATATATTATATGTTATTTAGATGCAGATTAATATTAAAGATACAGAACATATATATGTTTGTATAAAATGTAGGTTAAGGATTTAGTAAATTAAGAATATAGTGTCATTTGTTTAAGATGTAAGTTAAGGATTAGTATTTTAAGATAATATTATGATTATATAAATGTAGTTTAAGGATAGTAGTAATGCCAAACTATCGCATTGGATCGCTGATCTGTAATGATAGATTTAGGTTATAAATAAATAAATAAATAAATAAATAAATAAATTTTAAGTTTGATAGTTATTAAGGTTTTATTGTCTAGAACTATACCCTTATAATCACATTTCATTTCCATTTTGCTAAGGCTATACCGGTTAATTTACCAATATTTTTCAAACAAAATCCTAAGCTTGCTACTTTGTTTTTTTTATGACATATAAATACGTAAATATATTATAATATAAATAATATATATCATTCCAATCCACCCAGAGTTTGCCTGTAAGATATTGCAGATATAATTTAATATTTTATTATATATTAATTATACCTATATTAATATATGTAACCATAGTTACGTAGAATAGTACTACATCAGCCGAACAATGCCGAAATACTACGAATGCGATTCGACTACGTGTGTCAAATGCACAGTTTTGTGCGTGTAGTGTTTTTTTAATTAATTTAATATATTTCTAATGCATATTTTATAAAAATATTAGGAATCGCCACCCCTTCTCCATATAAACTTTAACTGTGCCAAATTGCAAGCTCTTCCGACCGCGCAATTTTCGTAAAAAGGGGTACAAAGTTTTTGCTTCACGTATTAATATACTCGTATAGATATCCATAAGCACACTACCAAATCCCTGAAATGGTAGTAAGAGGTGTATTTAATACTCACATTTCGCCAGCGATAGGTTTAGGACCCTCGATTCTATGGAGCTACATTAGGGCACAGTTTTTGATACAAACTCTATGTAACCACAAAAAAATTCAGATAGCAAAACCAATCAACACCTCGCTCGACCGAGGAATTGAACCTGCGGTAGTGAAGGTGACTGATCTGCATGAGGTCTCATGCAGATCAGCCGCCTTCACTACTGCTTCACCCATGATTCCGCGAGATCGTTATCATAAATATACCTTAATAAATGGGATAATGGCTATGAAAAAAAATAAAAATAATTACAAACTATTACTTTGTTTATTTCATTATAATAGCACGTGATTTCTTATTTAAAACAGATGCAACAAATTAATACAATAACAACAACCAAAAATCAAATAAGGCTTCACCGGCACCTATAAAAACTTAAAACCTATACACATGACAATATGTGTGTGGATATTGTAAATTGATGCAACACTTTATCACAAAATATTATAAAACAAAGTCCCCCGCTGTGTCTGTCTGTCTATTCGTGATAAATTCAAAAACTACTGAGCGGATTTTCATGCGGTTTTCACCAATAGACAGAGTGATTCATGCGGAATGTTTAGGTGTATAATTTGTTAAAGTTTTATACTACCAGTGCCAATTTGGGGCGGGTCGCTAGTATATTCTAAAATGAATCCGTCTATTGCTAGAATTCTAAAAATATTTATAAAGCAATTGTTTGGCCGCTGCAACTTAAAATGTTACAAACATTCATTGTTGACATACTTTATAATTCTATAACGTGAAGAACCTCTTCTGTGTAGACACACAGGACGTTGACCTGATCAACCAAAGACCTAAAAAGGCGTCTGATTTTACCTGATTTGACGGGCTTGTGACAGGTAAAATACCGGACATTATGGCGTAAAGTGGAAGAGGCCTATTCAGTAGTTGGCGATAGGTTAACTAATTGTTATAAAAATCTGGTACTCATATTTAACAGTTTCTACTACACGTATTCAACAGCTTTCAAATTTCTTGCAGAATTAAATACAATATCAATCAATTTCTTTGTACTGTCCATTGCCAGCAATGGATATCAGCAGTAAACATTAATATATAGTAAAACATTATTAAATTCTTATTGCTAAATTCTAAAACTAACATTTATTCTATCGATCAATATTCAGATCAATAAACAGTGTTACTATTTGAAAGTAATATAATTTTTTATGTTGATTGGCAACACCAATCATTTTAATCTTTCCTGTAGTGTACGGTATTATATATTATTGACCAATATTTCCACTAAAAGGGATTCATGATTTGTTTAAGTAATAACGGAATATTGTAAGTTGGTATTACCAAACAATCGTTGGGGTATTCAATAAAGAAATTCGCTGGTTTTCTTATCTTATTGTCTTTTTAGACATATGAGTTTTACAGGTGTGTAACTGCTATAACAAGCTATCAATTATTAGCCAAAAAATGCATCTTTAAACATGAAAAAACACAACCATGAAAACTTGAACTCACAACCACGGCAAACTGCCGCAAACTTACCAACTAAGATACCCTGCCTTAAGAAATAAAAAATAATGCCATCATAAGCAAAGATGTAGCTTATCTTAAATGATGCTATGCACCATACAGCACATAAGTCCATGAGTACCTTAATTGTACCATCTTAGTATAACTTAACTTTCTATAACTCTTAAATTTTGTTCGATACATTGCTTACAAATTAAAAGTACGGTTAGATAAGTTCTTGCTTTATTAACTCTCTCCTCGCTCGCCTGGCTTCTATTGCTCTTCGGCCTCGCATTATACTCATTCTTTTGTCCCTTGGTGGAGAAGACCTGGCAGGCAAATGTACCCAGTCTGGACATCTGCAATAGATTTTTTTGTATTATTATGATGTATTAAATGAAGTGTCAGCGTTACCTTAGTGAGAGACCGTTGGCCTGTCATGTAGAGGTCTCGAATTAACATCTCAGACTTTTTAAAGTTATGTGTGTATTAAATAATTCCTTTCTGGTCGCTTTAATGGTGAAGGTAAACTTCGTAAAGAAATCAATTTATATAAGAGTTCTTCATGATGTTCTCGGTGATATGTGAAGTCTACCACCCACAACGATATATAAAGATGGCTTATATTATTGGTTAATACACATACATTACCTTTCGGGTTGATAACAATGCTCGCTATACATAAAACTCAAAGCATAGTTTACAAATTTAGGTGTAGGTAATACATATTTTTCTCAACGGGGATGTACAGGCTTATCTATATTATATTATTAAATGTTTTATATCGTACGAATGAGCGACATTTTCCTCGTCACGATATTGTATAAAAACCTAGAGGATGTGCATGTGATGGTTATCGCTTCGCAATATACGCCAATTATGTTGGTTGTATGTGTTTTTGCACAACGTTTGCGTTTTTTTTCCACAAAGTTCTCATAATAAATAGCATGTCCTAAAGCACTTAATGGCGAACATTTGTTATATCTTAGATTAAATCAATGCCTAAACAGAAACATAATATTACTTATTTATATCATTGAACTTAGACATATATATGTATGGCACATAAGAACTTATTATTACACTTATTGTATAACTTCTGATATACAAAGCAATGTATAAATACTAATATTATTTAAAGCAATGTATATCTTTTGATCGTTCTCACACTTTTGGTAATCTAACTTGGTGAACAAAAAAATTATGCCGCCTACCGAAGCGGTTGTAGTGACTGTAATTGAAAATATAAATGTTTATAAAAAAAAAAGAAAGATCGTTGGTTAATTCTTACCTAATTGCATAACTTTATTATTTTTATCGCAATACAAATTAAAAACAAAAAAATACGGTACTTTAATTTAATCAAAATTTTATTTTATATGCTCAGATTTGGTCGTGATGTATATTTTTTTCCTTGGTAAAGTCAAAGGTGCAACAAATTAACAAAATATAAAGTAGGTTCTTTTTTATTAGCGGTCGCAAATTTTGAACAGTGGCATTTGTTTTTTCCCAATATAGTTTTAATCAACATTAGTATAGTGATTTTTTTTTTTACGTGTTTGAATGCGTGACGCATACCCCTCCGCGGAGGCGGGCGGAGGGGTTATGTTGGACTCGCCGGGGTAAAAGAAAGAAGAAAGATAGAATAAGAATAATGTACTTCCCGGAATACCGACTAAACCTACCACGGTGTTCCTCGACAAAACCACTATCGACAGGGCCGCGGGAATCACTTGCACATGCGGTCGCGACCCCACCGAGGTTTCGGCCCGCCGTATGAAACGGCAGGCCACTACACGAACAGACCTACACAAAGGCACTGACTCACTTTAAACCCTACTGTCCCCTCCCTAGAGGGGAGACGGACTCGAAACAGAGGCGCGCGTGGGAACACGCACGCCGCCTCTCGGACCTGGTGCTGAACGAATGGCGGGCAGGCCCACAAAGCCCACCACCCCCAGGTCAAACCTCAGGGTAGCTGGAGGTCGTCGCGCGCCCTCCGGCGCCCGGTTCTGCGGTTGGGGAGAGGGTTTAAACGCTCCCTCTCCCGCTCCGCCGCCTCCTTGATGGAAATTACTTCCTCACAAAAGGAGGCGACGGCGTTCCACGACCTCTCACTCTGGACCATAGACTGAACTACGGCCGGGAGCGAGAGGGCAACCAATCCGACTGCCGCGATCAACTCACGGCGCTGCGATACCCAGGCGGGGCAAACCGCCAAAGTGTGCAGCGCCGTGTCCTCAACAACGTCGCGGCAGTCGCCGCAGTGGTGACAACCGGGCGTCTCTTGCCGGCGTATACGACACAGGAACTGGCCAAAACAACCGTGGCCAGTCATTACCTGTGTCAGCCGGAAAGTGAGGGCGCCATGCCGCCTCTCCAGCCATTCCTCAAACACGGGACTTACGGCCACGATCGTGGCGTGCCCGAACATTAGTTTAGTGATAGGCCAAGTAGTTTCATACTTATAATATTAGTATGGTTTAATAACTCACTATTCTTTTAACAATATATACATGACATTTATTTATTTTTAAACGTACATGATTAGATGCCATTATTGTTCCTAAGTAAGATTGACCCAACTATGTAGGTACATGTGAAAAGTATCTTTAAAGCCACCACGAACCAGAACATTCAGCAAACAAATGGTTCATGGTCCAGCGAGCCTTCTTTTGGTCACGATGTTTTTATCACCAGTACTTTACGAATAATCTGGTATATGCCTATCTTAGTCATTTCTTGTATGTGACCATATTTAAGGATCAAATGATAGTCCTTGAATAAGGTAACTATACAAATCTCGGTAATGCCGCATAAAATACTTTTTTATTGTCACAGGAAAACCCTTTATCTTTATATGTAAAAATTCAGCGTCTGTACGTTTGTGTGAAATCAAGAAAAGTAGTTAATGGATTCGCTTGAAATTTTAAATAAAGTTGTACTTCTATGTAAAAGTGTTCTTGTATACATTTAATATCGAAATTGGCACCCTTTTATGGTAATCCATGAAAGGGCAATTAAAAATATCAGTCTGAGTCATGGGTTTAGTGTTTAGTTTGTATCCTAAGTAATATTAGAAATGCGAATGTGAGTTTGTTCGTTACGCTTCTACGCCTTAACTACTCGAGCGATCGGAAACTTTGTATACACGTTGTCAGGACTACGGAAAAGGACATAGGGTATCTTTCATCCACAAAAAAACACACTGTTGCTAATCAAACCTAAATTTACGTGACCAAAGCCGCGGGAAAAATCTAGTTTTTTATAAAATTCACTTAAAATGTCGTTTGAACTGTAAATATCTTATCGGGTAGAAAACTGACATAAATTATCCATAAATAAGAATTTTGCTAGAATGGTCTTGTTTAAATGCTATGTTGAATTAATAAAGATCACAACGGATTAAAATTGACTTACTATGTAAGGATTAATCTTATTTCGTATAAAATGTTAGTTAATACACGAAGCTATTTAATTTGAAATGGTTTTCGCTACTATATATAATAAATTTTAATATATTATTATGTGTACGATACACATACAAGTTCATTTTTGTATGACCCCTCCCATTCTTGGACTAGTTCTTGTATCGCGGGGATCTTTACAAATATTATAAATCTATACTAATATTATAAAGAGGAAAGATTTTATTTTTGTTTGTTTGTTTGTAAGGGTTTAACACAAAAACTACTAACCTAACTTACTTTTACGCGAGCGAAGCCGCGAGCAAACGCTAGTACTGTATAATATGTAGCTTTGATTAATTAATTTCAATCCATATATAATACACACACACACACACACACACGCACGCACGCACGTACGCGCACACGCACTCGCACTCGCCCACGCACACGCACACGCACACGCACACGCACACGCACTCGCACACGCACACGCACTGCCAAGACTACATTTAGCTGCATTTCTTATGTCAATAGAAGATATTGAAGATGAATTTTCTCTGAAACAGAATCAAATGTTTCTGAGAACAATCTTATCTTTAATTTTAAACAAACTGTCTGTCAGTTTGTTTAGAAAGAGTATTTCAATATTGAATTTGTAAATGTAAGTAAATATTAGTCTGTTGTTCCGGACGTCTGCGTAATTAAACATTTGACTTCAAATTGAAGACTCTTGATTGTATTACATTTTAATGTCAAAATATTAACGTAATGAATAAGTTGCAATGACTGCCATAATTAATTTGAATAACAAAACTGTTTGTAATGAATGCTTTTGCTTTTGTTGTTATACTATTGATGTGACAAAATACTGCTTGTCTGATGGCTGTGGTTATCATAGCATATGGGTTTGCAACAACAAGACTTACACGTTGTAAACTGGGTGATACTTTAAAGCAAGGATAAAACGGTTTCAGCCGCTATACTGCTTACTATCATAACTAAATTAAAGAAAAAGTGACATTTTCTTATCGTTTTACTACTAATTCAACTAGCCATATACAAAAGATAAATATTTAATATACTTAAATAGAGCCTCGCTTACCGCATACGCTTACGCTTTTAAAATTTACTGTTACTGACATAACTTAACCTAACCTATTTTAAGCAAGCGAAGCCGCGGGCAAAAACTAATCACAAATAAGCACGAAAATTTGCTCGAAGTGTCATAATTGTCTTCCTTTAGATTAGTTATAATAGTAAGCGGCATAACGAGTAGAACCGTTCTTTAGTCTACTTTGAAGAATCACCTAATCGTTCTATAAGGTATCGTCGTGTTACTATTGATAGAAGATTAAAGATCAGACAACAGTAACACAACACAAGGTTGTTGTTCTCTTTATTGTGTTTTCTTTTAAATACCTTAAAAAAATAGGAAATCCCCAGTTCTAGAAAATTCCAGATTTAATCTGAGACTCTACTGTGCCTATCTATAAAAATATAATAAACTTGATGACATCGTGTTTTTGAACGCGCTTATCTCTGGAAATACCAGTCAAATTATAAAATTTATTTGCATTTTGTAGACTATTTATTAATGAGGGTTATAGGTTATTTAGATACTGCTGCTTTGCTGTGAGTCCTATTGGAGTATTAGATGTTTTACACAGAATACTTATACTGGTTACCGATCTAAAATTGATGCTGTTACTAAGATACCACGCGTGCAAAGCTAGTTTTACTATGGACTTGATTCACGAGATTAAATGTATAAAATTTTCTTAATTATTTATTCACGTAGATACTTAACTAAAGCAGAGCTCAAAACAATTTCATCGCTTGAGACAGCAGCTTTGACGATGACAAATACATGCAATCCATTGCAATTCATGCATGTAAAAGAATAAAGACCGCTGCACGAATCACAATTTCATTTCCCTTCCACTTAACACGTGAAGAGCCCGACGGTGCAGCTTTGATAGCATACAAAAATCCATCAACCGTTGCAAAAAAACAAAACAAAAATCCTCTTTACATGCCCATACGTATATTTCGTTAGCAGAATGCTAGCTGTCTGTAAACAAATAACACACTGGCTCTGGCATTCGGCTGTCACAGTGAATTTTCTCGAAAAGATAAAGGCATTGAAAAGGTTTCAGTTACAAACAATTCGGTTTGCCCGGCATCAATCGTGTATCAAAAAATAGGTTTTCGAAGAAATTCGGAGTTTTGCCGAATTAATAGAATATTATTGATATGGATGTATTACATTGTTGTTATATAAATTCTAGAACGTATACAGCATGTAACAGAAAGGTGTGGTTATAATTAAGCATCACGTAATTATCACGCCCCTGTAAAAAATCGACTTATCAATATCAAGACATACTAGTCGATACTTGAACAGTTCTTACAGCTGACTCGACGATCTCCATGAACCCGTAAATGACAAGGTGTAATTTTGATAGGTATGTAAGGCGTTTGTTTCGATGTTTAAACAATTGATCAATAAAATGTTTAAAATTGTCATAAAGTTTAAAATAAGTTATTTTGATGCAGGGATAGGGCACATAGGTTATTTTTAGATATACATTACGTTCCTAAAATATTACCATACCTTTGTGTTTCACATTGTATATAAATCATAAATATTTAAATATAGGTAAGTAACATTACATTTTCTCAAACATAATTATATCTGGAAAGGGAGATAGATGTATTAGGGTACGTTTCACCAGCTGTAGTTTTAAGTCCGTCATAATAAAGGAGCGAGCCTATTGCTGTTTACCAAGCAGAATCCCAGACACTGCGATGCTACTAATTTTTTTTTACTGATATGTCCTTATACACCACAGTCGATATATATAAGTGATATAAGTAAAATATTTATTCCCGAATTTATAGAGCAAGATGTCTTACACGCACGTTTCACTAGTTAGGGTATTTTTTTTTTACCTGGTGCAATGCTTTGACGCGTACCTCTCGGCGGGGCGACGGAGAGGTTATGTCGGACTCACCGGGGAAAGATAGTGAGCGACATCCCAGTAATACCGACTAAACCTACCACGGTGTTCCTCGACATAACCGCAGCCGGCAGGGCCGCACAAATCGCTTTCACATGCAATCGCGACCCCGCCGAAGGGTTTAAGTCAAGTCAAGTCATGTAATAAAAGGTGAGCCTTTTGCCTTCTACCAGATATTCATCCATGCTGCTACTTAGAATTTTCTAACAGAAAAAGCATACTCCCCAATTCTGTAACCCAACCCGAAACCTACCGCACTACCAGTCGAAATTCTTCTTCATTCAAAAATATTTTAAGGCTTATTTCTTGAAGTAATAATAATAATAATAATAATATTCTATCACATACACACAACAGCATCTAGCCCAAACTAAGCAGAGCTTGTACTATGGCTACTAGACAATGGATAAACATACATACATACACTTTTTTTTTGTAAATACATACATATTATACATAGAAACACCCAGACCAAGACAAACATTCAAGTTCACGCACACAAATGTTTGACTTGTGCGGGAATCGAACCCGCGACCTTAGGCGTGGCAGTCGGTTACACTAACCACTACGCCATCGAGTCGTCAAGTTAAGTTAGGTCGGCTACCTAACACCACCCTACGTGGGACCGAGAAGTTATCATAAACGTGAGTGAAAACGCGTTAGTAATACGATGTATAAGTCAAAATAAACTAATACTCACTTTTCAATATCAGGCAGTGTTTGTCCCTTGCATCTCACCTCCCACTTCGGCCAGTACTTGAAGCCTTCCATGTCGAAGACTTTTTGTGCGCATATAGCATCGTCCCTTATATCTTCATCCAGTAAAGCTGAAACAATTAGGGAAGAAATTAACAAACTACTACAAAACGACAACTAAAGTTGATTTTCGGCTTTTTTTATACGACTAAGGTGGCATACAGCCATATGGCCCACCTGATGGTAAGTGGTCACCGTAGCCTGCAGCGCCAGAGGCATCACTTGCGCGTCGCCGACCCTTTAGAAAAGGAAGAAGAGATAAAGGAAATGGGAAGGAGAAGGAGTGGGAAGGGGGAAAGAGGAGGATTGGGCCTCTGGCACTCCCACTCACCGAACAAAACACAACAGTAGGAATACTGCTATTTCACATCAATATTCTGTGAGAAGGTAGTCCTTCCCTGGTCGAGCCGGCCCATTCATGCTGGAATCAACGAGGCTCTACTACTCATATTTTCTCCATCGTATAAAAATAACTTTCCTTCTTTCATGTCCGTATGAATCCACAAACGGAAAGTATTTATGTGCCACACGAGAATACTTAGTATCCCTAATGGTATCCGTATATCTATGTCTAGTTATAACTAACACACGTGTCACGTAAAATTACCTCAGTCCTACTTATGAGCTGTCCCAAGACTAGGGACGGAGCTATTTTCTATTATGAGAAGAATTAGGCCCACCACGCTAGCCCAGCGCATGTTAGCAGCTTTTATATGTCTTCGAGAACGTTATGGGAAATTGTGAGAACATTTATCTTTCCTCGCGAATGTTATACTTAACCGTTAAAGTAACCATTTGTAACTATTTATTATGCACGAAAAGCCAGAGACGCGCGTATTAGTATAGACCTCAGCGTGGCAATACAATGGTATCCCTAATAAACTATGGCACTTACAAAGGTATAATCGTGATCATGGTATGTAGAAAATGCCATAATCGAATTACGATAACAGTTTAAACATATAACAACTAATTAAACACAGACTGCATATCTGGAACACTGTTTTATATGATCACATTGATTACACATCACAGAGCACGGAACATGCCAGTTTCCTATTAGAGACTCTGCCTATAATATAAACGTCTCGAGTGATAACTGCAAAAGTAGTACAAATATAACACTTAAACTGTCAAACTGACAGTGCCAGCTGCTAGGCAGAAATATAATTTACACTTTCATCTTTAGTAGAAGCGCAGTGAGCAGTATTCCATGTCACACCGATGAGATTTTGCCATTGCTAATGCGCCAATTGTTGCAGATTAGATTGCCACACAGAACAGCTGTTTGCCGGATAAACAAATATTTGTTTTACCGGCAAACAGTTGTATATACTAATATAGTATCGTATAGTCTGACGCTGGTATTAGCGCAGATATGTAGGTTATTAAACCTACACTTCACCAAAGATGAATTAAAATACAACGAATTAGAATTCCAGCTTATTGCCTTATACCAGACACATTTCCAGACTATGTGCTGCTACTAGGCATTTATTGACAGAAGCACCTAATACAACTTTGCCGGTCCCAGGAATAGAACTGAAGATCTCACTCACAATAGTAGCATTCACTACCGAAGCTGCACCAAGGCAGTCCCCTCAAAATTAACAAGAGTTGTAATTTTATACATATCTTAACTTCTAAGAAACGAGTAGTAATGATTGAAATTTGCTGAAATCCAAACTGCAATAGTCACGAAATTGCGAGCAGTACGTCGAATAAAACAAACGTTCCGCGACGTCTAACTAATTATGCAAAAGCTGATCTTTGAACCTGACACGTCGCCTTCGCTTCTACGGTCTAATTAAAGCCAACGAACTATAAGAATTCTACTGCATTCTATATAGAGCAGAATCTTTGCTTACATCGTATTGTGAAAAGCCGTTGTTCTTCTGGTATTTTCGTACAATACTGATAAAACAGTTCATAAACTATATATAGAATGGATAGATTTTGAAGATTTGATACCATATCTTTACGTCAACGTAGAACATGTGAAAATATAAAGTAGAAGAGCTACATTTTAAATTAAATTGTGATTATAAAATTATGGTAAATAACGGCAGCGTTAATCTCTATAACCGTAGAAACTATTATATTAGAAACTAAACCAGAATTTGAATTGTTGGTTCCACATTTGATAAAACACTATAATTATTGCCAAATATTTACCCAATAATTCCTATTATATGAATTCTACAAAGAATATGAATCTTCATAAACTATAATAATATTTAAATAAATAACAGTAATTGCCTAGTAGGTGACTACCACGCAGAGGTATGCCAATGCACGCACCTCAAAATTATGTCCGTATCAGTGAAGGAAAACATCGTGACAACCTGCGTCTGTGAGTTCTGCATAATGTTCGCGAAGGAATGTGGACCACTTCTTCCGTCTCTAAATAATTAAGTAGTTACCCGTTTTAAGTAAAATAAAAAAGAGGTAATAAAAGTTAAAGGATTTTATTACTACATAGTAATAAAATCCTTTAACTTTTATACATAAGATACATACATATGTATCTTATGTGGGGGCCAGTCAGTGCAGACCGGCGACACTTCGACCCAGTGGGATCTTTTGTGTCGACACTCTCGACGACTGCCATAGATGTTCATGGCAGCAGGGACCGACGGCTTAACGTGCTCTCCGAGGCACGGAGCAGGCGATAATTGTCAATCAATACGCACATAATTTCGAAAAGTCATATAACTTCCGAAAGTCAGAGGTGCGCGACATGGGTTCGAACCCGAGACCCTCTGCATTGCAGTCTGTTGGTCTCCCCACTGAGCTATCGCTGCTTTTATTACTAACTAAAGTTTCGATTTTCCGTAGTTCAAATTTCACATTGCCTCTATTTGTGCAATGTAACATGATTGCTTTGTCATGACGGCTTGTGCAAATACCGGTTTATATTGTTTTGTGAATTTAAATTACTTTATCGTGTACTAGCTATTTTGCCCGCGTGGAATTCGATTATATCGCAAAACCCTTATTGTACACCTCTAGGGATATAATTTTGTAAAATAACCCGCCCGCTGCCGTGCCCGCTTACGTTTCATATTTATTTTCTACGTGTGTATATCACTGAATTACTACTAAACGGTTAAAGCGAATTTGATGACATTTTTGTGTGTGTTTGGATGAATCCCTAAATGGTTCCGAACACGATAAGACCAAGTAGGTGGGTCTTATTGTTAATCTGAACTAGATCAGAACCCGACAGACATTGACCAGAACAGGTCAATGTCTGTCGGATCTGCTATTAATCAGTATATATACTTACTTTTAAGAGCAGCTATAGCTCAGTGGGGAGACCAACAGACTGCAATGCGGAGAGCCTCGGGTTCGACCCACGTCGAACGACTTTCGGAAGTTATATGACTTTTCGAAATTATGTGCGTATTGATTGACAATTATCGCCTGCTCCGTACCTCGGAGAGCACGTTAAGCCGTCGGTCCCGGCTGCCATGAACATCTATGGCAGTCGTTATTGGGAGAGTGTCGACACAAAAGATCCCACTGGGTCGAAGTGTCGCCAATCTGCTCTGACTGGCCCCCACATAAGATACATACATACATACTTATATATTTTTATCTTTGGCCAGTTAACATATTTAAGTTAATTTATCTGAATTATTTTTTATGTTTACTGTGCATATGTACATATACGAGGCCTTGAATAATTATAGACAGTACTACTATTTAAACACAATAATCGTTCGACCGTGTGCGAGTTTTCAACAGATCATGACAAGAATTAATTGTCGACGTAGGTGTCACAATATGGCTGAACGGTGCCAATATGTCTGACCCAGCTTCGAGAACATAATTTACTCGTTTTGTTTTAAAACAGTTATAAAATGAATAACGAAATCAAATTCAGTAGCAAGAACATACTTTGATTAAGAACAAAAGGCCTATGACTTTTCCAACGTTCAAAAAACAAAGTGTTGTTTGAATCCCAGACGGGACGAAAATTTTCGTGATCCACAAATGGTTGTTCCGAGTCAGGGTTTTCTTTGTGTACGTTGTTTGAATGTTTGTAAAGTCGCCCGCGACGCAGAAATTATTAACAGAGCGGGCGTGGTCTTAAAAAATACTGACAATCATAGCATACATTTTTTATTTATAAGTAATATTTATTTATTTGCTAGACACACGGTTGACGTACATCACCTGTGTCAATTATCTGGTTAGACTAGTATAATAGAGTTAGGCGCGTATATAATCTATATATTAATACGTGAAGCAAAAACTTTGTACCCATTTTTACAAAAATTGCGCGGACGGAGGAGTATGAAATTTGGCACAGTTAAAGTTTATATGGAGAAGGAGGGGTGAATCCTAATATTTTTATAAAATATGCATTAGAAATACATTTAATTAATGAAAAAACACTACACGCACACAACCATGCATTTGACACACGCAGTTGAATCGCGTTCGTAGTATTTCGGCATTGTTCGTCTGATATCGTACAATTCTTTGTAACTATGGTTACCTATACCTTATTTATATGTAATAAAGAAAAAAGAAAACAAAGTAGCAAGCTTAGGAATTTTGGTCGAATTTTGACCACTAGGCGACCGGTAGTTGCGTATTAATAGAAATCGATAAGAAGATATTTATAGAAATGGGCAGTTTGACAGACAACAGACTCACCTTCACACGTAATGTCACACTTGCCGCCTTTTTTGCCTTCCTTGCACCATTCACTTCCTATCTGAAATAAATGTTATATATAAATATCACAGTATTAATAAAAATATGAGAGGAAGAGGCTGCCGCGCTGCTGCCAAATACTTGATGATGGTACTAATAGTTTAAATGGTGTGCTTGAAGGTTTTGAAGCCAAATATATACACATAGTAGCAGCGATAGCCTAGTGGGCAACCGTTGGACTGTTGATGGCGTAGTGGTTAATGTAACTGACTGCCACGCCTGAGTTCGCGGATTCGATTCCCGCACAAGTCAAACATTTGTGTGCATGAACATGGATGTTTGTGTGTGGGTGTTTCTATGTATAATATGCATGGATTTACAAAAAAAAGTAGTACGTGACAGTGTCTAAAAAAAAGAGCTCTCGAGTTCGATCCCAACGCGCGCATCTCTGACTTTTCGAAGTTATGTGCGTTTTAAATAGTTAATTATCACTTGTTTTAACGGTGAAGGAAATCATATTGAGGAAACCTGCATGTCTAAGAGTTCTTCATAATGTTCTCAAAGATATGTGAAGTCTGCCAACTCGCACTGGCCCAGCGTGGTGGACTATAGCCTAACCCTTCTCTCGTTGAGAAGAGGCCCGTGCCCAGCAGTGGGACAATTTCATACAAGGCTAATATTATTTTATTATATTATAGTTGTTTAGACTGTTGACCTCTTCTCGAGCTTTGGCTCGGTATACTGAGACCCTCAGAGACAAGGTGGCTCATATCATATACACATAATTTTACACCTGTATTCCCGAACAGGTACGGCAAGGTGTATTACACTTGCAGTTCGCCAGTTGTAAAAGATCCCATTATATAAAGGGCCAGCTGAAAAGCACGAAGTTTGGAATTGTGCCCAGTATGTACACAGCTCCAAACTCCGTGCTGTTAATGAGAATTTCTTGATAGACCACTGCTTTAAAGCAGTTGAGTCGAAGGTAGTCTTTACTTACTCTAAAAAGTAGACCGGGGCAGATTGATAACCACACTAGGGCAGCATTTTGATATCCTATCTAAGTCCGATATCCTAACCTAACCGTAGTCTCTGCCTACCCCTCTGAGAAACAGGCGTGAATCTATGTATGTATTATAAATGCGAATGTTAGTTTGTTTGTTACGCTTTCACGCCTTAACTACTTATTCGATCATCATATGATGTCAAATGCTCGTTGTCAGGGTTACTAAGAGGAACGTAAAGTACCTATCATCCAGAGAAAATGTACTGTTCCCGAATGAGTGAAGCCGAAAGCAAAAGCTAATATGTAAGTATTTTCATACTGTAAGAAACCCGGTAATAAACAATAGAAAGAGAAAGATTTGTAGACATATCTGTCTTTAAATAATAATTAATAAGACATCTCTTTTACATAAAGTTTAATTAACTCTAGTGTCCGATAACTACCAGTAATATTATTTAAAAAAAAATGTTTCTTTAATGCCGATATAAATCAGATTATTAAAATACACAGCTCTCTTTATTATTAGAATAAATTAAACCACAAATAATGTCCTACGATAATTCAATATAAAAAGTTTCCAAAAATACCGATGTATGTTTTTATTACCTACTGTATAGTTTTTCTGGCTTATTATATTACAGCTTCATCGATGCAAAACATAATGAGGGTACTTTCTCATTTTTATTCTTCGAACAAGTTGTCAGTACTTTAGAATATATTTTTAAATGTAGTGATGTTTTCGTAATAAGAGATTAAAAGTGCGGTTTAGTGGCGCATCAGCAGTGTGTGCAACTGCTTCACAGTAGCGATGGATGGTTGACTGTTTTCCGTTAGCGTAACGTAACCGTGGATCGTTCATCACCTAGTTAAAATCGTCTACTAGATACCCTGATAGCTAATGTCAACTAGCATTACAACACCTTGAACACGTTAAGTTATTTTTTAACTTCATAAGCAGTTAAAGAGTTTTCCTACGAGATATTCTACGTTAAAGGTTAACAAAAATTTGATAATGTCGGAATACATATTGGGAATTAAGCCTTACCAAATATCTTTGAGGCTTATAGTAAATAGTAAAGTTGCGTTTCATTTCAAAACGATTATTTAACTAGTTTTTTTAGACTGTTAGCGGTTGACACTTTGAGGAACGGTTATTTGGTGACACGTTTAAGAACAGTCAACCCTTGATTTAACTATTATATAACCGTTATAATTGTAACCGTAATTCTAACCATTGATTTATAGTTAGTTGATCCAACGGCTACTACTATTACACAGCAAGGAATCGAGCTACCCCGGTTTTCTTGACACGATTTTCGGGTCAAACAAAGTGATATTGACTTTCTGTCACGAAATTCTCCATAGGTAGCAGCGCGAAGGAACTGTTCCCGGTAGGCTCCCGGCTATAGGCTCGCCCCCTATTAAGTGAGAACTTAAAACATGGTTGGCTAAATGTTGATGTAAAACACCTCTGTTGATCCGTTCGGAGATATAGGCGTGACTATGCATGTCTGAAGCTTTTAGTTTTCATCGAATCAGTTCTCTGATACGGTTTAGTTTGTACGAAAATACATTCAAAGCATTCTCATTTGAAACTACCCAAAGCGTACCAAACCCGAAATCTATAATTATTTTTGTTAAAATTTACCGTCGCTAAGGTTATTTTCAGTTCTTTTTCCATACACTGCATGCTGTTTTAAATAACAAGACATCAACAAGAATAAATAAAACGATTTGATTACCGCAATAGGTTTTGCCTTATTTTGTTACTGTGCCAGTGAAACCGCACTGAAAATACGTTTTGGTCGACCGCAATATATGAACAACGTATAGCGTTATATATAATCACACAATCAAATCATAGATGAGCCCTCACCTCTACTTAGATCGCATAAAAAGGGTCCACACTAAGAAGAGAGAGCTCACATATTAGATTTACATGATAGACAACGATGGTGTACAAATTTTAATATGAGTGAGCGTGATAATAATAGGGGTTAAAGTATGAAGTTGCCTTTGTATAGTAATAGATAATTTGAATTTACATAAAGCCTTCGTGGTGTGAGATTTTCGAGTGAAACTTTTTCACATAATACCTATAAGATTCTTCTTTTAAAAAATGTGCAATATTCGATTTTCGACTTTCAATTGTTTTTGTTATTCAGCTTAGGCAAAGATAGATACTTCGAAAAACTGAGTCATTTTCAAATACGAGTTCCGACGCGGAACTAATGCGGCAGAAACGGCTCGTAAATATCAACACTGCGTTTGGATAGGAGATTGCTAGTGAACGCACGGTGCGTTTATGGTTTCAACGCTTTCGTAATAGAAACTTCAACTTGAAGAACGAACTATGTGGAAGACCGCCTACATAGGTGAATAACGCTGAATTGAAGGAGATGATGGAAGCTGATCCGAGTCAAACAACCCAGGAATAAATAATAAATAAATATTGGATCGAATTGTGACATGTGACGAAAAGTGGATTCTTTACGATAACCGTAAGCGAAAAATGCAATACCTGATCCCAGGTCAAACGCCGCAACAGTGCCCTAAAGCAAAGCTTACCAATAAAAAGGTAATGGTAACTGTTTGGTGGTCTCTTCATGGTGTTATTCACTATAGCTTTCTCAGGTCTAGTCAAGCAATAACAGCAGGTGTTTACTGTGCGCAACTTCGAAGAATTATGGCGAAACTGACAGAGAAACAGCCCCGACTCGTAAATCGATCTTCACCATTATAGCTCCATGATAACGCAAGACCTCACACTGCACGACAGAGGGCAAAGGGTACCTTTCTTCAGAAAAAAGGACTGTTTCCGAGGGATAAAATTTATGAACAAACCCTAGATTAACGCGAGCGAAGCCGCAAGCAAAATATAGTAAACTAATAAATAGTTAGGACAGATCTGTGATTTAAATCTTTGGATATAATTATTAAGTCAGGTGAATTGAACTAAATGATAGGAAAGGCAATACTGTGATTTATTTCACATCATGTAACGCACTAAATCTTATCAATCACTGATAAACATAGTGATTTTCCGAGCTAAGGTCTTCATAGATAAATAATTGATATCTATACAAAATAAATGTATAAGAACCAATTTGTATATAGGTACTTCTTTTTTAGATCTATTTATCTTGGTTATTCATAATAATTATAATAGCTAGATAGAACAGAGAACTATGTATAAACATTACTACAAATTATTAATTGCTATTCAGTTTTAGAAAATCAATTTATAAATATGAACTGTTTTCATCAAGAAATATTATTTTGAATAAATAATTATTATTTTGGCGATGTTTGAATAAATAATTATTATTTTGGCCAACTTTGAATAAATAATTATTATTTTGGCCAAGCTTGAATAAATAATTATTGTTTTTGCCAAGTTTGTATAAATAATTATTTTTGCCAGGTAGCCAGTATTATTTATTTATTTTACACTTTTTCTTTTAAACATTTTGTACAGGTGTTGATTTATTTTGTAAGAGTCGAATGTAATTTGATCTATCACGAAATAATGTTGTAGGTACTCTTACTTACTATTTTAAATATACATTTTAAGTCTATTCACAGGACTATAAGTATTATATAGAATTAAATTTTTACACGATCTCTGCGAATATCTGCGAACTACAGATATTTTTTAAAATTTGGTGCTTTTACTCTTTAGGGTATTTTTAACACAAAACAAACCTTTCTTGAATGTTATCTGTCAATTTTTTCAGGCATCAGGCAATAAATATTAAACAGAATTCATATTTGATGCTAGCGTTAGCTACAATTAAAAATAAGCCTAGTGTGATTACACTAAATTATTAAGGCTTATTTTTATTGTATACCAATTCTACTAAGACTCTTAGTAGAATTGATATATATGGTGTATACAAATCACACGTGTGAATCACGTAAATTAACGCAGGTAAACTATAGTTTACGCATATGGAGTCGCGGGCAAAAGCTAGTTTTAAACATAAGTGTGGAGTTTGTATGTGTATACTGTGTATTAGTACCCACGAGGTTAGAACAAAGAGAAATTCAGTATTTTGTTTGTTAGCACACTTACTATGAAAACAACAATAATTAGTCTAGATACGTAAAATAATAAAATAAAACAATATGCACCACAATTATGATGCATTATATACAGTGAATTGTTTGATTCGTTTAGTAAGATATAGTAGTAGGTACTAACTACGCTACTATGGTAAATCATGCAACGTCAAACACTAGGAGTAGTACTCTCGTACTGTTGTACTTACTTGAAACAGTCCATAGAATTTCTTTCTATCAGTTTTCTTGACAAACGCTGATGTATTTCTATCACTCATCTGTTCTATCAGACATACCCCTGAAACAAAAATAAAATATTATGGATATTTTATTTTTATGATTACTCCGGAGGACTTGTAAGTTTATTGGATATTCACCATCTGATGTTAAGCCGATTTTAGTCCCATTGTAAGCCTGTAGTCGATTACAAAACTCAATATACGATCGCGACATATTTTCTTAGTGAACTTTTGAGACAAAATTAATATAAGATCGTTAATATAATATTTAATTATTACTGTACTAGCGAATCGCCCCGGCTACGCACAGGTAACCTTAACAAATTATTTTACACCTAAACCTTTCTAATTAATCACTCTGTCTATTGGTGAAAACCGCATGAAAATCCGTTGAGTAATTTTTGAGTTTATCACGAACAGACAGACGCGGTCTATTTCTATGGTCTGGTTTATTTTATAACTAGCTGACCCGCGCAACTTCGTCTGCTCCATATAAGAGATTTTGCCCCGCTTTTGCAACATTTTTCATTGCTGCTCCGCTTCTATTGGTCGTAGCGTGATGGTATATAGCCTATAGCCATCCTCGATAAATGGGCTATCCAACACTAAAATATTTTTTTAATTCGAACCAGTAATTCCTGAGATTAGTGCGTTCAAGCAAACAAACAAACTCTTCAGCTTTATAATATTAGTATAAATTATAACTGTATAATTATATACTTCAGTAGAATTGAATAAAATTGTTATGCATGAGGTCTCAGTTATATTCCCACGTCGCGCAGTATTATGGGACTTTTCTGTTAAGAAATTCTCAGTAGCAAGTCTAGACTTGTGCTGGGTTGACGGCAACAGCATTGCTCCCTTTTACATATAGGTTAGCTGCCGAGATTATGTTTATAAAATACCTTTGTATACCACTTAGAGGAAAGAAGTGTGAGACAATGAATGTATGTTTACTACCACACGTGGCGTTTTTGCGTTATCCCCAAAAGCCACGGACATATCAACATTTTAAGGCTAACATTACGCTTGCGGCAAGGCTGAACAACACAAATGGTCAAACTCATGTCATCTGCTCAACAGCCAATTAGATCACTTGACATTACTTTAATTTTGATACGTCTTTGATTAGAGCTTCAGAAACCAGGTGTCATTAGGTAGTCAGCGTGTTTAAGATGATTCGCCTCTTTCTCTTGAAACTTGTGACTTACATAGTCAAGTTATATTACCTTTGATCCTAAAATCTATTTGTCACTAACGTGCAATATGGTGAAGATATGCAAAATATTTGCATGTTATTCTATTTTCGAGACAATATTTAAAATCTAGAATAAACACGAGATTTCCTTCATTTGTCTGCCAATGTATTATTATTGTATGTACACAATTTGACGTCAAAACTCACCGTTTATTTTCTGCCCACGTCTATTGATAATAATAACTTGACATATAAAAAGATTAACTAATACTTAATTCTACATGTTAGCATGGCCAACATTTGTCAAATAACTCGTAACAAAACCCGATCTTATGACATTTACATAATATTAATATCTATATCAAACAAATGATAACATTTCTCGAAAACAACTCTTCAATTTAATTATGTTAGCATAAATATTTAAATACTTAATTATACAATACGTCCTGTTTACATTGCGAGATGTTTATTCACTCACATTGTATTTTTAATAGCTATATAGTAGCGTTAGTCTAACTCTAGAGGGAGACCATTGGAGTGCCACGCAGAGGTCTCGATTCGATGCCAAAGCGCGCAGCTCAAAGTATGTGTGTATTATTAAATTTGTTAATTATTGCTCGCTTTAAAAGTGAAATAAAATCATCGTTAAGAAACCTACGTCGTCATCGTTAGCCGACCTGCACTGGGTCAGCCTGGTATACTATATAGCCTAACCATTCTCAAACTGATAACTGATTTTGTTTGAATATTTACTTGATCAAGTGTGTTCGTAGATATGATTTAAGAAAATCTGCTCTGTCGTTTGAAGATCACCAACTCTTTTCTAGTTCATGAGAGTATCATTCACGGATCAGATCGATTCGAAATTGTCATGTTACTTCAATGATATTCCAAGAACATGGTTTAGAGATATACCTACTTTCGAATGAGATTTTTTAAATTTTGTTTTAATTTTAATTTAAATCTTTTCGTGATCATGGTTCTCAGTGGGGGACTGTTGCAGTTACTTTGCTATCGTTCACAATACACGGTTCCTATAATATTGCTTTCCTAAGAATAACTTGGTACGAGGAGTTGAAACACACGAGCATTATAAGAAGACTAATATTGTGCCTACTACGTAGCCGCAGTAGGCTCGACTTGAATTATGCTATTTCTGGGCCACTAGAATTACTTCTTTTTCTTTTTAAAAAGACAATTCCCGCACTAGAAATAATTCCTGTGTCGCGGGGAACTTTATAAACATTCAAACAACGGACACAAAATACACCCAGACTCGGAACAACCGTTTGTAATTCACACAAACTTTTATCCCGTGTGGGATTTGAACACACAACACTTGGCGCAGTGGTAGTGGCGATGCAACATCTAAAAGTGCAGTCTATGAAAATGAATAAAAAAAATTAATGAATGTCTTAATTATATAGTACATCTTTTCACGACCTTTCACGTAGATAAACGCGTAATATGATGTAGGCATGTATGTACACGCGGTTATCAATATTTGTATATTATTATGTTTACATAATGTAATCCGAATCTAAACAGGAAAAAAATGAAAAAATATTTGGTTGTTATCTCATGATTCCGATGCGATAGGGGTATAAAACATCCTTCTTTTTAATGGTTGTTTTATGACGATGTGTCTGTTTGTCTATTTTATGGAAACACACATCGGGGAAAACACTGATTTTCCTGCATTTTGTTTTCCTTTTATTCCTTTTTTAGCTGTAATCTAATCTGTATTTTATTTTCTGGTATCGCGCTTTCTGGTTTTATTTATTGATTGTTTTTTTCATTTCAAGCGGTTTTCAGCGCCTAATTTAAGGCATTCATAATTTATTTAGCAGTTGCTCGAACAGCCTCGAAGCAGTCTAGTCGATCTGGTTATGCTAACTATTTATTGAGTTCAAAATATGATTGTACAAATCTAGGAATATGTTGTAACAATGCGGTAGACATTAATATGTTTACCGGATTTCACAACATATTCCTCTAAATATATCTGGAACTGCAAACAATTTTTATATTACTAATATTGTTTAATAATATTACATTATAATATATATATATATATATATATATATATATATATATATATATATATATATATATATATATATATAAGTAATTACCAATATTATTTAATATTGGTTTGTACCTTTTACTATTTTAACTAGTCAGACTGGATAACAGGCAAGCTTGTCTGTGATAACTTTTTTTAACCAAAATGTCTGCTACAGTGCAACTAAAATATATTGCTAATCTAAGGCTTTTATCCTTAACTTAGTTATCGGTAATAAATAATAAAAGTAATGTAAATAATCAAAATATAACAGTGAAGATTTTGTTGGTGGCCATTACTGATAATCTATTTTTTTATTATTATGGTATTTAAAAATAATTATTCACTAATCAGAATCATTATGGTAGAAACTCAAAAATCAGGTGAAACCCAACCTAATTTACAGGATTGCAAGCCGGACACTCTGTCTATTGCTAGTAACAAGTTGACAAATAAACTCGTTGCGCCTTCCAAGTATTCATGCTTAATTAAGCATGAATACTTGGAAGGCGCAACGAGTTTTAAAAGAAAAGAATTACATGTAGGCTAATTAGTCAACAAGTAATTCTTATCTTACGCAATGAGTATACATTATTGTTACATAACAATTGTATATCAACTGTGGAAATTCCACGAAATCGATGTCAAACGGAGATAACTGAAGTGTAACTGCCGCACTCAGAGACATTTAACGATTACTTATATTACTACTTAGTAAAGATTTTACTTAGTAAACTATAATGAGGAGTCCCTTAAGTAATTATTAAATGTCTCTGAGTGCGTTAATGACACTGCAATAATATCTATATACATTCAGATCCCACTTCTATTACATTATAGTAATGTAATGTGTTTGTGTAGACATGACCGTTTAGTTATTTTAGAGATAATAGTCTTTAAAATAACTAGTCGAATTCATGATTACTAAATTTTATAGTACTTCGTATTATTATTAACTTCAACTATGTCAAATATCACAATCCTCTATGCGCGAAATATGCTTAAAAGGGGCATTAAAATATTGATTTCAACTATTAAATCGTAGATTTACAAAAATGTATTGCCTACCAATGAATGTAAGTAAACGTAAAAGAGAGTGTTTAGAGTGGAAGACAAAAGACTGACCAAAAATTTATATAAAGCGAATATGAATAACATGGCCTAAAGCACCAACTTCAGCAAACGATTTTTAACCACGTCGGAAACATTCTAGAAAAATGTTAAAGTAGTACCCTAAACCGACAATCGTACAATAAGAATATAATAGGTAATATATAGGAATTATAAAAGAGAAATATGGCAAAACTAGAACAAGCATAAAAACCCGTAGCCTCAAGGTATCTACCGGTGCGTGAGTCTATGTAAATTTGTTTAATGAACAATTGTGTTTTACCAAGAATTAGTACTGACTTTATCACGAGCAGACAATTGACCTCAGGTTTCTAGAAAGATAAATCATTTATGATTACCTGTCAACCTTGGCTTTGCCTCTTTGGTATACCTATTGGAAAACCAAAACGGTCTCGTTGGTTTAGTCTAATAGCAGGTCACGAGAGCTGGATCTTCGAAATCTCGGGTGGACTGAAAACTCTGTCAAGAAGTTTTCTTGCTGGCAAAAGTTTTGAAATTGGCAAGGTTACATGATAAACACGTAAAAATTTTGATCCTGTGTCTTCTTTATCCAATCCGATTGCCGTCCCATCGAACAATGAGAGTGAGTGAATAGAGAATGCACTTATCCTTGTAATAAAATATCTCCAGCGCATAATTCTAGACTCCGTAAAAATTTGCCACCGTGACTTATTTAGTCTGGAGGAAATTTTTATTTATTTAATTATGGCACTTAACATCTTATTTTCTAATACATTACTAAATTTTCTTAACGTTAAACTTATAATTTAGAATGAATTTGTTACCTAACTATCTGCGCAGCATTTAAAGAATAGATGAGTAAATATTATACTTAAATTATAAAAAAATAATTGTATTTAAAAATAAACGTAATAATACGAGGATTTAATAAAATATATGAATAAAAAGGCAGCATAAATTAAAGGTACCTTATATTTTAAATTGCCTGCTATGTGTTATTTATATGTTACCAAAAATACATCATTGCATTACTCTTAACATGAGGAAAGAACAAACCAACCCAATTTGACATTTACAAAACTAGTTTGGATGGTCGTTCAAGAATGTTGTAATTTATGTAGCTGGATCTTTAGCATTGGAGAGGAAAACTGTTGAAAAACCCACGCGCTCCGTCGCATATGAAGTACATATCGCACTCTTAATAAAACAGCAACTTATCTCGAAATTTGGAAGTTAGGCAATCTAAACTCTAATTGTGTGACTATATTTCTTAATATTGTCTTCTGTTTACGCGAATATTACTCATTGAAATTAAACTACTATATACGGATTTTATCGCGTTGTTTATTTGACACTTTATTACATAGTTTTGAAAATTATTACACCACTACTATTAAACTTTACTAATTTTTAAGCTAATTAAATTATTATTAAAACTATTTAAATTTAATTTAATTTTAATTTTAATATTAATTTAATTAGTTTAAAAATTAGTAAAGTTTAATAGTAGTAGTAGTAGTAGTGTAACAATTTTCAAAATTATGTAATAAAGTGTCAAATAAACAACGCGATAAAATCCGTATATAGTAGTTTAATTTTAATATATTTACTAGCTTTATATTTGTGTTATGTAATTGTAACAGAGTTTAAATTTGTTTAATCCAATATCTGCGATAAGTCTCTCTTTTATTAAGCGTGCAAATTGTGTTTTAAAGTCTATGCCCTTCTAATCTACAGCCGCTTATTTGTTTATAAGCGGATTTAGTCGAATCAGTTAAAACGTCGGGAAATTATTTATTTACTGCCTTGGTAGCGCAGTGGCAGTCTATATGATTGCGGTGCAAGTGGTCGCGGGGTCGAATTCCCGGTCGGGATGTTATTGGGTTACTCTAACAAGAAATTCTTAGTAGCAACCCAGAGTTGGAAAATTAGCGGTGTTACATACTTCCATGACTTAAAAAGCACATAAACCCGTTGGTCCTGCGCCTGATCTCTCTCCGATCGTGTCGGATTGCCGTCCCATCGGATTATGAAAGTTAGGCAACAGCGAGTGCGTCTTGTATTTGCGCACACACCTGCAGTTTGTAAACTACAATAACTCTGCGCATGTGACCAGTCTTCGATGAGATTGGCCGCCGTGACCTAAAGTCGGTCTGCAGGATCTTATTTATTTATTAATTACTAGTAGTTTTTCCGCGGTTTCACCCGCGTAAGTCCCGTTCCCGTGTAAATATCGGGTTTCACCCCTTTCACCCCCTTCGGGGTGGAATTTCCAAAAATCCTCTCTTAGTGCTCCCATACACTCTCCAAGGAACATAAATGCCAAATTTCAGCTTCTTGCGTTCAGTGGTTTTGGCTGTGCGTTGTCTGTCAGTCACTCAGTAACGGAAGAGTTTTATATATATAGATAAGAACTAGACTTTGCCCACGGCTTCGCTCGCGTTATATATTAACATACAAACAAACTTACTTTCGCATTTATTATATTAGTTAGGATAGTTAGGCTTTAATTAAGACCCGTCCGGTTACCATAGAGTAATATTCACATTATTATATTTTAAATAAGTACATACATATGTATGTTTGTACGTATTTTAATGAACTCTACAAGATTGTATAAAGTACTAATGCCTAATCACACAGTACGTCCTGTTGACACGTTAGGCTAATTATTTACATACATTATATTTATCAGTGGCACATGATTGTGTGTCATAAATCATAATATAAGACTTAAGTCATACGTCACGTATTATGAGATTGGATCGTAATAGCGACTGTCACTGTTGCCATGGTAACCGGTGACGCGAGTAAGTCAATGAGCTCGAGGTTTGGGTCAATGGTGACCGCAACAGCTCTTAAAGAGTTAATAGAAATTGATAGAAAATCTATTTATATTGCGATTATTTTTTGGTACTTAAACAAACGTAGATTAAATTAATTATTGAATATAAAAATATAATATGATTATAGTTTGTAAAATTCATGTTATTTTGAATTTTATTTCAGACTAGATATAACCCGTGGCTTCGCTTAAGTTTCAAGAAGTAAATGTAATTTAGGCTAGGTTAGATTTGAAACACTACTATTTTGATATTTTCTGTAACCCTGATAAAGTGTATGTAAATTTCACTATGTATGTATCTTATGTATCTTATGTGGGGGACCAGTCAGTGCAGACCGGCGACATTTCGACTCACTGGGATCTTTTGTGTCGACACTCTCGACGACTGCCATAGATGTTCATGGCAGCCGGGACTGACGGCTTAACGGGCTCTCCGAGGCACGGAGCAGGCGATAATTGTCAATCAATACGCACATAATTTAGAAAAGTCATATAACTTCCGAAAGTCAGAGGTGCGCGACGTGGGTTCGAACCCGAGACCCTCTGCATTGCAGTCTGTTGGTCTCCCCACTGAGCTATCGCTGCTCTCAAATTTCACTATAATCGATTAAATTGTTACGGCCTGAAAGCGTATCAAACAAACTAATAAGCAAAATTACTTTCGCATTTATAATATTAGTTAATACTATTGTATGCTTAACATACTGGAATTTGTGTTCTTATATACATCTTCTTCTACCTTTGCCCACAATAAATTGATTGATTTGAAATAGTATGCATTATTGTTTGGTTCTAAACAACATTTTATACGACGTATGACTAACACATTATTTTAAAGATTAAATTAATAATCTAATTACGTATGATGCATTTAAATCATGTTGCATATACTTAGGAAGTTAGTACCCATTGTTTGTGTGTGTTTAGTCATACTGTATTATACTTTATTATGTAATAATTTATTACTGTCTCTATAACAACACGGTTGTAAATCCGAGCAGTTAGCTAAAGAGGTTATATACACCTTAATGGTCCCGTGGCGTAACTGTCATGAGTGTTTGGGTTCGATATCTTGCTCGGGCAAAGTGGCATAGAGATGTTATTTCCAATTTCCGCGTTTGATCAAACACGGAAATTGCCCCAGATTTGATTCCCGTTTCCTAAACAAAGTGTTACTTATTTATTGTAAGTCAATTGTTATTGATATTATCTACGTATTATAATTAAATAGCATTTTGTTGAATTAAGTCCCAGATTCGACATGTTTTTGCACAAATGATTTCTATTTCTGATAGTTAGATTAGTATAGGGAACGATGAGGCTGACATTTTATTGTTAAAATAAAAAAGCCATAAAAATAAAAAAGATAAATAAAAAGATTTGATTCTTTACAATTCACTTACAAACATTAAGAGTAAACCCCACGATACAAACAATACTTAACTGTCTTACTAAAACTTACTTGAAAATGAAATAATCCAAATAAATTAAAGTGACTATAAAAGAATTTAATTAATTTATCATTCAAAGAACGACTGTACATCGTACCTAAAATAAAAATGTAAAATGTAACTTTAGTCCTATATTTTAGTATAATACTTTCTTTATATAAAAAAAATTAGACTACGTATTTTTTGTTATGTATGTTTAGTAAGTGAACTAAATAGAAGAAAGTATATATCTACTTATTCGACTTTGAACTTAACTTTATAGGGTGATTGACGCGTACAATATGGTTGCTAAATGGTATTTTTAAATTGTTTACTCCTACTGTCCACTCCCAACTAAACACTAGCGGTACCTACTAATTAACGAAATATTCCTCAAGCCTAAAATCATTGTAAATTTGTTTCGAATGCACGTGATAATTGTCTGCTACCTGTTTTATGCTACTATATATATGTTTCAAGATGTATGTTTATACAATATTATGTATGTTTGTTAAGTCTGCATAGCAAAACTGCTGTATTGTCACTGATGACATTTCGTACGGAAATAACTTTAAACTTGAGAAAAAGAAAAAATAAAATTTCGACTTTTCTATCAAATACGTATTTAACAAACATTTAGCTAACTATTTCTAAGTCAGTCGTATTAGGAGATGAGCTTGTTGTTGTCTGCCGAGAATTTCACAAATAGAAAATTGAGCAACTTTTCCCCTACAAGAGATTCGAATCGGGATCCTCGCAATTGGACGCTAAGATAAGCACTAAGCTATGCTACCAAACCTACCAGGCTGCTATTATTATATTGATGACATTTGATTACTATATTATATTTATTGCTATTGGAATTGTTGTTTTAAGAGATGACATTTTAAATGTGTCTCTACATTTTGTTATTCAATCATTATTATTCATTTTTAATATAACATAGGTATTTAGTTTTATGCATACATCTATCGCAGATATTAAAGTTATAAGCATCAGATGGCTAATATTAACGGAGACTAACCAATTGCGTAAGAGATATAATGGTGCAGAAGTATGGACGCAAATACAGATGCACTTTAATTCTTCACTCTCAGTTCGATTCGACATTCCCGGAAGAAGATCAGGCGTAGGATTAACGACTATGTCCTTGCCAAATGATGGTGGCAAAATATCGCCAACTACCCAATCTAACTCCAGTATGTTACTGATCACACAGAAATGGTGTGATAAACAAATTATTGCTTCAAATCTGAGTGTTTTTTCTTTGTGTCCGTTTCTTACATGTTTGAAAAATCCCTCGCGCTATTGCGGAAGTTGCTGTTTTACAAAAAAGGAAAATAGTGTCAACTTAATTAAAATACAGTTTTGGTAACGCAACTCGGGATACGAACCCTCAACCACATAACCCACCGTATACATTAAGCACTAATCCAACATGGAAGTAAAGAATTCCATGCGAGAATCAATCCCACAACTCTTCATGGATTAATGGTAGTTAGGAAAACCAAAACGCTCTGCGTTCAGTCAAATATGTAAATAAACTATTATCTATCTACATAGCCTTATGCTTATAACCCTTAAGAGGTAGGCAGAGATGTATGATCTACACATTTCGCAATCTATAGTTAAAGGTCACTTAATAGAAGGCTAGTAGCAGCACCAAGTCTTGAACTGTGCCTCGTAGACCGATGCCTACCAGGCACAGTTTCAGACATCGTTTACTATCCCGTCTGTCTTCGTAAGCCCATCTCCGAGCAGAGCTCCAACTATAACTTTCATATCAGCCAAAAGACGTCCATTGCTGGACGTAAGCTCATAACTAGACCATAATTTTACGTTTCACGTTAAAATAAGGCCGCCTTCAACCAGAGCACAGTCCCGGACTTCATAGTACTACTAAGAATGTCTCGCCAGAAAAACTCGTTAACAGTTTGACTGACCTAATGGAACCCGAGACCTCATGCACAGCAGTCAAACTCACTGCCACCGAGCTACTGAGACATCCTATTTCCTGCATTTTCCTTAAAGCAAATATACAATTATTATCTACACACCACACGTCTAATGCCTATTACATCAACATCCTCAAGAACCTTGGGGAAAGCCCGCGCGTTAACAGATGTACGCACACCTGACTCACACTGTGTCCAAGCTACCGTAACGATATAACTACAACAAAAACGTCTTCTACCTCCATCGAATCTTAAGTGTATGATTACTTCCACACTGGTCAATTATCGAAGGTTACAATACAAAAAGATTTAAGTGTTACTTAAGTACATTTTGTTACTTACTGTGCGCGCCATATTTTATAATTACATAGGCTTGCATTATTGTTTTAACAAAACAAACATGAATTATCCGGTCACTTAAGAGGCTTACGCTAGAACAGGTAAGCCATATCCAAAATTTTATAATGGGCCTCAGACAGTATTAATTTAAAAAGAGTTGGTATAAATTAAATAAAACGAATCTACTGAGACAATAGCTGCGGTAGATGCATGACTATGGTTACAGAGTCTTCAGAGACCTATAATATCCTTAAACCAGGTTTAAAACAAACACCATTACTTATATCAAATATAGATTTAAAGGACCGGCATAATGATATTTATTAATAAAAATACTGCAGCTGTAGGCAACTTTTAAATATAACTGCATTTTTATATTCGTCTAGGAATGCATATTAAGATTCTTAAATAATTTATTTAGATTGCTTCCCCTGAGAGAAAAAACGACACATACAATATGCATATCATTAAATAGCCAAGTAAAGGGAAGCTAGTCTGTTATTATCTACCGCCTACGCCTCAAGACTTCGTATGTCTATTAAGAATTCTCTTATAAAAAAACTTGATCACAATTTGTCCGTCAGTTACGCAAGTACTTGCACTAATGCCATTGAACTGAATCAAGGAATCGGTTAAAATATGTGTAGAGTAAGCGCGCGTAAATTTCTATTATTTCAAAAGACTTTAAAATTAGAACTGTCGCGAATAGTTGTTTGTATGATGAACGAAAGATTTTGACTGCATGGATGGTGTTGTGGTTTAAGTTTTCGCCTAGCGATTGCTACTGCCTGGAATGTTCGATGCCCAGACCAGGCAAAGTTTGTGTAATTCACAAATTAGTGTGCTGACTCTAGGTGTTTTTTATGTCCGTAGTTTGAATGTTTGAAAAATTCCTAGTGACACAGAAATGATTTGCTCTGAAATTAAACTACTGATTTGCTCGTTATCTTCCATGTTTACGTAATTTTTGACAATATAAATAATTATTTATTATTTATTTTATTCTGTTGAATATCTTTCGGTCTTTATTTTGCCAATAAACTTTTGTTTCTGTGGTGCTATATTTATTATGTTAGACGAACATGCAAATTACTTTCTGTAGATAGATGTGTACATTGTACACAAAAATAAAAATTATTTTACCTACATTGATTGTATATTACTAGTTATACAAAGCATAAAAATATACGCATATATGAGTAATCTTACGTGAATTCTGTGTGCACTGTTAGGTTATTTGTGAGCACAAGCTTGGGTAAGATTATACAATTTTTTATACACTGGCTATGGATATTGTTTTATATAAGTACATAAATTTAAATAAATGTAAGCACAGCACTATTATCCTACATAAAAAAGATATACTAGCAAATTGACGTTTAAGCCGTTTTGTAATTCAATAATCAAAATAATGATGAATAATTCATATTTACATACAGACGCGTTTGTTGCCGCGTTTTGTTGTCTAACATTTCGCAATATCGATAACATTTGTTTACATTTGTTAACATATAACTATTTGTATTTGATAAATACTGCTATTGCAGCAACAACGCTTGAATAAAAACATGGACAGTTAGTGACTTCGGCTAAATATGAAATAATGCAAAAAATATCGTGTATGTTAAAGGACACTTTTTACGTTATTTTATGAATATAATGTAAAATAATTATTGATGCACCAGAAGGGAGAGTAATACACACATAATTTTATTCGAATGATTTTTGTATACATTTTGTGCTCAAGTCACAACATGATATTAACTTTGAATGGTATAGTATAGTCAATACGTGAGAATATAAATAATTTGTATTGAAAATTGATAGAGAATAGCCACTAGATCTCCAAATGCTTATTTTCTTTTTTATCCGACAATTCTAATATAAAAAGCCAAGGTAATGACGGTATTCTTAGTTTTATCTACTACTAGCGTATTCTATTGTTGTCCGAGGCTCCGCTCGCTCAAACCATTTTTTTTTGGTGGCAGGTCCCTATGTCCTTTTATTTAATCCTGAAAATGTGTAAGTATGCGAAATTGCAAAATGATCGGTTCAGTAGTAAAAAACAAACTAACTCACATTCGCGTTTATAATATTTGTTAGGATTTTTGACAAATATGAAGTGCTTACAATATGCAACGCTTTCATATCGAAATATTGTAATGCCAATACTTAACCTTATAGATTTAGCTATAGGTACTATTGAGAGATAGAAATTTATTGACATAACCTAGATTAACGCGAATGAAGCCGCGGGCAAAATCTAGTCAAATATAATTTGATAAAGTTTACCAACAAAAACTATGTGTGATGTAACACATCATAAGGAAAACTCTTTAGTTAATAATGACTGGCATGGACACAACACAATAGGAGCTCAACAATTTAAACACACACATACACATCATATTGACAGCGTATATAATTGTCAGTAAAGAATACACCTGTCATTCAGTCTAGTTATCATGAGCAACTAAATAACTTTATAGAAAAATTTGGCCTTGAACATCTTTGGTTTTTCAACGAACCAGTATTTGCCCCTGAGTTTAGAAGAATAGGATTCCATCTCATTAGAGGGGTCTACATATTTATATGTACCTGGATTGTATTCTCCAATGCCCTATTGTATTCAGTTTTGTATTTTAAGTAAAGATATAACAGACATTCAGATGCTTATATTTCCTCGAATATTCTCGTATTTGATACTGAGTTATTTGATAAAGAAGTACGACAACGAAACAGTAGTAAAATTATGAATACGTAATTAGTGTAATAGACAACATGCTTTTGTATGCAACATTGTGCTGCGATGCATAATTATGAGTTTTAACACATGCTTCTAGTTTGCCAATTTTGCCAACCAGCACTGGGTCAGCGTGTTGGACTATGGTCTAACCCTTGTCTCACTGAGAAGAGGCGCGTGCCCAGCAGTGGGCATTGGGATTATTATACTAGTTTGCTATTAAACAGCAGCCATTAGAAAGTAGCACACATTTTTGACACACAATTTTAACCTTTATATTCCGGATTGGCTCTACAAATAAGTATGTTCATTCAGAAAACCAGATTTAAGTAGCTCCATAAACAAACGCAGTAAATATTGCCGAAGGTATTAACAAACCGGTAAAGCGAAGATAAAGAAAACACTTACAGTTACTGAGGAACGTCCTTGGAAATAAATTATTTTTAAGCAGTTCACGGGTCAGCTGGCATCTCGTATACACTTTGGCTTCGAGCCCCAAACATAAACTTGCAAGTAGAATAACTTGTACGAGACGTGTGCACTCCATGACGGCTGCTGGAATACTGATAACTGTATGAAAATGTTTACAATTTAATCTGAATTAATATGCATATATGCGTCCACGCACCTTTGACATAACACCGGTTTGTTTTGTCGCTTGCTGCATAGGTATTTTTGCGGAAAAATCTATCCAAACACATATTATCTTTCGTAGATACTGTTTGTTTGTTTTACGTGGCTTGTTTAACATATAGCACGAGTGTGTTATCAATTTTTCGCGGTAAAGTCCGTTATTCGGCAAAGTTTGTAAATAAACAGTTTAATTAGTATTTTAAAGTCAACTAGTCGTTTAATTATGATTTAGGTATAGGAATACATAATTCGTTCAATAAATGTAAATCGTATTATTAATCTACCAAATTAAAATTAAATTAAATTAAAAATTAAAAATGTTTTATTACGATATCACATACATACATACTTTTATCTTGGGATCCTTTTAAGTATAAAATGATACCTGTATTATAATACCCCAAATAGATAAACAGATTGCAAAGTTTTATCATATTTAGTTCAACCCGTGATTGAACAACGCGCATTCTTTACATTTATAATAATGGTAGGATATATTAACATTAGAAAAGTTGAACAATCTGCGTTAATTGATAAATCGATAAAAACCAAATTATTCTAACTGTCATTGATTGATTATTTATTGTTTGATTGTATTAGCCATTTGTGAATTATGATACCGCGAGGTTATAAAATTAGTAAATTATCTAATATTTTTTAATGTCTTTGGAGAAAGATCTACCTTGAAAGGGCATCATTGTTAATTGTTCGCTCTATATAAAAACGATTAACTGCAACTCAAACGTGTAAAATTCAAGTCCTTTTTAATCTTTAAGTTGCACATCACTTGTATAGCCTTCATTATAAAGGCATATTTAGAAATGGATTGTACTTAGCCTATTGATTCGCAGCAGCACACTGGTGGCCAGACACAATAGATTTTAAATGATGTCTAGTACCTATTCTAAGACTTGACAGATTAAAATACAATTTTTTTTCTACTTTCAATTTAAGCCAACCAGAAAAAATAAATTTTTCACTAATATGTAAATATAGGATGTATCGATTTATTTTTTGCTTCAAACCTAAACATTTTGGCCAATGGTAATTGGAAAAATGTAAGTGACTCTGAGTTTTTGGTCTAATTATTCTAATCTATATATATAAAACTCTTCCGTTACTGAGTGACTGACAGACAACGCACAGCCAAAACTACTGAACGCAAGAAGCTGGAATGTGGCATGTATGTTCCTTAGAGAGTGTAAGGGAGCACTAAGAGAGGATTTTTAGAAATTCCACCCTGCAGGGGGTGAAAGGGGTAAAACCCGATATTCACACGGGAACGGGATTTACGCGGGTGAATCCGCGGGAAAACTACTAGTTAAAGCTAAACTGTTTATTGTGATTTCCAAAATTAATTATATTTCATTGTTTTATATTTTGTCGAGGCCGAAAAGTATTTCATACTTTATTAGGGAAAGTAACCATTCGGATAAAAAAGCATAGATCAATACATAGATATCAATAGGCATATCCAACGTCAAGATACATGTGTGCCTACTTAGCTTTAATAAATTATTCGAACATGTAAATGTATATTGGTGGTCTTGATGCGTGGGGTATTCCCTACCGGTCCGCCTTGGAGCGATGCGGAGGTGAAATGAAGTAGGTGGACGTGTGAATACACTACCGGTATCCGCTGAACGTTCCAAGATCGAACTGTACATAACCGTATGTACAGTTCAATCTTGGAACATTCAGCGGATCTTTGTGGATAACAAATTAGTTGTAAATGCACCGACATTTACAATTAATTTGTTATCCACAAAGATTTTGCTAAGCCTGGTCTATACTCATATTATAAAAAGACAGATTTGATTTTTTGTTTATAAGAGTTCAACTCAAAAACTACTCAACCGATTTGAAAGAATCTTTCACCATTAGAAAGCTATATTACCACCGAGGTTACGCTTTGTATTTTACGCAAACGAAGCCGCAAGCCAAAGCTAGATTTTAATAGAAATAGATTATTCTTAAATTTGGTGTTGCGGCAGACTTTACAAAATCTTTTACAACAGACCAAGACAATTGGATCAACTTGTGGGTCACATAATTTGTTTTCGTATACAGCGATCGAATCCGCTGTGGTTTTTTCTTTACTCGGTGCGATGGAAGTGGTGCGATGACTACTGAAACCGCCATCCGTGCAGGTATAGGTAACATTTTTTACCCCCGCGTCGCCTCAATATAACGCCTAACAGACTGAACCCATACATTAGCACGTGGTAGTATAACCCTGGTTACTCCTCGCGTGAAATGCCGTTGCAATAACAGCCTACCTCAAAGTTCCAGCTCAATGCCCGAGTCGGCAGTGTTATTGTTTTTTCCATTTGATAATATACGGATAATGGAACTATGTGCACACAACAATAGGCTCGCTTTAGATTACATAGTGCTTAAAACTAAATGGCGAAATGTAAGTTTATTGACCTTCTGCTTTCCCTTTCGGAAAATAAGCTTGAGTATACGTCCTAATCGTAACTACAACTGTAATATTAAAAATGCGAATGTGAGTTTCTTTCTTTGTTACGCTTTAACGTCTTAACTAACATCATAACATTTTGTATACACGTTGTCAGGGGTGCCTTCCACCCAGAAAAAGGCACTGTTATTAACCTAACCTACATTTACGCAACCGAAGCCGTGGGCAAAATATTGTAATATTATAAATGCGGATGTGAGTTTGTTTGTAAAGGACATAGAGTACCATACATCCAGGAAAAAAACCTTGGGATAGCAATTTATTGACAAAATCTACATTACCGCAAATCAGAAAACGACTTCAAGAAAAGCAATCCTCCGAGCAAAATCTAGTGTACAATAAAGGGTTGGTTTAATACAGGAATGCAGCATTTACAAGGAAAAACCACTCGTGCTGATGACCAATAAAACACAGTTGAAAATATCATTCGGACGACTGGTATCTTTGCCTTGAACTTTATTATCTCAAAACGAAATAGCTGGAAATCCCAATCACTAGTTATAATAATATTATTAATTAATGTCATATTGATAAAACGTTATTGCATATATGACTTGATATTACAGTTGTAAAGAAATATAACAGTTTTAAGGCGCGTTTAAATTGCGAGGCATTGGCTCGTGGATAGTGAGTCAGAGAAAGAGCGCAAGGCAGTCAAATCAGTGAGCTATTTGAGGATAGTATACTAATAAAGTATATCTTTACTAGTATACTACATGACTTACACAAATGACGTTCATACTAGCTGATTTACTGATAGAAAATTATAAACTAGTGAAATGATTGATGAGTTGAATTGAAAGCTTTACCAACATTCCTTTCTTTTAAAAAAAAGACATCTCTCGCCCTAGGTATAATCATGTGTCGCGAGAGACTTTACAAATATTCAAATTCCATTTGTGGATCACACAAAGTTTTCTGCCGTGTGGGATTCGAACCCACAACACTCGACGCAGTGGCAGTGGCGAGACTACGCCATTTGAGCAGCCATAAAAATCCGTGAACTATAAAGTGAACTATAACGAATGCTAGCGAGTATCTCCTCGTTGAACTACACTAGTTTTACAAGCTGTGCTAGAATGTCGTGTAATAGTTCGCAATTTGAACCAAAAAATAATGAACTATTGTATTGCCATTTCGATTTAACCTAGTTCATCATATTGCAGTTGTATTCTTCCTGAACGAAAAAAATCTACTAGCTTTTAGCCCACGGTCTGACTGCGCCTTTAGTCTGGAATCTTGTTTCAAGAGACAGCTTCACGGGGAAAATACACTCGTCTCACAGAAGGTTCTACTCGAGCAACCTTGTAGTTTCTTCCTGTGAAGAGTATTGCCATCATAGTGAAAAAAACATACCTAGCAATTATTTTGAAATTGGGTTTCTAACGTATTTCAGAATTAGTAAAAAAAAAGCATCTGCCTGTATATTTATACAAAATATAAAAATTTTGGCAGATGCGTCTTTTTTCCTTATGACGTCATAGTAGAGCTTCCAGTCTCTTTAAAGAGGTATCATGTGTGGAAGGACGCAGCATGCAGGTAATAAAACCATTTAAAAACTTGATATGGGTAGGCATGGTATTACAAGTGTCTATGGGCTACCGATGATTGGATGACATCAGCCGAGGCGCGTGCTTGCACGAGCATAAAAAGAGAAGTAATAAATCAATTGCTATTAAACTAAGCCCACCTCCATTTAGATGATGATTACTGTTAATGAGCTTATTAAAGATAATACCAATAATAAAGTCATTATTGGTGAAATGGTAAAAATATATTCCTTATACAAGCATTTTTTCTAGCAACTATGGATTTCTATGCACAACTATGACACTAGTTACTCGTAATAAATATTTGTGAAACTTACTTTTGTCGAGCATGGCAGGCTTACAATCCTCTGCACATTGTTAGTAGCTGCAATAGCAGCAGTTAGATACATAGTACCTCAATAATAAGTCTGCTAAGAAACAAACTACGGATGTTTTAGGTACACATTAACACATTATTGTTTGTAGATACATTAAAAAATAAAAAACATGCAAATTTGTTAATATTTTATTTAAGGATGATAATGGCATCACATAAATTATTTATTTACATACATTTAAACTAATTAAAGCAGAACCAAAGTTCTTGGAAAACATTAAAATGTTGTGGTTTCGAACGCGTGTTACAATTATTAATTATAATTACAATACAAATAAAGCTCAAATACCATTCAACGCTTGTTAAAAAATTTAAACATTATTTATACAACAAGGGTAAACAGTGCAATATTGTTTCCGTTCAAACAAAAGTACTCCATATTTAAAATCCGTAAAAATATTTATAATCAGACCACAAAGCAATTAAAATAAAACTTAACGCTTACCTAAGTTTTACGTTGAGGTACATAAAGAAGTTTAAAGTTACTTATTACCACATATTTCAACTTTGACATTTAGTCAGTTTAAACTCTCTGCTGTGGTTTAAACTGGTATTACCGGCCAAAGTTTTCTTACCGGTTTGATCATCGCCATATATCGAATAACAATCGATGGCGCTGCTCATCGCTGGATTACTATTGAGCGACTACGAATGATTGTCGATTCTTTCGATTTTATTGTTAATTTTCGTTCATCGGCCATATTACCTGTCGATATATGCGGGTGTCACATGCAAACTATGCCTGTTTTACGTGTCACAATATACCTGAATCAGAACTACATCTACAAGGACCACGCATTATGATTTAAGGGAATTTACCCTCATCTTCTGTTTATAAGAGTTCGTTATTTACATCTGTAAGATCAGTCATTGTTTAAACTATATAGATGTCATAAGTAATGTATTTTTTAATGTGACGAGAATATTTAAGATCCTCCAGATATTTTACTTTTTGCCAAAAATATTGAACACTAGGTTATTGGGCTGTATTGCTTCTATTACATGATATTATAGCCCCAGTCGAACAACTTAGGAATTGAAACAGATTGCTGTTTTACCTATCTTTCTCAACAACTACCTGATGTTAAACATCACTGCACTGTTTACAAAAATCAATTGCTAACACAAATAATAATAATATTTTACACGCCGAACATATATTACAAAATAGAAAATTGATTTTATTACTTTTCTGCCATGATTTGGGTGATGGCTAAGATAAATACGATATACACTCTTAATGCCTTGATTAATTTAACAAATATCTTGATCATTCATGCAGTGACCCGATTCAAAGTTTCATCATGACAGTATTCTTTGCACCCGTGAAATTAAAAATTGATTTATTTTTGTCGGCCTCGATGGCGTAGTGGTTAGTGTAACTGACTGCCACGCCTGAGGTCGCAGGTTCGATTCCCGCACAAGTCAAACATTTGTGTGCATGAACATGGATGTTTGTCTCGGTCTGGGTGTTTCTGTGTATAATATGTATGTATTTACAAAAAAAAAGGTATATATGTATGTTTATCCATTCTCTAGTACCCATAGTACAAGTTCTGCTTAGTTTGGGCTAGATGGTGTTGTGTGTATGTGGTAGAATATTATTATTATTATTATTACTGTTTGGTCGCGACAGATTGGTGCACGCCGAATAGCAAGCCATAAGCAGAGCCTATGAACAAGAATACAAATCTCGTCAATTATCTTTGAATCATGCTTCATCTCAACTATAAGCCGATGACTTTGTGCTCACACCACGTGTTATGTAAAACCTAAACAGACAAGACAAGTAAAAAGATTTTAACATGATAAATGTATAATGTGCTTCTGATGCAATTTTGAAGGTTTTGATTACAAAATAGTGAATTAGTTCGTCAGCTGGAGTGGAGGGGTTACGTACTAACATTTCTAAAATGGAAAATTCTGTCTGCAATAAAGCCCACGAATTCATATCTATTATTACAGTATAGTATTTTCCCAAAGAAGTCCCCATCAAGAATTCCCTTGAGACGAATTTTATTCACATCGTATCCTGTTTTGTACAATAATTAGGAACAATCATGAAACATACCACGCAGTCTTACGTAAGCTGCACAAATATTAATGTATTATGTATAATATCCCATGAATTGCATCTATTATCCTTCGTATAAATCCTTCGTATAAATGGCGACGTAATAAAATATATTTACCTAGCTTCCTTTTGTACGTTATTGTTTGTTTTTTTACGTCTTTAGGCTTTAATTTCTCAAAGTGGAATTAAAAAGATGTAAAATTGTATATCCAAAATACTAGGTTAAGAAATACAAAATCTGTTGCCTGTTTCGGTACTTATTTAATTAATAAATGAAGAAGGAGGAAAGGAAAGGAAGAATAACACATTTATTATTATTATATAGCATAAATCAACTAATAATCAACAGCTTTTCAATAAAGAACTTCTCTTGAACGATGATCAAGATCGATCATTTCTCAATCTTTGTTTCCCGATAGGCCTATTGATCTTAATATGTTGTTGACTAGGGATTTTCTCGAAGCATGAGCCATTAAGGCACTCAATGCATGAAGTGATACTGACATCGTTCATCATTCGTTATTTTTTTAGTTCGAACTTAAAACTTTGTACTGTATTATAAATAAAATTACAACCAATCCATCATAGTGTGTCGATCATGACATGAGTCAGCTTTAAGTCATTAAGCTCATTCTTTTATAGAACAACTGTTACAAACCCACCATCATTCCAGAAAAGAAAACCCAAACCACAGCAAAATCTTTTTGCCGTTAACATAAATGAAATGGTACCCAATAGGCAGTCGACATTATTAAAAAAAAAAACTCAAGAAATTAATGTCAGTTCGATTCAAGAAATATAATTCAAAATATGCTTTATTGTGAAATAATTACAATCGAGAACACAAGAACCAAAAAAAACCTACAACATGCACGAAACATATTGTATTCAAATTGAACAATGATGTGCTAGTGTTGGAAAATATATTCGGCATTAGAAAAAGTCTAAGACTACAAAAATGTCTAAAATAAGTTTGGACATTTCTGTTTAATACAATAACCTTAGAGTCGAATTTAGCTACAGTGACAGTTTCAAGACTTCTTTTATGCTGAAGTATTAAGATGTTCAGCTCTCAAGTGTGCTCTCCAGTGACTTGCGCAGACTATCTTCTAAGTAATCGTGCGTTCGCATAGATGACACGTCAGCACACCATTGTTCTCTTTATATTGTGTCTAAACTGGGTATTTTTATATACCTATATTTTATTTCATAATACATATAATACATAAAATTTGTTAGAATATCTTTCTTCTACTTTTGCCTATGCTTAGTTGATAACAGAATATCTGAGCCTCGTGTTAATATTATTAGTTCTAATCTACGTAATGCATCAGAAAAATACATCTTCACAGAAGACATATCATAATTTTTAGTTATTCGGAAGCTATATTTGATTTACTAAGCCGCAACCTATTGAAACAAAAATAAATTAACAAGACGTACCTCTCAAGATAAGCATAACATTATTTATTACAAAGACCTTTATCATTTTGCATGTACCTATAAATTGAAAAGCAAGACAAGCCTTTAGCAGACTAAACGCGGTTTGTGAGAGCCCAACAAAATATAAGAGTAACTGAAAGACATTTATGTATATATGGCAGAAAAATAGGCTTTTGTTTAGTTCACTATCATATTTTCATATTCGATAATACATATATAATTATTAACTAAAGCCGACGCATAGCCGCGGGCAATAAAATGTATAATGTAGTGAAAAGCCTATACAATTAACGTGGATGGCGCTCACAATTAGTGTTTATTGTATCTACTGATTTCTTTATTATTAATATTACTCACAAACATATATGCACACCAAAATAGTACTTAAACATTTTAAAATTAAAAAAATATATAATAATCATTCAAAAAGTTGCGGCTTCAAATAATTCAGTCAATTTTAAAATAAAGAGAATCATTAGTTTCATTATTATTTTACATAACCCTTGTCTATTAATTATAATTAATTACACAATTATTATAACAATAATTATATTTATTACTAGAATAATTATAGTCTTACGTAGAATCTCTTATCACAAGCAAGAGGTGTTTGTAAACATTTCTTATCATCCGTTATTACTGTTAAACAGTACTAATTATAATTAAACGACTAAAATAACTTTATCCCGTCTGTTTTATTGTACTTTAATCTCAAAGACATAGAATGCAAATTCCCACTGTTAAAATTTTCAATGTTATACAAATATCAACGTACTATTTCCAAAATGACTTACTGTATTTACAAATCTGTACAAAATCAAAGTATATAACTTATTCTGCAAGTAAAACCGTTTTCCCTTCAAAAGGTGACCTATTCAATTATATGTATAATATCTGCCTTTTAAGTTTAAACTTCTAACTAATATAACGTAAATGGCAGACATCTTTGTAAATGCCTTTAAAGTTTATCTTATTTGATCTTCGCCATAGGCAATGAATTGTTGTCTCGTTAAAACAAAATAATTTTTTTTTGACTTCAAAGACTTTTTTGCTTTAAGCTTATTTTTCCCTTTGTTCTAGATGTAAGCTACGACATCATTTCAAACGTTCCCCTCAGAGGAAATCTGGACCAGCCCTTTATTTAAGACTAGAGATAATGAAAACACATAAATACGTTTAATAAAATGTGATATAGGTTGATGTAAAATCAAACTTGTAGATCTATGTACCTAATAATAACAGACCTGTTTCCATATTCAATACAAGGAAACATTATACATGTCTAACACCTTAATCAACTCTGTTAAATAATTTAAACCGAATTAGTGAGTTGGGATTTCCAATAATAATTACACATTTACCTCCACAAATACATAATCCAATTAATACTTCATTAATAACCAAACAAATATATTAACAACATTTCACGACTAGTATTTCAAATACGTCCACAAAATTTACACTTTCGAAGTAGCCGTTAACATGACATAACTGGCTCTAGGATTTTCCTCCGGCACCGGCTCTTGCCTAAAGCACCTGTGAGTTTCAAACTCAGCTGGTTTTTTCAACATCTTTCTTACAAACCATACTAAGCCGATGACAATGACCATCAAACCAAGAGCCACGCCTATCAGCGCAGTATTGAGGCTCTTGAAACTCGCCTTCATTTCTAAAGTACCAAGAGATTCTATGACTTGCGGAACGACACAAATCGTTCGTGTATCGTCGATCTTTTGCTTCGATATAGCAGCACAAACTTCGTAAGGTCCTCTTATAAAGCCTTCCATGGATATCTCTAGAGAGGATTGGCATGGGGTGTCCTTTTGGGCGACGAGTGATCCATGAGACAAAACGGCCAGGACAACATAGCAGTTGTTAAGAGGTCTCACGTCATTGTTGGACAGTCGTTGGGAACGAGGTAAGGCGTACTGTGGACGTTGAGGGAGTCCTATAACTGATATCAAAACCGTCAAAACGCCCTCGCTAGTGACATTTGAACGGACCTCGGTGACCCTGGAATAAAACAAATATTAAAATCGTTGCAGTGATATTAACAGTTTTATAAGTGTAACAGAAAAATATCTGAATTAGTTTCAGTATTTCAACTTCTACATGGTATATTACGTTGTGCTATATTTAACTAGGATATATATCAATTTTAAGTGTAGCAATCTCGGGATTCCGGTTACGTCCCTGTAGCCAGAAATCCTAAAATCATGTATGACTGTTCCAAGTTTATGCACATGTTGTGTAAGAGGTACATAAGAAAAATATTTATAGAACACCGAAATAGCTAAAGAGAATGACAACGTAATATGCTAAAAGCCTCGAGCCTGTTTTTTCTTCTTCTATAATAATATAAACGTTACCAAGATGAACCAATATTCAAATTGCAATCCATGAAGTTATTACCTCAGATGATTCGGCTCCGGTGCTCGAGTTACTACGATTGGTACAACCGTAGCGAAAGTGGCTCGCTGCCTCACCAGCTGGGGTGATCCACATCCCAAAACTAATGACAGAGGCACGTCCGAAGTATCCATTTCTTCTAAAGCGATGCAGAACCTACGGGAACAAGAAATTATGTTAGTACTAGCGACTGGCTCCGGCTTCGCACGGGTAGTACAAAACCTTAACAAATTATACATCCTCATGAATCACTCTGTCTTTTGGTGAAAACCGCATGAAAATCCGTTCAGTAGTTTTTGAGTTTATTGCGAACAGACAGACATACAGATGCGGCGGGGGACTTTGTTTTATAATATGTAGTGATTAACTGATACAGTGTAAAGAGAATTATCGACTGTTAATAAAAAAAGGTAATATCTAACTTTTAATCTTTAACGATCTAAGATATAATCGAATCGTATTCGCGTTATATTGATCGCCGTGTGCAGTAGTGACTTAAGTCACCTCGTCTCCAGTGGCTTTAAATCTGTGCTCAGTGTTGAAGATCGAATTCTGAACGAGCTTAATATGTATGACAATATGTATGATCTATATATACTTTGCGTCTTTGATTGACTCAATTTTTTTTTTATTTATTCAATACGTAAATACTTAATGCAAGTTACAATATAATTGTTGTGATGCAAACACAAACTCGTTCGAGTTTTGCCGTGTATCATATGCTACAGTGATTTAAATGGTTACCGCTTCACTGCGCATCAAGTGTTGTGGTTCCAATCTTCAAATAAAAAATTGTGTGACGAATCTGAGAGTTCTTTGCATCCGTTGTTTTTAATGTTTGTCAAGTCACCCACAATACCGGATTACCCTAGTGCGGGACTTGTAACTTTAAGAAAAACCACATATCTGAACATGAAAATTCTCCGCAATACGCAATAAACTGTTCTACTTATAAACATAGACACATAGCCCATACTTTAAACTTTACAGAACAACCAAACTTTAGCACCTGAGACAAGCAAAGTCTAAATCAAAGAACGCCTACCTAAATTGTAAAAGCAATAAAAGTCACTAAGAATTCTGTCGGTTCTCATTTGAGTTACATTTCGTTTCAGTTGTTCGTCTGGATGTATCCACGTGTGTTACATATTAGATTGAGTTCACCAGTCAGACTGTCTAAACGTCTAAAGCATATGCTTTACGATTATGTATAGGAATATTATAATATATCTAAGATGTCTATCCGGATTGCGTATTGGCTGACCATCATTTAACAAAATATGTAGTCCGTCTTGACTAAAATTTTATGACAGCTGCACCCATAATATAATTGACTGCATCATTATTTCAACAATGACTGCACGGATAGCGTAGTGGGTTAGGTGGTCGCCTCGCCACTACCACTGCGCCGAGTGTTATGGGTTCGAATCCCACACGGGACAAAACATTGTGTAAACCACAAATTGTAGTTCCGAGTCTGGATGTTCATTGTGTCCGTTGTTTGAATGTTTTTAAAGTCCCTCGCGATACAAGAATTATTCCTAGAGCGGGAGTTTTCTTTTTAATGTAAAAAAGGATAGAACAATGGCACTGTAATTGCTCAAAATTTTAATTTGGAAGTGTGATTGAGAGCAATTTGCGAATGTAGTATAGAATGTTTATGTCAGTAAAATACAAAAAGTAATATGGACCCAAGAAGGATAAATGACATCCTTATATTTGTATCACTCTATGGAGTACACGTTAAATCGTCAGTTCTGGTTATTAAAATAATTCTCATAGTAGGTAATCTCAGACATAAATCTGACAAGTCAAAGCTCAAAACTATTCTAACGGTTTAGAGTTTAACACTCACTGGTTAGAGTAGTAATTATACAAAAAGGCAACATTTGCAAGATATATTGGAATATCTCAAGAAAAGTTTCAGTTTATATTAATTCTTAAAGGAATTGAAATAATATTTAATATCATCCAAAGCCTGAGTGGATTACTCGTTTCCTTCAAAATTAATTTCTATTATTTCTTCAAGGCCGTCGCCATTAAACTTCGAAACGACTAAATATTTACGTTAACTCTTAATTTATCTTTGCGGTTGTTACTTGTACAACGTTGTTTCAATTACTTAATTTATGGTTTCTTTGAATTTCCGTTTTGTTATTTGCTAAGAATGTACTCTTTAGGAAGCAAGTGAGCATACGGCCCTCTCGGTGCTTAGCCGTTACATACCATAAGCTTTAAGCATTTTATCTTCCATTCATACTGCTGTTTTGCTCTTATGTGTCATTTATCTTTATTGTTTGTCAACTCAGGAATATCTTCCTTTTTTTAATCTTAATAACTTAAAATAAATATTTTTACTTAATAAAGTGATGTTTTTACTTTATCATAAGAGGGATAATGAAAACAACTTGGCAAAAGCAAAAAATATATACAAACTAGCCGAGTGTGAATCAAACCTGCGTCATCATCACCATTTGCATTATCATTTTTTATAAGGTATGCTAACTTTAATACAAAAGTAGCGAACCCGATGGAAAATAAACACTAATTCGTAGATCTCGATTAAAGCGCTACTTACTAGAGACAACAATTAACACACACAATAAATTTCATCAAAATCGGTCTTGCCGATTAGAAAGAGTTCAGTGACATACAGATAAAGATGATACAAATAATAGTTTCTTTAACTCACGTATACTGATCAACAGGATCAATCTTCAGGCCTCTTATCACCACGTTAGCTGGTGCAGCTCTATGACAAGCTACATGTTTTGGTAGACCTCCAGCCCTGGAGGCAGTTACCCCAGTACACCTGTAGCGGTTTGTGGAGGGAGGGTCCACTGCCCAGGACAGGTGGACCTCTTCATCGTCGTACCAGGCATCTAACAGACGTACCTGGTAGAAAAAAATTAAGTAAGTAAAAAAATATATTTTGATAATAAACTCAGCTTGTTAGTTATACTAATATTCAGTTAAAAATTTGGTTAATCTACCATTAGCAAATTGGGCAGACATAGAAGAAAATTGGTTTTTAAACTGATTGTGAGTGCCCGGTTTGATTTTAGCAATGTTGTTTTAAAGCAATGATGTGGTTTTTGGATCTCCATGCCTATTTTTCTTAGTATGTGAATGTGAATGTGAGCTTGTTTGTTTCTTACGCTTTTATGCCTTATTTACTCAACCGACTATCATGAAATTTCGCATACATCTCAGGGTACCTTTCATCCAGGAAAAAAGTGCTGGCCTTTTGGGATAGAATTTTATTGGAAAAATGTACATTAAGGCGAGCGAAGCCGCGGTAAAATTTTTGTTATTACATAAATAAAATATTTTATCTTTAACTATTTAATATAGTAAAGTAAAACCTTAGTAGATAGCATAGGTTCTTTTAAAATATCGGAGAGATTCTTGTAAGTTGCATGTGGCGTCGGAAATTAGTTAACTACGTCATTTCCTAACCGCGCGTTTAAAAACCTTTGCCAGGATATTACATCTAAACAAGAACTCGGGAAGAGTGAAATACTTGATAAAATCTGTGCCAGAAAGGTGCACGACATATTTAAACTTATGAAAAACATAGATTAGTCATGGTTTTTAATAGCAGTTTTACGTTTTACCTATCAGCTATATACATCGAGATAGTGATATAGTCATTGTGTGTGTCAAACAATGACTTGCCGGTCCGTGCGACAAATTTAACACGATAATATTATTAGACAAGTATGCAGCGATCCTGGTAAATTATTTTCTATGGCCTATAATCGCTTACTCTGGCATTTACTACAGTGCTAATTCTCATAAATAAATCTATTCAGAAGAGAGTTACGATCTATTTTTCGTGTCATATCACAAGTGGTGTTCACCTAAATTAAAGTAAACTTTATATGTAATCATTCAAATTCAATTTTTATTACTGTGAACTTCATTCCATATATTTATTCATGTGTATATACCGGCTTGAAAAATACTAATAATCTTTTACTCATGTCTTTTTTACATCAAACTTAACAACTTTTGTTCTATGACTTTTCACAAAACTCGATATTTTTCCAAAAATCATATTTTGACAAGGTAAAACTTGGCGGTGCACAAACCGCTTCCCGCACAACGACTCCTCTTACAAGGGTTTCTTATAAGAAGCCAATCTCTTAAAAGAAACCGTTGTAAGAGGTCAAATTATGGTCAAATGATTGTTGTACTTGCCCAGCAATCATTTGACCTACCCATAAATAGAATCTGGTACAATAGGCTGCATACAATCTAAAACTTATTTTGCAGAGCCATAAAGGTAATCACATAATTAATTTATAATATACTTATATAACTATATCTAATATTTCAAATTATTAAAAACCTATAACATTGCTAGATTTCTCAAAACCGGACATGGTAACCCATATTCAATAAAGAACACGAAAAAAATATCATTTAACTTAACATAATATACTGGTAACAACCAAAACAGAAAACCATTAGCCACACATCATATTGCTAAATTAACATATAAATGTTACCTAGCCACAATACTCACACAATAGTTCCCACATAATTTAAATTCGAACCAAAATTACTCATACGTTATTATAATATTAAAACATATATAGAAAAATGTTGTAAACCAAACCCAGGTTTGACTGCCTCGATAGCTCGATGATAGTGAATGCGACTGCTATGCAAGTGATGTCGGATTCGTTTTCCGGATCGGAAAAAGTGTCATTAGTTTTTACTTTTTAAAAATTCTCTTTAGTAGCACAGAGTCTAGCAATGAGCCTTGTGAACGCCCATAGGCTCGCTTACTTTCGCGTGGATCCTAAAAACATAGCTGGCTAAATGTGGATTAATACAACTCTCCCTTCAGTGCCATTCGAATGACTTGGTAATGGCAGAGCTATTCGATTACTTAAAGTTACTTAAAGTACGCTGCTTAAATAAGCATATTAATATCGGAAAAATAAAAGCGGCGATCATAACTCATACCTATCAATTATCATTAAAACTGATCGAATACTTGATTACGATTTGAATTATTATCAGTGACAACGCATTGATCAACATTCGGATCAGTTACAATTTTCGGATATCCAAATTTCAATTTTGTAGTAATTTCTCATCACTACTTGTTGTTATTCTATAAACTTTAAAATCAAACAATCGAAAGCTACTTTACGTTCTTTCCTATTTCTATATAGGTTTAAAATAATCCTAATCCTAACTAATATTATAATTGCGAATGTGAGTTTGTTTGTTACGCTTCCATGCCGTAACTTTTCGACCGATTGTCATGAAATGTTGCATACCCGTCATGGATACAGGAAAGGACATAGAGTACATTTTATCCAGAATAAAACACTGTTTGTCAGCGAACCCGCGGCTAAAAGCTAGTAATCAATACACAAAAAAACATAATTCATTTTGTGAGTTGATGTCGCATAATTTTGTCTCATAACTTATTTTAACGCCTACAACTACCAGCCTTTTAAATAAAAGTTGTCAGTTTATCGTTTTTAAAATATTGAATACTAATTATATATTTATATTACCTCATATTGATCCTACGCACTATTGAGATTGCTAATTAAGGCGATAAAAAAATATTCCTCAAATGCTTTATTTATACCCGCCGTTTAAAAATTACCGATGATATAATTGAAAGCCATAGACAACTTATGTTACATATAGAGGCGATAAGCTATAAGAATTTGTGTTATAATTGCAAACAATCAATTTGTGTTACTTTAAATCTTATTAGCTCAATTTGTCTATATCTACATTATTATATTAAGTATTTTATTTAAGTATTTTAATAGTTATTATATCCAGTAGATATGAATGATTCAAAGAGTCAAACTTGAATAAATTTGGTTCGTCACCTAATTTTAAGTCTGTAAGTATGTAGATTAGCATTTATGTTGACTTAATCCTTTATAAGGTAAGATTGGAGTCAGATTGTATATCCAAAAATACTATATTCTCTTAATTTCTACATATTATATAATATGTAGAAATTAAGTGGAACCATGTTGGTAAAGCCATCAACCTCCGGTAACCTTTTGTAATTTGTCCCATGAATGGTTATATAATAATAATATTAATATCAGCCTCATCTCAAAGTGATCTCACACTGAGATGAGGCTGATATTAATATTATTATAATAACCTAACCCATCTGGGTTAGACCATAGTCTCATTTCAGTGTGAGATGGGTTAGGCTATAAGTCTAACACGCTGGCCCAGTGTAGGTTGACAGACTTTACATATCTTCGAGAATATTATGGAGAACTCTCAGACATGCAGATTTCCTTACGATGTTTTCCTTCTGCATTATAGTGAACGATAATTAATTATTTAATACGCACATAACTTTGGAATGCACATGACCGAACTCGAGACTTCGGCGCGGCAGTCAAACGGTCTCCCAGTAGGCTATGGCTGCTTATTTATGGTTAATGCACATTAAATATACCATTGCTTGTTCAAGCGCTGAAGGAAATCATATATGGCTGAGACTAAACTCTACAATCTTATTGGAATTCTGTGGAGTTTACACTTAGCAAATATTACGCACTATAGCATAATGCCGTCTTATTCAAGACTTGCAGGAACAGTTTACAATGAAACGAATAAACTAACTATTACTTACTTCAGATTTAGATATCGGCAGATCCTCTTCACCCGGCACTTCTAATTCTTCATCGTAAAGGTCATCATCCAGTCCTTCCTGCTTATCAACGTAAACTTCATGGTCGTTACCCTCAAACTTGTAATCGTTCACAATGGAATTCGCCAGCACTTTGTTAAAATCGTAGTTCGTGTCTTTTTGTTTCAGGTCGGTGTGTTCAAAATCATCGCACAGTTTGTTTTTTGACAATCTTGATAGCAATGCACCTTCTAAATGAGGAGGGGTGGCACACACGGCAGCTGATTTATCCGTCTGGAGCAAGTTTTTTGCCTCTCTCAACCACCTCGCGAATCCGGCCATTAGGCAATCGCAATTAAGAGGATTATCTGTGAAAGAGACCAAATTTATCTTTACGACCTCGAACAAATGGGGATGAAGTTTGTATGTGTGTATGAGTCATTAGTGTTTGGGTTTGAGCGATTTATATATTAGGCTATTTATACAACGTGTAACAGAAGATCGCAGGATCTATTTGAAAGTCATTAAATGCTAAATAAAATAATAAATGGTAAATTTTCCGGTTACCTAAAAATGGTGAAGTGAGCAGTAGAAAATTCATTGCGATGTAAATCCTTACATATAGCTGTAATTTGGCCTGTCAATATTACAGCTGCTATCACTATAATATGTAACAGAAAGGTCTGGTGATATTTAAGCGGTTAATAATATAGTCCCTGTACAATGGGCAACCGCAACAAATTAATCCGTTTACATTACTTTCACAAAGAAAAGGCATTTTATTTTTATCGACTTATCAATATAAGCATGTTCTGGCCGATACTTATGCCACACTAATAGCTGACTTAGTGACCTCAGTAGAACTGAAATCACCAGATGCAATTTTATCAGAGATAAAACGCGTTTGTTACATTTTTTTAATTATAATAAATAAAATAAAAAAATATTTATTTTGATCCGGGGTAAGACACATAGGCTATTTTTCAGATACCATTACGTTCCTAAATTATTACCACACCTTTCTGTTACACGCTGTATATCAGTTTTTTTTCCTGTTATACATTCTGTATTTTTTTAATGGGTAGAATGAATAACAATGAATGAAACCTGGATTTACCTTATTCGTAGGATACTTTCCATTAAACGATCACCATTCGATCTTTAAACATAATATTTTACCACACCATAAAGTCATGAGCTGTATAATTATGGTAATGCTTTAGACTAACAAATCGCCTTTTAGATCACGTTGACCCATTTATGTGAGAGAAAAACCTAAGTAATTGATAAAACGAAATATGGTAATAGGGTCGCCGCTCAGATTGGGTCTTAATACTGGCGCGTCGACGACGTCGGCAAAATTGATTCGTAAAATTAGTTTCAAGAAATTGATGATAACCTTTACTAGAATGAAATTTAAATATTGAATTCTGCTCACTTTGTTGTGGTTCACAAAAAAGAAAAATGAAGTTACAATATATAACAAAAGTGTCAGCAGCCAGGATTATTTCGTACAAAAAACCTATAAAAAGAGCTACAAAGGCAGAATAGTTAAGAGTCATGCAACAATATAACAGGCGTCGGATATCGATGGGCGAACAAAGAGGCTTCAGCGTCGCCTCAGTGAAACGTTGAGTATCGACAAATATCTGTGGCTGACATACAGAAAGTGGAAATTGCCAAATCATTTCCGGCGTCAAATCGCCGCCCAGCTGTCAAATATCGGAAAATAAAAAATACCTCTACAAATACTTAAGTTCGTAGGGTTTTCACTGCAAGTTATTACTAGCATGTACATTGTACACCACATGTATGGATCAATAGTATTTAACCTATGGAGTTGTAGCGACACTCTGGCGGCCAGGCACAATAGAATTTTTATTATGTCTGGTATTCTAAGACTTGACAGTTTAATATTATTTTGTATTGTGATATCACATTTGTTATTGTTGTAAGTTATTTTAGTTGTTTTGTTATCCATCACTCTTCTTCAGATAAATTACCTAAATTTACGTACACATTGGAATTTATGAAATCGAAAAGTAATATTACACCAATAGATACCACAAACTTGTCATATTGTATAATTGTCGGCCTCGATGGCGTAGTGGTTAGTGTAACCACCTGCCACGCCTAAGGGGGCGGGTTCGATTCCCGCACAAGTCAAACTTTTGTGTGCATGAACATGGATGTTTGTCTTGGTCTGGGTGTTTCTATGTATAATATGTATGTATTTACAAAAAAAAAGTGTATAAGTATGTTTATCCATTGTCTAGTACCCATAGTACAAGCTCTGCTTAGTTTGGGCTAGACGGTGTTGTGTGTATGTGGTAGAATATTATTATCAATTATAGATTAAACGAGTTCTGGTATTAAGTTTATGAAAGCTAGTTAAAGAATTAAACGTGGCATGTACACAAACAAAAGTCAATGATAGTGGTCCAGTCACTTTAAAGAAGATCGACAATGACTGTTATAACCATTGCTCCTTTTGAAAGTGCCCGTTATTCTCCTAGGTTTCTTGCTTAAATAATATACCCCCGATTGATTTCTTTCGAGTAAAGTAGCAAATCTCGACTGAGTATCTATATTTTTCATAAAATCTAATGTACTATTTAAGTATATGTTGTTCAAATGCTCAAATTTTATTACAATTAAAGGAAACTGGATATATGTAGAAAAAATAATGTTTTAGTAGAGTTTGTTCTATTCTCAATTCAAAATCCGGTTCAATCTACAACATTTTTCTATGTATAATATGTATGTATTTACAAAAAAAAAAAGTATATATGTATGTTTATCCATTGTCTAGTACCCATAGTACAAGCTCTGCTTAGTTTGGGCTAGATGGTGTTGTGTGTATGTGATAGAATATTATTATTATTATTATTATTATTTAATAAGTTCGCTACTTTTATGAGCAGTGTGTCCATCGAAAGTGCGTATCATCGCGCCGCCATTACCTTCAATAGTGAATCGGCCGAGGTCCTTGTGCAGCGCCAAAGCTCCGTCATCTATCATCGATATGTCGTTATCGTGGAGAAGGAGCTCGGTCAGTCGACGGAGAGATTTCAGCGGCTCAGCCGAGAGGGAACGGAGGAAATTGTGCGAGAGATCCAGATGAACTAAGTTTGTCAGCTGAGCGAGAGATGCACCTGTAGATAAGAAGCGTTGATGAGATGGTGTATACAGATGGAAGTTTTATATCGTCTATTTTGATTTATTATTTGAATATGATAGATGCTCTAATACATGGTTTATTTGAATGATATGTTGTCTAATACATGTATACCATGTACCATGGTACAGCAGACGTACCTATGCGTCATAATATAAACTTAATTATATTAAATTGACGAATTTTGTTTTATTTTTATATACTTACCTCTAAAACTTGTTTGTAAAATCTGACTCTATTATGCCTACCACGTAAACTATCATTTTAATGTAAATTTCGGTTTTTTCAAACAAATTAAATCATTCCATTAATATTATTTTACAAACAAATTTAAAAATGAAATTTTCGGTTTTTACTTATAGTTCATTTACTTCAGCCAGTACAAGTCAGATCAGTAAATTTAGGTCATGCACAATGCATATTCTCAGTAAATTATTATCATAGTTTTGTATAGGTTTTTATTTTAACTAGTATTTATTATTTTGTATGTATCTACACCCTGTACTACTTTTGACTTACCTATTATAATATAATACAGCCGATGTTGTGATATGTAAAAACATTATTTAAATACTCGTAGAAAAGTTATTTAGATTTTTCGTTCAATCGTTTCCTCTAATCTTATGTAAATGTTAAAAAAATACTTTCCTCCTTATTTCCGCCGGTCTCCGGCGTCTGGGAATTTTTCCGGAAATTAAAACGTCACTGAATTGACTAAAAGCTTATTATGGACATTACCCCTTACACTAAACTAATCGGTGAGTTCTTAAAATACCAAGAATTTGGAAGCTGAATAGGAAATTGTATTACTTGTTTGAATTGGCCTTTTTATTTTTACGAAGGAACTTCAAGATAAATTTATTAAAATGTTATATCTAATGTGTCGTTATTTCTAAAGGTAGTGTAATGCCGAATAGAAATAGCAACAACCAATTCTTTTTATGACCGAAGCATATTGAACGATGCTTCAGTCACTCAAATAATCACTTCAAGACAAAAAATGCAATTTGTTTTTTTTGTTTATTCTTTTGTTTTACTTGATTATCGTATCAAAGCATCACAAAAAATTGCCTAGTTGTTAAATACACAATCACATACTTATATACCTAGATAATATAAACGCTGTTTTTAAATTCCGGATTTTTTAATAAAGTGTTTTGGTACATAAACAAATGTAAAATCATCAAATGATATGATAAAAACTATAATTTTAAGAAGTTTTATTTTGAATTCATTTTATAATACATTTAAAACGAAGTAACGGAAGCGGTGTACCAACCGTAAAGCTAGTAGTACCAGTGAGCCAGTAATATCCTAAGTGTTAAATCGAAACGATAATGACTTATAGCTTTTTGTGTTCAAACCCGATTCGTTTCGGAATATAGGCTTTAAACATAAATTACTAAATGCCAGTGAGATCTACTAACAGCAGGCGAAATTTGGTTGGGGTAAGCCTCTACCTAATTTATTTTTCTTGTTAAAAGGCAACTTTTGCTTAAAATAATCTTAATCTCGTAAGTATTTAATATAGAATAACGGACGTAAAGAAGACCCAAAATCAGAGCAATGATTTACTGACCTAAAAATTTTTATTCTTAGGGTTGAACACGACTCTCAATACACTGCTAGTGGCGAGATGGTCAGCTTAACTACTGCGTCATTTTAGCAGTCAACTCTTTAAATATATACAGACATTACATACGTGATGATAAGTTAGTTTACAAATATTATAAACTTACCTGATACAGCAACAATCTCATTATGAGACAGATCCAGGTGCGTCAAGTTAGCTAGATGCTTGAACGCGTAGTCCTCTAACACATCTATTTGGTTGTTGTGCAAGTTCAAATGAGTTAAGTTCGTGAGACCTGTGAACAAAGACTGGTAATAAAGGCTTTTGAACGTGTTTGGTTTAAAAGTTGCGCTTAAAGGGACGGTTGTTTGGTTTTTTAAGGTTTAAAGTGGACAAGGTGACAGAAAGAATTTGCATACTAAAGCGTTGATAATGTAGACTGACTAATTATGTGTAAGGGTAACGCCTAGAATTTTAGAAAGATGCAGGTACTCTTCGGGCGACATGTGATTCTTTGCTATTAATTGTAGCAGGCGTCAGTTACTTGTAAAATTACTTGTAATAGGCAATGCGCTAACTTGAATAGGTTGTATGTAGATAATAATAATGACATACAATTCATAAATTGGACTGGATTAATATAGATTGGACTCCTATTGAAAATGTAAGCTCCATTATTATACACAAAGATGTACGATATTCGATGTTTTTAGATCCATACTTAATGATTTATTGTACACGCGCAAAATTTTTATCACTTTTTATTACACTTTAAGCCTTTTATAAATTTATTTTAAATCTTGCAAAAGAAGTTCAGCCTTTTAGAAAAAGACAGACACACACATATAAGAATTATGTGTAATTATAAAGATAACCTCCATATACATTCTATAATCTATATGCTTTCAGTATTATATTTTGCAGTTTAGCATATCTAGCTGTCAGAGCTAAGAGACTATCGCCAGATTATATCAATACACAGTGAGATTCCAAAGGTCTTTTTACCGTAGTCAAATAAAAAAGCTTGATACTAATAAAACTATAGGATTAAGTAAAAAGGAGCGCTCTCTTACCCGCTAAGGCTCCTCGCCGTATACTTGCAAACGTGTTGTCAGACAAGTGAAGTGTGACGAGACAGCTCAGTGGCGGCACGGTGCTCGCTCCAAGAGGCCCTTCCAGTGCGTTGCTTGATAAGTCTAGGTCCCGTAGCACGTGAGCCGCCTAAAACGTTATACGTTGGCATACAGTTTAGCTTTAGTACATGTTAACTCTACAATAGTAATATAGAGGTCCTAAAATATATGGCTGTAACATACAAACATAAAGAAAACTTTTTTACATAGACGTTAGAATGGTTTGTGCTATGGAGTAGGAATATGTTTTCTATATTATATTTCATTTTTATATACGTACATAGTATCACGTATTTTTTTCCCGAAGGTTGTAGGTGTATTATACCGACATTTCACCAATTATGATTTTATTTCCCACGCCATATGGGGTGAGTCTATTGTCGCCTATCGGGCACAGTTCTACTACTAAAACTTTCGTGACGCAAACCCAATAATATATTTTTTTTACTGTACTGATAGCTCTATGTTTTAAACGATCACGTCGCCTCTTAATAAGGTCGAGGCGACTACGTTTTTTAAACTCTTGATAATTAAACTAAATATAAACTCTATAGACAAATGTATTTTAATCCGCAACGGTTCCTACTCCTGTAGGTCAGTATCTACGAATAATATTTCATACGCTATGTTATACATCACATTTTGGGGATATTTACAAACATGAACATTGACGGTACAAAGAACACCCACAATCAAAACAGATATCTACGAATCTCAAAAATATTATCCCATACAACAATCAAATCTGTAACACATTTAGACCACTTAAACCAAAAAACAATTTAAGTGTAACTAACCATACAAACAAAAGAAAAAATAAAAAAATTGTTTCAATGTAAAACTCGCTTAACACAAATACAAATAACTTGACAAATCTTGGTGAAACTAGATTCATTTTCATCGTTTTCTTAGAAAATATGCACTTTCAATCTATTATAAGAAAATAACTGATTGGTGATAAAATAATGTTAGTATTAGAAAAGTAATTCAATTAATTTTATTAGCGTAATACCCGCCCCTCGTTGGGCGCCAATTACGTCAAGTGAACTTTTTCATTAACCTGTGATGTAAATGAAAAAGTTAATATAAAAGTAAATAATACTTTCTTAATACATTTTGGTAAGTCTTATAAGTGTAAGCTTTTCCAACTTAGTCTTTTCATAAATATAATTACTATTTTATTAATCCAAGGAGTCGTGTGAATGGCCATGTCCAGTCTCAGTTGATCTTTCAATACAATAGACACTGGTTCTAATAGAAGGTCAAATAAAATGGCAATTAGACATGCGGCCTGTCTGTTTGAAAAGAACCGCTGACATAGGCAACCGCCAATGCCATTACTCGTGATTGACTGATCCTAGTCAAAAGAAATTAAAGATAGGTTAGAAAGAAAGGTAGGTTAGAGTAAATAAAACTGTCTTTCTCTCTTTGTTTATGAACATCACGTGGATCAACTTACCGAAATAATTTAAAAGCTATTATATACTAGATCGAACATTTTAGTAAGGCATACTGTTGGACTTTTATAAAATCACTGACTTTGAATTCAATATTTACAGGCAATCAATTTAGATTATTTCATGGATGATATTTGAATATGTAATGAACTTGTTCCATGAAAACAGTCAATTAGGCCCGTCTTCTGCCTTCAATGCTATCTAAGGTTCAGCACTTATTATTGTTACCTTCAAACTGCCCAATGCAGGTACTTTCAATAGGTTCCCTCTTAGCCTCAGAACGGTGAGCTTGACTAGAGGCTTAAACGTGTCTGCCGATATATCCGTCAACTGATTGTCGCTTATGTCCAAATACGTTAGATTGTTGATACCCTGAAACAAAAACAAAACTGTTAAAAACAAAATACGTTTTAAAATATTAATAACGCCGATTCTATGTGAAATAATACCGCTGAAGAGAAAAAATTGGGAAAGCGAGAGAAATATTGGTCTTTTAAAACTTCTAAAACAACGATATTACAAATAAATAATGAGACAGTCTTTAAGAAGGAAAGTAAAGAAAAAAAATGGATCTGAAATTGTAAAGCGAGGTTTTCAGTCCCGCTTAAGCGGAAGAAAATCTCGTGTGTTCTTAAGTCTCTTAATGCAGTTGCAATTGTCGATAAACTGATATGATACCTTATTTAGTGTTAAGCACCTACTATGTGTTGAGAAATTATTATATTCAGTCAACTTTGTGATATAAAGACCTTTTAGTAATAGTGAAATTAATTTTCTCGATACATGGTCAAGGCTACGAGTTGATAAAGCAAGTCAAATTTTGTGTACTTCAACGTGGTAATTGTTCTGATTAATATTTTACTAGCACGGAAACAACTAATGAAATATTACTATATTTGTAGATATTACGAAAATATATACATATATGTGTAACTTTAGAACCTAAATGAATAAATAGAATTTTAATTATTTTACCTTTCCTAAAACAATATGGCAAAATAATAGCCGGTAAACACGAAATGTACCAAACGATCGTATGATTTCTTAAATAGTAGCTCTAATCTAATCATCTTGTGTACCACAAATGTACTTTAATTTATATTCATAACCATTATTTATCCGCCTTTATCATCGCATAAAACTGTACATTGCAAGAGTAGAATAAACAAAGTTACGGTCGCAATATCTTATTGATCTTACCCAAGAGAGCAAACTGTTCTCATCCGTTCGTCATTTAGCTTGACATTTTCTTCTTTCCATAACAAAAGTTATTTGTTTTTATTATTAACCAAGCAACGACAATTCAAATAGCTAAACGAAATTGAATTGCTTAAATTCTAGCATCATAACTTTACCTTAAATGAATTGGAATCCAACATCCAAATCCGATTATTGGACAGGTCTAAACGGTCCAGGTTCCATAATCTTGTTAGTGCCTCCGTCGGTATAGTTGGCAACTGGTTGTTTGGAAGACCTGGAAATGCATACTTTAATTTTATAATAATTTGATTTTGGTTGGTCGATGATCTTCAATCCTAACTAATATTACAAATGCGAATGTGAGTTTGTTCGTTTGTTACACTTTCACGTCTCAACTAAGCGACCGATCATCATGAAATTTCGCATACACGTTGTCAGGGGTACAGAATAGGACCTACAGTAACCTTCATTGAGAAAATAGTACTGTTCCCTAAGGAATAAAAATTAATCTTTAAATAACAATTAATGCGCGCAAAGTTGCGGGCTAAAAGAGTAAAGGTGCTTGTGTGCAACGCATGTTTCTGATACGATTACATGCGCATTTGAAGAGTCGCCTCTCCACGGCAGCTGTGTGAATGTGTCCGAAAACACCTGCACGTGGTACAGCGCGGATTCGACCAAAAGCTGTGCAAGAGCTATCGCACGGTCTCCTTGAACTGTAATCCAATCCTTGTAATCCAAGTTATTTTTTGTAATAAATAAAACGGTGAAAAAAGGTCTCTGATCACCATGTCAGAGGAATGTGCACAACAATAAGTGATGACGAGGGCCTTAGGGTATCGTTAGCCTTCGAGTTGTGGAGGTCAGGTGGCAGCCGCTCCGTGTAAAAACTGATATCCAGTCAAATCCGGTTAGACTAGAAAAGCCGACCCCAAGTGACTTGGGAATAATAAAAGCTAAGAGAGAAGATTGCGATATTATATTGACAACGCTTAAACGGTCGCCTCGCGACTTGCCATGTCCCAAATATTGTGGGTTCGATTTCCACACGGGACAAAAATTTGTGCAAACTCAAATAATTGTTTTAAGTCTGGGTGTTCTTTATATCCGTTGTTTGAATGTTTGTAAAGTCCCCCGCGACACAGGGTGTAAGTTTGTGCGTTATATGTATGTATTTATATCAAGAAAAAGAAAGTCAAACGGCGTCAACATGTCATACAGTATATATACTAGTAGTCGTCCAGTAGTAGAAACGTAACATATAAAGTTAAAAAAGATTGTCTGGCTATTAGCGCCACATAAACCTTTTCTAAGCCAACTCACACACTCCTCCGTGCGCCCAATTTGATTAAAAAGGGGTAGGTACAATTTTCCTTTTCGCATATTAATTTAAAGATTAAACGAATTGATTATTGTTTGCCAGTAATCATATAATTTTCTGATTAGGGCTCAACTCGCTTTAATATAAAAGCTTACCTATATGAATAAAAATATAAACCAACTTTCTAAACCTTCAAAGCCACTTTCCCTCGGCATTTCAACCGAAATCCGATCACCTATTTACCTAAATACATTTTTAATAAAGTAAAGATTCTCGTTACATTAGTAAAACATTGAAAATTTGTAAATCGGAACTACACGATGGTGAAACTAGCTTTATTATCAAACTCGTCTATTCTCCCGGGAAATCAGTTCATACCGCAAAATTACGTAATTACGAGGAAAATATATTCCTTAAGGATTAGTAGGTTGTTTGTATCGTCTTAGTAGAACTAATTGATATAACAAGAGATGTTTTGAAAGGAATTAAAAGACAGTGAAAGCAAGCTTTTTGGTGTAAAAGGCGAAGTACTAGTAAGATGTTGCCTACTATTTCGAATCAACTTACTAAACGCAGTTATTGACATTCGGCAAATTTAATCTTTAATTATAATAATAGTATAATAATATTCTACCACATACACACAACACCATCTAGCCCAAACTAAGCAGAGCTTGTACTATGGGTACTAGACAATGGATAAACATACATATACTTTTTTTTTTGTAAATACATTCATATTATATATAGAAACACCCAGACCAAGACAAACATCCATTGTCATGCACACAAATGTTTGACTTGTGCGGGAATCGAACCCGCGACCTCAGGCGTGGCAGTCGGTTACACTAACCACTACGCCACCGAAGCCGACAATCTTTAATTATTTATTGTACGTACATGTCTACTGTCTATGTGTGTGTAATATTTAATAGGTCTACGGTTCTTAACCGTGGGAGAGCCACGCTTCGGCACGAATGGGCCGACTCGACCGGAGTGATACCACGGCCTCACAGAAAACCGGCGTGAAATAGCGCTTGCGTTGTGTTTAGTCGAGTGAGTGAGGATACCGGAGGCCCCAACCTCTCTTCGGAGGGGGAGGATCAAATTTAAAAGGCTGGCAATGCACTTGTGACTCCTCTGGTGTTGCGGGTGTCCATAGGTGGCGGTAATCGCTTACCATCAGGCGATCCGTAAGCTCGTTTGCCTCCTAAATCATAAAAAATGCCTACACATTTGTATACTGTCGGTAGAATGAATGGTAAAGCCTGCCTCTCCTCAAACAAGTATAACAAACAAATTTTACTTACTTACTTTTTCTAGATAAAGGGTAGGTACTCTGTGCCTTTATCAGTAGCCCTGACATGTATACAACATTTCATAATGATCGGTCAATTAATGAAGGCGTGAAATCGTAACAAATAGACTCACTATTAAATTTATAATATTATTACTAAGTATAAGCCTTCTGCCGCACTAGAAATAATCCCTTTATCATGGGGTCATCATCCGTATAAAAAAATACTTGGCATATACTAAACGTGGTTCCATTAGTCTATTGAGATAATTGATACATTTTTAATGGGGTAGTTTAAATCAGAACGAGTTGAACTCGTACCCCTTGCGGGATAATCTTTAATTAATTGTGCAGTAAATTAATATTAGTGGTAAACGTGGCGAATATTCAGAACTTGGTGATAAATTAAGCTACGTCCTCGTCCGAACTTTGCAGCTAGTTTACGGCTATATTGATAACTCATGACCCATAGTATATTATATATAATATTTACTAAAAATGGCTTACGGATATCGAAATCAAAAACAGTTTTAAACTTTTAGGTCTTGGAATGCAAAACATAGTTAAAAACATATAGGGTCTGGCTGCTGGTGTGCTGCTACGACTCAAAGGATTCGCGCATGTTTTTTACTATTTTATATAGTACATAAGGCATTTAATAGTCTTATTAGCATGTCATTGGTTCAGACTTGTTTTTGTGCGAACATTACATCCCGGATTCAATTTTCAGGTACAGCATCACATCTCATTAGGTTTTTAATTAGAATCCTTTCAGAAGCAATCTGGTGTAGAAAGTCTGGAAATGTACCTGGTATATGGCAATCAGCCGAAAACATAAGAATCGCCTGAGTAAATAGTTTGTATAGAATATGACAAGTGGAGCGACTTAAGTTAGTTGTTTTCATTGCTGGGTGGCCTTACTAACACCAAATCAATTAATTAATAGGACTTGAACATAATGGTTCCCTTCGTCATAGCCACTTGTTTAGTTAACAATCACGTAGCAAAATTTTATTTGTTTTCCGTCAAATATAACTGCTTCTGTTAGCTAAAACAAACTTGTCTCCAAAAGCTTTGAAATGGTGAAAATAATTAAGCTTAATATCCACTCACCCAAGGCAAAAAGAGTAGAAGACACGCTACTGAAAGCTCCTTGCTGTACTCTTCTGATATCCCCTGAGGATATGACTAGACCATGCAGTCCAACTCCAGCCAGTTCTGCGACTGACGCTGACGACAGAACGGAAACTCCTCGAAGAGCACAATCCAGAAGAGATACTGCTGTATTCTTGTTCCTAGCCTTTTGCTCCCGAAGGTGACGACCGATTATCTGAAAAGAAAGGCACATTAAGAATTGTCGTCTGTCAGAAAGGATGAAGTGAGTTTCGTGCCAGAACATTAGGTTACATGTATTGAGTAGAAATGTCTACAGTTGCCATTTACTTTGTGACAAAACAAATAAGCCTTTCTTACAATTAACAAATATATATATATAATAATATAATATAATATAATTTTCTCTACCACATACACACAACACCATCTAGCCCAAACTAAGCAGAGCTTGTACTATGGGTACTAGACAATGGATAAACATACTTATATACTATTTTTTTGAAAATAACTTGGTACCATACTATCACAGAAAACCGATGTAAGAGTGCATTGCACTGCTTTTCGTTCGGTAAGTAAGAATTCCTTAGTCTCACATGTTAAGTTAGAGTTAGTCTTCGAAGAGCAGCGATAGCTCAGTGGGGAGACCAACAGACTGCAATGCAGAGGGTCTCGAGTTTGAACCCACGTCGCGGACCTCTGACTTTCGGAAGTGATTGACAATTATCGCCTGCTCCGTGCCTCGAAGAGCACGTTAAGCCGTCGGTCCCGGCTGCCATGAACATCTATGGCAGTCGTTATTGGGAGAGTGTCGACACAAAAGATCCCACTGTCGAAGTGTTGCCGGTCTGCACTGACTGGCCCCCACATAAGATAAGATAAGATAGAGTCTTCGAAACTCTCTCTTATTAATTTCGTTTTCCCCATCTTTAATTGGGATCCTATTCCTTAGGGTCAGCAACGTGCACTCTTTAGTATTGTGCGCGATTACAACCTACACTTACCTTCAAGACGGCGATATGCTTGTTCATTTCTTTTTAATTAAGAAAGATTTCTTGCATATACGATATTGACTCAAGAGATATATTACATAGAGGTAACATAATTACAGGTTTATAAACACAGTAGGTATTTCAAAAGTTAATACCTTACGCTTGTTAGTAAGCATCATGGCCGCGTTAAGCCTCGAGCATGCATGTCAGAATAAAATGTATCCGATGAATTAATTTCAAACATGGCCTAGCCTTGTGCCAATTACATCTAAATATATTTAACGCTTTTCGCGTTATTAGGCACGTATCAATATCCAAACTTCATCACAAACTTTCATATATATAAAATTAATAAAATATTATTCACTCGTTAAGAAGTAGAAAAGTATCACATAGCATCAAACTCTCTTGATGCTGCAAGCATCTATAATTTCAAAAATCTAATAATCAAGCCTCACTTTATAACACAGAAAGAAATATCATTATTAAATTAGTCTAGCATTAGGTCACGTCACCGACTTTTGAAGCAACAGGAAAAACATTAATCAATGCCTAGAAGCCATTAGAAAGGGGTATTGCCATCACATATACCTAAAGTACGTCAGTTAAGTTTACGTCCCATAAAATAAGGGTCAGACAGAAGCGATCTAGTACCTCCAGTTAAAGTTACTGTACGAAGGAGATGCAAGCCTTGTTGTATTGAATTTGTATTTTTGTATGATTGAAATCGAAATCGTTGAGTTTTTTATAAAACTATTGCGTCAATACGACACGGATGATGTAGAAGTTAAAGTGGTTGCCTCGCCTCGGTTATGGGTTCGATCCCCATATGGGACAAAAATTCATGTGTGATTTTTTATATTATAATATACATACATACACAGCCACGCATGTATCCCCGAAGGGATAAGCAGAGGTGTATTACAACCACATTTTATCAACTAGATTTTTAGGACCCACGTAATAGGGGGCCAGTTTTTTGCCCCTGACCGGACAGTATAAGACACTATGCTGCTACTGACTGTCTTGAAAGAAAAAACCAATAACACATTGCCCGACTTAAAAATCGAACCAAGGCACAGCAGTCGAATACACTACCGCTGCGCTACCGAGGTTGTAGGTATATAATATCTAAATGTAATACTTTTAACCCTACCCTGTCCTTATTGATGTAATGATTTAAACCTCTCCAAAAGTTAGTAACTTTTAGAGTGGTTGCTATTAATGTAGAAATCAGCTTAAGTTATACATTTGTTTCCAGATAAAATGACTACAGTCCCTCTGATGGAAATAAGTCGTCCTCGTCCACGAGCCTTCAAAACCACCTACTCATTGCGGCTAAAGTGGTACCGGTGGTATTTCTACTTTGAAGGCCTACGAAGGTGCACTTTCAGGCCCCTCTTCATGGACCCATGATCGAAGGAAGAAGGAAACACGTATTTCGGTAAAGAGTTCCAAGTTAAATGATAATATGGATAAATTTAATAATTTTTATATTTACGTATCATAAGAAAATATTTACTATAGGTAAATACTACGGTTTTTGACTATGAGACAGCAAGCAAAATAGTGCAGTAATGTACACAATCGCAATGGAATGACATTGGCGTGCACAGACACTATAAGTAATTACGTGCGGGCTTGACCATGTATGCTAGATATCGCATTGTGTAAAACGGTATTAAAAAAAATTTGTAATCTATTACTAAATTAGTGTTTATCACTAGGAATCCAGAAACATTTTTCTGCCTGAAAGGTACCCTATGTCCATTTCTGTACCCCTGACAACATGTAAATTTCATAATGATCGGTCTAATAGTTGAGGCGTAAAAGCCTAACAAACAAACTCACACTCGCATTTATAAAGTTAGGATTATACTTTTCATATTAGCTGCATTCACAACAATCAAAATTAATCTTTACTCATATTATAAATTCGAAAGTAACTTTGTCTTTCTGTCGGTCTCTCTGTCTGTTTGTTATCTATTCACGTCTAGACCACTCAACCGATTTGGATGAAATTTGATACTGAGATAATTTAACACATGGGTAAGGACATAGGCTACTTTTTATTAATGTGGATACCACGCGGGCGGAGCCGCGTGCAAAAGCTAGTACTAAATAAACCTGGCCCAAAATTCCAAGAATTCACAAAATTAAACGCATTAAAACAATCGGACCCTTTTAGAAATCGAATGAAACATTTATAAATCCGAGTGATTTGTGTCAAGAAAATTGTTCTTCTAAGGAATTATTTAAAATGGATGCCTTGTCTAAGTAATGATATTCCGGGATCCGGTACGGTTGCTTTAATTAAACACTAGTTGAACAAAATCCATTATTAATTAATGTTCGAATTAATTACGGGAAAAATATTTATTTAATTTCGGCTCTGTTTTATTGACGGCATAATTAAACTTCAGGTTAAATTAGGTTACGAGGTTGAAGTTTATTTGTTAAGTGATTTGTATTATTAGTTTTAAAGTCGGATGAAATATATTAAGCTTAATATTTTGTTAAAAATATACATATACCACATACATATGTAACAAAGACGTTGCTAGCAACAGTGGACAAATATGATTATGATATTTTTATCATAATAGTAACGAATCCTAAATGGTGCTGTCTATAGAAGATGCGACGGGGCGCAATGGAATTGAAATAATGTTCTGTTTACGTTTACTTTAAAATGAGTGTTACAAATGCTACGAACATGTTGGCTTTATTTTCTCAAATAAAATTTCTTCCTAATTGTGTAAACCAACTAATTATTAGCTTAGCTAAGTAAGCATCAGTAAAGCAGTAGTTTGGAATTGACTCCATAAATGTCTCGATCGCTCTCCTCTTAACCGTTAGGTATTAAGAATTTTGTAATTGTAATTGTACCGTAGATATAGTACAATTTAAAATCTCATAAAATTTTAAATCATACTGTTTCATGTGTAGTAAGAATCTCACGTAACTGTTTGTTGATTGACGTTCGAGATTTTTTTCCGTGTGAGGATCGAACTTACAATACTCGATGCAATGACAGTTGCGAGACCACTACTTAAGTCACTACGCCATCTGGGCATTGCGACAAAGTTTGTTAATACTTAATCAGGTGCACTAACAGCACTCCACCACACGCCACACTAACAGTGGCAAGACACTTAAACCACTGAAAAGCGATATATTTGAATCAATAGACTGCTAAAATACAACCACACACATTCAAACGAAAACCAAAACAAACCGCTCTATTGAAATTTCAGTAAGCAAAATATAAACCACGGAATACAGGCGGTGATACACAAATCCTTATTTGTAGCATTCGTGTTGCGGAATATGACAATTTGTCATCGGTCGTTCGACGTATACCTCTGCGGAACGTGTTTGGAAGCCGCTTGTTGTAATCCTCTGGAAGTGGCCTACAACTCCAGCTTATATGTTTGCTTGTTTGACACGACAGATTCAACACTTGTATTAAGCTAGCTAGCGATATAAAAGACAAACGCTGTCTTAACGTTTGCAATTTGTGTTTGTTGTTATCTTTTCGATAATCATAGCCTTTCAAGATTTTGAAAAAGTAGGTAAGGTAAGGGTAATTACTAACGTGTACCCACTCCTAATAGAAACATTCTAGCATAGATGGAGAGGATCTTAGATTTTTTTAAATACTCTCTACCTATGTTTGTTCGTCTCGTGTGATAGAGAAAAATCTATAGCTGTCTACCCGCCACAGTTAGACTTCGTGCTGCTATTGAGAACTTTTTGACAAGTGAACCCAATAATCCAATGGAATCAAACCCGAGACCTCAGACATAGCACTGAGGCAGACGAAGTTACAATACTTTCTTTCTTTAACTTGGCTTTCCTCTAGTGTATCCGAAATATTGTGCAGCCCAATATTTGTAAATCTTAATGTACATCGCGCTTTAATTCTGTTTGCTAAGAGATTTTCATTAGTTTTGCAATCATGTTTGGAATCCGACCCGATCGTAAGTAATCGTAATGAGCCACCGGCTTCTAAATCAATCAATCTACTAGTTTTAATTGCTAATTTTATTACAACTAATTACAACATCAAAATCAACAAATCTTGCAAACTCGACCCCGACATCCAATATTGCCTCAGTCATTAAAATGGTAACTTTTCGCTTCAAGCTCTAAAAGCCAACACCGATTAAAGACCGCAAACCTTATTAGACCGAAAGTCTCCCCAAGGCTTTTGGGTGACTCAACATAAAGTTAGATTTTAATTAGTTCAGTGATTCGCGAAAAAATCATCGAATTTCAGCCGAAAATTTAAGGTTATTTTTTTAAGTTACGTGATAATATAGACTATTTTTATTAAACCCCGAAAGGGTGGGCAGCGGTATATTTCACCCACATTTATTTTTTAAGTCCTACTTAAAAGAAAGCAAATTGTACGGTAGACGACCGTGCCCATTTTCAGGCACCATATGAAATAGAATCGAGGCTTTCACAATCGTACGTAAACATAAACACTAACTTAAGCCACGAAGTGACGCTTTTTTAAGCTGCTGATCTGAAGTCAAAGATTGTATAAATGTTACCATCATCTAATAATAACTTTTTTATTCAGTCTTTGTTATCAACTGTCTATTTATAACAACGTTGATTGCATGCTTAACTGCCAATTAAGAAGCACGAGTTTGATTCATCGTTTTAGCAGAGTGGTAGTGAGATATCACTTAGGATTCATTTAGTAGCAGATCTCAGTCAAGATCTGTACTTTATTCACGTCATTAGACTCGCCCACGATTACGTGGGAAGAGATGATGATACTAAACTTATTTATGAATCAGCTAATGTACTTACAGCCGCTTAAATACCAGTATAAATCAAAAAATATAAAGATTAATTCCAAGATGCTTCCTAGCTCATAATTTATTGGAACACCTCAAATGAATTATAAGCTTGTATAATATGTTTATCGTCTATTGAAAAATAGCCCTCTTTATTATATTTTCCAATATTAAGTACGGGTCTCTCTTCTCTTTGTGAAAAGTTAGAACATGGTCCACGCTACAGCAAAAAGGCTTGTGCGGAATTTGACTCATCCTCGAGTTACATTGACTGCACGGATGGATACCCTCTGTGTCCGTTGTATGAATGATTGTAAAGTATCCCACGACACACGCATTATTCTTATAGCGAAAGAAGTCAAATAAAAAAAACATGCGGGGCAGTCTTTGGAGACTGCCGATAGAAGTGAAAACTAAGTAACTTGTGAATTGTATCGTCGAGCTATTAGATTATTATTTTTGAATTTTGAATGCGTTCGGTGACGATGGCGCGAGTTCCATGATTTTTGTTCCCCCAAAAAGTGCTCAACGCGCCTAAAGAAGTTTTCACTTCAAAAATCATATGAAAGCTAGCATAGTTTTTTTACGTTTCCTTTCGTCATTAATGCTCCAGTAGGTACTTACAAGTCAGTCTAAGCAAAGAAGCTATCAAAAAATAAATAAGCAGATTAATCCATTAATGTATGTTCGCTTAAAGCTATTATTGACGTCCTCTAAGCGTCCTATAAGTATGGTAGTAACCAGCAAACAGCAGGTAAAAGAAAAAGTTCTTACAATAGTTGAACACAGCAATATGTCTAAATAACCAGTGGGTCAAAAGCTGAGGTATTATGGCGATCGTATTTGTACAGTACCGATGGACGTTGATTCCGAAACAATACCTTTTAGTTACCCCTACTATGATCTATATTATCTTACTAATATTATAAATGACTGCCTCTGTGGCGCAGCGGTAGTGAATGCGACTGCTGTGTATGAGGTCTCGGGTTCGAAACCCGGGTCAGGCCAACAAAAAGATATTGGGATTTTCTGTTAAAAATCTTAATACGAGCCCGGAGTTAGAAAGTTGGCGGTGTTAGACACCCACGTGCCTCGGAAAGCACGTATAGCCGTTGGTTCTACACCTGATTTCTCTCCGGTCGTGTCGGGTTATCCGTCACATCGGATCATGATGGTTAAGAACAGAGAGTGCACTTGTGTTCGCGCACATACTTGTGCACTATAACATCTCCTGCACAGAAGGCCAGTCTCCGTTAACATTGGCCGCCGTGACTGAAATTCGATCTGAAGGACATTATTATTATAAATGTAAAATCTTTGGATTTTTGTTACATATCATTCGTAAACTGTAAAACCGATTTAGATTAAACTTGGCACATAAATTCACCATGTCCTAAATTAATACAGAGGATAATATGTTTTCTGGTAAAAACTATTTTTAAATTCTTTTATAAACAGCTAATAATATTGTGCGAGACACGTCAACGATTAGCAATCAGTTCCAAACGCAGATAAGGCAGTTTTGTTATGTTTTATAATATATTATAATATCAGCCCCATATACAAACAGTCCCACTGCTGGGCACGGGCCTCTTTTCAATTTGAGAACAGTTACAACAACCTTACTTAAAGTAAGGTCAACCATAGCGAAAAAAATGGTGGCCATAGTCCACCACGCTGATCGGGTGGGGGTTGACAGAGTTTCCATATCTTCGAGAACATTATAAAGAACTTTTAGAGATGCAGGTTATCACAATGTTTTATAAACCAACTAAAATTAAAAAGTTTTGCGAACAATGACAATTAATTCAAATCATCACAGATTCGTTTGATCCGGAGTGATATTGTAAAGGGCAGATCTTTAATTACGAACTTTTGAACAGTTGTTACTCGGGTTTTTGTTCTTAGTTTCTCGACACTTCTGATATATTTTTTGCAGGCTTAAATGCTACGTTTATTGGACAAGATTTTTTTATTATAATGACTGAAAATGTAGCTTCATTCTACAAAGTCTACATCTTAGTGCATTTCAAAATAATGTCTTCTTGTTGAAATATTATTATAGGTATTATGCCTAAATAATCCCTGATTCGCATGTGACTTTCCAAACGTACTCACGCCTGGTGTCCATACGTGTCAAGGATTCTATTTGCTACGATCTTAACATACGCTTCTTGTTTTTACGCTTATTACATTCTTCAGGCACACTCATCGGTTTAAGGTTGTCCTAACCGTCTTCATATCAGCTGATCTAGTCAAAGGTTTTTACAATCAGTCATCTATTTCTTAACCGCCAAAAATTTTACACACGAGGATAAATGTAGTAATATTGTAACCTCACTTACGTTGGTTTCTTTCGGAAACTATTGTCACCCTTATAAATTGCAATTGTTAGGTCAGCGTATTAAATGTACGTTTACAGTATCTATCTTTTATTTGCTTTTTATAAACCAGCTACGCCCATTATAGTCATTTTACATGCATGATATTTTCGTGGAGATGATTTCCATAATACACATCATTTCTAGCCCATATCAGTTCTGTACTAGTTTCTGTGATCTTAGATCGAGTAACACATGGTAATGGTGTAACAAGAGCCACAATTCACTTGTAGAGAGGCGTTTCGTAAACAAAAGCTATCGATTGGCAGGTGCGTGAGTCGGCGAGACTTTGAGTAGGGTCTGTGATCACACCCTTCGAGATCTTGACGTCAATAAACGTCTCACTGTGTAGTGTTAAGTGCCTTTGACCGATTATGAAGAAATGAGGGATTTATGGAATATGGAAAAGGTCAGCGAGAATTTTGTCGACAGCTTTTTGATTTCCCGAAATATATATAAGCCCTTCCGCTCTTTTGAAGAAAATGTTGAATTATTCTAATACGAAACATTTTTATGTTAATAAAATTAAGTCAAACTAAATTAGAAGTCGTTTTGCACGAATACAAAAGCTTAGGCAGCGAACTGAATCGCAAATCAAATATACTTTTGTTTAATCCCCAAATTTGCATAAAAATCTATATTTAACAAGTCCCCTTAAATCTTTGCTCAACCCGTTTTATAAAAAGTGCGCAAAGATAAATATACCCGCGAATTTTGGACAAACCAGTATTTAAACACTGAACTAGGGTCTCAAACGAATTTGGAAATTTCAAACAAATGCCTACAGGGCCTTTGTAAATAAAAAGTTGATATTCTATGTGAATAGGACAGTATTATCATATTTTTACGTAAAAGTCCAGTCTGTATGATACTTGATCCTGACAAAAGTGGTGCTCATACAATGTATATACAGTCAAGGAGAGAGTCAAAATTGAAATGTGCACAAAACTTTATTGCATTTTATTATATTTTTCATAATAGCTTTTATACTTTCGTATAATTTATGTAAAAGTAATAAATATTAAATTTTGTTTTAAAAGACAATGCCTGCACTCAGGAGGTGAAGAGTTAGCGCAGGAGAGTTTATAAAATACTAATAAGGCAAGGAGTACCAAAGACTCAGTATAACCATTATTGGAGCACACCGATTGTTGGTTCGTGTGGAGAGTTAACCTCAGGACTTGTGAAAAGTGCCATTAAACTCTTTTCAGCTACATATTATACCGAAACTTAAGCTTTATGGTAATCCACTAAAACGAATCACTAGTTTTAAATACCTGGGGCACTGGGTCTCTAATGACCTTAGAGATGACTTAGACATCGAGCGTGAGCGTAGGGCGCTGGCTGTCCATTCAATATGTTGGCCCGTAGATTAGCACGATGTATAAAACAAGTAAAGGCGACGCTTTTTACAGCCTTCTGCTAATTCTTCTACACGTGCAGTCTATGGGTTAACTACACGCAGAGGACATACAGCGCCCTGCGGGTACAGTACAACAACGCGTTTAGGATGTTGATGGGGCTGCCGCGCTATAATAGTGCGTCAGGCATATTTACCTAGGCGGCCGCAGACAATTTCTATGCAGTTATCCAAAAACGATGCGCCTTCATCATGCATAGGGTGTGCGGTAGCACCAATAATATCCTCAGCACGATAGTGGACAGGTTGGATAGCCCCATTGTTTGTCATTGGTTGCGGCTTCATAAGCCTATTGTGTAATTTTATTTATATTTTTTATTATATGTTAATTGTGTCTTATTAATAATTACTCACACTAGCTTGTAAGTTTTTACTAACACAATGGAAGGAATGGAAGTCTGAAATAAATTATTATTATTATTATTATTTATAATTTTCGGTTTTATCCTCGCCCATTACTGCCGAAATTCGCTAGAATTGCGGACTTTTGGCCAAAACTACACTGGTGATATGATAATTAACCTATAGATAAAAACTTTCTGTCAATTCTGCATGTATTGAAGATAACTGCTTTCTGTAGTAGTGTGTATGTGAGTGGATGAATGTTTAATGTTTTTAGGCTTGTATGGAGTGTTTTAGGTATGACGCCTGTGCTGGATATGATTATGGGGATAATCTTGACGTATGAACTCGCCATTGAGTTTTGAGTTCAATGGTCAAATCTGCGTACTTGGAAAGTTTGCTAGTATGAGTGGAACTTAAATTGTGTGTGTTGAGTATGGCTACGTCTATGAGATATACAACTTAATTTTGCTTGTCGTGTAGTGTGATGTCCGGTCTATTATGATGTATTGTTTTGTCTGTTAGTATAGTTCTATGTATTGGGTTTGACCAAATATTTGACCAAAATGTATGTAAGGTTTCAGAGGTAGGTAAATTAAATCTCATTTTCATGTAGGTTGTTGTGATGTTGTGTAATTTGTCTGTAAAATAGTTTTTCATTATTGCAGAAATGTTTGTTAAATGTGAACATACTTTTAAAGAAAATAAACTTCTGCGGGGACACTCATAGGAACTATCAAGATCATCTTCTTAAGGGAACTCCTTGACACACTTCTTACAAAAAAGTCATCTTATAAACAGCTAGTACATTTATTAGTACTATTTATTATTAATAATATTATCAGCCCTGTATCATATATATCCAACAATATTATGGAGCACTCCCCAAATTTGCATTAAAATCTATATTTAACATGCAGGTTTCCTCACGACAATTTCTTTCGCCTTTAAAGCGAGCTATAATTAATTATTTAAAACGCAAATAATCTGGAAAAGTCAGACGTGTCTTTGGATCGAAAACGTGACTTCTGCATAGCAGCCCAATGGCCTTCCACTAGGCAAAATAATAACTATAATAATAATTGCTGTCTAATTTGCAATGTCTAGCAACGATATTGTTTCTGTCTGAATTATTTACAGATGCATAGCAGAGAATCTGATAATAAATCTGCGAGAGCATTGTAAGGTTTTCCAAAGGAAATAAAAGATACGTTGGTCACCGATGTCCGTTCACGGTCCGCTTCCTTTATTTGTTGTGTTTTATTTGGTGTATGACGATGTCACAGAGCACGGCACATGCTAGCTTCCTACTAGAAACGCCCTTTGTATAAAATCTAAGAGGGTCAGTGACCACTGCATTTTTATCTTCTTTATACATGCCTCTCAAATGCCTAAATCGATATTGTGTGTAATATGTATTTTTATGTACGTTTGAGTGAGTCCCTGGATGGTTTATATTTAGGTTCAATTGGACAAAAGAGCGCTTGTCGAGACCGCTAATATAGTATATAATATAGTATAAATTAAAAAGTTAGTCTATAAAATTTTGACACAACCTTGCATTTACATACACGGGTGGTATGGTTTTATAAACTTCATACTCCAAGTTCAGAAACGGGCAATTAAAAATATCAAACTTAGCTACAGTGAAATGTGGCCAGGTTTAGCAAGGTGATACAAATAAATACACATGCATGAATATTCCATATATTCCTGAAAAGGTTGGGCATAGGTACATTACATCCGCATTTCAGATTTCGGGCTGTTTTTTTATTTTTCGACAAAAATCCCAATAACACTACTTAGTGATTTTAGGATTTTTTGGCTCTCTGGTAACCCGAGAGTCAATCTTGACACCCCATGCACAGTCTCATTCACTGTTGCTGTGACACTAAGATAACCGACAGAAATATGAGACTGTACTGCTGAACTGTCTAAATCTAAAAACTAACATAAATGTAAATTCAGCGACTACAGTAAAATAAGTAACTTTAACGTTTATCAGTGTCATTTTGTAATCTCAATGTCACTAAAGTCAAAGTCAAGTCAAAAAATATGTTTTTGACTTGACTTTGCTTCGATTGCTTGTGCTACTTACACTCGGCGTAATCCGTCATTTGAAACTAATATCATTATTACTCTTTAGTAAAAGCGCGATTCTAAGTATTTTGTGGCTTCCATGCTCCGTGTTCGATGTTCATTGATTGCAAGTTTATTTTTGTTATTCTTCGACATGTTGTTCTAGATCGCTCGTATGTGTTCTGTCTGTGGTTGTGTTACAAAATGTTGTTTTATTGATGTTATTATTGTTAGCATTTACTGTTACTAAGTAGCAGTTATTATATATTCAACAAATCTTAAAGCGTATTTGTAATAATAATGTTTTTCTAGTTCATTGTTTATTTTTACTGGATTGTCTCACTGGTGCAGTGATAGTGAATAAGACTACTATGCATGGGGTTTAACGTTCGATTTGTGGATTAGGTAAACTGTTATTGAGTTTCTAAGTAGCAACATGGAGTCTAGAATGAAGACGGCTATATGTCCGCCGTCTAATACTTGAGGCCTTAAAACATAGGTGGCGAAATGTGGGTGCAATATAAACGTATGTCTACCCCTTATGAGATACAGGCATGAGAATGTGAATGAATATACGTACGAGTGTTTACCTTTTCTAAAAGTTGTCAGGGTATCATGCTTCTTAAATTATTAACATTACAATAATCATAATTAAACTTTAGACATGTGTGTAACGCTAAGAAAACTACCTCGTTATAAATGGCATAATATGTTTGTGCTTATATTTACAGCTGACGTCAGTTCGATTTCTTGACTGTGTTATTCTATTAGAATATTTTCTGGTTCGCTTCACTCACTAAGACACTCGCCAAAATGTGGCTTTAAATGGTGTAATACTATTCCATCTATGATTAGGATATACAAGATTGAATCTAAGTATGTAATTCACGAGTATGTAGAATGTGAATTTTTGCGACACTTATAAGTATTGTAACGTTAACATGTGGTGGGAATCACGTGAAATTGCAGGCTTTCTTATAAAACCTGAAAGTAAAAAATATTCTAATACCTTTCATATATTTTATACTACTAGATTTATCTGCGGCTACGCTCGCGTACATGTAGGTTAGATTAGTACAAATGCTATTTTCTAGATAACCTTTTCTGCACCCCTGACAATGTGTATGCAAAATTTCATGATGATTGCTCAAATAGTTAAGGCGTGAAAGCGTAACAAACAAATAAACTCACATTCGCATTTATAATATTAGTTAGGAAGTTATGATTCACCAATGACATCGACGATGATCGGCTAGTGAATTAGGATATATACGTCACCAGCTGACCCGGTAAAAGCTGTTCCGCCATATAAATTATTTCTAGATATATAAACTAATTTTCTTTTTCTGTATAGCGACAGCTTAATCACCTAGCGGTATAAAATATACTTTACGACCTATTCTCATTCCTACCAAGTAAACATAAACAAATTCATAATAATCGGTCGAGCCGTTTGGGAGGTGTACGACCACAAACACCGTGGCACGAGTAGCCAGATATATATATATATATATATATATATATATATATATATATATATATATATATATATATATATATATATATATATTTATATATTTATATATATATATTTATATATTTATATATATATATATATATATATATATATATATATGTAGATTAGGTTACAATCTATTATACCTGCAGCGCTGTATGGTCGCCGGCGCAGCGGAGTGTGTGGGGTAAGTCACAGGAGCACTCGGCGGCGGGACGCGCGCTCAGTCCTGGGCAGCGCCACTGCGCGCTCGCCGCCACGAACCACACGCACAGCACGCACACCGCGCGGGTTAGCCACATCCTGGAATAAAAAATAACAATTTTAATTTGAAATATTTTTAGGAAGGATACCTAACGCAGATATGCTGAGACGGGTGAATATGTGTGTCCCTGATGGATATGTAGGACGGCGACGCCGGGCCCGGCTGCTGGCAGTGCCGCGCGGCCGCACCAACCTACTGGGTGAGGCGTCGCTGACGCGCGCACTGCGTACTCTCAACCTTATAGCTGAAGAGACTGACCTATTTTGTATTGCACTGACTGAATTTACAAGATTGGCATTATTTGTAATACATATGTTATAAACTTAAATGAACTTATTATAATAAGTATTAGACACTATCGCATTAGGTATAAACCTGTAACGATATGTGTAATTTTGGATAAAAAGATAAATAAATAAAAATAAAATAAATAAAACAATTTAACATTTGTAGTTTTAACGTTTTTATCATGGTATGCAAAAGAGGTATTAATATATTTTGTAGAAAATTATTTTTATACTGCTCCGGCCATAATTTTTTTTATTATTAAACTTCTTTACAATGTGTTAACAGGATATCCCAAAATAGTATTATAAACACATAATAATAATAGTATGCCGTAATATTTAACATATTACAAATTTTTGAACTTCAAGCAACTGCTTTGAATTTCGACAGGCTACTGTGATATCAATGTCATATGCAATTAAATTAATGAGTCGTATGACTATGAAATCTTACAAACTTTGAAATAACGAATTCAAGGTCCAGCCAAATTTGGATCAATCGAATTTATCCTCATCTAATCCACAACAGTCAGCGCACTAGTGGCGATATGACCGTTTAAGCCGTTGATGTTTAAATGATTCATCTGTGCGATTGTGTACGCTCAATCTGTGCCCAAAAGTCGTGCAGTAGTTTATTTTTAAGCATGTCAATTTATTAATAGTCTTGTTATGTAATGTTAAGTTTAAAATAAGTCATTAAGGTTGTTCACCTAATCGTAAAAATTGTCGGTTAGGTTTAATCTAAATCTACATAAAATATTTATGGTACTGGCACATGCCACATTTAATAAAAAAAATAAAGCAATATAGAATCATTTGGGTAACAAAAAGATCTAATTTGGCTTGCGATACCAAAGACTGAAATTTTTAATACGTTGACATAATAAAGTATATTTGCGATTAATACCAGAAGCACACTGCTTAATCCATGAACTACCTTTGTTGAATCATAATCCTCACTAATATTATAAATGCGAATGTAAGCTCGTTTGTTTTGTCACGGTTCACGTCTTAATTACTAGACCGATCATTATAAAGTTTCGTATACACGTTGTCAGGAATACATAAAAGGTCATTGAGTACCTCTCGTCCACATAAAGTACTGCTCCCGAGGGATAGAAAATTTACATAACCTACATTTACGCGAGTGAAGCCGCAGGCAATATCTTGTCTCAAATAAATAAAGTATGTGGGAAACATTGTTAATCTAGGCAAAGAGCTTTTTGTCTGCATTCTAACACATAAATCTGAAATACACACGCAAAGTTCGGGTAATCCATAAGTACAATTTCCACCCAATGAACGTATTGAAACTAAACAAAAAGCCGCAAAATTGTCAACGCGTCTGAAGTTGTGTGAGTAGGTAGGTACGGCATAAGTATCGTGTGAAGAGGCAATTCCGGTCATAACGTGGTGCTTGCAGAAGAATCGCTACGTACGTGTGCTTGCGACGTTATGGGACGTTTGCACTGAGTGATGGCCGAACGGCTGGGTAACCGAACAATGCATGACCGATGGCGGTTCTCTTATCTACACTAATATTATAAAGAGATAGAATTGTTTGTAGGGAATTAACTCAAAAACGGATAGCATGATTTTTATAATTTTTCAGCATTATAAATGTACACATACACAGGTATCACAAGCCACGGGAGTATTAATTATAACGTGCATGACACCGCAGGAGACAGGTATGAAAAAATATTTATAAATATGTCGTATGTAGTAATATTTAATAACTTTAGTAGGCTAGCTAGTTTAAAATTCAGGCTGCGACCTATAAGGCTAAGTTTAAGTAAGAAATATTTAGATTACTTCTTAAATCATTTTGTCTACGTTAGTTGCAAGATTGAATTATGTATAATTTATTATTTGAATGATCATTTACAACCTATTTGTAAGCAAATCGATGCGAAAAGCCAATAAGTTCCATAAAAAGTGACAAAATAATAATTGGCCCCACTTACATCCCAAACTAGCAAATATGCATGCATTTTTTATGTACAATTGTACATATTAACGCCGATGGCTGATCTTAGTCTTTCAATCATATGACGTAGGTCTAGAGTTTAGTTTAGTTTAGTTTTAGTTTACTATAGAAATCATAGCTTTGCTAAAATGATGTGAGTCTAGTTGTGAGAAATACTAAGGGCATTTCAAATAAAAATAATTTACTGTATGAAACACTATATATACAAAAACTCAGTAACTCAAAAATAAAAATACAATTTAAGTCGCTTACATCATAGCCCTTATTCCTAATCTAAGTGCCCGACCTAAGTCGGGCACTTGTATGTATATTGCTCTTTTTCTAAAAAAAGAGCAATATACATACATAACTATCGATAATAACTGTGAGTGTCGGATATATAAAATAAAAAATTAAATTATATTTATAATAACCTACAACACACAATAACATGATAAATCTAGGACGCCACAAAAAGAGGAGACAAGTCAAAAACAAATACGTTACCGCTGAACTACAATACTGTATCACTGGTCATCGATGACTGGGTGTCTCCAAAATGTTTTGAATTGAAAACTGGTAGACTGACAACTATACAAAGATGGTCCAAGCTTTAAAGGTTTGCATCAATCAGTTGTCCTCGCCTCATAGCCGATGTGCCTCTTGTTCTTAATCTCGGTTGCTGCTGGTACTTTGCGGAACCATCCCAAGTACCTTGGGTTGAGAATCCAAAAGCGATTAAACTTTATATTTTAAACCATGATTGATTTCAGTGTATAGCGTAGTGATTTAAGAGGTCACTTCGCCACTGTCATTATGCGGAGTATTGTAGGTTCCATACTTACATGGAACAAAAACAATTATGACCCACATATACTTGTTCCAAGTTTGGAACTGCTTTGTATTGGTTGTTTGCAAAGTCCAATTCGTCGCGATACTGGCATCATCTAGAACGATCTTGTCTTACTAACAATTTATATTCATCAAATCTGCATCGCAGCTACAGCACTTTGATTATAACTTGAGAACATAATTATATTAATTTATTGAATCGATAATTGTGGACATTACAAAATGTTCGTACCTTATTATTCTCATAATAAATTCATGTATGAATGCTCCAATTATAACTTAATAAGAATTTTATTAAAGGAACAAAATGAACAGATACAATGTAGGTTTTCATAATTAAAGCGCCATGGATCTTGCCTTAGGTTATAATTATTTTTCTTTGAAATCATTATTCGAGCGGGACTGTTTATACAATGCTCTACGTCAAACAAAATAAAAACATAATTATTGTTTTGTTTACTACAATAATTATAGCTGTTTATTTCAACAGTTACCTAAGCTAATATTTTGCGTTCATTTTGATTTTATTAACATTATCGATTGATGTTTGTATCTATGCACAATAAATGATTACGTTCTTATATTGATACTATGTTATATTTATTTTCCTTGAGAAGAAGGCAAAGTTTATTTTGACAACAGCTATGTTTACATGCCACAGCAGACTTGGCACTTTATCACCGGGCACGTTGACAGATTGTTTACATTCCAGAACAGACTTAACGCCTTATCAACAGTCTATCGGAGACATTGCTAAATATCGCAAAAATACATTGCCCGACCCGGTAAACGAACCCAGGATCTAACTCGCTAAGACCAACCCGGCAGTCCCTACCAACAATATCCATTGTTATTTAGTATAATAGTATAATTTAGTATACGAGTCTTCTTCTCCCTAGCCTTTATTATTCCCAAGTCACTTGGGGTCGGCTTTTCTGGTCTAACAGGATTTGACTGGATATCAGTTTTTACACGGAGCGGCTGCCACCTGTCCTCCGCAACCCGAAGGCTAACGATACCCTAAGGCTAGAGCAGTATCAGGATATTATAGGGTACTGACTTCCCAATAACGACTGTCATAGATGTTCATGGCAGCCGGGACGGACGGCTTAACGTGCTCTCCGAGGCACGGAGCAGGCGATAATTGTCAATCAATACGCACATAATTTCGAAAAGTCATATAACTTCCGAAAGTCAGAGGTGCGCGACGTGGGCTCGAACCCGAAACCTTCTGCATTGCAGTCTGTTGGTCTCCCCACTGAGCTATCGCTGCTATTATTATTATTTAGTATACGAGTAGACTCTACTTAAACATCAATTAACTTAAATACCTATCTGTTAATAACAGACTAATTTCATTTAAGTCTTCAGCTTAAGAAATATTTAGCATATTCCCAAATTACTACGGGCAACCATTAGATTCAAAACTAGAACATATGAAATTAAGCTTTTGAATGAAAGGTATACAATGTATAGAATCAACTCAAACAATTTCCTCGAAACCCAAACCCTATTTCGTCCTTACAGAATAAAATACAAGTATGCATTAATACCACTCATAAACCTAAATAAAAAAATTCAACCCCGTGAACCGTGTCAAAGTAGAAATTACAAGTAAAATCGTTGTAATAAGAAATACACGTCCGCTGTCACTCATATACGAATCAAAGAGAATTTGTCTCAGATTTACAAATCAAAATATCAAAGAAGTGTCACTCAAGTATTTATAGCGAACATACATATGACACGTTTGCCGTATATCATTTTGTCGTTTTTTTAAGTACAACCCTTAAAGTTGATTGGTGTGACAGGTACAGATGAGTGAAACAGTGTTCGAATCTAATAAAAGGCGTAATATTTAATATGGTCTTTTGGTATCTGTACTTACTTATTTGTATGTCCCTTAAGAGGCGAGTAGTAGGCATAAGGAATACCTTCGCCAGAAAAATTCTAGATAGCAGCATAGAGTCTGGCAATGTGCCTGGATGGCAATGGGATCTCTTATTACGTGGGACTTAAGAGGTAGCTGGCAAAATATGTATGTAATACACTTCTACCAATACCGTCGAGAATATCAAGATGTAAATCTTCTCACAATTGTTTATTATAGTAACAAAAATATTACATACATACATAGTCTTCCAGCTATACCGCCAAAAGGGTATCACCCCCACATTTCGCCAGATTTGGTTTCAAGTCTTGCATAAGAGGAGGCGAGCCAATTGCCGTTTACTGGACACAAGAACAGATTTCGTGCAGCTATTGAGAATTACTTGACAGCAAAATGGAATTATATTTTGCCTAACATGGCAATCATGCCTGAGACATGAGGTGAGCACAATAGTTGCTTTTAATACTGCTGCTTCATCGAAACGTAAGAAATATTTTTTTTTTTTCAAAATTTATCTTTTATGTTTGTGTATACCTTGTACCCAACTGTACCAATTTTAGAACTTCGTAGAAAGCCTTTTTGTATATTGTATATTATTCCACTCACGATGGATGAAACATTTAGGTCGTTTAACCGGGTTTTATCCTTTGCTGGTATCACTATCTTTGCCAAACACAATTGGGATGCAAAACCATGGTTATGCTTACAAATCTTCAATTTCATGATTGGATTCTTTTGTTTCATATTCACTACTGGGTTCGTCGTAACCATGTACGCTGACTTTCTTTTGTGGATCCAAGGAGCTTGCATCTGGACTACAGGCGTCATCATGTCTATAACTCTAGGAGTCTGTCTCATCTTCAGAAAGGATTTCCGGAATTTTCTCATAGAAATGGTGTTCAATGATGGAATGCTGGAGATGCCTCTGATAGAGTATCTTTTGAAGACGTCCTTGAATACTCCTAAATTGAAGGAGTTAAAGGATCTTATAGTTGACTCACAAGCGAAGTTGCTAAAATATACAAGACTTTTGCTGAAGACATACGTGGCGTGTGTCTTTATATGTGCCACTCTGTATCTTTGCGGTCCAATTTACTTGATGATCACAACAGAAGATCCATCGTTACGTCTCTTAGGTAAGAACTTTATGATATTAAATTCATTTTTTTTTAAATCAATGTCTCTTGGTTGGTCCCAATAGTAAAATAATTATTGAAGAATCATTAAATTTAAAAGTGACCCCAATATTTGGTTTGATAGATCGACAATTCTGTTTTTAATAGTTTTTGCGTTATTGCAGCAGCGTCAAACAATTGGCACTGTTTTGTTTCTCAACGGTTGCGATAGCAAAGGCGAGGATTCCTTGAAATGACCATTGTACTCAAATTTTATTTACAACGTATAAATAACTTAACGAAGTACTTATGTTTGAATTATTCTGTTCTAGCCTTCGACATGTGGTTTCCATGGAGTTTACAGAATATGAACGTATATGTCGTCTCAATGATATTCAATGTTTACAGTGCTTATTTGTGTTGCATTGGTAAGTTGCTAAATTTCGATACATTTATGTAAATTAAGTTAAAAAAATGATATTAATAGTTCAGGTAAATTACAATTTACATGAAAATACGATAAAATTTACATCAGCAAACATTTTCGGCATCCCTGATACTAATACGTAATCTAAGCCTATTCTATTATTGCCACAAATGCAGACATAATAATATAGCGTCTACTACTACTAGGCATAAAATATTCATTAACGTATTAAAGGCTTATTTTGTAGTTTCTTCACGATTTTAGCTTATCCTGGACTACAGTCAACAATAATTTTGTTACTCGGCCAGCTTATTCGTCAGTTGAGGATATTGTCATACATACTTGCGAATCTTAACGAACTAGTGTTGGAAATGACAGGCGTCCAAGATGCGAACTGGCAAGCCTGTTGTACCATCGTGCTGTCTCAGTGTATTGACCATTATGCGAAGATTAAAAGGTTACGTAGATTCAAATATTATAATGTAGTTTGTAGTGCTAGGTCTGTTTATAGAGACCTAGCTAAGCGGCTGATCGACGAAAGAAAGAATAAGTATTGCCATTCAACGTGGCAATGCTACCAGTCTTCTGGTCACGTTGCCAATTGATGACGATGCGGAGGCATATTATGACGCTTTTTAATTTTGTTGTTTTATATTTCTCCTTAGTTTATATTTCTTGTAATTTGTGTATATATTTCTTTTTATGTTGGTCTTATTCTAACTAATATTATAAAAAGAGCAATTAATTTGTGACGACATATAGACCAATGTAATATAGTTTAGATTCTTATTTCCACTTTATATGGATTTATTTTGACTACCAGTCATAAAAACATAAAAATTATTATAAGCAGCTTGAACTATCTGTTATATCGAGTCTTTGTATTATTATTAAAATAAAAGTATTCATAGCTCACTACTGCCTAAATAAATGTAAATGTGATACATTTCTATGTGGTACATGGTCCTCTGACCATTTATCGGGCACATCTCGAGACTTCGTGTGACTAATGTGAATTTCCCAGCAATAAAACTTAAGAACACTCGATTCTAACTTATAACTTTAAACATAAGCAAAGTTATATACAGGACGAATAAAGTATTGAATTACCAGATGAAGTAGAGCTGTCACTGTATCTTCGGAAATGACACGCCATTGTATCAATAAAATAGTACACAATGATAATTTGATTACCGTAATAGGTACATTAGTTACATTTTAATTTCCATACAGAGTTATTATAAACATGAATATCGATATTCACATAGTAATTTCTGTTTTTATAGGTTCAGCAATAGATTGAACGTTATCTGCCGACCGTTTTACTTAGCACTCATATTAGTGGCAATTATGTTGGTCTGTGTGTGTTCGGTGAAAATCGCCATTTCGGTAAGTATGGACTGGCTCACATTCACCTTCGCGCAGCTATAGATACTAATCGTTGCGAACGTTTCATATTCTAAGATTAAATTGGAATTTAAATTATTTCTCTATATAGAGAAATAGCGAAAACGCTGACCGACGCTTCCCGTGGCCAGACGGCTTGTCTTACAGGAAATAATGAGCATTGCCATTTCAACGTGGCAATGCTGCCAGTCTCTTGGGCACCCTACCAGTCGACTGTAATGCGTAGGAATTCTATGACATCTATTAGAGGGTTTTACTTTTAGGCGACGTAATTTTAGTATAGACTCTATGTACAGTTTATAGACCTCAGAGCAACATATGTTCTTTCACGACAAAATGCACGGCTATTGTGAAATTGTTTTTTGGAACCACAGGACTGCGGACAAAATGTAGTTCATTATTACCTAAATTATTTTTCCTTAATTTAATATTTGAAGTTTTGTGAACGATTGCCAACTTAAAAAAATTGCTTCATTTCGCATAATTTCGGTTTGTAAAGTATAAGTCGATGTCAGTACCAACTTTGGCAATACAGATAATTAAATTTTATTGTTCGGTCCCTTCGTATGAATAGCGATGGATCGTTAGATTAAAGAGATATGGAACAAATTGGAGTGGAATTTAATCTTTATGTGTCTGTGAAGTTTAAACTATCGCCTATTGTGTTAAATAGAATTTCTGAGAGATATCAAAAAGGGCAATAGTATAGAGAGCTGGATAATTGCTACAAATATTGTAATGACCAGACCAGGTTAGGAGTACCGTAAACCTATGAGCGTGCAAGAATTTAATAGTAATGAGTGAAGATTGCACATGGCGTAATGGTTTAAGTGGTTTCTTTGCCACTGCCGCTGCGCCGTCTTGTGGGTTCCACGAAGATATTCCAATTCTGGGTATTTTTTACGTCCGTTGTTTGTAAAGTCCACCGCGGCACAGGAATTATTCCAAGTGGTATAGTCCTTAAAAGAAACAAAAATCAAAATATGATATTGGAGTGCAAGCAAGTAGAAATTCATAGTCAAATCTATCCTACATGCGTGAATAAAATAAATGTATATTGTAATGAAATATCACGAGTGATGTTTAAAATTGACACAGAAATATATTTTGTCTGCCTAGACATCATAATAATGTTTCTGGGAAATCAGACTTTATTACATTGGGAAATAATAATAATATATCAGGCTCCTTGTGATAATTTGTTATATACTTAGTAATGAAGAACTAGCAATCTGAGAAAAAGGACCTAACATATAATATTCGTACAGGTCTCAAAAGAAATGTCAAGCAGACGTCCAGATGCCATCCCTTATTATTTTGGTAGACTACTAGTTTAGATTATTCCTTTTGCCACAATTGTTTATGAAAAAAAAAAGAAATCTGTCAGTAATAATACTGACCAGCTGAACTTAATTCATAAAGTCTACTAATCAATCAAACTAAAATTTATGGTGATGGTAACCCGAGGCTTTAAACATACAAGCGAATAGTTGTGGGTTAAAATCTCACCCATTGCACTGACAACGTGCTCTTACTATTAAACGTTCTAGCTTAGCTGGATGGGTTACCAAGGTTACGTGCAATTTAAATTCCTATTAGTATTAGTTAAAAAACAAAAGCACTCATATAATTACTATGTGGTAAAACGGGTAAGAAAAGATCTACCTAATGCTTGATTAGCTGATACTTTCTGCTACCTGTTAAAATATTTAACTGGTGATAGACTGTATGAATAAGCATGAGTAAATTGGTAGTAACACTACGACAGTTTAACAAAAAATATATGATTTATTTGTATTACCCCAAGACATTTACAATATATTATATATTTAAAAAATCATCATTTGTTTCAGAACAAATTATCATTAGACACGATGAAGTATTACCTCCACGAGTTTTGTTTTATATTGGTTGTATTAAGTTTCTGTTTGCTTGGACAACAAGTTGAGAATGAGGTAAGTAATTATAAATAGTAAGGCATCAATGAAATGGTTTATGTAACTTTGGTACGTATCCAAGTTATGCAGATCATGGCTTAAAAAAGGAGTACTTAACGTATTGAGTCACAGCAGCACAATAGCGACCAGACAGAGGTTTTCAGCTAAGTAAGGCATTCCAGCAATTGACAGGCTAATTTAAAGAATCCGTATTTTAACCTATTAAGACGCCGCGGCACACCAACGGCTTCACACAATAGGTTTCCAGTTATGTTTTGCATTAAAAAAATTGTGGCTAATTTAAGGAATCCGATTTTTAACCGATTGGGTCGCAGCGCCATATCTACTGGACTGGACTCAATGGGTTTTTAATTATGTCTGTCATTCCAATAACTCACAGGTTAAAGGGAAAACAATATCAATTGCAACATTGTCGTCTACTATAATCAGGCCTGATTATAGTACACTATAATCAGGCAATATAACTTGACTATTACGTCATAACGTTCACAATTCAACGTAGACCCATGCTAGACAGCAAACATTGTTATGTTATGTTGACAGTGCTTATAATTCGGCTAATGGAGAAGTCTGCGCACCTGTGCATCTGTGTTTCACCAGGGTCGTCAATTGCCTAGTATTCTAGATTGGATATACACTTAAAGAGATGCCGAAATATTTGGCAACTCTAGAGAAAAGAATTGTCTAATAATGATACTACGCTACAAACGCACGAGCAAAGCAGTTTCATAATAACACATCTTTGTAGATAGTAATTACAAAAGTGTAAACTGATCATAACACAGATCGCTATGACAATATAAAGTAATCAAAACATGTATTTTTCTACAGTGTGAAATTTTAGAACGAGTTGTGACAGAAAAATGGTATATATTCAACAAGAATCACAAGAAGAACGTCCAAATTTTCAAGATGGCGCTGGGTCAAAGAATGCCGATATACATATTTGGATCGATAACATTATCATTACCTACGTTTACGTGGGTAAGTAAGACAATGTCTGAACTAGAAGATGATTTCTGAAGACACGATATTGTACTTACTAATCGATGAAATGCAAATCATTAGATTTAAGATAAAAAGTTATTGATCTTAAATCCATATATATTTACATTGTCTTAAAGAATGAAATGAAAAATGACCAGTCAGGCGATCCATATGCATACGCCTAATAATCCGTAACGTTGTCTAAGCCTTAAGTTTTCTGTACGTACCCAGAGGTACGCATAGAACACTTATGGTACGACTTGGAGTCCACTCGCCCCTTCTCAGCTCGCAGTTTTAGCAGCTAGCTTAGAAGTATTGCAGCTTAGAAGTTATTCGAACAAGCTTAGTCAGATTTGAATAATCTCTTTTTCACACAATTATGACGCAGTTGTATGTTGAAGTATATTGAAGTAGTTTGTAGGGGTCAGTCGCCTCGAGATAAGCCAGTTTCGTTAAGCTGGTCTAACTTGACGAACAATCAGATGTACTTGTACTCGAAAGAGTAATAGGTAATATGAACGTTGAAGCATTAATACACTCAGATATTTTTCTTTTCAGTTTATAAAAACAGGCATGTCATTCTTCACACTTGTAATGTCGGTGCTCGAAGAAGAAACCAATTAAATATATAATTTATTTGTCACCATTTATAATTAAATGTGTTCGCGCACTTTTAGTAAATTAGTCGAAATAAATGGCACTATAATGTACCTAGTGTTTTTTTTTACATATCCTAATTAATATTTGAAATTTGAAAGCTTATTTAACCATCTATCCTTTATGCAAAAAAAAACAGTATATGCGCCTTTAATGCAAAGCATACGATGATTACTACAGTACACAACTAATACTTATGTCTAAACCTGTATCACAAAATTATCGTGATTCAAATCTCCTAATTTCTATTGACTTTACCTCGACCCATCAACACTGATAATCGCGAAGAATGTTCGATAGTGTACTTTCACTGAACTCTTCAAACTCAACAATGACAACATGATATATTGTAAGGAGATATAAAGAGCCTTAAAGACGCAGCGCTAGTAAATACGACTGCTGTGTTTCAAACTTGATGCCCAGCTGAGTAATATAAGGATTTTCTGTCATCAATTTCTTAGCAGCACAGAATCTGAAACTTTGCCTGATAGACAAGAATACCTGGCCCCAATCACATGCGACCTATAACCCTAGCTGACAAAATGTGGATACAATACCTACACGTCCGGGTATTCTTTGATAACATAATGGAGAATTTTCAAACATGCAGGTTTCCTGACGATGTTTTTCTTCACCATTAAAGTGAGAGATAATTAACTATTTAATACTATATATTTAATACCCACATAACTTCGAAAATTCAGAGATTGAGAGAGCCTTGGGATTGAACTCGAAACCTCAGCGTGGCAGTCCAACGGTCTCTCACTAAGCTATGGCTGCTAGGTTAGCTAGGGATATATGTAGGTAGAAAATTAATAGGCGAAGAGTCTAATTTCTGTGGGACAGATGCTGTTCCTTAGAGCCAAGGGAGCAATAACAATTCATGTAAATCCTTCTACTGATGGACCGCCAAGTACAGATAATAGTTAATAACCAGAACTCATACAATAGATTTATAATGTCATATATTATTTACCATGAAGTAAGTACTTTATTATGAATATCCAGAGATTGATGACCATACAGATTCAAATTAATTGAAATATTACGTCGTAATAATTGTAATATCTTTAAATCCACAATATTCTGTTTTAATAACGAATACATGGAAAGCTTAAATGGGTTTAAGTAAATTATATTTTAAATTGTTTACATGCCAGCGGGTAACTTTAAAATGTCAATGTATATTATAAATTTAAATTTTTAATATAAAGAAGTGAGGTGGAGTGTTAGTCTGCCTTCTTTGTTTTTTTATTCCACCTAGGTGGCAAACAACCCAGCTGGTTGTTATCGATTACCGTAGCTTAGCAACGTGTGTTAAGCCATTGGTAATAAACTTTTGACTGCACGGATGGTGTAGTGATTTAAGTGGCCGCAACACTGCCACTGCGTCGAGTGTTGTGGGTCCGGTCCCCACACGGGACTGAAATTAGTGTGATCCATAAATAGTTTTCCCCAGTTTGGGTGTTCTTCTTCTCTGTTGTATGATATTTTAAAGTCCCTCGCGATACAGGTATTATTCCAAGTGTCTTTTAAAAATTAAAAATACCAAATCAGGCATTATTTGGTCTAAATCTAAAGCCCAAATAAATTTATGGTATTTAAAAACTTCATAATATGATACTTATTTGCAACGTTGCTACTTGTATCAGCCCTTAAAAAAAGCATTAAAGTTATACATCGGATAAAATAAATAAGTTTACCAACATGTCTTACAATTGCATTAACCTGTCAATTATTAAAATGTCAGACAAAATTAAAATCCTATTGTGTCTGGCCATCGGTGTGCCGCTGCGACTCTATGGGTTAAATCATAACACTTTAACAGTTGTTCACCAGTTTGGCTGAAACATTAAAAAAACATTTATACGAGAACTCATTATCATGTATGCATATCAAAATAAACCCCTGCAATTAAAATTTTATTACACTGCACAGTTTAGATAAAGTACAAGGTACATTCACTGCATTAGTATTCTTTGTCACCGTTCACACACTCGGGCAGGCGCCACTTCAACCCAATTAATCGTGATCCCTGTAACACCCTAATTTCAGCACTCGTGAGAGATTTGCGAGGGGTCAGCTAACACAGGTTGGTTGTCCTCACGATATATCACACAACGTTAGTGGTTTTGACATGGGACCCGCAGAGTTTTGGGCGCAAACAGTGTTTTACCCGCCAGTTATCATTCGCATTGTGATTTAGGTTTTTGAGACCTTTTTAAACTCGAGTTTATTATTGTATTATGGGTCCGTCGTCGGAATTTTTACAAAACGGAGAGAGGGCTACAATACGAATGTATGATTTTAAAGATTACCTACATACATGCAATTAAGGTTGCAAATTGATAGTATTATAGGTAACCCCTCCTGGTATGCTAAATGCTTTTGAGTGGATTCACGTCGGTAATGCAATGGATAAGGTTCAAGGCCACGACCTCTCGTTTGCAAGTCCAATGCCTTATCCAATGCAACCTAACATACATTGCTGAAACATTTCATTGTCTTGTTTTTCTTTTAAAACGATATCTCCCACACTTGTAATAAATATTCCTGTGTCGCACTTTACAAACATCGTAAGAACGGACACAAAGAATCAGACTCGGTACAACTATTTGTGGTACACTAGTTTAATCGCAAAATTACCCACTACACTAAACTCGTTTCCTAAGTAAATACATTTTACCACCACTTTTAATCCCTACAGACAATGTTAAAATTACAATAATTAAATAAAATTTCATCCAATGAAAGTCTTAACTCGAAATAAGAATTCTTTAAAACTCAAATCCTCCGTTTAAACGCTGATCCAAATTATAAGACGCTTTACCGGTTTAATTATCGAGAAGCGACTAATTAAAAATATAACGGAGGTTTGACTTCTCGACAAAGCGATTTCTTGGCAAATAAATAATTACTGAAAAATGTTATAGACACTGAACAATTGGTTAATGGCACACGTTTTGATTCATTAGGTTGAAAAAATACATTTCCCTGGTTGATATTACGGAAGTACTTTAAACTAAATAGTGAATAAAAAGGATTATGCCTGTTACTTGGCTCGAAGAAAACATTAAATAATAAATAAATTAGTTTACGCTTATTTCTTTGAAAGGGTAAGCAGAGGTGAGTCATACAAACTTTCACCAGGTATGGTTTAGGTCCTACATAATAAAGGGTCAACCTTATCATCTAATGGATCCAATTCCAGGCACCCACCGTGCTGCTAATGAGAATTTCTTGACCGAAAAATCCACCACAAAGTTCCTAGACTCAGGAATCGAACCCGAGGCCGCATTCACAATCGAGCCTCGGAGGCAGTCTATAAAAAAGTTATGCCTCTCCTCTCCCCTTTTCCGAGGTAGGTACGGATCAATGAATTCGCCTAGGTTAAAAAAAATAAAGATCAAAAGATTATGTACAAATTAACAGTGCAAATATTGTTTGATAACCATTATGTGGAGGTTGCATTTACGTTTGAATTTAATAGGGTTGATTTGTATTGCCATCATTCATTCGCCTAGCCAGCTCATACTAGGCTATACACCTGTATAGTAGTACGCCGTGTACGCCTAGTGAGAACGCCGAGCACCAAAAGCAGTGAGGAGGCACATCGTGGTAGATTTAGTGTGTAGGCCCGTTCTTACCTGGGAGAGCCCTGATCATACATAGCTTCTTCGTCTCACCGAGACGATAATGTGCATAAGGCGCAATTCATCAATTATCTTTGCAAGTTAGTGTAAAAGCGAATTGTGTAGTCGATGATCGCTGCGCTCCTTTTAACAGTCAAGGATTATTGTCTAATATCGTAAGAAATGTTGAAATCTTGAGTAGTAGAGCCTCGCTGATTTCAGTGCAAGTGATGCCTCTGGTGTTACAGGCGTCCATAGGCTACGGTGACCACTTACTATCAGGTGGGCCGTATGCTTGTTTGCCACCTTAGTGGTATAAAAAAGAAAGAAAACCTGCCTATCTCAGAGTTCTATTTAGTTTTTGAAGAGGCGTAAAGTGTGTCAATTACACTGGACACAAGCACTCTGAGATTATTTTATTTGCTTCTGACTAAGTGAAATACGGCCGAAGTAAACATATATTATTGACAACCAAACCTATAACCGGAAAAGTTAATTTAGAAATAATTCGCGATACCAAAGCACCTTAACATATATATTATACCTTATTATATAACATAATAAGACAAAACGTATTACAATTTCACTTTGCAATAGCCCATTCTATTACGTAGCACTAAAATAGAAGAAATCAGCAGTGTTCCCGTCTCCGTATCAGCTCTACGCCGTACCATTTAGGAAATAGCTCGAGTTCCCGGGTCTACATCGCGATCGCTTATCGAAACTATTCCGCCCTTATATTATTGTTTCTTTTTGGAAAAGTATCCTCACGGATAGTTTTGTATGTGTGAATGAATGAGATAATAATAGTTTGGCTAGAGTTTCATCTTGTCGTTCAATGTAATGTTGATACTGTTTCTTAAATGTAAAGTTGTTATCAGCGATGCACTCGCGATAGGCAAAGATAATTTGAACAAAATTTTGTAAATTATTTATTCTTACGTTTTTATTTATTCATAAGTACATAATAGAAAATACATAATAAATATACAAAAGAAATTCATAAAAGAAATTCGAAATTTCGAATTAAAAAAATTCGAAAGAAAGTCATATTTATTAAGCTTAGAACTTATATTACCTAAAGGCTAAACTTATTTAATTGATCTATATATAAATATAATAAATAGACTGGTTATTTTTTAAGATTCTTAAATGTAGACCAGTTAGTTTACTAAAACTATACCTTTAAAACAAAATTAAGCAATCTAAACATAGGTAAATACCACAACTACAAATCATAACATTCATAGAAAGAACGTAGGAGTCGAATTTATAAACGACAAAACTAGTTAAATTCACACGCGCGAAAAACAATCAATATTTATATTGAGATAGATACATTTTTAATATAATTTCAGTCATTTTTGGCCATCCTTACAAGGCAGCAAGGACAACATATTGCATACCTTAAGCTTACAGATTTATAATTTCAATAAACTCCAATGTCATGTCCATCACACATTTGTTTCTTTCAAACACAAAAGGTATACCTACACAGTCCTGACAAACGCAATCAATGCTTCAAAACACGCGGTACACAGAGCCAGCGCAAAACGCAGCGCATTCTTGGTGCATTCGCACCAACATTCCTAAAAACAACATGGAAGTTTCGCTCGGAAAATACGATGAACCTGGAATTCCTACAGCGCCTGTTGTTTTACTAAAACATACAGTTCTTTCATTCGTGAAATAAACTATTCACTAACTATACTGTGACTGCATAGTATAACATACCCATGTGGCTGAAATAAAAATCCGGTCAAGCCGACTCGGACTCGCGCGCCGAGGTATGATAATGTATAAAAAGTAATATACTTTTAAATGCAAAAGAAAGAAACTACTTGTCAAGTACACAAAAAAGTGAACACCGTTTGAATACCGACTACTTGAATAAGCTTGTTTATAATCAATACTTGCTGACTTGTTATTTATTATTTTCGTTAAAATGAATTTCAAGTTATACGAAGGTAGACAAAAATGCAAAACCTAGTTCGCAATCTTCGTGAGGTACCATTTTTATCTGTATTTACTTTAATTCACTTCTTCTTCTCCCTAGCCTTTATTATTCCCAAGTCACTTGGGGTCGCCTTTTCTAGTCTAACTGGATTTGACTGGATATCAGTTTTTACACGGAGCGGCTGCCACCTGACCTCCGCAACCCGAAGGCTAACCATACCCTAAGGCTAGACCAGTGTCAGGATATTATAGAGCACTGACATCCCAATAACGACTTCCATAGATGTTCATGGCAGCCGGGACCGACGGCTTAACGTGCTCTCCGAGGCACGGATATACTTTAATTCACTTTAAAGTTATAAATAAAAGTTATATTTTACTATTTCATGCCTATAATAAGTATATGTAATTTGCCAGCCCCTAACCTATATCTAAAAAGGGACAAAGCAACAATCTCTAACACGCAATATTAGTAGCATAGATTATTAGAGATGTCGATATCGTTCTAGAAACGACAGCCATGATCAAAAGAAACCGAATCTACATTAAATTTGTTTAAATTTACATGTGAGCGACAGAATTGTCGATTGGAATCTAAAGCCTAGTCTTAAGATATCCACAACTAGTTTTTACCACCGACCAACCTCGGCAGGTAAGCCACCTGCCGAGGATCTTCACACCTTATAATCAGACTAGTTGATAACCTATTAAGCTTACCTCCCGCGGCTGCTTAAAGATTTTCCCAAAAGAGTAAAGTGTGGAAATTATCAAAATCTTTATAAAATAGTTTTTGCGGCAATGCATGATATCAGTAGCCTCTAAAGGATCAAGTAACCGCTAAGCCTTTTATCTTCAAGCCGACTATACCATGTTTATTCGTAACCTACTGGTATTTAAATAGAGTCATAACGCACAGACGATAACAGACAGATAATTAAATGTGCTCCGATAAAATATATTCCAATGCCAACATAACAATACAATACCTACCCACTTGCCAACCGAATTAATTTCAGCTAAGGACCCAATTTCATCAATAGATATTTATGAGACGATAAAAACAGAATAAATACGAGTCTTTTATCCATCTATATTCTAGGTAGGGTCCTCTTTGTTTACGTACCTTTGAACGTCCACAAAAAACAATTGCCATGTTTGTTGATAAAGCCGATAGATTTCAGAGTGGACACGTATTTAGTTAAAAATATATGAAGCGGTTGTTTTCATCTCATTATATCGAGCTGTGTTTTAGGTATGCGATATTTATTTATGGGAAAGGTATATGAACTAAAGAAAATGTATAGAAAAACGTGTTAATGATCAAATGTATCTACGTGCATCGAGAAGGTAAACTTTTTGCTGCTAACAACAAAGCCGTTACCGTCGAGTCGCATCGGCGCACCGGCGACCAACAATTGACAAATCAAGTAGCTCTGGAAACTATGCACCACAAGAATATAATGCAAGGTTCTCTATATTTTTATTGTGACGGTACTTTCTCTGTCGAGATTCACCAGGTTTCAGAATATTGCTCTTCCTCCTAAACATTAAGTGATTTTGTAATTCTAGACATACATATAGATATTATTATATTATTATTATTATTAATTTTAATAAGCAATTAATATACTTTTTTTTTTTAATTATTGTTGTTTCACAATTTGTTATTTTTTATGATAAAGAGCTGTAAAAGCTATCTTTTATTTTACAATTAATTGTGTATATGTTGCTACTTAGGGTTCCAGCGAGTCAATCAATCTGATTTGAATAATCAGATCTCTAAATTTGCATGAGCCTGCACATCATATAAACTACATATTATGATAGACCTAATGTAATAACTTAAGAAATACAAATACGTGTTTAAAAATCATAAAGGCTTGATATAAGTATCAAATAAATTATATTATTTCTAAATCTCGTCAATCGTGAGTTTCTGACTTATAAATCGAAAAAATCTCAATAACAGCATCTGAGCATTATGAAATGTTCTATGCACATACATAACAGACTCGCATTTTAATACATAGTTGTATTATATAGCCCATAGAAGACGTTCAGAGGTAAAAAAAAGGTATTTAAATGTACTAGTTATCGCCAAGTAGTCGAAATTCGACCATGATTTATTTAAATTTTACGTTTGATCGTTATTTTACTGTCTATAACTATACCCTTAATATAATTATCACATTTTATTTAGTCATCTACTTCACATACATAATATGTAACCATAGTTACGAAGAATTCTACGACATCAGCCAAACAATACCGAAATACTACGAACGCAATTCGACTGCTTGCGTCAAATACATGGTTGTGTGCGTGTAGTGTTTTTCATTAATTTAATGTATTTCTAATGCATATTTAATATACATATTAAGATTCGCCACTCCTTCCCCATATAAACTTTAACTGTGTCAAATTTCAAACTTCTCCGTTCACGCAATTTTCGTAAAAAGGGGTACAAAGATTTTACTTCACGTATTAATATAAAGATATAATCTTCTGCGAACGAATACAAAATATACTGTATATATACTAAATATTATATAATATATGATATAGATATATCACTTTGATAAGTGACATATCTAGTGTATTTTGACCGAACATCTATGTATATTACACGCTGTTTTACCAAAAGCAACAATGTACAAACAACATCGATCTTAAGAAATGACCAACTTGTGGTATATTGTTAGTACAAGAGCATAATAGTAATTCAGTGTTTGCCCCGCTAGGAAATAGCACAGTCGGAGTAAACCTCTTGGGTCCAGCTCGCGCCGTCCACTGGATACATTCAATTTAGTGTTTGTTACTAGTTCAAAGTTTATAGAGGAACTACAGTTCGCTCTCACCTGCATTGTAACTCGGCTAAGTGAAATTTTGGTCCAACAACATCTTGTAAACTAAATTTCGTGATTGTCGCTTGTAAGATTTAGTTTACGGTGACTATATTGTAAGCACTATGTAAATAAATATTGAAAGCTATGTACGCAGGCTTGTCGTTTGTTTAATGTTTATGAATGAAATAGGTAAAATTTTCTCCGTAAGGGACTAACGTGCGAAAATTCCAAGTTAATACTAATATTCAATTGTACTAATAAGTTTGTGAAGGCTTACGCTTTTATGGATTGTATATGTCTGCAATAAATTATTCTGATTATTATATTCCTTTGAAATTAAACTGCTATATACGGATTTTATCGCGTTGTTTATTTGACACTTCATTACAAAATTTTGTATATAGCAGTTTAATTTCAATGAATAATATTCGCGTAAATAGAAGACAATATTATATTATATTCCTTATATGTTCCCAGTATTTTCATAGATAATATTTCATAATAATTTTATTGACCCACGTCATTGTATCCACAAAGGGCTAGACAGAGGCACATATATCATACTCATACAAATAGTAAGCCTTCACCTCAACAGTAAAATAAAATACCTATTGCCGTCTACATCACATTAGCTATCTCTTGGATGCTACTGAGTATCAAAAACTCAATTATACTTAGCCCTAACCATGTATTGACCCGGAATTCACGATTGGTCAATATTAGCGCAAACAAAAATCAAAGGGAAACTAAGTAGTCACCATATATTTTAGTAACAAATTCCACGAAAGACAGATTAATTGAAATTTACTGATTACGCAATGATACTAGTGGCGACCTAGCCACTACCACCATACCACTATTCAATAATAAGTGAACGATTCCCATACGAAAAAAGTTTGTTCGGATTCTTGCACATGAGCTTTGCCAGAATGCAACAGGGACCTGACATTGCAAGCAGCCAGAGGCTACGGTATCATAAGCTTACTTTACAACTCAGTAGGATAAACAAATAAAGTAAAGACTCCATTGAATCCTGCTTCTCAAAAAATATGATTAGTCAGTCGTATCTAGTTGGAAGGTAGACCGAATACACTTGAGGATAATAAAGTAAAAATATTGAAGAAGAATATCATTTTAATTTATTACGTCTAATAAAATTACCACCTCTTCAGATTCTGGAACCGCACTTAAGATTTCGGCTAAAAATAACTCGGTCCGTGACCACCCGTGGGCGTATTAGGGTCAGGTTTGTTTTGAACGGAGTTTTATGAATACGCTTACATTTTGGTTTGGCTTTTGCATTGGTACAATTATTTAGCCGTAAGGTTATATTTATATGTAAAAACTAGATTTTACTCACAGCTTCACTTGCATAAATGAAGATTAGGTTAAGTTAGTAACAGTATATTTTCTGGATGAAAGGTACCTTATGTCTTCTTCTGTCCCCTGACAATGGGAATGCGAATTTTCGTGATGATCGGTCGAGTAGTTAAGGCGTGAAAGCGTAACATACAAACAAACTCACATTCACATTTATAATATTAATTAGGATTCTCAATTTGAATTAGTAACTTGTGTAAATGTTTAATAAGTTGTTTGTACGTAAATATCGTTAATAAACAACATCAGCTCGTAATTTTCTTCTAATCGAAAAAGTTTGTGATTGATTATGGCCTTAATTTAAGGATGCTATTGTGGAGGCGTTAGGTATAACAAAATCGTTTTATAAGAAACTTATTTTTCCAACTTTACGTAGTAAGGAGTATTTTCAGTAAGTTCAATTAATACAGGGAGCAAATTTTTAAAAACAGAAATAACCGAATTTTCGCTAACAGAAATAACGGCATCCTAGATGATTTCGATTATACAGCGTAATGTAAATCTGATAGATAACGTATGTGCCTTATCGCTGGATCTATGTATATGTTAATTTAAAAGATATAATTTATTTATAATTAAAGACATCGAAACACATACACGTTATCAGGAGAACAGAAAAGGTCATATGGTACCTTCCATCCAGAAAGAAGTACTGTTGCCAACCTAATCTAAACTAAGCTACATTTAAGCAAGCGAGGCCGCGGGCAAAATCTAGTATCTACTACTAGAACAAGCAGTAAGTGACAATAAAAGTGACAGTTGTGACATATGAAACAGTCATTACAGAAATGACATGGTGCAGAAGAAGTTCCTTACAATACAACAAGCAAAATCAATGTACGTGGGCCGAATGTAGTAAGTGATTGACATACGACTGATTTAAATACGACCGAATTCAGTAGTAGGTAAATGGTAAGTACAATGATTGCAGCTCCTTACAAATATAATTTATAAAATGAGCCGCATTGTAAGATTAAAAAGACTGGCTGTGAGTTTCTTGCCATTAGTTTTACACCCTTGCTTTACTGAACGCAGCAACAGGTAAATGTAAATTCATATTATAGTTTAGTTCGTGTAATCTTGACGTTCTTCTTCTTCTCTCTTAGCCTTTATTATTCCCAAGTCACTTGGGGTCGGCTTTTCTGGTCTAACCGGATTTGACTGGATATCAGTTTTTACACGGAGCGGCTGCCACCTGACCTCCGCAACCCGAAGGCTAACGATACCCTAAGGCTAGACCAGTGTCAGGATATTAGAGGGTACTGACTTCCCAATAACGACTGCCATAGATGTTCATGGCAGGCGGGACCGACGGCTTAACGTGCTCTCCGAGGCACGGAGCAGGCGATAATTGTGAATTAATACGCACATAATTACGAAATTTCATATAACTTCCGAAAGTCAGAGGTGCGCTATTTAGAGGTTGTTTATTTTATTTTGTTAGATCCGGTTGTCATAACCTATAATATTCTATCACATAGGTACACACAACACCATCTAGCCCAAACTAAGCAGAACTTGTACTATGGGTACTAGACAATGGATAAACATACATATATACTTTCTTTTTTTTATAAATACATAACTACATATTATACATAGAAACACCCAAGTCAAGACAAACATCCATGTTCATGCACACAAATGTTTGACTTTTGCGGGAATCGAACCCGCGACCTTAGGCGTGGCAGTGGGTTACCCTTAATATTGTAAATGATTATAAGTCCGCTACCTGATGTACTTTTCATTTAAAACTACATGCATTCAATAGACGTGACATTAAGAAAATGAATATTTTAATATATCTCCTGACCGTCACCATAGCATCGACAATTTTGCTATTAATCATTAATTTCATACATGCGCACACAGTTATTACTATAATGATAAACTCTTAACGTAATGGCAATCACGCAGATCGATTTATCTATAAGATTAAAGAGCATATAAAGCAGTTGATCCTAGCAGCCGCATATGACTGTCGAAACGAGGAGTCGGTGTCTTCAAATATTCTGACATATTCCAATTATATTAGGGTCAGATTGTTGGACTAGCTAAGGCTAACGGTACATTATATTCCCTTTGATCTGATGGCAGTCATACCTAGGAAAACTAATATTCAGCTTTATCTGGTTAGTTTGGTACGCTGACCCTCATATAATTGGTAGTAAATAGGAAAGGTTGGAAGTATGTCAAAAATACTAAATCTCAGCACAAAAATACAAGTTCATATCACAATTAGACTGGCGCACCAAATCCGCACTCTCCCCAAAAAGCTAAGTCTCTCAGCGCATTCTCGAACGTGCACAACGTCACCGGATGACTTGTTAGCGCACGTCGAAGCACTTGAAGTTAAAACGCAACAAAACTGACACGCAGTCGACCGTGTTGAAGGTAGTTCCGACTTCGGATTATGGTCGCTAAATTGGTCATCATAACTTGAATGAAATCTTTCGGATGAAGTAACGGGATTGTGGATAAATCTTGTGTTTTTAAAATTGGATATAAGATAATTAATTTCGCGCAAAGAATAAGCATTGCAATTCTATGTAGCAATGCTGCCAGTCGTCTGGGCACACTACCAGTCAACTGTAATGCGGAGGAATTCTATACGCCTATCAGAGGATTGTTTTAGGCTTGTTTTGTATTTTTTTTCTAATTTTGTTTTATAATATTTCAGGTAAGTAGAAATTAGTTCTGAAGAATTATTCAATTTAATAATATTTATATACAATAAATATCCTGTTGTTCTGTTTATGGTACCTTTTATAATAAACAAAACAATAATTATAATACTAATATAATATACTTGATATAGATCTGACTTTGTAGTGGTGTCTGGGTTAGCCTTTTTAATAGCGAAAACAATGCTAGCACATTATAACGATGATATAAAGGTACCTTGGGAAATATTTAATTTTCTTCATCTAACTTGCCATAAGTGCTTAACTTTGTTTAAAAAATATATTGTATTGTCAAACTCTTCGGTAAAGTGTACCTACACTTTACCGTGAAGAAAAGTACCTACCCACGCCACTATGTACAGATTATAAATTGATGGCAAGTCCCTTTTACATTATTTGCTATCATCGAACATCAATTTTTACAGCAAAGCTCGCCTCTAACATTTTTTAAACACAGTTTTTATTGTTTTTATTGTACATAGCACTTAATAAACATACTCTTATAATATTTTTATTAGACAAAACATCGTATTTCCCCGTTGAATCATTTTCAATTATTATTTAATTAACAAGCTGATTTACCGAATAAATAAATCTGATGCAATTTCACGCTAAGGAAAATAATAAAGTATTTGAACATGTAATAATTTTCATGTAATATAATTATCGAGCATGTACCTTGGGTTGCAATTAACATATTGCCATTTATATTTAACTAATATAATAATATAATAATAATATTCTACCAAATACACACAACACCATCTAGCCCAAACTAAGCAGAGCTTGTACTATGGGTACTAGACAATGGATAAACATACATATATACATTTTTTTTTGTAAATACATACATATTATACATAGAAACACCTAGACCAAGACAAACATCCATGTTCATGCACACAAATGTTTGACTTGTGCGGGAATCGAACCCGCGACCTCAGGCGTGGCAGTCGGTTACACTAACCACTACGCCGTAGAGGCCGACGAACTGATTGTGTACAGATGACCATGTGTGTATATATGTATGTATTTGTGTTGTTATTTTATATCATGACTAGCGCTCGCTCCAGGTTTTAGGCCATGGATGTAATTTAACAACGATATTGTTTAGTCAAAATCTCAGTGTTTGGCTGGATGGCTGGGTGAAGAGACTATACCTATATTTTATCCCAGATCATATTTGAATATATATAATATACGCCTTGTTTCCAGAGCCGTTTATATTAATATAATTAAAAATAGGTTGCGGTGCATCCTTCTTCGAGGACTTCACTTCGCAGAAAGAGACGGTAGAGCAGAGCCAAAAGGAGAACGATCTTGCGGATCCTATCCGATGCCGGCAGACTAACCCGCGCCGTTGCAAAGGTCACGGGCGAAACAATGGTGGCCCGCAGATATACCCGAGCGTCGGCTCAGAGTCATTAGTTCTGCATTAGACCCTGACGGGTGAATCGCTTGTGTAGTTACTGGCGGCTAACCACCCACACCAAACTCAAGAGGTGGCACATCGAGTAGTTTTAGTCAGTATACCTGGACTTAACCGAGAGAGTCCGATTTAACTACCCGGTCTTCAGCATACAGCATTTCTCCAGGTACAAAATGCACCCATCACCTCTATACGTATATGTATAACGGAAGACGGAGGGTTGGTTCGTTATCGTTCTCTATAGCTAGGTACAGCTAAATATCGTGGGCGTATATGGGAATGTGTCGGATCAAATAATAAAACCAATGTAGGGTTAATACAGTTCAATTATAATTGGCAAGAAATTACAATCAGCTATCACTTATTAGGTAACTTCACAATGTTTTATTAAATCACCTCGGAACGCGAGATAGTCGCTACGCACACACAGCACTACTACCACTTAACCGATGTTATTCGTACGACGGTTCGCAACCACTCTGCTGTCCCGTCTGCCCGCTGATCGTCAAGTCCTCCCTTCGCATGGAGGCCGCAATGTGTAACGTAGATTCTGTCGAACGCCAATAGAATGCGTTGGCGTTCCCATTTAAAATCAACTCGATGACGACATGTATATCATATAAGCCTAGCAGTTATCAGTGAAATTTTAAACCAGCGACGCAGATTTTTCTTTGATCGCGTTATGAATAAATTATGAAAATGTTGTGAGAAAACAAGATCTATAAAATACTTTTATGAGCACGCCAAAAGCTCACGAAACAGCACCTGTATCCCTTTGACTATACATAATACGGGTAATATTTAATGGTACATAGTTTTATGCAAGTAGGCGCATTTAACATGTTTTATTTAATGATTGCGTCTGTACGCGCGTACTGCGATGCAGTGTTCGTTTCCATTGCAATGAAAGGAACTTCTATACACAAATAATTTCTACTAAACGCGTTGACGTAACATAAGCGCAGCTTCAAATGACTGTATCCGTAAAGAGGTATATGTATATATAACTACATTACTAGCCAAATCAGTGTAATAAATATTACGGTCATATTTGGCTAGTTATGTTCAAATCCAATGTTACAGGACGTGACCATATTGCTATTTATCGTGCACATTACCAGAACCCATACAACTTTTGTCAATATCTAAATGTAATAAAAACATACACAAACAAACACAAGAAAAACACACGCACTTACTTTTTATCTTACACACTTACCATCGATGACTTATCGAGAATCGGACCCAAAACCATCATCCAAATCAAACAATCGACGGGGCCGCGCGAATCACTTTCACATGCGGTCGCGACTCCACCGAGGTTTCGGCCCGCCGGCCGTATGCAACGGCAGGCCACTACACAACAAGACTAAACCTTGACCATGCTAGCTTAAGCCACGGGATTTCTAAACAATCTAGTCAATATTTATATATGTGTTCTCTTTTTAATTGGCTTGACCTATATGCTTCCATTTGGACAAGAAAAGTCGTGTCGTGTGAATCAATGTGCCCACACATGAACGCTTAGCACATATTAATTAGCAAGACTAGATACCTGAGTGCACAGTTAATTTGAACGTGTACCTATTTAATGTTGGATGAGGTGGTTCCGTGATTGCGAGCGATGCATAGCATAGAGAAACAAAATTGATTTTAAACTTACATAACAAATTTAAATTTGGAATAGAAACAAATATTCTGCTAATGGCTGCCAGGATGGCAAGATGGTTTAAGTGGTCAAATTGTCACTAAGACACATTGAAACATAAAATTGTGTTATATTAGTAACTGTGCCGAGTATAGGGGTTTATTAGATTTCTTCTTTTTAACAGTTTTAGTAAAATCTCCATCGAGACAGAACTCAGAACTATTAGATTACGGTATACCTAGTAAGTGTGTTGTTTTTAAGACCGACATTTGTTGATAACTCTAGCAATAGAGGTTTTAATATAGACAAGATATTACAGCGTGATCATCGCTTACAGCTAGAATTTAGCTCTTACTGAAATGGCCCAGACTGAAATAGTACCTGCATTCTGTTAAAAATCACAGGTCGCCTGTTATTTTCCTGTGGTGGGTACGCTATCAAAGCTTCTAAGGAAGTTCAGTGATGTCAGTATGTGACCAGTATTCTATATTTTGAGAACAGATTCCTTTTTCGAAACATCGAAATTCCGCGACTTATTACATCAACCAGACTTTACGCTTATTTGCCACTCTGATTGTATAAAAAAATAACAATCTAAAGGAAAAAATATCTACACATTGCTATGAAAGTGGTGGTACAGGTAAGTAATGCATTATTTACAAATATGTAAGTCTTTATCTGAATATTATTAGGTAGATAATTAATTACGATATGAGTTAAATAATATTCTTAAAATGACCTAATTATAAATGACTTACTAGTCGCCTAACAATGACTGCAATGCAGAGGGTGTCCGGTTCGAACCCACGTCGCGCACCTCTGACTTTCGGAAGTTATATGACTTTTCGAAATTATGTGCGTATTGATTGACAATTATCGCCTGCTCAGTGCCTCGGAGAGCACGTTAAGCCGTATTGGGAGAGTGTCGATACAAAAGATCCCACTGGGTCGAAGTGTCGCCGGTCTGCACTGACTGGCCCCCACATAAGACACATACATACATACTAGTCGCCTAACATAACATTCCGCTAATCTTTTCAAGGCAATATTTTTAAGCCAAGCAAATTGTTAACCGAAAATTCTGTTAGACAATTCTTAAAAATAGCACTAATTTCGACGATATACCGTGTAGACAGTCATAAACAGGCCCCTTATGTGGGGACTGAAAACATAGCTGGCGGAAAATGGTTTTGGAAGACCTTGTAACGACACATTAACAGTACCCCTAAATCCTCTAACGGACTCAACTTTACATACATACATGCATAAATTATGTACACCATATAAATGGTAAAGAAAGACTTGTAGAAAAAATTTTGGCATGTCCCTTACATTGTACGCTTATTATTTTATAAGAAGTTTTAATACATTCTCTCAGAGTGGGTCTCATAATACTATGTAGACTATACGTAAGGTAGATATGTCCCTTCCCTGAAAAGCTTTATCATTCTGCCGGCTCTGTCTATTAACATACTGCATTCAAACTTTACGGGTGGTAGCGCGAGGTAGGAGGGAGAGCCCAATGTGTGCAGATATGAGTGGACTTTCAATTGAGTGTGGACTGCAGGATCGCACATTTGTTTGAGTGTCACATCGCTAGATTGCCGCAGTGAACAATTATTTCAGTAATCCGCAGATTGATATTTTGAGTCTAGGAGTTTGTATATTTATTTTAGATGACGTAATGTGTCGTAAGGAAATCTGCATGTATGAGAGTTATCAATAATGTTTTTAATTATGTGTTAGGTCTGCCAACCCGCACTCAGCCAGTGTGGTAGACTACCCTACTATATAATCTTTAAAACACTGTTATAGGTGTTGATTATTGCCAAATTATTAATCGTGTTTTGAATATTTGACGCTAGATAGAATTGTGAGTTTACAATAATGCAGATGCGAGTAGATATTCTCCTATTAAATAAGGAATTAAATTAATTTCCTACCTATGAAACGTGAGATGTATTTAATTCAGTTCACAATAATTCTCTAAAATGCTTTACTTTTATTTAGAAACTCGATAATTTTAGTTTTTGTCGTTATCAGTATCACTGACACTGTTTTATGTTATTAACTAGCTTCAACGTCTCCTGTAAGCTTTAGGTATACCTTAGTTATGTTCTTTTAGTTTTAAAGTCTTATACAAGTTTTGTTGCAATAGAATCACTTAATCCATATATCGATTTAAAAATTCACGGTTATGTTTGTTTACCAGTGTGTACTTGTCAAATTATTTAGTATTATTATAAACCTTGATGCGACCACAAAGGTCATGGATCAAAGTTATGTAATGGTAACACATTCATTACGTGTACAACTATATATGTTACGTTGAGAAGCAAGTAACGTATATATCAATCTATAAAAAGACTAGTAGATACCTATTATAATTATTAAAAGCTAGGGGTGTTTAAATAAATATCAGGTCATGCATATTACACTCATATTGCTAAGTACAAAGTTGTTAAATTTTGTGTGTTATTAAACAGAACCCTATTAGGGCAAAGCAGCATTATTATATTTCATTATAACAATTGTAACGTTATAGTTAGTCAATCTAGTTTTAGGGACTAGATTGACCAGGGTAGTAAAGTAGCAGAGATAATATAAACAATATACTTCGCAATTACAAGGTTCTTTATTCCAAATAACACAAATTTTAGTAGGAATAAGAACTATATGTTAAACAAAAGAACAGGGCGTGGTTCTAGTAAAGGCTTGCTACGTGGTCCAGCTAGAGAGCTCAATGGACCACTTAGCTGAATCGGCAGCAGCAGCAGAAGCGGGCTGGAACCAGGGCGCGGTCTCTTATACATATATGGGCCGCCGCTGGGGAGGAGAACTCGAGAGAGGGGCGCCACCACTTCAGTGCGCGCGTAGCCGTCATGGCACGACCGGTCCGCGTGACAAAATTATAATTTTAAAAGAATAAAATAAAAGAACATATAAATTAAATGTAACATTCTAACGAGACTGTGTACATTAAAGATCTTCTTTAATTTATTGGTTCCCTATTAGTTATGTCAGAACTACCATACCTTTGGTTGTGTACTGGTTGTGCACTAACTATTTCCCGCTGATACAACACTTAATTAAACCACTACGCTATGAATGCAGTCAAATCAGTTCCTCATCTATATTTTATAAGCCCTGTATATAAACTGTCGCAATGCTGGATACGGGTCTTTTCTTAGTGTGAGAAAAGTTAGGCTATAGTTTACCATGCTGGCCCACTGGTTAGCAGAGTTCAAATGTCTTCGAGAACATAAAGAAAAGCTCTCAAACATAGAAGTTGCCTGATGATGTTTTTTCTTTACATTTAAAGCAAACGATAATTAACTAATTAATAAGCACGTAATTTCGACAAGTCAGAGGTGCAGGCCTTGAGATTGTACTCGAGTCCTATGCTTGGTGGTCCAGCGTTCTTCCACTAGGGTATCGCTGCTTACTATATTTTAGATACGAGCCAATTTACTTTTATCAGGCCTCTTTCCAAGCTCCATGGCATCAGTTCAGAAATAACGAAAACTAAAACCCGACACGTAGTCTGATATAAGAAGTAAACCTCTCTCTAGTGATTGGTCGCAAATATAAGCTCAAACTACGAGACTTAAATATCAGTCAAAGAGATTATTCAATAATCTAATAGGAAAAGCACTCCATGTCTAGTCCGTATAAAAAAATCAGCTACAACATCGTAAACTACCTTAGTTTGGTCTCTAAAATATCCAAAACAATTAATGTCTGCAGCAGTGTTCCGTCCCATAACTTGTTCTCATCCGGAGTTCCATAAGAGACCGCACGCGTTTGCGATTTTTGGTATCGAATATTGAGGTTTACTACATATTGTAAAATATTGTAAAGAAGAGTTAAAGTGGTCTCTAGGTCACTAGAGAAAGATGAAAATAGAGTGAGAAGGCATTTGCCTTGCAGACAGTCGTTAGCACATTCACGATGGTCATGCCATCGTCTAATTGGTTCTACGCCCTTGCTTTACTGAACATGGCAACAGGTAAATGTAAATTCACATTAATAAGTGTAACTTTGAGGTTCATAAATGTTACTTTGTGACCTATATCAATAAACATATGTTTAATTTTGATTCACTATACGGATTTTATAACAAAATGTTGAATATTTATTCAACCAACTTAATTTCGCAAAATCACATTGATTGAACGCACAAATCATATTGAATTTAACTTTAAATTACAGTACAAAATATTTTGATGTGCCGTACTTTAAATGTTGATTCACCGCGATATACCTGGTGCAATCCTTAGTAGGTATGAGTTATACATTTAGCAGATAGATTGCCAAGTTTGACAAAAATATAACTGTCAGGCATGTTGCTATGACGAAGGTGTACAAGAGGTTCGTGCGCCCTTTGCCTCTCCCTTTATAGAGCATGAAACCTGATTATATGATAGAGAGGAAAATAAATAAAATGCGAATTTAACCGATAGGTAGGTTACCTAAGGACCACTTTTGCCAAAACACAAAATTTACGCTAGTCAAATTATTTGGAATTAGATAAAAGTCGTCTCCTGAGTTATAAAAACGCCTGGGCATTTTACTCGAGTTATGAAAGATGACAATTTACATGCAAATAATCGTGGCCGATGGAAGTTTTTAAATCGCCAATGTATAAGAGTCACACCTCACACGTTCCGCCCGAGTATTGCACAAAGAGTTCAGCCACCTCACCGGCTCATCGCTTTAATTGAGTTTCAAGTTTTTGATGTTCAACTACCCCCCTTGTTTTACACTGTGATTTTGTTCACCATTGTTCGGTTTTAACACCTACACTACGAGTTCACGATAGCGGAGGTGTTTTGTGAATAAAGTTTCGAGTGTCTGTAACTGATGTAGCATCAAAATTAAAAAGTTAGGTCTAGAAAACTGTTGAGTAAAAACCGAACAGGGCCAGTATTTGTTCCTTTCGAAAAAGATATCCTTTGTATTGTAGGAGTATTTAAAGAAAGATTCTAGGAGTGTATTTTTCTGTACTACTAAAGACACAAGCAAGCGACTTACCATTACCCGATCCATATGATCGCATAATGGTTAGTGGTAACTTAAAGAATGGCCTACAAAATACTGACCTAATAATCATATAAGATAAATGTGTATGGGACTTCAACGAACATTATCTAACTACATCAGATACATTCTCAAGAAAGGCTGAGAAACGAGCATTAACAACATAATCGTACTGAATGGAGCTAGAGAGGAATGCCAGGGTCGTAGCATATGGAAATCTATAGTCTCTGCCCGCCCTTCTGGGAAACGGGTATAGTATGTATTTAGCCTATAGGCGCTAGTAAAACCAAGGGAAAACACTCGTGGTTAAACGTCTAAATGTAGAGAGAAGAGGAATAAGAGTCACTTACTGCCAACGTAAGGTACAAAGATTAATGCCTTGCTGATAGCGTAGTGCTTTCTTGAGAAGTCTACATAGTACAAGCACTACTAACTGTGTACTAATTGCAGAACTACAACACAAGGTTGTTTGGTTGCGATCTTCTGCAGGGTATTTTTCAAGTTGGGCTGGTCCAGTATAAGCCAAAACCAAATTAGAAATAAAGACCTTTCATTAAAAATAAAATATTAACCCAAACGAAGTCCAAAAGAATACTTTAATGTGCTACTTTATATATATTATACTTTGATGTGCTTTTTATTTGATAGATATCGCTTTAGTATGAACTAGTAGTTTTCCCGCGGTTTCACCCGCGTAAGTCCCGTTCCCGTGTGAATATCGGGTTTCACCCCTTTCACCCCCTTCAAGGTGGAATTTCCAAAAATCCTCTCTTAGTGCTCTCCTACACTCTCCAAGGAACATACATGCCAAATTTCAGCTTCTTGCGTTCAGTAGTTTCGGCTGTGCGTTGTCTGTCAGTCACTCAGTAACGGAAGAGTTTTATATACATATATAGATATTAAATTATGTTGCCGATGCAATATCTTTTCTTTCAGAGTATGTTTTTCTACAACGCTGATTGTTTTTAATCATAAAAAGAAGTCAAAACAGACAAATAGTCTAGACACAATGACGTAATCGTCTTATAACAAACAAGACACACATTACAAAGCGAACTCGTGTCTAGAATCTTCCATCTCTGAATAAATACAAGCGTCTCTAACTGCTCTCATATATTATGCATTACGTTGCATCAAATTGTTGACACTGGACTAAAAGCGTGTTCACACAGAACACAAATTGTCATGCTTACTGTGTGTTATGCTGTTCATGAACCTATTTTACTATACCATTGTATGCTGGGTGCTACATTATTTACGTTTTGCTGAGGTTAGTTTATTATATTGACCCTTTATACTAAACACTTTGTCTGGGCCACTTAAGATAATATCTTATCCTACCATGTTTGTTGCTATTGCATGCTTGCTGCATAAATACGCGCATTTGCTGAATCTGGTTTTCTTATGCCACTTATAAGTATGCGCAATTTGAGTACACATATCTTGCGTCGCAAATTGGGACAAGCCAGTATATCTAAGACTGGACTGCGAAGGGCTAATTTTTGTGTGCTCCTTGACCCTATCAATGATTGATCGTTTAGTCTATCCGATATAGGAATTACCACAACTGCAATGCACCTTCTAGACGCCAGGTACGATATAGTTTTTTTAATGGTCTTTTAGATTTATGTGGCCTCATATTTATAATCACCAATCTGTTCTGGCATTTCGCTTTGTCTTAAAATATTTCAGCATATTCAAAGGTGACGTCACATTTATGCCCGTCAAATCTGTTCACCATTCGCTTGATTTCGTTTCCAGCTCAAATTAGAAACACAACAGTTGTGTACGATAGTTTTTCTAAAGTTCTGCAAAATGTTTTCCCTAAACAAAGTTGTTCTGGTGTAGAACATTTTGCTTTTATGAAACAAGAAAGTTGTTTATTTTAACTTGTAAAAAGTTTTTCGAAAATGAAGTACCAGTTCTTTTGTTATGGCTGGTCAGAGAACTAAGAATACAGAAAAAATGTCCTAAGTCTACAAAATGTTGTGGAAAACTGGGTTAATGGGGCCTTGAACGGACGAGCAAGAAGTGATGCGAGTAAATGAAGCCAAACGCATATGTCAAAATTATCGCAAACGCAAATATTTTAGCAAGGAGCTATGTCTATAAAATTAAATTGTAAAAATGATTGAATTCCGAATCGAAAACAAATTACGCTCAACTTCATTGGTATGCAAACCACTATACCGTTAGTAAGAGGATTACTGTTGCTTATGGATGCGTGCGACAGTATTGGTATGAGTCAACCATTACTGATCTTGAAAAAGAAGCTTGAACCGAAAAAGGAACTGCGGCGATACTAGCGTAAGATATCATTAATATCATGGTGATATTAATGGTATCTTACGCTAGTATCGCTTCTTTTTCAAGATCAGCAATGGTTGACTCATACCAATACTGTCGCCCGCATCCATAAGCAACAGTAATTGCTGCCACCAGATAGACTGCATTCAAATTTGTCATCTTGCTAGCAAAGCCAAAGGTTCACTTCCATGTTGCTAACCTTTTAAGAACGAAGCGCGTACTAAAAACACCAGAAGCGTTTCCTTCAGAAAATTTGAATGCTCTATTAACTGCTGGCATTCAAAGACACAAGATCCTTTGAATATGTTGGCTAATACAAATAGTGCAATCCACGAAGACACGTTCCACCAAATTTTGGTTGAAGGAATCGCGGGGTGCGGGGAGTTTGAAACACGTAACTAAAGTTGCTCTACTTTATATTTATTTTTAAATGTCGAGAAAGTCTCAGCCTGTTGTACTTAAAAGCCAGGTAAGTAAATTATATGTACATTGTAAAGAAGGTTGAAGTTACTAAAACAAAAAAATTAATTTTGAAAATAGCAAAATTTATTATAGATATAAAATTAATATAAAAATGGTAATATTATCGTATATTAACTAATAATCACATAAAATATCCAAACTTAAAAATTAAAAAATCTAAAATTGAAGTAGAGCATCTTTCCCTTTGACCGTGACGCTCTCTCCTGATTAGTCTATTCATTGTAGTGTGCGCGTGCACTCATTATTACATAATTAGTGTGTACCGATAACATCTGAGTGTTATTGTCATTGGCGGAAGCTTGCACACATATACTATAAACGGTTAGGAGGAATAGTGGGACACGTCTTCGTGGATTGCACTATCTATAGTCCTTTTCCAGTTACGCTACTCCATGTTAAAACAGAAATGCAATTAAATTTAAAACGCTGGTGCAGCTACCCTCCAATAAAAGTATCCAAAGTTTGTAAAAACGAACCCTATTAAAAAACTGTATACAAGAACTATTACAAAAAAATATAACAAAATCAACACAACATCTACTCAATAACGCTTGTATTCTCTTATCATCGCTTTCCAACTAGCAACACAATGCTTAAACACAGATGCAAATGATTATTAAATAGGGTGAAGCATCCAGTTGCCAACTAGTAGAGACAGTATAACGTTTCCACCGAATCGTAGCGTTGAACAAACGACAAAATGTAATTTTAGCTATTAATTAAATGCTTTGTTTTACAAGTTTGTTGTTGGACGCAACGTTTGAACTTTGCGGCTGTGTTGCACTGTAGTTCGGCATTAAAGTTTCATGCTTTGGGATATGTACTTTTAAGGTTTAAAGGTAATGTAGAAATGTAAGTTTGTAACTTAAGTAGCTGGTGATTTCTATAAATAATATATTATAATTATATTGAAAACATCATTTTAAGTAAGCGATCCATACTATATGTAGAACGTTTGTAAACAAAATACTGTCAAGTAATGGTTACCTAAACTATAAAACGCAAATGTTACCTGCAATATCTATTACAATTATGTGTAAAATACATGTAAGGAAAGCTAACGCGATAATGGTAGATCTTGATATAGATATTAGTAGATATATATATGTATATCTTATATATAAAATTCTCGTGTCACAATGTTAGTTACCATACTCCTCCGAAACGGCTTGACCGATTTTTATGAAATTTAATATGCATATTTAGTAGGTCTGAGAATCAACTACTATCTATTTTTCATACCCCTTAGTGATAAAGTAAACAAAAAAAAAAGATAAATTACTTTTGACAAAACGAAGTCTGTCCGGGCAGCTAGTATATATGTATATAAATAGTAACTTATGTAAAATGTATGTGTATTGCACCTTTATTAAACTTGCAAAAGTAAATAGTACCTTTAACATAATATAATTATATTATAAAAGAAGAAAGAATTTTTTTTTTTTATTATGACACACAAAAGGCCACACCCAAAACATGAAGAAATAAAATGAAATATTAAGAAAAATAAAACCATTAAAAAACAAATACTATATCAATAAAATAAAACATATATTATTTTTATAATTATGTTATCTTTGTATTACGTTTGTAAATATATATTAGAATAATTAGTTTTAAAATGAATAATGTACATAGGTATATTGTAAATATTATACCATATTATTATATAAAATATATATAAAATTGTAACATTAAATTTTTAATTGATACTGGTCCGTTTCCCAAACTTCTATACTGACTATTTATCGTACCTATTTGACTATTTTTAAAGACGTGTGATCCAGTAATCAGAAAAACACGGTACAAAAAAAAATTATTCAATTTAATTTCTTCACAACAATTTCACTATAATTATTTCACAATTATATACGAACATGACAATTATGATGTTGGCGCTCGGAAGTTATATGACTTTTGGAAATGATGTGCGTATTGATTGACAATTATCGCCTGCTCCGTGCTTCGGAGAGCACGTTAAGCCGTCGGTCCCGACTGCCATGAACATCTATGGCAGTCGTTATTGGGAGAGTGTCGACACAAAAGATCCCACTGGGTCGAAGTATCGCCAGTCTGCTCTGACTGGCTCCCACATAAGATAAGATGATGTGCCGTTGACACCTGTACTAATGCGAGCATTGTTTAAGGTGCGAGCGCCTTTCATAGATTTGAGGTCACTTTTATATTAAAATGACAGTAATATAATCTTGACATAACAATGTAAATTGTGTAATAAAATTCGACAACTATTAATTAATCCAGTATTTTTGTACCATGTGTGCATCAAATCCACTGTCCTTATTTATACGACCACTCAAACCCCCACCTCATCCATGTAGCCACACTACACATTAATTATAGACAACTGGTCCGTCGGGGTACGGAGGCCAATCTACCCGTAACCACAGTCAGTGTAATTTTACCGAAATGTCTGAAAATCAAGGTATTGCGTGACATTATTTATTTGTATAGTTATTACCAACTATGTTGTCTACTTTTGCGTGACTATGGCCGCTGAAAATTATATGAAAGTCAAGATTAACTTAATATTATAAACATATTTTTTTTATTCTCTTAAGTTTATATTTCTTGTAAATAATTTGTGTACATATATGTTAATTATTTGTTTATTCGATGTACAATAATTTAAAATTAAAATTAATAAATAAGAATTTGAGTTTGTATGTCTGTTACGCTTCCACGCCCCAATCGTGATGAAATTTCGCATACACGTTTTCAGGGGTACAGTTTTCTGTACCCCTGAAAACGTGTATGCGAAATTTCAAGGTCAAGACCGCATAATACTACACAATAGTGAGTTAATAATTATTATACCTACTTGTCACACTAGGCCATATTATAAAGGTGTATCTTGAAGGAACCTGTCAGCTGAAAGAAGTCATACAGTTTTCTCACAGTACTACTTTACCTTTAAAGCAAAAGCAGCCAATTTTATTTAAATTGCCTGTCTAACTCAATTGACTAGGCTGTTTTGTAGGCCAACGGTTTTACGACAAGACGATCTGTAACTCTACAAAATAGGTCGAGTCAAGCAGTCACCAATAAAACTCAGAGGTGAAAAGTACGTTTTATAGATCTCCAATAGCTTTTTGTAATATAAAACTTTTTCACAATAATTCCGAACTAAATATCTCCAAAATTTTATGTCGTCTATAAAAAGCGTAGCTTATGACTAAGATCAAGTGGCGTACTCAGGTACTGAGATTAAAATCGGACAATCATATCTGAAGTAGCAATAAAAAGTACTATTGAAACAAATTCATCGACCATAAAATTTAATTTATTGGCAATATAAAAACGTAATTCCTAGGATCATAGCTGTAAGTACCTTTTTTTTAAGGGAAAGTCACCTTATAATAACATAATTATATTCAACATATTATATTCGCTATTTCACAGACAGTTTGTTTTTAGGTAACGCACTATTAGCCATGTGTTATAAGTATAAAGAACGCAGGTAAAGTTTAATAGGTCAGGTATAAGTCGAAGAGGATAAGTCAAGATCGAATAAGTCAGATAAAAGTCAGGCAGGTAAAGTGGTTCCAATTATTATTATAGTCATCATTGCTGTACTCAAAGAGTATGTATATTTGTAGCTATTGTAGGTGATACAAAACACATAACAAAGACAGAAAATGCCAGTAATACTGACCGACCCGGGAATCAAACTCGAAAATTTTAATCAAATCCAATGCATAGCAATCTCATTTACTACCGCTGGGCCACCGAGACAACCAAACCGTTCCAAAATAATTGACTACGACGGGTCATTCATCTCAAAAATTTGTCCGATAGCATGCTAATCAGTACAATATTGACGTAACTAAATCAAACCCATCGTCTTGTACCTAACTAAACACGTGTAACGAAGACACATGCATGATTAACTCATTCACTCGTATCCTATGTGTTTACACACTGCTGCACATCAAAGACGGAACTAGAAAGGGTATTTTAGACTTAGTGGACTTACAAGGTTTACGTGATTTAAATCTATTAATATTATAAATGTTGGACTTGATGTGTTTTTCACTCAAATACGATTTTGATGCAATTTGGAACGAGGAACTTCTTCTATGGTTTTGATACGTTTTATGTTATAATGTTTCGTCAAAATACAGCTGGGGCGTCATGTAGTCATCTCGTCGCTGCCAGTGTACCGAACGTGGTGGATTCGATCCCCAGGTGAGATATAAAATTCTCTGTTGCACAAATAGTTGCTACAAATCTATCCGTTCTTTGCATTCCTTCTTTTAATATTACCGCGGCACAGGTATTATTGCTAGTGCAGGTGATGGCATTTTAGAATTATAAGGAATATTTTCTAATTAAAGATTTCATAGATCGCATTTTGTCTTGACATGTGTGCCTCTATAAACTTGAATCTGTCGTCGTCTTTTAACGATTACAATATAAAATGTCTATGACGCCTCAATCAGGCACAAAGACTGACAAAGGTTTCAGATTTAAAACTTCATATTCATTGCCTCGGGATGCGGGTTCATTACCTGTGCCAGACAGACATTTGTATGACCTATAGGTAAATATGCAGAGTTGGAAAATCCTTAAAACAGTCAAGAAAGAAACTGCCGTGCTTGCGTCTTTATTTTTTACAGTTAGTTATTTATTTGTAAAGGAAATGTTACTTTGTTTGCAAGAATTGCTGCTGAGATATTGTCGCATCATATAAAGTTTTGTTCGGCAGGTTCTTAACAAGTTTTTTTAATAATTATCTTTTGTCCGCAACTACATCGTAAAATTGACGCGGATTATACTAAACACACTATCTCCAGTTTGCCTAAATATAATAAAATAAAACTTCGCTTGACTTTTAAGTTGAACCATCGCATCGGCTACAAACCAGCAAAATAATATTATAATTCGTTCGGTAGTTCATTCATAAAGCTGTAACAATCAAACAGACAGGCAAAAATTCTTAGAGCCTTTGTTTTGGTTCCAGAGTCCTTTTAAATATGCAACATTTATTTTTGCACGTTGCTTCCCGCTGCAGTTTTTTTTATTTTTGAATAACTAATGGGTAAGCTTTTACCTACCCATTAGTTCTTCAAAAATAGCCTCGTTATAGATGATATATATGAGATACTTTTAATGTCTAATTAAATGGGACTAAAATTTCATTTTGTAAAACAATTTGACGAATAAAACTCAGGTTTACAGCTATAGCTACTGATGCCTTAAAATGAAGTAGTACGTACGTAGGCGTACCTATTTTCTAGTACAATACCCCTACCTCGGCGCCAAAGTTTAATGCATCGAAGAGTACGTGGTGTGTGTCCCTCGAGACAGCCGTACGATGGCACATAACAGTTGCATTACCTTGCAGCTAATAATGTAACTATCGAGGGAACTGCCGTGAACATTGTGATTATTTTTTAATGCCAACGTGCCGAAGTTTAGAAGAGAATCACGTTTTCTGACTTGTTTCAGCTCAGTAGGAACATGTATGGAAGCTTAGGATTTCGTTTTGAATAAAAGAAAAGAGAGAATTTACAGAATAGTCAAATTCTTATTTTTATTCACGGAATATTCATGTTCATATTCAGTATTGAAACTAAACCAGTATGTACTAATTTTTGTTATTATTTTAGAAACCTTTTTTCATGTCTTCACGTCGTTGTCTTTCGACATCTTTTCAGCTACCATGACCACGGAGTGACTAGTAACAGTTTTAATATAGATAAATAGCAATAAAATTCTAATAATGTATTTAAATAATATGATTATTTCAACAATATTATCTGACACATAGAAAGGTAGGACACAGCGGATTCACCACTTCTACGTGGTATTTCGCTAAAACTGGAACTATGCAACCAATTTGTCCAATTTTGAATTGGACCAATAAACCCAACAAGCTTGTTGGACTGTATGTAAACACCTTTATAGTTTGCACTGTTCTATCATTTAACTGTATTGGTCAGAATTTTGGTGTAAATTTAATGAAATTTATTAAATTCACATCATTTTCATTTTATTCAATCTAGTCGGAAACAGAATGTAGTCTGACATGGCAACGGAATTTCTAGTAAGTATTTATATTCTTAATTTAACGAATACCTTATAATTTATAATGTTATTATTTTATATTCAGCTATCATATTAATAAATAGAGAAACTAAGGAATAAATAAACTAGATTGTTCTTGATAATAATAATATCAGCGATGTATTAAACTGTCCCACTGCTGGGCACGGACTTCTTCGCAGTCTGAGAAGGGTTAGGCCATAGTCAGGGGTCCACGGGAGACTAGACGGTGGTCTACGTTAGCGTGACAAAATATTAGGGTCCACAATTCGTAAACGGGGGTCCACGAAAATTCATTTGCTTTCGATAGTGAAGAACTATCAAAAATTTATATAATGGCTTGACTTCACCTATCAATGTAGGCAGATAAGCTCAGCGACTGTGAAAACTTACATATTCCATATTTAGTATCAGTGATCTTAATCAAATATAAATACGGTTTAGGAATATGGTAGAAATGTAGTTGCAGTCCAACGGAACCTGCTAAATTTTGAAAGTGGTCTATGAGAAAAAAAGTCTGGGAACTTCTGCAGTTTAAACATATGTTTCAACTTTTACATTCATAATATCAGCAAGTATTTTCTTTCTGCCACAATGATTAGTGTTAATCTAACCAACGTATAAATAAAATCCTAAATAATAAAAAAATGTGAATGTGAGTTAGTTTGTTACGCTTTCACGCCTTAACTACCAGACCGAACATCATAAAAATCACATACACGTTGTCATGGGAACAGAAAATGACTAAGGGTACCGTTCATCCAGGGAAAAAGTACTGTTATTAATGTAATCTTACCTTCATTTACGCTAGCAAAGCCACGGGCAAAATCTAGTAATATTTAAAAGTATTTTATAGCTCAACATTCGGTTTCAAAAATTTGAAAGTTTTATCACGTATTTGAAGAGATATCATATGCCTCGAGCTTTGTGCCTCTAAGTACCACTTTTCGATTGAGTCCACTCTGGCACACTTAGCTGAGTCCCCAGACATCAGTTCACTGACTTTAAAGGACTTATAGGAGATCTTTTGGCTTAGTACAAGAATTTTACTGAAGATCAAACAATCTAAGCAACAGAATGATAAAAAACAAAATGCAAGTTTAAAAAAGCTTTATCTCTTCACAATCAATCTTCACAGAGTCGAATGAGTTTCGCAAACTAAACTCTGTAGGGACTCAAGTGGACTAGTTAACAAAGAACTTTGTTTGTACCTTCATACGTTTGAAGCTTTTTCCAACTGCACGGATGACGTAGTATTAAAGTGATCGTCTTGCCAATACCACTGCAGCAAGAGTTGTGGGTTCGTTCCCAACAGGGACAAAAATTTTGTGATCCATAAATAGTTTTTCTGAATGTGGGTGTCCTTTGTGTTATTGTTGATTATGCGTAATTAATCATTCTTAGTGCGGAAATAAGCTCTCTTCTCATTTAGAAAATAAAGTACTTATGGCTTTCTAGATATGCTCGTCAGTACACGGACTCGTCAGTAACTCGCCTATTATTACTTACATACATACATAGATTCACGCCTGTTTCCCAGAGGGGTAGGTAGAGACTACGGATTTTCATTTGCTACGATCCTGACACACTTCCCTGGCTTCAATCACTTTCATCACATTCCTCATACATGCTCGGCGATTTAAGGTGCTCTTAACCTGGCCTTTGTCCAGAACGTCTCCGATCTGGTCAAGAAACGTATTATTACTTATGCCATAAAACATAACACATAAAATGTGGGTGTAATTTGTAAGTTTTTATACGTGTATGTGATCTACATATATACATATATACCTTCTGTGAAAGGAGATAGGCCGCATATAAAAAAATATGTGCACTGTGTTTACCACGATATTTGTTTGAACTTATTTTACAGAACACTCGGAAACCCAATAACGTTTGGTTGCCTGTCAATCTAACGTCCCATTTAGTGGCGCAGCATAGTAGTTGTGAATACTATGCATAATGCTTCGATACCCGGGCTGGGCAAAATGTTATTGAGATGTTCTTTCTTAAAATTCTCAGTGGCATCATGGAATTCAGCACTATTACTGGAAGACGATAGAATAAACAATAGACTTGCCCCTTTTACGTACCCCTAAAACGGAAGCTGTCAAATTATGACAGCTTCTCTGCCTACCTCTTCGGAGAGGTAGCCGGGTACGAATGACCTGTGAATAATCTACAGCATATAACGGAAAAAGGATCAAATTACTAAATTAATTAAACTTTTTGTAGGTATATGTGGTATCGTAATTTATCAAGTCAATTTAAATCAGTAACCGTCGCCATTCATTCACACGAACATAATCTGACGAATCAGATCATTAAACATTTCGAGCTCATATTATCAATTAGAAAAAGGAGCATGAGAAACAAGTCATGGGTTTCATTTACTATACTAACCTTAAATATGACCGCATTTAACTGATATTATAAATGCGATAGTGAGTTTGTTTGTTACGCTTTCACGCCTTAACTGCTTGACCGATCATCATAAACTTACGCATTCACTACAGGAAGGACATACCTTTCACGCAGGAAAAAGTACCGTTTCTAAAGAATAGCTAGGGCTATATAAATTTCAATATAAAAAAATCTTTACTAATATTATAAATGCAAATGTTAGGTTGTTTAGTTGTTACGCTTTCACGCCTAAATTATTCGACCAATCATCATGAAATTACGCATACCCTGTACGAAAAACGAGGATATCTTTCATCCAAAAATAGTACTGTTTCCGAGCGAGCGCAGCCGCGTGCAAAATCTAGAGCTACATAAATTTTAATACTATGTTATAAAATTTCAATTTTATACTATAAACCATTATTTATTATATTGCGCCTCGTATGTATAATAAAGACAGCCATGATCCTAATATATATTCCAGTTCACTATTTTACGGATGATAGTCTCTTGACCAAATCGCTGCGTTCTATGAATATTGCTAGTAGCTAATATACCTAGAGTAACTACTGCGGTTCCGATTTGCTAACGGTATTATGGTCTAGTTAATAAGAAAAATGCATAGTAGTATCTAGAATAAAACATATTTTCGTCCAATCTGATCAACTTGATATTCATAATCGAAATCTGGTAGGGTGAATCATTCAGTTTTCTGCCATGAATTCACCTTTTTTTATTCGTATAAAAATACTAGCGACCATCGCACGGGTAGTTCAACAGTGGAGTAAGCAAGCTAAAGTGACAATGGACTGGTAAGATTTGCCACAGGACCTATAGCCTTTGGAGGAAATGAGTTATAGAGTGGAGACCGTAACTTGGAAAAGATTATTAATAGATTTAGGTCTCGATGAAACATGTCTTGAGCTTAGTGTCGAGATCTTGAACTTGAAACTGTTTGTAAAGATTTTGATGCAAATAATTGATGCTTATTCTTGTAAAGTTGGATGTACTCCTGCCAACTAGACTAACGATCTGAAGAAAGCGACTGACACACACTGAATGTTCAAAACGATAGACCGGGTGTTGTAGCGCAGAGTGGGGAAGTCTATGTTCAGCAGTGAACTGCGAAAGATTCGTTGAATGATTGAATATAGATTCATAGGATATATTCGACCTTCCATTGCCTTATACAATGTAGAAGACAAGGCGAAGCTTTAAAAGTAAGTCGAGCAATTCTCAATAGGGATAACTTTGACATTCGCTAAAGAAAGCAGACGATTTCATTGGCAATAGCTAGCAGGCTACAAAATATTAAGTACTGTATTATAGTTTAATTTAAATTTATTTTCTAATTAAATAATGTATTGTAATGTGAGTATTAACAAACTGCACCCGAAAACAATAATAAAATTATCTAATACAATTATTTATATGGCTATAGCAACATAATAAAATATTAACTCTCTTGCAATTGAATACACACCTTAAAACTTAAGAAATAGAGTAGTACTATTTGATTTGTCGATAATAAAATATAAGATAAAATTTTACGGCGACCGTGGCACGATCGCTCATACTGAATGCATGCACGTAACTGTTTATCTACAGAATACTTGTACGTTAATCATGAGGAATTATATAATATATATCCATAATATTGCAATAAAACTAGTGTCTAACAAGTCAACATTTGATTAGCTCAGCGTAGAAGAAATATGTATTTCAGTCACGTGCAAATTTACAAATTTATATTTGAATTTATAACAAAAATATTTGTAATAGGCTTCACATTTAATACGACTATTATAAAAAATACGTTATTGAAATGATTTTGTCCTTTAATAGAATATGTGAAATCTACATAAGTGTTCAATAATGTAGCCTGCTTCTCAATTTCAGACTCAAAAGCCACTTAAGCAATTAAAATTCTTGTTTGTGTTACATTGATTAAAATTTTCAGTTATGGTTGCCTTAATTATGCCATGTCTTCAATCGCGTGGTATGTCATTAAAATAAAGCCCTTGGTCTCATGAATTAAATAACCATTAAAATTGGTTCAGCAGTTCCATAGATTGACCCTTACAAACAAACAAAAGAGCTTTATATAGGTATAAAATAATTAAATTAAAATCTTCTATTACGTAATAGTTTTCTCATATAGGTGGTAAAAGTATTTACAAGGCACGAGCCCTTAATATGACCATACCTTTTTGTCACATATTATATACGTACGCCAATAATACAAGGGTCAAGTATGCGACCAGTCACCCTACTTTACGATGTCAATCGGCGGCAAGCAAGCGTAATACAATTCGTACAAAGATTGGATCGGTACAAACGATGTTATCACAGCTTTGACTTATTCCCAATACCGGCTGACGAACGTAATGAAGTTGGCATCACAGCCAAAACGTCTGCAGCCACTGACGTTATATAGAAAACAAATTAGTTTCTTACTGATGTAGAAAATTATAAGGTCCTAGATTTTGTCCGCGGCTTCATCGTGTTAATGTAGGTTAATTATCTATTAGTCAGGAACAGTATTCAGGATAAAAGGTACACTTTGCCCCTTGCTGTACCCCTGACAACGTATAGTTGAGGCGTGAAAGCGTAACAAAGAAACTCGCATTGCATTTATAATATTAGTTAGGAACTAGATGATAGTGTGCTATATTTGTGTATGAAAGGTTTCCATAATATCTATCTGCTAACTCGCAATTGACTAGTATACTATTCTATGCAATATACTCTTCCAGAATCAACATAGACTTGAGACCCGCAATAAAGCAGGTTATAAACAAAGTAAAGAAATCTGCACTGTTTGATTCTCCCGAAGATTAATTCCAAGTTTGAATGGAGATCAGCTTAAACCCTTATATCTTGTAATCCTCCACAAAATTAATCTCCCGTCTGAAAAAGATCTCGCTGAGATTCTTCCGTTTCTTTCTCCAGAAGGGTAGTTCCATGTTTAAATAGGGATCCCGCATGGATTATATTTCGGATACTTATCCAGATGGGTAGTTCCATATTTTAATGGAGAACCCGCTGAAATCTAACCTAAGCTAAAACCTTAAACTAATCCTATCATTTCTACAGTAATGCATGTAAAAGGGTATTCTTTACTTTAATTTCAAATTGTTTGTCATAGAACGACAGAAGAAACTGTACAACTAGGCTACTATTATAAAACAAGTAAAGGCTTTCATCGTCAAAATGTAACATGCGCCAATGGGCGTTTAGCAATCCAAGGAACAACTTGACCTTATAATCTGTACAAATTTATTCGTATTAAACGATCTCTCGTCCTCTGTCAATTAAAACGTCTAACAATTTTAAACTTAAATGAAAAGGGGGGATCCTGAATGTTTTGTCGTTCGAATGCGTCCTTTTTATGCAAATACAAGATCTTTTGACGAAAAGTTTTGTGAAGACGCCACGGCGCCGTTCTATGGTCGCACTCGATTCATTTAGTGTGGCCCGACTTAATGTCATTATTTGAATTAAGAATTTGGAAGTCGACGAATTTAATTTGACTAAACAACTGGTCTGTTTTATTTTATTTCGCTTTTTAAATAAAATATGCTTAAAGGTGTGTTCTGTTGATAATGATTTATTATGGAACTTTAATTTTTTTTATTATATGGCTATTTTCAGCCTAAAATATATCTATCCGAAAAGTAGTTTAGCCTTCTTTGCTGATTCCTTAGTAATTTGCATGACGTAAAGTAGCCTTATCGAAGCGAATATTCATATTAATAAAATTAGAAAAAAAGAAATATTCTTATTTTTCTTACCTTAACTATTATTACTGAAATAATTTGCGAGTAAAATATGACATTTGGCGACATTATCTTCATAATAAATGTCATCCTCGTTATTCGCTGAAAGGTTTCCTCGAGGGGTCAGATATAATGACATGATTTGGCCTCATAATATCGACGATCTAATCTATATAAACCGAGACCTCACATATGAAGATAAGACAAAATCACCCTAATTTTGTTTTTCAAGGCCGTAATGATTCTTTTCTCTTTCGACATAACAACTGATGAGATCTTCAGTAAAGTATAGTAGTAGTAGTAAATAGCAACAATAGCCTAATGACTATCATAGAACTGCCACGTAGGGGTCTCGAGTTCGATCCTAAGGCACGCATCTTTGACTTTTCGAAGTTATATATGTTATAATTATGTAATTATCGCTCGCTTTAACGGTGAAGGAAATCATGAGGAAATCTGCATGTCTGACAGTTCCCTATAATGTTCTCGAAGATGCCTATGTGCAATTTAAATACAAGGCTGATACTATATATATTTATATTGATTATGTCACATCGACAACACGAATAGCGTAGCGAGCAAGCGGCCGCGTCGCCACTGTCATCCCACAGATTGCTATGCATTTCAGTTGCACACGCATTTAATTATTTCTGTAGTTCACAAATTATTATTCAGCGTGTGTCTGTATTGTGTCCATTAATTGTAACTTTGTTCAGTTGCTCACATCACAGGGCATGCTGTCAAGCGCGTAAGGGATCTTTAAAACATATTATATTTATCTGAGTGACATTTTTAATACTAAACTGTGTTTTATTTAGTTATGCAAATTTAAATATTGTTAAGATAGAGTTATAAAAATTTATAGTTTATATTAAGTACAAAAGAATTAAAAAATATATTATTAATTAAATAAAATCAGCAGAAAGGATTGATGCCACTGTGATATTTTATCTGTGTGAGCGCCTGTAATACGCAGTACCATAGAACCCGCAGCCGAAGTGGCCAAATAATTATAAATAATTTAAAAAAGGAACAAAGATTATAATGAAACATGTTCACTCGGCGCAAACAAAGTTTGTCAGAACTCGAATTTCCCTTGCGTAATTTTCGTCGTAGCGAAGAAACCTCCCCTTTATATTTGTTCTGTCGGATTTAGCAAAGCGTTGGGAATCCTCAGAATAATTTATATTTTTGAAGAGCTCAACAGCTTGACTTTTGCTAATGTTGTTTTGGAGACAGGCTTGAGGAGGAGACAGATGAATAAAAGAACTGCATGACAACAATTTGCCACAACTATCCTAATCGTATCCTAACAAATATTATAGATGCTTTGCATTCGTATTGAAATAGAAAGAAAGAAAAATATTTTTATTTGTATCTCCATTCCACAATACAATAAAATATAAATATGTATATAAAGAACAGTATATAGTATGGAGACCAAATAAACGTCTTATTCGTAAAGAAATAACAGAAGGCCAAAAAAAATTAAAGCCAGACTGCCGATACCAGAGCAAGGTCACCAGCGAATTGAACCAAAGCATCGGGGAAGACACTTAACGATCTAACTTGGCATACAATTTATTTAAACATCTATTGATGCAGATTAGTGATAACGAGTTGTCATGTTAACAAAAATATATTAGGCAATATCACAAAACTAAAATGATTTTTTAAAATAACTCTTGTGTTGCGTATAAAAGAACGGCTATTTCAGGAATAGCGACCAATTATTTTTTATTTTACTTGAAAGCCTTCTCTCGTACACACAGCGATGCATCAACCTAGACTATTTGGAATTTAAACTATTAGAAGTTAAACGCTGCGAATCGTGCGAGAGAGTGCGTTATATCTTTGTTACGCTGTATCCTTACCATTACATCGACACCACTATGCACTGTCCCTTTCCGACAATTTTCTATTTTATACGTAGCGTAGTTATGCGTATATAGGGTGTCTAACTTGATGTGTAGCCGTGTGTACTATTTATAACTATATACTATAAATAAAATAATTCAATTGAAAATATCCAAACAACGGGCACAAAGAATACCTAGACTCGGCACAATTATTTGTGGACATAAATTATTGTCCCGTATAGAGATTAAACTCTCAAAACTCGCAGTGTCAGCGGCAAAGTGGCCACTGATCTACTACGCCACCTGTATAGTAAGTACCTAACCTCTTTATACTACATGTGTACTTTTTTATTCATTAATGCACGATATTAATATAACGTGTTATTTGGATACTATCAATAAACACAATTCTTCAAAACTAACTTATAATTAAAATATATTAAAACAGTAATAAAAAAGAAAAATATGTAAATCTAAAACCCTCTAATAGGTGTCATAGAATTCCTCCGCATCACAGTCGACTGGTAGTGTGCCAGAAAGACCGACAGCATTGCGACGTTGAATGGCAATGTTTATTCTTTTCGCGAAATAAAGGCCAGCCCTCTGGTCACATGAAGCGTCTTATATATTAAGTTATATCTATATTATGTGTACTTATATATTAAATTGTTGAATAAACCAAACACTTTATAAAAGTACTTTCTTGGTCCCGTGGCAAAAGTTTGTGGCCGAAGCTCGATTTCTAGGTATAACTAACGGTTTTTGGGTTTCCTATTAGGAAATTCGTAGTTTCAGCACGGAGTCCACAAATATATAATGTCCTCCAGACCGATTTCGGTCACGGGGGCCAATCTTAACGGAGACTGGCCATTCGCGCAGGAGATATAGTGCACAAGCGTGTGCGCAAACACAAGTACACTCTCTGTTCCCTAACTCTCATGACCCGATGGGACGGTAATCCGACACGACTGGAGAGAGATCAGGCGCAGGACCAACGGCTTTACGTGCTTTCCGAGGCACGAGGGTGTCCAACACCGCCAACTTCTTAACTCTGGGTTGTTATTGAAATTTCTTGACAGAAAACCCAATAACTTTTTGTTGGCCCAACCCGGGATTCGAACCCGAGACCTCATGCACAGCAGTCGCATTCACTACCGCTGCGCCACGGAGGCATATGGCATATATACATACAAAGTATTACTCATATATCACCGAAAGAGTAGGCAGAGATTTATAACACCAAGATTTTGCCAGCTAAGCCTTTTTGGTTCCACATAATAGGGCACGAATCTGTTGCCCTTTTTCGGTCACAGTTCCAGACTCCGTGCTGCGAATTTATTGACAGAAAAACCCAAAAACAGCTTTTCCGAACCGGGCATCGAATCCGAGATCTCATGCACAGCAGTCGAATACACTAGCACTACGCCACAGAGACAGTCTACAAATGACCGTTAAATGGCAATAGAGTAGCCTACCGTTTCCTTCCTAATGCATAACTCCTCGCCACAAGGGGAGGCGAGAGGGTTATGTCGGGCTCTCCCAAGACTGCGAGCCTACCGTCTAAAACCACCACGTTTGCCACCTCAATACTTTGTATGGTGGGTGGATCACCGCAACTGAAACTTGGTGTACTTAATATTCTTCTGCCCTCTTCTCCAAGGATAACTAGGCTTGCATGTGCTCATATTTGGCAAGCTCTTGTAGCATAAATATAATGAGGTAATACCACAAGTAATAACGTTATCACGTTAATGGCAATTAATTGGGCAACGGAGGTCACATTATCGTCTTAAATTATGTTTAATATGTTGGCAACACTGTAGCGTACCTGATAATGAAGTCGTACCTTGTGTAAAATGGCTTTATTTATCAATGGTAACCATTATTAAGGTTTTACATGTGTATTTAATATTGAAAATAATTTGATTCTTAAAAAAGGTTTATTGAAGCTCTATGGGATTAGATTAAGAAAAAGAACTCTAATTTTGACGAGTAATGCAAAGTAAAGTGCGTTTAAAAAGTTAATCATTGTTTAAATAAGAAAAGGGATAACAGGACACTTGCTTTAGCACAGTAGGGCTTGGAGAATAACATTTACAATATAACAATAAATAACCACCGTTAAAATCTAAATTTAGTTTCAAATCATTTGAAAAATATTTAATTTCTAGTATTTTATACTAGAAATTAAATATTTTTCAAATGGTTTTAATTATCACCACTAAGCATTTTATCATTAATTTCAACGCATCTACTTACTAATGAAATGCCATCGTGTAATTTTACACCACACCGTTGCACTCATACTTGTTCCACCAATGTTCAGGAGTATCTATCTCAATCTATACTAATAGTATAAAGCTGAAGAGTTTGTTTGTTTAAACGCACTAATCTCAGGAACATCTGGTCCGAATTAAAAAAATATTTTAGTGTTGGATAGCCTATTTATCGAGGAAGGTTATAGCATATATAACATCAAGCTATGACCCACGGGAGCGGCACAGTAATCATAAACGCGGGTGTAACCGCAGGCACATCTAGTATATAATCAAACTTTCTAAGCTCCGACTGCACACTGGACTTTACAGTAGTAGATTGAGCAACACCAAAGGTAACAAAATAATGGCTCATAAAAAAGGAATATAATCCTCTTGCAAGTAATTATATATTGGTATCTATTAACCCATGTAGTTGCAGCAGCACACTGGCGGCCAGATAGAATAGGTTCTCAATTAAGCCTTGCATTCCAAAAATTTAACAGTTTATAGACACGATTTTTTTTAATATAACCAAAAATAAAACCCTCAGAATAATTTTATCCACGTCGTCCATTTTTAAGATAACTCTGCATCAATATTGTATTAAAACGTTAATACGATGCCTGCCACGTAGAGTAATTAACAATTACCTTTTTACTTGCTCATCATTAACATCAACTGAAATTACCTGAAACAATTAACAAATCAATCATTTATCTTCCAATCGTTCCACTATAATAAAATTATAAATATATTTGAAATTGCCGCTGAAATTGCCCCGAGGATCTAGGTACTCCGTCTTTGTAACTAAAAAAGCTAGAAGCAATCTGGGTCATTATTCACCAATAAATAGGTTTCAGTCTCAGTATAACACTTTTACTAAATCTACTAATTGTATTGATATTTTTGGTCAAAACATAAATAAATTTAAGGCTTTAATTCTAAATACAGCTAACAGTATTGTTAAAAAATAATAAATTGTATTCTCTAAAATAATTATTTAAAGATCTGCATAACTATTTTCTGTTTAACTTATTACATTATAGTAGGTATATTGTTATGTTTTGCTATATTTGAGCATCTTCTAACTGTATAATATGCATGCCGTGGCAACCTTTAGTAAACAGTAGCTATAAGTACTATCCATAAGAACGTGTTACAGTGTATACCTTGTTGGTTGTCCGAATTAAATAAATAAATAAATTACATAAAATAACATAAGCCTATCAACAAAAATAAACTAATACGGCTATCTATAAAAATTCAAACAATGCTTTATAAGTTTTCTAGCTGACCCGCGCAACTTCGTCTGCTTCATATAAGGGATTTTTCTCCGTTATTGCAACATTTTTGATTGCTGCTCCGCTCCTGTTGATCGTAGCGTGATGTTATATAGCCTATAGCCTTCCTCGATAAATAGGCTATCCAACACAAAAATAATTTTTCTATTCGAATTAGTAGTTCCTGAGATTAGCGCGTTCAATCAAACAAACAAACAAACAAACAAACTCTTCAGCTTTATAATATTAGTATAGATATGAATTTACTCGTATTTAGAATGCTGTCTGTTGTTCTGCTCTAATGTGAACTAGCTACCTATAAATAAATATTTTGCAGTGCCCTCTAATTTGCTAGCCTAGCTGAGTTTTATGCAACTATTATAAAATATTTAAGACCTATTGTATGTACACTTAGTTTGAAAATACATTAAATGTTTTATATTAATATTAGCGACCCGTCCCGCCTTTGCACGGGTAGTACAAAACCTTAACAAATTATTCACCTAAACCTTCCTCATGAATCACTTTACCTATTTGGTTTTGTTTTGTTTGGTTTGGTGGTTTAAGTGGTCGCCTCGCCACAGCCACTGCGTCGAGTATTGTGGGTTCAAATCCTATACGGGACAAAACTTTGTGTGATTCACAATTTTATTCCGAGTCTGGATGTTCTTTGTGTACGTTAGTTATATGTTTGTAAAGTCCCTCACGACACTGGATTTATCCCTAGTGAGAGAGATGTAACTGATTAAAAAAATAACTTAATTAAAAATATCTGTCGATAAATTCGCAGTAGCAGCCAGCAGTTTGGCAGTCGGTGGTATTGAAAGCACATGTATGCTGGAAAGCACACAAAGCCATACAAGCAACGGCTCTTGTACCTTATCTCCCTCCACTCGTGATAGATTCGCGAAACATCGGACTTTTAGAATAATTTAATAAAGAGAGTACTCTAATAGAGTAGAGAGTACTGGAGGCAATGTAATATTTTCCTTATACGCCCCCAAAGTTACATTTACATCCTTACTAATATTATAAATGCAAATGTGAGTTTCTTTGTTTGTTACGCTTTCACGCCTCACCTACTCACCTACACCGACCGATCATAGTGAAATTGTGTATAGGTACACATTGTCAGGGGCACAGAATAGGACATAGGATATCTTTCATCCAGAAATAATTATTGTTACTAACTAAGCTAACCTACATTTACGCTAGCGAAGACGTGGGCAAAATCTGATTAAATTTATTTTATGTTTACAAAGCTACGTGATTTCTTTAGTAAACTAATATCATTAAGCTCCCCTGGAATATTGAATTGACTGGAAAGTGTAGAAACGCCGCTTAAAGTCATGAACGTCATGACTTTAATACTAAAACGTCATGAATTTAATATTATTGTAAGAATCCTGTCTCATTCTAGTTATCTATTTACGAGTACGCCAACCTCTTGCCAGTTAGCTAAAATGAATAACGCGTTCTAGTCCCGTGAGTCCGATCGTTCTTACGCTGTTCAATTGTATTTTCTTACCTATATTTAAAATATTGCAAAGTTTAACTCTATATTTACGAATTATTAAAGAATGCAATGCAAATATCAAAAGAATGATAAAGATAAAGATAAAGATAAAGATAATTTTATTTTGCAAACATGGGTAACATTAAATGGTGGTAAGTAGTCCACATGAATAAATTGCAAATTAATCAAGCGATTATTTTGTATTTAATTTAATAAAGTTTTGTCTGTCTGACAGATAGATAGAATTTGGTTCTCTCTATTGGAAAGTGCTCTATTGAGAAAAATATTATTTTTATAATGAACGATACATAATCGCAACAACTTTGCCTTTGATTGAAATATGAAATAAGGTAATAGCCTCTTGCCGATTTCTGTTCTTGTTTACTACTTCACATCTTGTGCTTTTCTATGTTTGTTTATAGATATTAAGTATGTCGTAAGATTTATTACTGTCCGTTAATACGTTAATGCAATAGTTCCATTGATTTTTCCCTAGAGATATTTAGATCGTCAAACAAGTCTATGTAATAAAATAATCATGAAATTATCTGATTGCCGCATTGTAAACTATAAGTATTAAAACGTTGAGTATTGCGAGTTAATAATAAAAAAAAATGAGTGTTACGTCATTCAGTTTCAAATTTAATTCAAATTTGGTCTCATCTGTTATAAGTTACTATAACCCATTTGGCTTAATTCGGTCTTAACACGCATTTTCACCATTTAGGTTACCTACTTTGTTGAAACAACACGAGCATTTAAAATAGAGCTTTGGCTAACTAATACAGAACTTCTATGTTGATATTACAATAATAACAAATTTTCACGTATTGTCATTACTGTAAATACTATAATACGGCCCCCCTTTCCCAGTAATTACCGCGTCACACTAAAAACCATGAGCCAAATGACACTAATCATTCCAGCCAGAATCTGTGTATGTCCATAAATCTACATCACAATTAGGTATCCGACAGAATATTTGCATGATTGCTCGCACTAATCAGTCGGTTTTGACATTATTCGAGCATTACGCCACTCTAATAAATAGACCCTTACTTGAATTTGAAATGTTACGCGATTTAGGTAGCAAATTTTGTAATGAGTAGCTCTGAAATTTATACGCTTTATACAGAATGATGCAGTCGAAACTTAATCACGGAGCATTAGCAAATTGCACACCCTTTAATTACGTCAGCTACGCCTACCTTCTTTTTCGTTTAGAGTCATATTTGAATAGAACTAGATAGGTACGAACAAGCCATATTATGACTTAAGATGAACTGTCAACAAAAGCACATTACACAAATTAAATAGATGCCCCGTTTAGCATAACGCAAGATAAACGCATTTACATATGTAGATAATGACGTGTGTGTACACTTATTTCGGATCAATTCAGTCAGTTAGTTTGATTCGCGAATTGTGTAAGGACTCTCTTTATTTCTCTCAGATGTCTTTTCTCATATAGTTTTAATGGGCTTCGGCATCTACTTGCTTTGTGGCATAATCTTGTGCCACAAGACAAAATAATAAATAAAATCCAAGAAAATATCAGCTAAAAGTTAATTACTGACACAATTGTCCAGTGTATCTGCCTCGAGTTTACTAACCACGTACAGTTTTTCTGTTGGTGTATTAGTCAACTGGCTGCAATAGAACTAATACTGGAACGTAGACTAATAGAGATAAATGGGAAAAAAATATGTGCATCAACAGTGCAACCTGCAATGAATGGAAGAAAAGGTAAAGAGAACAATAATTAGCAAGTTTATACGACGGTGTTTGTATAAATACATACATACGTAAAAATCACGGTTTTATATTTCTGAAGAGGTAGACAGGTGAATATATTTCGTAAGCTATGTTGACCCACGTAATATGAGACGGTCTATTGGTTATACAACGGCGGCCGTGTATCGAGTGTTCACGACTTTAAAGGTCGTATACGTTGTTTAAGTACATACCTAACTGTATCTATAATCAAATGATTTCAAAGATCGTCGCGTTGCCTTTTCAAATCGTCACGCACATAGCATCCTTAAAATGCTGACAAGGTAAGACAAAATAGGACATAATAAGCTATCATCATAAAGAAGCAGAGTACAGAACATCATATCTATAGCACTGTTTCCAATTTAAGTCTTTGTATAGCCAAATACCCAATTCATAACTTGTCTTATTGTACAGCTTTCAGCTTAAAAATTAAGTTAAATTTATAGGTTAGTACGCTAAACCACCGTGTAATAGACACACTATCGAGAAGGTCATGGAGAACGCTCAAGTTTGTCAGATGCCAGATACTTACAACTAAGAAATAAAAATATATTTGGCAAATTGGAAAAAAATCACAATGATGTCTTGACTTCTATCCAAATTAGCGATAAACAATTGTCGGAAGAATATCGAACAGTTTAAATCTTTGAGCAATTCGAAACTTATTAAACATTCGAATACATTAAACTTTGATATATTTACATTGTTTTTATGATTACATGTTAGCCATACGCAAATTGATTTATTATTATTTTTTCCTAGTTTAATGATATGTGTGATATTTACTAACATTTTGAATCAGAATCATACAACATTCCAATATAAGAATTATTTTTTCTTAACAATTAGACATATTCACATTCGGTAGACCAAATGTTTTCTCAAAAAAATCATGTTCGGAAGAAATTAATAACTTTTTTATAGGATTTCGACCATTCTCTGTATGCCGCATAAAGCGATGGTGGAGAGACGTCATCAGACAACAAACACCGCATTAGTGCCGGCTGTTCCGACACGTTTGTGTAATAAAATAGATATTACGATCTGCCACTACACAGTAAGTTTACGAGAAAAATGAATATTTAATGTTTATCTTATACGGTGTCTCATAAGTCAGAACTAACGTCCGTTGTGTTTTCGGATACGATTCAGGGTGGTTGTAAATTTGACCTAGTACCCTGCGATGCAGTGGTGCAGCGGTAGTGACTGCAGCTGCTGTGAATGAGGTCTCAGGTTCGGTTTGCAAGCAAAGTGTTATTGGGTCTTACTATTTTGAATCTTTTAGTAGCCACACGGAGTCTGGAAACTGTTCCAGACTCCGTGCGGCTACTGAAAATTTCGGACCGGGACGAGGGGACGACCAGACGACCTTTTTACGTAGACCTTAAGAACAAGACAATACACAATATGCAATACACCTCTGCCTACCTCTGCCTACTGCTTCTGGAAGGTAAGCCTAAGACTATGTATGTATGTATGAATTACAAAATTGCCTGCCCTATACTAAAACCTTATCTGCTACATAGAGAAAATTACTATCTGAACCAACCCTGTAATGATAAAGAAGTGTTGCTATAAAACCAAATTATATATTATTCATCACTTTCAACAATGTCTTACCTATAAGCCGTCGGCGGATAATTTTCAACTGTCGGCGAATGTCAGTCATTGTTACCGAATGTCAGTACTTATTACCGACTGTCGGTCACTCTGACTATAGGCCTACTGTATATATACAAACGATTACGGTCCAATCATCGGCAGGACTGATGAGATATATTACAGATCTCGGGTTAATTTAGACAGAATGGGACAATAGTGTTGTGATTATATCGGTTGAGGCGTTTCCCGGGAAGTGTGTTATTTGTTATTTTTATTCTTAGGTGTAATTGTAAAACAAAATTCTGCATTTCCTTGCATTGAAGCCAATTAAAATAAATTATTCGGTTATCAATAGGTATATTATCAAGAAAAATCTGTGGGGATGAAAAATCGACTGAACAATTAGTAGGTAGCCAAGTGAAGGATTTGAAATAAATATTATGTATTGATGTTTAGTAATCAATAATTTTACCCCAGATTTTCAATCACAAGTATTGATAACATTTTCACTATTTTCACCCTTGATTGGGTAAGAAGTGAGCCACCCATAAGCGCAAGCCTATACTAATGATGTCTACGGTCTAAAAAGCTACAAAAAAATATTAGACAAGTTATAATATGTCTGTTTTCAACCTTACAATCGTACAACAATACCTCCGATATTTTAATCCGTGTCAATGAAATATTTCATTTCATAAAAGTTTAGTGCGTTCAAGTTTAGTTAAATAGTTCCTTTACATTGAATGCCTTTATCATAGTTATATCAGTAATATTGCAATGACAGTAGGACATACCATATTACAGTAAACAATACTCCTATTCCTTGTACATATTATAATTATTTAATAATGCTACAGTAATGATATACAAATATTCTAACATTAAAATTGGTAATATAACATTGCTATATTAATTTCATATTATAATAATATCGCTTTATTAATTTCAGAATTCCGTGGCGGAACGCGGTACATTTCGCAACACTAGTTTGCCGTCCAGCGGCCGCTGTATAGCCCTACAAAGCCGCAAACGTGTGAAATTATAGTCCTTTGAGTTAAACTTGACATAATTCTGGCGAACTAAGCTGAGTAGGTGCCTATAAGGAACTTAGACGTGATAACGTTACGCCGCAACTTACTGTTGAGATACGAATTATATTACGTAAAGTGTAGTGTGAAGTAAAATAATAAATTGTTTCGTTTGTAAGTGGGGTGGACTTTTAGTGAATAGTTTTTGTTGCTTTTTGTATACGAACCTGATACTGCGTGGACAGCAGTCATATACACTACCGAGGCAGTCCAATACCCCCGAAGGTATAAGCAGAGATACTTTATACCCACAGTTCCCTCATAATAGAGACCGAGCCTATTATCGTCTGTCAATCAAATTTCCAGACTTGAGACTTAACTTTGCTTCTAAGAATGTTTACCGAAAAATTTAAAAGCGCTTTGTCTGGGCATCTAAATAATAACTATAACTAAAGCAGCTGGTCTATTAAACTCAAGACGACAGTGAGTAGATACTATGTTAATACCTATAAAGACATTGCCAACACTCAACGCCGCAATCCCAACACGCGTATAAATTGAAACCGCTGCAATATCATTCATCTCGAGACACTTTTCCACCCTCTATCACATCGATTTGATAAAAACAAACATGATTGAACCGAGACATGGATTCAGCACATGGGGGATCATTTGCCGAGTACAAATATGCGCACCTATGCTCCGAACGTTCATCAAGACGACACAGGCTTGAGATTAGCAATCTCTTGAGAAAGTATTAGCTCGCAAGACGTTATTTACCGACCGCCCGCCTGATTTCAATCGGAGCTTCGATTTGCAGAGTGGAAAGCTCCTTGATAGAGACGTGATGCAGTATCGATGTTTAGATCTATCGATAAATTCCGTTCGTAGGTTTAAACTACAGGTCTGCACTGCTAAGACCAAATCTACCTACTTTATAGTACATTCAATATTGTATATTTATTATAACTTATATAACTACTATACTATGTGAGCTGCTGGGATTGGCTGATTGAATTATCAATCGCTAATAAAATCACTTGATATAAGTTTAAATTTGAAATATCGTTAATTAGCCTTTCAGGAACTTGATAATAGTCAATCAATCTAGCTCTTATGTTCAGTTAAACTGATATAAGCAGTTTACTGCTGCACATAAGAGCTGACCTTTAAAAAGTCAAATTATAATAGCTATAGTTACATATTTAAAAAATGTTATCGCTCCCTACACGAATTGTCCACTGGTCAAAACATACACGTCACTAATATAGGAAACTCTTGGTAGGGCAAATATATACGCACCCCACAGTTAAATAAATCAGTTCAAAGAGCACTTAATAACTATAAAGCCAGAAACGGAACTCGCCGTTTTAACGACAGATTGCCACATCTCTAATCTACTTTACAGTGTACAATAAAACGATCGCCACAAATTTCGAACTATCGATAACTTGTATAATTGAATTAGAGCGCATCCCCGCTCACAGTATATCTCGGCAGCCGAATAGATCTGAATTGATCCCGTCGCAGCAGTAACGAGCGGTAGGCGACAATGCAAATTGCACCGCGCAGATACTTTGCAATGCGCTTATAATTACATCTTATATATTTATAATATACCGTCTCAGAACTGTCTGGCATCACTCGCGGAGGACAAGGTTCACACTTTAGGTAGCAAAAAGGGTGTCTATTATTCTATCGTCAAATCTATAAAGAAATGTTAAAACTATGAGTCGTATTAACACCTCAATGTGTAGCTCCCGGCTACTGCATAGAAGCCGGTTATAGCTGGAAAAATGTTAATGTAATAGACCTCTACCATTACAAGTTCTGAATTAAATTACAATAGGTGTGAAGAAGAAATTAATTAAATAAAACGACGGCTTTGCTTTTTATTAGTAATAGTCAATAGTGATAATGGCTGGCCGACTACTGGCACTCTTTGAGCTAGATTATCCTATGGTTATATCCGGATTACCTGACTCGAAGAGTGCCAGGAGTAGCAGGAGAAAGCATTTCACTTAACTTATTGTAGACAAAGCTTATTGATATTGTTGTTTTTCTTTTCTGTCTTGAATTTTAGATAGCCCGATTAATTTTGATCAAGTATATGGGTACAGGTATATGTATAACTGCTAAGAAATTTTAGACTATGTATATTAGACATGTTTTTGTAAAACTAATTGCGATCAACTATTTAGAGGGCTCTAAACCCAAAACAATGGTAAATAGAGTTTTATACATTCACAAGATTGTTTTAATACGGAAACGGGATTTAATTCAATCTTAATAGTTATATAAATACCTTTTTCAAACGTTTGACGTTTCGATAAGGATGAACTATATTATTTACTACTGGTATCAGTTCAATGTAAGAAGAAAAGGCGTCAACTTTAAAACTTAGCTTGTTTTCTTTCAGAAGAACCGGAGATATGGTGCATAACGAGATCGACGAAAACTAAATCGCAGGCAAAATATCGTCTATCTAATATAATATAATGCCATGTCTGCATATCTAATCCAAAAAGTTAATCAGAGATGAATTATGTGTTCTATTTTAAATCCATCAAAAGAAAGAAAAAGATTTAATTTCTATCGGGCTGTACCTGTGCTGCTAATATACCTACGATTACATATTTTTCTATCAGAAAAACCCTAAACTTCTAACACGGATCTGCACAGTCATACCATTGCCGTATTAAGCAAAGGCACGATCCTTTAACATTGTTAGGTCGATCAGTTATTTTGTAAACACATTCTCATTTTAAATAAACTTAATAATTTTTTAAATCTATAGTATTAATTGTTATTCAGTAATCTTTATTGCCATTCCAAAATGTTTATATAGATGGTAGAAACTTAAGATTATTTTGATTATGGAGCCTGTTTGGACACAGTAAAAGTATTACGTAACATTTGATTGACATGTCGATATTTTATACGCACATCCCTAAATTGTAATAACTTGAAAAGTTATACGTGCAGATATGGAATATCGGTTATAAAACTCGTATTAAAATGTTCGATAGCATTTGAAATACGGCGGATATAAACACGAGAAAATACGTAGCGGAAATTTTAACGATTAAATAACAAATAAATAACTGCCCGTTCATGCCAAGTCGCAGTAAGTAAGGAATATTATACTGCATATATAATATGCATATATAATACATTAGATATTTATGCTGCTAAATGAAAACGCAGTAAAATTTGTCTGTACGTATGGCGTAGTGGTTTACGTGGTCACCCTGTCGCTGCCACAGCAGCGAGGTTTGTGGGTTCGATACCCACACATGACAAATATGTTTGTGATTCGCAAACAGTTGTTTCTATTCTGGGTGCTTATCATGTCCATTGTTTGAATGATTGTGAAGCCTCCGCGACAAATGAATTTTTTGTAGTAAAGGAGTAATAAAATCTGGCTGTGTATGTATGATCCTTAAGCTCGTTATAACCGCTTACCATAAAATGGCCGAAATGAGTTCAACTTTGACACTATGAAGAGTGATGTGGGTTTTATTTCTGGGTACAGGGCAGAATTGTATTATATTGTAAACACTCGCTAGCCGTTCCGAGTTATATGGTTTACTAACTTTTGCTAGCGGCTTTTTTCGCTTTTTCTAGATCAAAGGTACCCTATGTTCTTTTTGTATTCCTGCCCGCGCAAATGCAAAATTTAAAAATAATCGGTCGAAAAGTCAAGGCGTTAAAGCGTAACAAACTAACAAACAAACTCACATTCGCATTTATAATACTAATATTAGTTGGGATTATTAAATACTAGCATGAAAATCTACGTATCCAAACACAAATACAAATTAAATTGACACTAAAATATTATCGAAACTAATCTGAATACATCAGTAAAGTGCACAGGCATTGAGGACAATGGTTCCACTTGTTTGGATGTTGCTTACCTCGAGATAAGCAACCATTAATCCACTGACATATGGACAAAAATCTTGTTACTATTTTATAACATAATACATAAACTTCGTCATTTTAAAAATCGTAAAAAGTATATCCTGCCGGGACACATAGAATGTAGTGCAGTCTAAGGTTTACTTAGAGTTGTATATACATAATGTTATTACATATAATATTCGAATACATAACAATGCACAACGCGATACCTTCCATTAACAAGGGCAAAACGCAAATACTTGTGTATAGTGTTGTCGATATACTCGATTACATATCATTACCACACATATTTTCCTTCTCAACAATTCTACCGACTATCCGATAAAATCCGTGCAAAATAAGTTCAACCAGCTTGCCATGAAGTGAACCTTTCACCAGGCAAAGCAGACACAAATACATTATGTAGATAGTGCTCCAGAGATGACGTTTATTCGACACTTGATCCCAGTTCGCGTGACGGCACTGTTCCCGGAGCTCACTTAACTCGATATCTCGGGTAATGCGACATATCGATATGATCGAATCGAGAAGTGTGTATCATTTTAAAAATCGATTTTAAAACATTGTGTATTTTTTTGTTATTGAAGTTAGGTCATGAGTGTTAAAATATGTATGTGTCAGTAGGTATCAATTTTTTTTTATTTGTTGGTGAAATCCTAATCCATACTAAGACTGCACAAATGGCGTAGTGGTCTAAGTGGTCGTCTCGCCACTACCACTGGGCCGAGTATTTTAGGTTCGGTTGAATCCGTCACGGGAAATAAATGTTGTGTACCACAAATAGTTGTCCCGAGTCTAGGTGTAAGTCCCTCGCGACATGGTAATTATTCCTAGAACGAGAGTTGTTTTTTTAAACAGAAACAAATATTAAGTTTGTATTTTAGTTCAACCAATTTCGTATTTTCAATAAAAGAATGTCCTAACAGTTGAGTAGCTAGTCATTCTAGGCATCGCTAAAATACAGCACACATAGTCCTAATGACAATGCATTTGAAAAATGTAAATAAAATACATCTTTGCAAAATTGCCCGAGGATGAATATGAATTGAAATTAAAACTACTTCATACGGATTTTATCATTCGAATAAACGTAAGACAATATGAAATGTATGAAATTATGTAAACTGTACAAATAAAACAGTACTTTTTATTTATCGTTAATCAATTGATGTAATTGATAACGATTCAATGAATGTTCTGCTTTCCCAATTTGGTCACGGTTCAGTGATAATTATAATTAATGATTGAACGAGAGGTCTGAAATTATGACGCGAACAAAACAATTTACTGTCATACCATATTTAATATTGCAAATTAACACAGATTTATATTGCAGGCAACTCAGAAATACCAGTTGTCATTCTTTTTATTAGAGATTCTTACGTGCCTTATATAATCTGATTTTATTTACAGTCTTATGCTTAGACCAATCGTAAGAGTATTTGAGAATAATATAGTTCTTTTATTGAGTGAAATTGGTACTTATGACAGTTGAGGATCAATTTAACTTGCTATTTAAATGCTATGAGAAAGGAATCTTTTGAAGAGTCTGGCTTCTTTCTATATCTGAAAGTTACCTGGCAAATTCATATGTTATGTTGTTCAGTGAGATCCTTAACGTATTTATACCAGAAGATCTATTTTTTTTTTAGGTTGTCCTCTTTGTTATCTGCCTTGATATTGTTACAGATTTGCGACTCTTGCTTCTTGAATCATCAATTATCCGGACTATTTAACACAACCGCGGCAATAATGCCATGTGTGGTGATCCTACTCATCCGTCTATCTCTAATGGTCCCGTTAGTAGCCATGCAGATCTGCGTTATGATTTGGCAGAATAGTCGTTGCTGTTGCCTCTATTTTAAGGTTGGGCAGCCGCTTCCACGCATTGCTTGGCATTATTTCCACCACATTAAGGGATACAGCCAAGTCCATGAACTGCGGTTATAGCCACTTGCTATTCCACCAGCAAAGGCAGATAGTAATAAAATTCAAAATACAAATTCCACAAACTATTTTTATTTTGTATTTTATACACATATTCATAACACAAAAAAAAACATTCTTCCTATTGCAGTTTTAAAGTAAAAAGAAAATATTAGACTAGAACTGTACTTCTTTCATTCGTTTCTGAATACCTACACATAGTATCGCGATTACAGTAATATAAATTACATTTATAAATATGATCCTCATTATTCGAGCCAGTACATTCTAATTTAATTCTGCTTCATTAATTTGATACCCATATAAAAAGGGAGCTCGAATTAAAATCTGTTTCAACATATAAATGTTCTATGTATCTGGTTGTCACTGTAGCTGTGTATTAAATTTTAATAATATATATATACTTATATCTTTATTTATAATATTGCTTGGTGGTATCCAAATGCAGTGTAGACACTACGAGCGACACAGTAAGCGAAATGAGAACTACCTATGACGTTAATGACATATTCTAAATATTAATAATAAATTAAATAATTTAGAACGAGAGCACTCGTTCAAAATTTAAATATATATAGTCGAACATACTATAAACAAAATAATAACCTATCCGGTAGCAGTCTCCGAACGCCAAACTGTCGGGTTAGATTAGATAAGCTAGTCGTAGGATCTTTTATTCATGCTGGAGAGACAGAACCAGATCGTCCGACCGAATCACCAAACCACCGAATAAGCCGCCGTCTTGTGTTGTAGTTACCACAAAATTGAATAACTCAACTGGCCTTAGATATCTTTTTATAGCTTAAGGTGACACACAAGCAAACAACCCACTGAATGAAGTGGAAATCTCCGGTCGTGGTGGTCTTCAAAAAAGTTAAGTTATATTTATAAATGCTATACAGAATAAACCAAACTAAACGAATATCTATCGTAATGGTATTCGTTTAGTTCAGCATGCCTACCAACTCTTTCAGATTAGAAACACCGCATACCACGTACCGCCAAAAACCAGCCAAAAGAAATTTATCTGAAAAGGTGGCTAGATCAGACGGGATGCGGCAATCGCATGACCACCATTAGTTTCATGGCGCATTATAAAGAAGCCCATGTCCAACAGTGGACTGCGATAATTTGATTGATTTATTTATTGAAACTGCTTGTTGCCAGCGTCCAGAGAATGGTCCCAATAAATACAAGACTGTACCAAATAAGACTTTTACGTAACTGCCCAGGCACTGCATGAGACTGCCATTGTAGCAAAAAATACACGCAAAAAATATATGCAAGGATTTTTTTTACAATTTAAGTGCATGTAGCATCAATTTCCATATCCAATCGTTACATTGTAATGCCTTCTCCAGTGCATGTTGTGTGGTCGGCAAAAAACTACGTCCGCTCATTAATGCCGCGGCGGCAGTATTAATAGTTGCGCCGCAATCCCATTGAATTATTTTGCATTTTGCTGCGGAACACATACAGAGATGTGTTACTGAATATTTCACAATTATGGACAATGTTGAAGTCGTCTTTATTATTAACCCAAAGCCCAGAATAATATTTAGGCTTTTATTCATCGTGTCCGTTACACACACCAGAAATTACAAAAATACGAATGATGAGCAAACGTCAATTCGGCATTCGGACGATTTGCGCCGAAATAGCTGTTTGCACGCGAAGGTATTACAGGTCATTTGACTTGATAACCTCCATCACTTGACAGGCAGAATAGAATGCGAGCGTGGGTGATAAAATTTAATCTGTTATTGGTGTGTATTGTCCAATCTTCTAGAGCTTGCGTGGTACGTCTTAACGTAAACGTACGTAACGTACTTATACAAGATATTATAATATAGTTCTAACGCCCTAGTAGTTCCATACTAGCCTTGTTGGAAACTGTAAGATAAATATAAATGCATGTGTCAAAAATGTTTAGTACCTAACACCAGAATGACTGAATATCTGCCTGATGTTTTAGGATTGCTCTCAATAAAAACCTCAACGAAGCTAAGAACACGAGGGCATGGTAAAACCTCTGCAAAACTCTTCTGAGATATGCACGACAAACCTTGTGAGCGAAAACATTTCAGATACTTTAATCCTATTTAATGAAGTAATCACGTAACAGCTTAGTCTAAAAATGAATTTCAAACATCTCACCGTCTGTATAAGCTTCCAAAATCAGAGCAAAATGAAAGTGGAATATACATTTTGATTCGCAATTAACAAATCAGTATGCACGCAGTGTCGCTCGCAAAAATCCTTTACGCGTTTATCCATAAAGCGAACGACGTAAATGCAAATTTTCGCAGCGACACGGCATGCCCACCGCGTCCTGTATTTTGTCAGCAAACAGGTTTTTAATTAATTCGCTTATTTATTTGAGCCGTCAGTGATGTGGTATCATCGGTATTGGATCCCGGGGTTTTGGAAACAGTGGCTATTGGTTTATTTGGTAGATCGTTGGCATTCTAAATTGTATGGTTTTATTATAATCATTGATATGTTTAATGATATCGCTTTTATAATATAAAATGTTCATAATATGTTATTTATTTTAAATAAATTAAAAATATTTGCCTTATTTATTTATTGCTTTCAGGTAGTTATTTATTTATATTTTTATTATAAAATTAAGGTGACAAACAACTAAACATTTGTTTGTCACCTTACTTTTCTAATGGTAAGACGCTGGAAGTACCAATGGACGTAGCCAACAATAAGTTACAGTACAGCGTACCGTCTTTTTTTTTTTTTTACGTGCGGTAATGCATGACGCATACCCCTCCGCGGGGGCGGGCGGAGGGGTTATGTCGGACTCGCCGGGGTAAAAGAAAGATGGTAAAGATGTTAAAGTACCTCCCGGAATACCGACTAAACCTACCACGGTGTTCCTCGACAAAACCACTATCGACGGGGCCGCGCGAATCACTTTCGCATGCGGTCGCGACCCCGCCGAGGTTTCGGCCCGCCGTATGAAACGGCAGGCCACTACACGAAAGACCTACCCAAATGCACTCCTCACAAATTATCCCTACTGTCCCCCCTAGAGGGGAGACGGACTCGAAACAGAGGCGCACGTGGGAACACGCACGCCGCCTCTCGGACCTGGTGCTGAACGGATGGCGGGCAAGCCCACAAAGCCCGCCACCCCCAGGTCAAACCTCAGGGTGGCTGGAGGTCGTCCCGCGCCCTCCGGCGCCCGGCTCTGCGGTTGGGGTTGAGGGTTGAGGCAACAGGGTTCAAACGCTCCCTCTCCCGCTCCGCCGCCTCCTTGATGGAAATAACTTCCTCACAAAAGGAGGCCAAAAGGAGGAAAAGTTCCAGTAACTCTTACAACGATACAATAACACGATGCCAGATTATTTAGCCACACGGCATCAGATTTAGAATATTTTACTATTCTTATAATTATTTTATTATTTAATCACAGTACTTCATTGCTATATGGCAACGAAATACTGTTCTTCTTCTTGTACTTCGTTGCCATAGGGCAACAAAATATGTTCCAAGTATTTATAACTAAGATTTCATGTAATGATATAGCACAGTGACATTTATTGCGAGAACATTTTAATTTTTACATACACTTATTGAAATAAGTGTATGTAAAAATACTGAAGTATTTCATACTTATTTCAGTATTTTATACTTTGTCCAGCATACACAATCGAAGACTGAATATATTCGAACCATTTGTATAGGTGTAGGTAACAATTAAAAATACAATAAATTAAGAATATCAATAAAATAACTTCTATTCCAATACGTAACAATACGACTTGCTATATCACCAAAAATACCAACCAACCTACAATATTTTATAGTTTAAAACATTCAACGGGCATAAAATACCTATTCGGCTAACAGCAGTAAATGTTTACGGGATCACGCGCCCATTTGCAACGGATCAAAAAATATATCACATCCTAATCCTGGGGCTGTTTACACATTTTCACAAACAAAATAGTGTTTAAATCCCTTATAAATTGTAGTATTTTTCTCCCGATAACGGAATTGTGCAACGCTGTAATCACTAGTGCATATTGATGTTATGCCGCGGGCGATATTATCCATTTGGCTACTTATTTGCGGTCGTGTTGATTGGCTACAACATGTCGTGATTATGATATTTGCTATATTGATACTTGGTTCTCATCGACGTGTATAAATATGCATGAAGCATGAACATTGTAACACGCCTTTTCCCGAAGGAGTAGGCAAAGATTATGGATTTGCACTTATCCCCACACTGTCTCTCTTATTCCCTACTAGATTTTTCCCGCGGCTTCGCTCGTGTTAATGTAGATTTTGTCCGAAACAGTACTTTTTTCTGAATATGAGATTACCCTATGTCCTTTTCTGTACCCGTGACAACGTGTATGCAAAATTTCATGATGACCGGTTGAGTAGTTAAGGCGTAACAATGTAACAAAAAACAAACTCACATTTGCTTTTATGTCTAATATTAGTTATAATATATTAGGGTTATAATTATGCATATATATAAATATATATTATTTATTTATATAACATTAATTGACGATTATTAGAGTACTAATGAACGTCAAATGTAACCTGAAATGAAATTATTATTTATGAGAAAGACTAGATTGGCAATCGTTTTGGAAACTTTTATTTCCAGTAATGAGCCTTTGTTAATCAAGGTCTCTTAAAATTAGATCTAACATAAATATCATATTAATACATTATTAAAGCTATCCAGCTTTCTCTTCTAATAAAAAAATGGGTCTTGGTTGAAACCTACGTGTAAGTTCCTTAAGAAAATCTATATTAGCTAGACTTCACGCTTACCTGATTATTATAAAATAAGGCCAACATTATAACCAAGTCTCGTTAAGAATAGACATAAAACCTTTGATCTCAAAATGTAATTTGACGCCAAAACCTATCAAAGCTATCACTCGACTTCTAGCGCATATACCTACTTATCTCCTTAATGATCTTAGCGGGACCTCAAACATTTACTGGTATCTAAATTTTACAGACTACGTGACATTATTACTTATAGTAACTACTTACTTATTATAAAATTCTTTAAAGAAAAGTATAATTGCAATAAAGTATTTTTTTTCTTTTGACATATATCACGCACTAGGGATGACTGTACCGCGAGTAACATTACTAAATACAAACCATAAAATATAGGAAATAAAAACACCCAGCCTTGGAATAACAATTTGTAGAAAACACAAATTGTTATCTCGTGTGAAAACAATTCCGCAACACTCAGATCAAATAAAATGTCAACCCATTGTTTACTCAATCAGAGATATTGTTAGCACGAAATTAATGATAATGAAGGCGCGATAGATATGAAATAGTTTTATTGACATTTCCACCAAATTAGCGATAAGCGATAGAAGAGACAGCGATAACCTAGCGGGAAACCGTTCGACTGCCACGCTGAGATTTCAAAGTTTTATGCGTATTAAATACTTAATTATCGCTCGCTTTAACGGTGAAGAAAAAAACGTCGTGAGGAAACCTTGCATGTCCGAGAGTTTTCCATAATGTTCTAGAAGTCTGCCAACCCGCATTGGGCCAGCGTGGTGGACAATGGCCTTACCCTTCTCACACTGAGAAGAGGTCCGTGCCCAGTAGTGGGACGCTTTTATACAGGGCTGATATTATTATAATCTGTCAAGTTAAGACTTAACAGATAAACCATGAAAATATAAATTAGAAATCTATTGTGTCTAGTCACTGCGACTCAATAGGTTAAAACCGTCTGCAATTCGAAATTATAGATTTAAAAATAGATTACTAGCATAAAGTTGTTTCCAATACAAACACATTAAAATTTAAAATTAATAACATAGGCAATCATTGAATATTGAAAATAACCAGCCAGTTCGCCGAGTAAAGCTTTTATAAGAAAAATCAGTCAAAAAATTCAGAGCTACTCTTTACACATTTTCATCAAATATTGAAGCTCAATAATATTAAAGCAATTTCACTAAATCAGCAACTAAATTACATGGATGGACAATTTAGTTGCCATGTGGTATTTCTTTCATTCATACGCAGATCACGGATGTCGAAAGAAAAGGTATTGTACCCGGTGCGTAGGCAGTACCAAATATCTACTTATATTAATATATTATTTAAATTTTAACAAGAATCCGCTTCGATCATATAATTTTGCCTTATTAAGACTTGGTTATTTGAAACCCTCTTTTTGTGAAACTGGTATGATTCCAACTTTTTGAAAACCAGTAATGATATACTCGTAATATTATGTTTCGTGTACGCCGAAGTCACTCATTGAAATAAAAATCTTCTTAATGGGAGACCGTTGGACTGCGACGCTGAGGTTTTGAGTTCGATCCCAAGGCATGGAACTCTAACTTTTCAAAGTTATGTGTTTATTAAATAGTTAATTACCGCTCGTTTTAACGGTGAAAGAAAATATCCTAAGAAAACCTGCATGTATAAGATATTTATATAATAATCCCGAATATATGTGAAGTCCACCAACTACGCCAGCGTAGTAGACTAAGGCCTAACGCTTCTCACGTTTACTTGTCCGATATTTCTACTGCTTTTTAGCATCATAGTACCGAACCAACTGATAAGTAGTTAAAACGATTGTGACGAGAGATAAGATAAATTATTAAAGGTATGTCACAAAGCGAAAGAGAATTTGTTATTATGTCTAGCATTTCATCAGATGACAGGATATGGAAAGCGAAAACAGGCGCAAGTAACTCACTAAGTGAGTATTTATATATAAATAAGATTACATCAGAAATATACTTAAATGTGAGAAAACGTCTATGTTCAGTTAGCTCAGTTCATATAGAAGGAATATCTCAAAAAAAACAACTTATAATTATTTGGGTAATATAACACTCACGAACTTGGCTGACACACTGCCGTGTGTATAATAGACACAGGAAAGACCTGGGGCCACTTCGTATGTATATTACTTATTCAAACTCATTCATTATTTAATTTCCATCACGCTGTTTACATTTATTCGTTTCATTCGTTCCACAATGTTAATTAATTTCAGTAGAACTAAATGCGCATTCATATTTCGTGTTAGAGATGGTTGGTGCATTTGCGCGGGTATTTTAAATGATTTATTAGTACACACGTGGCCTCTGCATAGACAATAATTATTTATGATTATAAATATGTTGTTGCTGCAAACAAAATGAAAAATGAAAATTGATGGGTATGAAAATATGGTTATACCTATAGACTCATCCTGTAGTCGATTCCTGTAAAAATGTATAGTAGTAGCACGGAGTCTAATCATGCCCGGTGACGGCAAATATGAAACAGCTACCGAAACATAGGTATATTTTACATATACCTTTCGCCAGCTATCTACTGTGACTAGAGAGAGGGCCTATGGACAGTGGCACGTATTGCTGAGCTAGCTGACGAAATCCGTGGATACATTAAGTCTAAGGGTCTACAATAATTAAATTTAGATGTTTTCATAATTTCGTTTAATAATATTATTGATACTATTCTTTTTAAAATATTGCATTTGCCTGTTCATCTTTACAATATATTTTACAACTCGCAATTTATAAATACAGGTACATATTTTGAAATTAAACTAGTTGCCACGGTATGTGGACATGACTGTAGATATTACCTGACAGACAAGATTCCAAGTGTTTTTCTTTTCGTTATCTTTTTTAAAATTTCCGCATTTTTCCGCATAATTCCTATGTCGCCCGCGAAACTTTACATGGACTTAAAAACATTCAAACAACGGACACAAAGAACACCCAGACTCGGGACAATCATTTCTTGATCACACAAATTTTTGTCCCGTTTGGGATTCGAATCCTCAACACTCGGCGCGGTGGCAGTGGCAAGGCGATCACACAAACCACTACGCCATCCGTGAAGACCCGTGCAGTTTTAAGAATGGAATAATATTTTGTGAATTTACTTTTATAAGGCAAACGCACCAGAAATAATTCCTGTACCGTAGGAGATTATACAAATAGGTATTTGAGTGTAGGGGCACTGTATGTTAACGTGTGCGTAGGAAACAGCGTTGTCAGCGAATGTATTATGCGCTAGTGCGGACCGCGGGGACAGGCGAGCAGTTCACTCCCCGACGCGGCAATACCCGGTACTGTATATATTATTAGAACATAAGTATACCCATTGTGAAGTAAAATATATACTTCGTTGATTATACTGTATACTATCTTTTATTTACATATCCAAAGTAGGCAATCCCTACAGTGGATTATACAAATTACATTCCCCAGTGCGAACCCACAACACTCGATGCAATGGTAGTGGTGTGGCATGGCACAGTGGCTTCTCAAACTACTGTACCATATAAGCAGTAATTTTTAATGATCACCCATCTAAACATCAGACTTTTTTTTTTTGACCCAGGAAAATCCTTTATGGATACCCCCTCCCCCGGGGAGGGGGGGAAGGGTGGTTATGTGAGACTCTCCGCCCCTGAAGGGGGTCCGGTATACACACTAAAAACCTGGGGTGAGCAGTCCCTCCGCCGACGGAGTGGGGCGGGATGGGGTCGCGTTAGCAATCACCATCCCGCCCCGGCGGTTGGCCCGGCTGATGGTGACCGGGCCTCAGCACCTATGGAGGGAAGGCCTTGCTCACCAAGGCCATCCCCCAGACGTGTGGGGCCGTGCAAGCCGGTAGAGAGTCCCCCGACTCTGTATCTGTATCTGTATCTGACATCTGACTGCGGCAACGTTGCTTGACCTCACTGGTCACCGGAGCGAGAGCTTCTACGTCACCAGACAGGATTATGATTTATGTAAGTTGCAATACACCGATGTTAGACACAAGTGTGTGACAAGCATGGCGCTCGAATGTAGGTACCTACTAATAGTGAATTAGTCTCATGGGAGCTTAGAGATAATGATACTAGTTCCAACTTTAATCAAATTAATTTATATTCAAATTAAATGCATTAATAATAATTACCATTAAAACAGCAGCGCAGCAGCAGCGATAGCTCAGTGGGGAGACCAACAGACTGCAATGCAGAGGGTCTCGGGTTCGAACCCACGTCGCGCACCTCCGACTTTCGGAAATTATATGACTTGTCGAAATTATGTGCGTATTAATTGACAATTATCGCCTGCTCCGTGCCTCGGAGAGTACGTTAAACTGTCGGTCCCGGCTGCCATGAACATCTATGGCAGTCGTTATTGGGAAATTCAGTACCCTCTAATATCCTGACACTGGTCTAGCCTTAGGGTATTGTTAACCTTCGGGTTGCGGAGGTCAGGTGGCCGCCGCTCCGTGTAAAAACTGATATCCAGTCAAATCCGGTTAGACTAGAAAAGCCGACCCCAAGTGACTTGGGAATGATAAAGGCTAAGAGATCATTAAAACAATCGTAGACGTTTAGTTCTTTATTTATAATATTTAATTAGGTCACGAAATAAGAAACGAATAGGTAAAGAACAAATGAACGAACGAAAAATAAAGAACGAATGTAAGTTGAACGAAATTCTTTATTCTGTAATTTTAATGAAATAATATTCAACGAAAAGTAATAGTATAGTAGCACAATTTTATCCATATGGCCAATTCTCATAATAGTTTTTTCCAGAAAAGATTTTAACAACTAGGTATCGAAACAGCACGATAACGATCGCAAGCAAACATAAGCGAAAACGTATCTCGCAAGCCCAACGAGGTAGTCTCATTTTACATGAAGAATTATAGTCGTCAATGCTTAATATAATTATTTCTAATTAGTTTCCATCTTAAATTCTTTACACCGAGATTTAAAGCTCAAGCTATCTTATCACGGAGAATATCCTTACAGAAAATCACGATAATCTTTTACTCAATGCGATAAACGTTGGCAATAATCTTGGATGAAAACTTATATATCTAAAAAAATATATATTAACTTTTTTATAAACGTCGAAAGAAAAATACAAACAACAGAGTCAACCCCAATTAGCGATGCCATGCATCATTCGAAATTGCAACAATCACTGCCAATAATTACATCGCTACCAAAAATGTAACAACGAAATTTTCTTTATTAAATTCCAGAGCAATTTTCATTTGGGAATATTACATTGAACATCTACTCCGAAGTTTATTAATTGCAATGCCAAACTTCTCTGTTCCAAGTAACGCCTGAAACTTCTCAAGTTTAACTCACGTGTGAGATGTTGCTATAACAAATTACGCAGGCGCTTGTAACTCGTTTTGTCCGAAGCTTTGCAGCGCTCCTCCAATATTTTGTTATTAGGCCTTTGATACTGTATATTACGCTCTTAACTTCCAAATGATTAACTTAACATAACGTATGTATAGCACTGAAGATGTAGAATAAGATGTTTACCATACCAATATAATTTACAAATTAGAAAGCAAGAAAGTTTAGGCCCATAAGTAAACTCTTAACAAACTCTAGGTGTTCTGAATCATGTTTTCAAAGATGTGGAAAGTCTACCAACCCGCTATCTTATTTAGAGAGCATACCAATTACCAGTTATAATATAACTTTTATACAATGGTTGATATTATTTACAAAAGATAATGTATTTAAAATACAAATAGTTGTTTTTAACAGTGATTCCATAGCCGCGTGGTGACTCCATTTTTGCATGTTGCCTAAGGCAGGATTGGTGGACATTAATAAAAAAAGAAATGCGAAAAGTCGGATATTGTTTGTTCCGGCATCCGAATGTAAATCAATTCATTGTCATTGATCTTAATTCTAAACATAATCTTATATTCAAAACTTGATATTTCGTTACAATTCCCTTACCTATGTCTTTTTCTGCCTAAAAATTTAAATAAATTGAATGTATAATCAATTTTTTTTGCCTGCACCTACCCTCGCAATTAGTACTTTTTCTGGATGGAAGGTACCCTATGTCCTTTTCTGTATCACTGACAACGTGTATGCGAAATTTTATGATGATTGGTCGATTAGTTAAAGCGTGAAAGCGTAACAAACAAACAAACTCACATTCGCACTTATTCATAGACTTACAGACTTTGGCTAAAGTAATCGCGTACCAAGTTCTCAGCGTTTCAATTCAAACATGGTACTAAACCGGGCCGTCTGATTATTCGCCTATTGGTATAAAAATGTTTTATCGTAACTGTTTATGACTTTACAGTAAGTAGTACCCTAAACCTTTTAACTTTTATGTGTTGTGTCATAAAGTTAATGTCTAGATAAAAAGTATACAGAACATATTTTTATATAAGTAGGTAATTATTCTAGTTGCGTCGTAAAACTTATCTGGAATAAGTAATATATATATAATAAGATATATATATATATATAATAAGAATAAGTCCTAAGTTAGTAACAGACTGTAATAAATGTACCTAATTTCCTGGAATATATACATGACTTTATGTTATCGTAGGTATTTTGGTGTTACTATGTGGATAAGTAAGGTTCTATATCTATAAGGTTGTATTAAACAAGGCAAGTAAGTATATGTATATAATGCATATGAGCCTTCTGATTTATATAGTAAGCTTGTAATTTTTGTCTGGTTTCTGCCTGTGACTTTGTCCGCATGAGTCGCACAGAATGCATTACGGGATATAAAGTATCGTATGTGTTAATCCGGAACATCGAGGTTTATCTGTGTACCAGGTTTCATCAAAAGTCGTTCAACAATTTATTGATTCAGTCACAACACAATGAACAACAGGCCGTTCATATGTTTCTTCCTCAATTACGTGTAAACACACAATTAAATATACCTAAGTATGATATTAGTAGAATCAGTAATAAATCAACTGAAAACGTACTGTTATATCCATAATTACTTCGTAGTTAAATGCTGACATCTGCACTATTTATATTATATATACGGCCATATGCCACGCGGCGAAGTCAGTTGCAGATAGATATTTCGACAGTGCAGTTAGAACAATCGCAGAGAGTCATTTTTGTACTAAAGAAAAGTGAGGTTGTAGGTGTTTGTACGTGTAAAACCTTTCTGAATTAAAGTGTGGTTTTAGCTGAACTAAAAGTATTTTTTTTAAAAAGACAATTCGCGGCTGCCGCCTAACAGTACCTCTTTGTTTAATTATATAATATATATATTATATTATTATTATTATTATTTGTTTGTTTATTTGTTAGGCTTTTACATCATAACTATTTGTCCGGTCATCATGAAATTTCGCATCTGCATTGTCAGGGGTTCATTAAAAGATGAAGGAGTACTTTTCATTTAGAAAAAAGTACTGTTCCGCAGCGAATGAAGCCGCGGGGAAAACCAAGTATTTAATAGATAAACATATATTTCTTTTTAATTCTACTACTTCGCTGGCTCAGCGACCCAAAGTGGTTCTTGGCCTGCCACTTTAAAGTACGCTATTGCTTCCTATTTTGTGCTAAGTCAGACCAGTTTTTTTTTTTCTTCTTCTTTATACTTAACTACTACTTTGCTCTTGTCGGTGGAGTATATGCCATATTTCTCGATTTTTGGCCAATACCTTGTCCTTATAAGACATGACATTCAACTTTTCTTTTAATTCGGCCTCGATGGCGTAGTGGTTAGTGTAACTGACTGCCACGCCTGAGGTCGCGGGTTCGATTCCCGCGCAAGTCAAACATTTGTGTGCATGAACATGGATGTTTGTTTTGGTCTGGGTGTTTCTATGTATAATATGTATGTATTTACAAAAAAAAAAGTATCTATGTATGTTTATCCATTGTCTAGAACCCATAGTACAAGCTCTGCTTAGTTTGGGCTAGATGGTGTTGTGTGTATGTGGTAGAATATTATTATTATTATTATTATTAATATTATTAATTGATCTGTAACTGCCCTTCTGGGTCTGCCCCTTCCTCACTTTCCTTCCTCATTTCTTTTAAATGCTTAATATTTAATTTGGCAGCGGCAACCAGTAATGAAGACTCAGGTTCGGTTGCTCAGATTTGCATCGTAGAGAATTCTTAGCAGCAGCACGCAATCTGGTAATGTGCTAAATAGTTGGCAATAAAATATTGCTGATGTGAAATTTTGGGTTGGTATGTACCTATAATGTGCGTATTATATTACCTACATACCCTTTGGACAATAAGTAGCCATGAATGTACTCATAAGTGTATAATAAAATAATAATCAATAAAATAGTAATCTTAAATATGTACCTTTTATATTTTTATTATTTACTCTATACCTAAACTGTATCTTAATAATGACTTTATGCACGACCTACGTCAACTCAACAGCGAAAAATCATAACGAACGAAATATACAACGCACATTACATGCTTCACAAGTTCACCATACGTATCAAATTATAACTTAAATTATTTTCAATACATAAATGATATGTAACGGGTATTAACGCGATCATGCATAATGTTTACCTTGTGGGGAAAATACCGTCTTTTGTAAAAGATTCTTGCCATGTTAACATTATAAAAGACCTATCGTTGGAACCGGACGACATCATGGTGAGCTTTGATGTCGAATTACTGTTGTTATTGTTGTGTACCAATGTTCCAATAAAGGAATGTTTGGCCGTTGTGAAAGACAGACTGAGTGACAATGAAATGCCGTTTAACTATATTGAGTTACTGCGACACTGCTTAGACGGTAATTATTTCCTTTTCCTAGGTCAACACTACCTCCAGATGATGATAGATGGCGTTAAGATCGGAACGGTGTTAAAGAAATATTCTATCAACACTATTTATACACCGGGGGCCAAAGTTACCAGCATGGTGGGCATACCAAAGGACGTTTTGTCTTTACAAACGCCAGGTGTCTACAAAACAAATTGCAGCTGCGGGCGTTCCTACATAGGCCAAACCAAGCGTACTATTGCTGAGAGGGTCAAAGAACACATCGCCACTGTGAAGAACCGGCATACTAGTAAATCAGCAATTGCAGAACATATACTGGAATCGGGTACTAATCATTGGATTTAATTTTATCGTCCGGCAGTCCTCTCCACCGATCGTCACTTGTATCCAAGAGTAGTGTGAAAAGCTATTGAAATCAAAAAAGATAGAAATTTCAATAAAGAAGATGGTTTCAAATTATCTGCGACGTGGAATCCCGTGATTAATAATACGCAACTTCGCTGTTTTGCACAGTCAGGTAATTAACAGAATACGGACACGACGGCTAGCATACGTAATTGGGGTACCATGAGTGTAGTTTGTGACAATACATGGACAAACAAAAATATGCCATAAGTGAGGGTGAATCAAGATTCTTCTGCCTCACAAACGGAGACATGATATCGCAGCACCAGTCAGCTTGTGACCATGGCCGGTGTAACCTGGTCGAAACGATAAGCATAAAAAAGGTAAACATTATGCATGATCGCGTTAATAACCGTTACATATTATATATATGTATATCATGAAACGCGAAAGTTTAAAAGTTATTATGTTCAGTACATTACCTATAAGAAAACTCGTGACTAAACTTAGGTACAAACTCTACAAACGGGCTACATTTTATTGCTGAGTAGAAGTGCGCTGATAAATCCATAGAACATATTTTTAAAATGTACATTACTTATTCACTTTGCAAATAGAAACGTAAAGGATATACTTATGATAGACTTCATCATAAATATAAGATCCTTGAAACATGCTGCTTTTTGTTGCTGGATCGTTACGGCGCTGATAAACGCATATCCCTTTTTTTAACAGTAATCTTTTGACATAGTAAAAATTAACGTACATTACTTATATATTTATAATTTGATCATAAGTATAAGATCTTTATTAATCTGTCCAGTCTTAAAGTACAAGACATAATTAAAAATCTATTATTTCTAGCCACCGGTGTGCCGCTACGACTCAATAGGCAAATTACAACAAACATAAAATATGATTGCTTTAGTCGATAAACGCAATGCAATCAAAAATTCATTAATTATTTAACATTCAAAATTTTAATATTAAAACATTTTATGTCTCATCAAATATAGCGACAAAAAGTTGCCAGTCTGTTAAAGTTATTAAATATTATTATATTTTTCTTGGAAACATTATTTCACATAATAGGCTCCTTGTATTATTGACTCTGTAAACAGAAAATAATAAGTATCAAAGGTTTTCGCAAGGCACAATGATATTACAAAAGAACACTGTTTGTGAAGAAACTAAGGACTTATATTTAACGACCATTATAAAAATATTACATAAGCTTATATTTAAAAGAAAACACGGTACTTTAGAAATGAAAATATATTCATAGGCAAAAATGCTTGGAAATAAAATTATATATAATATGCTTTAGCTGTTTGAGCTAACAATGAATATAAGACAAATGTGAATAAGACAATCAGATACGAAATAGGCTAACGTTCCCTAACCAGAGCAGAGACATTTTAGAGGCTAGGTAAAGGGTCAGAGAATCACCAAATAAATAATGTGAAAAGGGTAAGTAAAGCAAAAGAAATATTCCAGAAACTTAGCAAGAGGCAATCTGTAATATCTGCCTACACTTATAGACATGAGCAGCGATAGCTCAGTAGGGAGACCAACAGACTGCAATTCAGAGGGTCTCGGGTTCAAATCCACGTCGCGCACCTCTGACTTTCGGAAGTTATATGACTTTTTGAAATTATGTGCGTATTGATTGACGATTATCGCCTGCTCCGTTAAACACTTATAGACTATAGGCTTGACTATCTATCTATGTCTTCATAGCTTATGAACAATTTTCGAATAACACAAGCATTTTCACACGCATAGCAAACTCAGGCTGTTACCTTTCAAGATTCACATCTGTTTCTACAGTGTTGTTAAATACTACAGAGTCCTTTAGCTTAGAAAAAAACCTATCGTTGTTGTCCCCTACTCCATGCTAATAAATTTGGAATATAATCTTTAAAATGTCTCGAACATCCAACATTTTGCACCATAATTATAATGGACTAGCTTTTTTCCGTGGCTTTGCTCGCTCGGAAACAGTTCTCTTTTCTGGAAAAAAGGTACCCAATGTCTTTTTCTTTATCCCTGACAACGTGTTTGCGAAATTTGATGATGATCGGTCGAGTGATTAACCGTAACAAACAAACTCACATTCGTATATTTAATATTAGTGAGGTTTATAGCCCAAAACCTACAAACATACATACTCTATCTGATGTTTTTCCAGCTCGTTTCTTAAAAACCCAAAATCCTCGGCCACTCAAACGTTCTCTAAAATCTGATCCGAAAACCTACCCATTCTGAATATCCACTATCAAATCTTTATTCAGGTTAAACAGTCCATGCACTAGAATATAATAGACATAATATTTCTAGAATTTTATGGCTTACTAGTAATAAAAGTTCGTACACATTGGATATAAACTAAGCTGGACTAAGTAGTGTCGTTTGTAGCCTATATCGTAAGGCTTGAATACACTAGACCGGAGAGAATATGTTAAAATAAGCAAAATGACCCAATTGTGAGACGGTTAGGCAAATGTTGAAAACAAAACGTTGAAATAAAAGAAAATAATATTTAATGGCGATTTAATGGGCTGTTAGTTTTCTGCATAAAAATTCTTAGAAGGTATATATCCTATATTGAAGGTATATTATCTTTGTCTGAAACTAGCAACTGACATAAATGTAACTTCAATAAACTCACTATGCGACAAATTTTGACGTTCATAAGTTTTACTTTGTGACCTAAATGTATTCAATCCTTAATTGATTTGAAGTTTTAACTTTATAATGGAACTAGTTTACACGAATTAAATCGCAGCTTCATTTGTTTATATAAAAGAATCAAAATTATAAAATTATTATTGTATCTTAAATCAGCATAATTGTTTAAGGAAAGTGTGCAAGCATAACAGTATGGGCTGGCTTAGTAAAGAGAAAGAGAATAGCTCGACTTACACAGATACTCGACCTTAAACATTCAAATAACTTGATTACACTATTAGGACATCGATTTAAATGGCTGCCAGCCACTTTTAACTCGACATTAGACTTTCATGCCTACATTAATCTAAAATTTGTGTTATCTTTTGTTAGGCATTTGAGTAGGCTACTAACGATTGTATCGTTAGCAGCCTACTCAAATGCCTAACAAAAGATAACACAATTTTTTTTTAAAACTATCATGTAGAGGAAACAGTTGTGGGAAAACACAGACACAGTACTGGCGAACCACTTGATCGCCTGTGGCGATCGTTAGTAAACTTTATAGTTTATTGTAATATATAGCAAATGTTTTTCTTCATACCACGATGGTAATAAATAAGCATACAGCCCGCCTGATGGTTAACGGTTCCCGTTATATACATATGTACACGTGCAACAGGAGTAGCATCACATGCTGATTGCCGACTCTATAGAAACATATTATTTATGTTCTTAATGAAGAAACATATAGTAAATTTTTCTTACTGGCTTATTTGGTAAACAAATCTCAATTATAAAATCTTTCTTTTACTTACTGCTTTCAGACTATATTCATTCTCTAATAAGCAAAGAAGACGAAAAGCGAAAGTCAATACGTAAAGATGGATCTCAATGACAATACAAACAAATATGGCATACTGGTATATAGAGACTATTGTCTAGTAAATTTACTTTTATTTTCTTTTTAAAATACGCCTTCTCTACTAGGATTAAGTTCTGTATCGTGTATCGGATTTTACAAACATTCAAACAACGAACACAAAGATCACTCGGTTTGCTTACACAACTATTTTTCGAACACAGTTTTTGTCCAGTGTTTGGGATCAATCCCACAATACCCGACGCAGTAGTAGTGACAAAGTGATCACTCGACCCACTGCACCATCCGTGCTGACTGCACATTAACAAAGACAATAACTAAAGATTTGTCTTAATGTATATCTCTAGCTATTATACAAATACGCTGTATTTGTATACTAAATAAAAAAGTATAACCAAATGGACTATAACATAGCTTGATTATGGTTACTATACACTTTGAAGTTCCATCACCATACTATAGTTAGTAAAAACACGGTGTTCGCTTCGCCGCTCAGCTCATTACTACATTGGTGAATGGCGGCCCTAACAACCTTTAAACTTTAATGGCCGCCGTAAGAGTATGTTTATGTGTTTATTACATCTTTATTCCTTTAAGAAAAACATTACCAACGAGTTTTAATAGGGCAGCTAATGCCTTGTTTTAAATATATGACTAGAAATAAATTACAAGCGATTTACATAACATTCCGTTTAAATGCATCAATTAATATTTTCCTTTAAAAGTTTGAACAAATATTTTGAGTTGCTTTTATTTATGTCTCGTTTTGATCATTACTGCACCCGGTATTTACGTTTCTTCTATTCATTAATTTAATTTATATACTATTTTTGTACCGCGAATCCGACTGCATAGGCTTTAGTTTGGGTTTGCATAGGGTTTTTTCTATACCGAGAAAATGCCGAAACACCTTAAATAGTTATTAGTGACTGTAATTGCTTACTTGCTAAAAGTTAAGACTCATTAAATGCAAAGGATTATGTCCGAAACCATAACCTACTATGCTGGCGCAGTGCGGTTTAGCAGACTTCACACGAGAACATTATTATAGAACTCTCAGACGAACAGCTCTCCTCGGGATGTTTTCTTTCACCATTCAAGCGAGTGATAATTTTATTAGGCTATGTGCGTATACTTCGAAAACTCTGTTATTTATGCCGTGGGATCGAAATGCTTTATCACTGCTCTTCTTTTCTTAACACAATACAACAATTATAAAGAACATTAAGGATAATAAGAGTAGGAACAAAAAGCATATGTATATCTTCTAGTTGTTTTATTTTCTACTTTGTCTTCAAAAACACCTCATTTTCTGCTACTACCTGTTCTTAGCACGTCTTACCTAATAGTCATAATACATTACCAACGAGTTTTAATAGGCCAGCTAATGCCTTGTTTTAAATATATGACTAGAAATAAATTACAAGCGATTAGCAGCGATAGCTCAGTGGTGAGACAAACAGACTGCAATGCAGAGGATCTCGGGTTCGAACCCACGTTATACCCACGTTATATGACTTTTCGAAATTATGTGCGTATTGATTGACAATTATCGCCTGCTCCGTGCCTCGGAGAGCACGTTAAGCCGTCGGTCCCGGCTGCCATGAACATCTATGGCAGTCGTTATTGGGAGAGTGTCGACACAAAAGATCCGACTGGGTCGAAATGTCGCCGGTCTGTACTGACTGGCCCCCACATAAGATACATACATACATACCTAATAGTCCTTGATATTCATGAGGAACGTAATCCAGCTTTTAACCAGCTGACCATCTTACTCGAGCTTCGGATAAGCGTCCTACTTTATGCGCTCAAACTAAAACTTTTTCAGCGATTGCACGGATGGCGTAGCAAGCCATGCCGATGCTGCCACGCCAAATATGTTATGAATTCGAACTCCATGTTCGAAATATTAGATTCAGAAATAATTGTTCTGAGTCTGGGTGTACTTTGTGTCTGTTGATTGTACGTATGTATGTAAAATGCCCTGCGACACAGGGCTTGACCCTAATGCGGGTATTGTCTTGATAAACAGATGTCCTATACTCATTTGCTTCATCCAATATTAAGTCGAAAATTTAAATACCGCTGTACAATGGTATGGGTGTAATATATCAACGCTCGTCATAACATGCATGAAATGTTAGTATAACGTTATCAAATTAAACCGTTTCACGCTAAGCCCTCGTACGGACCGTACTCGTTACATACTTCAAAGCGGCGGATATTACTATGTGCTGTTATCGATATTTTTATTTTTATACAGGTAGTTCAGCTAGGGTTTGCGGTTATGAATAAAGTATTAAAATGCAACGGTGATGAAAAAAACATTTCGCGGCCGAAAATTTTCGCGTTGTATGATCCTGTAGGTAGATTTATTTCCATCGTTTGTTCATTGTCTTTTTCCCCACTGAATTTTCGGGTCCAATATTGGAGCCCATTACTAATTTCATGTAAAATCAGCCATTTATTGGGCGCAGAAAATCCTGTAAAGCTTCTTCTAAAGCCAGTACTTCGAATCTAAAGATCGATAGTTACACTTACGCTGGCATTTACACCACTATGAATCTGATAAAAATATCCAACTATCTACCAAATAATAATATCAGCCCTGCATATAATCTATCCCACTGCTAGGCACTGTCCTCCGCTCAGTGTAAGTAGGTCATAGTTTACCACGCTGGCTCTATGTGGCCTGGCAAACTACACGTATCATCAAAAATATTTTTCTCTTCACCGTTAAATGAGTGATAATCAACTAATTAATACGCAAATAACTTCGAAAAGTTCGAAGTGCGTGCCTTGGGATCGAACTCGAGGCCTCTGCGTGGCAGTCGAACGGTCTATCGCTGCTTTAAATCAAACTAGTACGTATATTAATATCAACTATCTCGTCCTAATCAACTATCCAACGTCTTAAACATTGCATAACCTTATAAACCACTAACTCATTGTTATACCCGGCGTAAAATAAAGCATTTTATGAAGCTGAATACTTCGAAGCGACAACCTTAATAAAGATATACCATACTGTACGCTGCAGACCGCTAGTGTAAGCGTCCAGTCTCAGTGTAATCTGGTATTACTTGGACTTATGGTTTAAATCTGTGTGTTTAGATCTGCGTCCATTTTTACAAGTCAGTTTTCTCTTTGTGCCACTTAAAGTGATATTGGATTATTATAGTGCAAGCTGCAGATTTGGGAATTAAGTTTTATGGTGCTACTTAGCTAATGACTATCAAATCAATTGCTTTCGGTAGTAAAACTCGGCACTATTGTGACGTTAATAAGGAAAATAATAAATAAGGTCTTATAATATTTCAGTTAATCAAAGAGATAATATGATGATGTATAACAATACCAATTCGTAGACCCTAGGTTACCTAGCAATAACATGTGAAATAACCACATAACTCTGCTCGTCCCTATGCGATGGCATTGTGTGAACCGTCCTGAGATTGCTTGTCAATATGGACATTGCAGAGGCTAGAGAAATTCTGACATATACCTGAGAACCAATTTCTGCAAACATTTTTTCATTCTTATCTTGTAGTCGGAGAGAGAAAGATTGTGCTCGGATCAGTTGGTTAATATAGCATTGTTCTGGATCGATAAAAGCTTTGGTGATAAGCAATTAATTTGTTAAACAGCTCAATGGATGTCTTTTGGCGAAATGCTCCGTTTTTTTATCGTTACCTGACCTGTTGCGATATAAGAACTCGTATTCATGACCCCGGCTTTTCTACCTATCGATGCTGCAAACTCAATTTCTTTGGTAGTAGCGTACTTAGAAAATAAACATTTTATTTCGACATGAATATAAAAGTTCTCACGATGATATGGTCTCTCAATTCAATCAGATACGAAACCACAGGGGTCCTACAGTAGACTTCTATAAAAACAATAAATAAATAAAATAAACTATAGTTATTAACAATAATACACACATTTGCTATTATAATACGAAATATAAAATCGTAAGCACAATAGCGCTTCGAATATTTTAAATCTTTGTAAAGTTAGAATTGTAGTTAACTTTACGGTTATCGATTAAGCAAAACTATTTGCTTTCATTGAATATGATATCTCTGGGATAGCGTCTATAAGCCAAGAAGCCAGTTCTTTACAGATGTGGCACACCGCATTGTTATTCTTTTAATAAGAGGAGCGATAGCTCAGTGGGGAGATCAACGTCACGCATGTGCGTATTGATTGACAATTATCGCCTGCTCCGTGCCTCGGAGAGCACGTTAAGCCGTTGGTCCCGGCTGCCATGAACATCTATGGCAGTCGTTATTGGGAGAGTGTCGACACAAAAGATCCCACTGTCGAAGTGTCGCCGGTCTGCACTGACTGGCCCCCACATAAGATACATACATACATATTCTTTTAATAACATTCGATAGAGTCAACAAATGTTCTATCTATGGTGGTATTTCATCTAGTTACAGTACAGTATGGTTATCATGCAGAGGTTTCGGTTTTTGGATAATGCGTATGCACTCCACAGTTATTCAGTAATTTAATGTATCTTTTGTTTTTTTATCAAGACTATTGTCGTCACAATAAAACTGAGATATCTCTACATATTATAAAACAAAGTCCCCCGCCGCGTCTCTCGGTCTGTTCGCGATAATCTCAAAAACTACTGAACAGATTTTTATGTAGTTTCCACTAATAGACTAAGTGATTTATGAGGAAGGTTTAGGTGTATAATTTGTTAAAGTTTTGTTAAACCCGTGCGAAGCCGAGGCGGGTCGCTAGTTGATAATAATTTACGTTGTATATTAAAACTGGTGTGTGTAAGTATGTACATATCATTTTTCGGACGGTATCGGCGCTAGCAGTAGTGCTATGTAAATATATTTCACAAGTAAAACCCTAATGCATTTATATCATCGACGTAATACACCTTTATGAAAAATATATTATGACACTTTCATATTATGACACCATATACTGACTCCTATATTCGAAAGGGCAGTCAGAGTTATATTTCACTCATATTTTGCTAGCTAAGTTTTAGTCTTACGTAATGCATAATGGGAACATTCTAAGACTTCTATAAGAATTTCCTAACTAAAAAATCCTACAACAATTTCAGAACACGGGAGTAGAACCCGGACCCTCACTATCGCATGCAATCGCAACATAAACGCAAATCAAAGTCGATGAATACTATAATTTAATACATACGAGAATCTAAATATTCATTTCAAAATCTACGTAACTAAGTACTTAATCTGAGCTTCGATGAAGAAGCCAAGGTGATACAGCTAACATCGTACGATACTCAAATTTCCGGCTACTCGGAGAGGAAATCGATACGGTCAAACTTACTAGGATTCTCTTACGTAGCGAGTTGTGTTTGCCGATATTTCTAATCGAGATACCTATAGGTCAGTTTAATACTTTATCGGTGCGAACTATGAACGCGAGGCATGCCTCTGCCTTTTTGCAATCATGCACGTATCACTAGTAATTAACAATGAAGGAAAACAGTCGCCCAGAAATCTTCATGACTTTTATTTTTCGTCATAGTCAAAGTCAAAACCCATTCATTTATTAAAGTCACAAAATAACACTCATGGACGTCAATGGTTATCGATAGGTAAGTTTAATAAACTCACTGAATTAACATTTAGGTATGTTAGTAGCAAGATTCAGGCAATGGAACCATTGGAAATCTTTTCATTCTTAGCACTCAATTTAAATTAGTAGTCATAAGTTTTGGGTCAATTCAATTTATTTCGCTCTTTGTAATTATTGTTATTGACAAAGAAGAATCACATATTCTGCAAGTAATTTACACTGTCTTCTGTCTATGCCTGGAAAATATTGTCCCCAGTACTCATATTTATACTCTGAAAAAAATACTAAATAAGAGCTTCAAGAATATAAAACTGAATTCAGTGGTCTTGAAAATTTATTCCGTTAGACAGAGTTTGAATTTATTTAGTAACAAAATAAGTATTCATAGGTTTCTAAATTGTATTAGGATGAAATATATTTTTCATGTATATTTTACGATCCTTACATATAGTTTTGTCTCACTGTAATACATTATGTACACGTACTATACATACATAGCCTCACGCCTATAACCCTGAAGGGGTAGTTGGAGGTTTATTACAATTCACCGAGGAGCGAGCTGTTTTCCGCACAGTCCCAAACCCAGTACTGCTACTGAGAATCTCGTGGCAGCGACACCCAATAACACTTCACTCGACTCAGAAATCGGATCCGAAATTTGTTTATTTGGACATCCAGTTGTAGTTGCATTATTTTTACATATCTAAATAATAACTAAATGCACGACATTTTAAGGTGTCACAGCATGCATAATTATGGTGTAACACCGTTGTCTAATATATAATAAAAAACAACAAATGCTAATTAGTGACAATTATAGAGAATTAGCAATTAATAAAATTTGAACTAAGTTAAAAACAAAAATTTAAGAACATAATTTAAAAATTACAATTTGGTAACAAAATAATTTTAGGGATTTTGTCTGCCTAATCTTAAAAACCTTAATAAAACTTTTTTAAATGTGGATAGCTTGTCCACAACATATCCACTTCACCACAAATAGTATTGTATACTTTGGATAAGAGGGATGAGGGAGAAAATTGTTTTAAATTTGTTCTGGCAAATGGCTGGTGCAACAATCCCGCATTGACGAGCACTCATCTAGGCACACGACGTGGAACACGCAATTTAAATTATTCCAAAAGGGATGGGTCGTCAATTTCATTATTTAAAACTTTGTAAAGAAAAGTAATGTCGTGAAATTGTCTATGACACGACAGGCTATACATTCTAAAGGGTCAGTAAAAATTGTAAAGTGTTCAAAATCATATGCATAGCAGTCACATTGACTACCGCTGCGTTACCGACGCAGTCATTAAGGCATTATATACCAAGAAATATGTATACTAATTCTTAAGTTTATACTAATTAAGCACTATCAGCTTTGTCTGTCATTAACGTTAATGTAACGATTATTTAGATTGAAATTAAACTGCTATATACGGATTTTATCGCGTTGTTTATTTGACACTTTATAACAATATTTTGAAAATTGTTACTCTACTACTACTATTAAACTTTACTAATTTTTAAGCTAATTAAATTATTATTAAACTATTTAGAATTCATTTATTTTTACACTTTCCCCGACGTTTCGGTTGCTTTTCAGCAGCCATGGTCACGGGGAGACTAAGATGGCAGTTGTCTCAATGTTCCAGTGTAGTTATTTCAAAGTACCCGAACATAATTTAATCATTGGTGTTTCTATTTACGCAGAATGAGCTCAAAGTATCATGAAGTCTAGCTGTGGTTTGCTTCTTCTACCACAGTGTAAAAATAAATGAAATCTAAATAGTTTAATAATAATTTAATTAGTTTAAAAATTAGTAAAGTTTAATAGTAGTAGTAGTGTAACAATTTTCAAAATTTTGTAATAAAGTGTCAAATAAACAACGCGAAAAAATCCGTATATAGCAGTTTAATTTCAATGAATAATATTCGCGTAAATAGAAGACAATATTATAATTATTTAAATGATGATCTTAATTAATTGTTAAATTGGACCAAAATAGTTGCGCGAATCGATACGGTATTGAATATATTACATATATACGAATATTATAATATTAATAATTCATGTCGATATCATATACAATAATATAGATATGTATATTTTTATCTTCGAGATTTCGATAGCTATATACCTACAGATGGAACCTGTCTTTGACTCAGTTTCTTTATACAATATTTTACTAAATAGTTTCAGCCGTATACCATTCAAATACAATAGACAGAGCTTTTAGCGCATTTATAAAGTATAAGCCAAATTCGAAACGTTTCAATTATAGTGAATAAAACGCTTAGTTCTAAAGAATCGTAACTATTTATTTTTGGCCTTGTAAAGATTACTCGACGACTAGAATTTCGTGAATCAGAATAAACTTAATAAAGAGGTAATAAATGCGACATTAGAAGCCTTTTAAAAGCTCTTTAATTCTGGTTGAACAGCGTCTATTTACCAACAACAGAGAGCTTGTAGTCAACAGTTGTACCGACAATCCACAAAACTTTTAGTTTGTTAAACTGAAAAGTAAGAAAGGTATTTAAGGTGTAAATAGGGATATCCTATCACTATACAAAGAGAAGATATATAAGCAGCAATACATCTGTTGGTGGTATTAGATTACACGGATGGGATAGTGGTTAAAGGGGACCCCTTTGTTCGACAATTTTTTTTACTGAATTTAATTTGGCATAATGAGTTAGGCATATTATTTTGACATAATAATACTTTGACGTAATTGTTTTTTGGTATACTATTTCAGTAGGCATAAATATCATTTAGGCTAATGCTTTTTGCCCTAATTTTGATTTGCATGAAGTTATAAGGCATATTATATAACTTGGGTACCATAGTGTAACAATAGGTTAAGGTGCGGCGGGGGTACGGGGTGCTTAGCCGCCAACATGTTTATTTTATATACGAAAAGTATTTTATTAAATACAAACACATAATTTACAAATCTTCAAATTTATGCTTTAGAATAATATGCTTAACAATTATTATGCTTAAAAAAATTATGCCTAAACAGTTATGCCAAATTAATATTTTGCGTAACTATTATTAGGATAAGTAAAAGTATGTCATGTTAAATTATGACATATAATTTTATGCGAATAAATAGGGAACCTGGTTTAAGTGGTCATCTCGCCACTGCCATTGCGCTGAGAGTTGCAGATTCGATTCCCACAGGGGATTAAAAATCAGTAAGCCACAAATAATTGTTCTGATTATGAATGTTCTTTGTGCCCGTTGTTAGAATGTTTGTAAAATCCTCCGTGGCATAGGTGTAATTCCTAATGAGGTAAAGGCCATTTTTAATGAAATTATATATGTATTTTGGAAGCCCTATTTTAACAGGTGGACCTGACAAGGCAGTATAAATAAAGATGATAATATCAAGACGTTAACACGCTTTAATCGCCTACAACCATGTAGATGTTTCTGCCTACACATTTTTCAACATGTTGTGCGTAGTTGCATGTCCAAAGAGATTGAGCACGTTGCATATACACATAACTTTATATAACAGTTACGTACCTTTTAGCTGATATAGAAAATGGTATAATATGAAAAGCATAAATGTACATTTAAAGTCAGTTCTCAACTAGCGATTGGTCAACTAGTCCGTTGGACTGCCATGTGGAGGTCTTGAGTACGATCACTAGGCACGCACTTTTGACTTTTTGAAGTTATATATATGCGTTTTAATTATTTATTTATCACTGGCTTTAATGGTGAAGGAAAATATCACGAGGAAGTTCTTCATAATGTAAACCGCACTGGGCCAGCGTGGTGGACTATAGCCTAACACTTCACAAATTGAGAAGAGCCCGTGTCCAGCAGTGGCACAGATTATTAAGATAATTGTAAGAGGGCTAAGGCAGGATTACAGGAAGTCAAGGGGACAGTAGGGTTAAAATTAGAAGTAACCAAAGCAAAGGGTAGGTCTTTTCGTGTAGTGGCCTGCCATTTCATACGGCGGACCGAAACCTTGGCGGGGTCGCGATTGCATGTGAAAGTGATTCGTGCGACCCGTCGACTCTGGTTATGTCGAGGAACACCGTGGTAGATTTAGTAGGTATTACCGGGATACCTTTCTCCCCGGTGAGTCCGACATAACTTGTCCGTCGCCCCCCGGAGAGGTACACTCTAAAGCATTCCACCACTTAAAAAAATTTGTTTATAAGAAGTATAAATCTGTAGTCTAAACTCTTTACCCTTTTGGGAAATAGACGTTAGATTTTAAAATAGAATTTTAATTATCGTAAATACATAATAGACTTTCTTTTAAAATGTTTATTAGGTACTTGTTGTGTCCTCTAGCCTGGAATGTGTTAGGAGTAGCTTCACGCTAATAGTGCAATAGATAGGATTCACACCAATGACCTCTCGATGGCAAGTCCGATTCTATCTTGAAACAATAATCGAATAAATAATTTAATATGACAGATTCCGATTCACATTATCCTAGTTTATACCACTCGAAGCTGGTAAATCCTGCCAACATAGATTCAGTATCCACAATATAAAAAGAATAAGTTTGCAAGGCGATCCCGATATTAGGCAGTACATACAATTTTCTAACATCAATCATCAGGAGGCGGCCCGCCAAACAAGATTACACAGATTGATTCATTCCTGAGATTATGTTAGAGGAACATAACATATTACTTACTCCTCAATCCTAGCACCAACTAAAACATAAATAAAACTACGATTTGGTAGTATACATTTTTCTTTTAAAGTGTGATCGTATTTCTCACTTGTTGTAATTCCTGTTTCGCGGGGATCTTTACACACATTCAAACTAGGGGCACAAAGAACAACCAGACTCGTATAATGAAACTCACTCGTCTAAAATATTATGGGACTATATTTCCAAAGTCACAGCAATTAGACGAACTGCTGAGACCGTCTTGCTAAGTTGAATGCTCGTTCCTTACTACTGGGCGATCTTTCGCCGACAGCCGAGGTACTTTTTCCCTTCCACAATAACCCCACTATTTAAACAAGTGAGAAACGGCCATGAATTGCCGTAAATCTTAGAGTTCGAAAAAATGGTATCACGTGAACCGTCAGAGGTCAAACGTCATAGTCATTTCGGGGTTATATCGACTATGCTGAGTCGAATGGCGTTGACCGCGAGTCTCTAGCTCTTACGGATCTTGAGTTGAAAGTTGTATAACAGACAGACGGACGGACGGACGGACGGACAAAGCTGTTGTATAAAAGTTTTTTCGAACTCTAAAATAAAGGTTAGCTGTGTTGCCAGTTGGGTAAATAAAACCTGCCGAACAGAATTATTAACAAAAATAAGAAATCATGACACTCATAACAATTATTTGTGGATCACACAAATTTTTGTCCCGTGTGGAGATTGAATCTTCAACACTCGGCCCAGTGGCAGTGGCGAGGCGTTCACATAAACCACTACGCCATGGGTGCAGTCATTTCTGACTGTTCGTGAGTAGAAACATAATGTTAGGTATAATTTGCGTTTCTACTAAGTAATATACGCTTAAGGGAAAAAGAATACACGAAATCGGTATCCTCATGCACATTTCCTGAGAAATATACATATATGTAATATGTGGAGCTTTGAAATTAATATATCTTTTAACACGTATCTTGAAGTTGAAATCATGTATGTTGGTTCAAAATTTTTGTTGTTAGTTATTTCGTTTGTACTTAAAACTCTTAGAAAAATATTTTTCTAGATTTAACTTAATCACGCATTAACCATTAAACGGATATATATGAAACATTTCACAAGATAGACTATGTGCTGGGTAAACATAGCATAATATATTTTATCTCAGAATGCGGTAAATTCCCATGAGATCCACGCGAACGAAACCGTGGGCCGAAACTGGTGTCAAATAAATAACAGAAACTAAAGTGTGCATATCTTAATAACAATAACTTGGCGGCCTCGATGGCGTAGTGGTTAGTGTAACTGACTGCCGCACATGAGGTCACGGGTTCGATTCCCGCACAAGTCAAACATTTGTGTGCGTAGACATGGATGTTTGTCTTGGTCTGGGTGTTTCTATGTATAATATGGAAGTATTTACAAGAAAAATAGTATCTATATATTACGTATGTTTATCCATTGTCTAGTACCCATAGTACAAGCTCTGCTTAGTTTGGGGTAGATGGTGTGATAGAATATTATTATTATTAACTTATTACTTAATGAAGTACGTCCACGTTATTAATGCAAATGTGAATTTGTTTGTTCGTTATGCTTTTACACCTTAAGTACTCGACCGAATATCATAAAACTTTGAATACACGTCGTCAGCGAAACGGAAAAGGACATAGCAGACACAGACAACACATACTTAATTAAGTACGCCCACATTTGTTATTACACTTATAAAATCGAATAACATAAAACTTTTAACTATATGATTAGGGATTATCTCGGATTAAAATAAACTTATTTGGGACTTAAACATATTGTCATGTATAAGATTTTATACTCAAACATAAAGAATATGAATCTTTAATTAAAGTGTGTGACAAACTAGTGAAGCGCTATATAAAATAGAAAGTATATGCGACGGAAAATAATTCAGAAATTGCCTACGAATCGTTAAAATGGTAATTCTACTGCTTTCCCATATGAAAGTACCGTAAAATAACGAAAGCACTACAAATTTAGTGATGCGAACCAAGTTATATTCGAATTAATCGTATTTTTATCCCTATTCGAATAGATTTGTAGTAATCTATTTAAAGTTTGATAAGATTAATTTATAAGATATTGTTGTTATTTTCATTAAGAACATTAGTAAAAGGCAAAGATTGTAATTTAGTCTTTCAGGAATAACATAATAAAATTGCTCCTGGAGCCATAAGGTTTATAACTACCTTTTTTATTTCTTATATTTTAATTTATTACATTTTTTGTTAGTTACTTATATGTATTTATGACGAAACCTGTTTATATTAATCGTAAGAGAAGTCGTATGTAGTTCCTGCCTATTGTTTTTTTAAGATACCTACGACAATTATGGTTTTTGGTTCCACGTAATAGGGTACAAGGGAATACCGCTTGCCAGGTACAGTTCCAGACTGCACGAAGTCTGAGTCTACTTCTGAGAATTACTTGATAGAAAACTAAATTTATTATCAGTAATATAAAATGTACAATGTATTTAAATTATTAATTTTAAAACTAATTAATCTAATATATACATATTTACAAACGTATTAAAAACGATAACATAATTACAAAAACACTAATAATTATAATACTAAATATTTACAAACCCAATAACACTCTGCCTGACCTGGGGACCGAACCCGAAAATTGATACACAGCAGTCGCATATATTACTACCGCCGCGGAGGATATATTTAAATAATGTTGCTTTTTGCTGAAGCCAATACCTATTTCATATGAAAATATTTTTATTTATAATAATTTACTGATGGTTTATTTTATCTACCTACTCAGCTCGACTAGCTGGATAAATATATAAATTCTTATCTTGCTTGTAGGTGAAAAACCTTTAAAAATAATATATTAATTATTATCTGAACAAAGGATCATTAACAACATACCTGCGTGTTCTACCGACTCTTTCACGGGCAGTGATCTTACTGCATTAGTTTGAAATGTGTGTGATATTGTAAATTATTGTAGTTGTTGTTTTAACATTGATTAAATAAATACACAAATGATTAAATCTTCAAGTGTTCCACAGGCGCCAGGCTAGTTTGAACGACGTGATGGGCTAACTGTTACCTATTTCTCATATGTACTATAAGGACTGGTACTCGCTAAAGCTAATAGAAGTACAGCAGTTTATAGGATTCTGTTATTTCCACAAGGCACGAGACGTTGAAATAACAAAAACTTATAGGTTGTATAGAACCGTCGCCTCGTTTTGGTGGTCAGCCCTAAAGTGATGGTACTAGTCAACGAGTATTTATAACGACATTGTCAGATATTAAGGATGCTAAAATGTAACTACGCTTGTAACTTTCAACTAAATAAAAATCTGCATTCCCAGCGGCCCCTTTCTATCACCGTACCACTCGACAATGAAGCAGGGTTTATCTATATCACCTGGAAGCGTTCAAATGTAAGACGATACGCTTTCAGCGATCATTTCTCCCACGTACGAGCAAGCTCTGGCATGAACTGCCTGCTTCGGTGTTTCCCGAGCGCTATGATATGTCCTTCTTCAAACGAGGTTTAAGGAGAGTTCTTTTGCACGGTGAGCAGCAGCTTTGCTGTGTCCTGACATTGCTGAAGACCATGAGCAGTGGTTACCACTTCCCATCAGGTGGGCCGCTCGCTCGTCTTCCGCCAATGGCAATAAAAAATCAAAACCCCGACATACTTCAAAACGCATCAAGACTACGGTTATCTGTTTAATTATGAGAATGACAGAAAATAATCGATCTTGTTCGACTTAATCGTATAATTAAAATGCTCGTACTCTTTCGATATTCTAAGCGATAGTATTAATTATAATAAGTATGTACAACATTAGTTATTCAAATACATGCATAAAATGTGCTTGTTTCCCACCACTATGCATTTCGAGGTTATGAGAATTGAGAATATTTGCCTCAGAACACAAAACGGTTCAACCTACACACGAAATTAGCCGTTGCTTTATGGCATAGTGTGGCAATTAGTCACTATTGATGGCAACAAATGCACATAAAATGGATGACATATGGTAAAATACATATGAAAAATAACGTTTTTGTTTGAACACAGTCACGTATTACTTTTATATCTCTTGTGGAATTTTGTTAATATTTTATAATATGAATTTTATTGTTGATATTTTAGTTAGTTACCTACTTAGTTAAGTCAAACTTACGTGTAAATTGATTATGATAACTGAGTCCGTAAAAAACATACATACATAATGTCACAGTTATATCTCCGAAAAGCCAAGCGGAGATGGTTACTTACCTACATTTTGATAACTATGTCATATGGTTCCACGTAATAACACAAAACCTTTTCAACCCCTTTTTGCTTCAAAAAGTAAATTGAGAAACATCATACAATCGCTTAAGAGTAGGTAAACGTTTATAAAAACCCAAAGTCACGTGCAAAATTGCAATTCAATGGCGTTTTAAAGGAGACCGAGATTTTCTTGTGTTTCAGGTCATCAACAACTTGACTTAACTTAGAAAACAACATAAATAAAGTTTGATAACTTCAGTAATTACAAATAGACTTTAATATTCCTAAGTGATACTCAATGGCCTAAAGTAATAAAAAATCTATACAGGATAGAGTTCCGGTCTAGTCTTAGTATATCATTTGTGGTAATTAACAAACAGTACACTGAGACGTCAGAGTACTTTTGTAAATTATAAACAAAACAAATTATGTTCACATATGTGATTAATTTTAAATTGTGATAAAAATGCAATGTTTGTTATTCACATTTCACTTTTAGATGATCAGAACCCTTTATTATTTATAAAAATATTTTATATTTAAAACAGAGTTCTAATCTAGATTATAATAAACATAAAATGTGAATAAAAATTATTGCATAATTATAATATGACCAAAGCAGACAAAAACAGCCAAACAGTAGAAAAGTTTAACGAACTGTTTTTGTAATAAATATAAATCTCAAAGAATATCCCACAAGCCTGCAAATAAAGAGAAATAAATAAGTCACTTCAAGTAAAATTCAATTGATAATTACGTTTTAAATAATTTAATATTCAACTTCGTATATCATGACGATGTATCAAGTACGATATCAAACTAAAATTACAGGTATCACCGGCGCCATTAAAATCAAGTCGCCGCTATCTTTAGACCATAATTACGTGAAGCATAATTTTAATATAAGTTTAGTCCTATTTAGCTTCTCACGGTATCCTATGAATAGCTATTTTACGCCCTTATGCAGCGATTCAGATTCAACGAAATGCTAATTACGATTAAAAAGCTAGCTTTATTTTTAATTACTGTATCTTGCTCGGTATAAACACGATAGTATTGTAATCGAAATCATCAGACATGGTAGACACGTCGCCCACGTTTTGGGGCATACATATAATAATAATAATAATATAATAATATTCTACCACGTACACACAACACCATCTAGCCCAAACTAAGCAGAGCTTGTACTATGGGTTCTAGACAATGGATAAACATACATATTATTATATGCTATTTTTTTTTTTTTTGTAAATACATACATATTATACATAGAAACACCCAGACCAAGACAAACATCCATGTTCATGCACACAAATGTTTGACTTGTGCGGGAATCGAACCCGCGACCTCAGGCGTGGCAGTCGGTTACACCAACCACTACGCCATCGAGGCCGTCAATATGTATATTTAAACCTCATTTCTTTGACTGTCTCGGTGGCCCAGCAGCAGTGTATATGAATGCTTTGCATGAGGTCTCGCCTTCTATTCCTAGGTTCGGCGAAGCTTTATTAGGGTCAAGAAATTTTAAGCATAAATTGCAAATGTGCCCGGCAGATGGCAATATTACGTGGAACGTAAAACCGTATATGGTAAAAAATGGTAGGTGTGATACACCTTTGCTAACCATCTTGGTGATATAAGCGTGTCATACCTTTGCCTGTCCCGGTAATCAAACCCTGGGCAGTTTATAATCGGCAGTTGAGCAACGCTCAGACGTCTTCCAAATCACAAAATGGTATTTATAATTATCTTGTTAAATGCTCCAAGAAAAATATCCCACAAAGTAAACTTAATCCAGAATTAAATTGAAAAATAGTAAAAATCCGAGATTTGAAACGTGTATACGCAATTTGCCGCTTCGCAACTCTGATTCGCATCGCTAAACGATATATATTCTGAAGTCATGTGTAAATATTAGTTTTCTTATAGTATTCAAACACGCTTAGTATCCCGTTTGCCAACATATTTACTTGAGGTTTACTAATATAAAATAAAAACATTATAAATATGAAGAATACTATTTCTAAGAATGATGAAACGTAGGTATTTTATAACAAAACTTGGCTCGTTAGTTGATGGCTCGACAGCCGAAGCATCGCAGGAATCGATTACAAAAACTACGGCAAGCCAATACATCAGGACGTCAATGACCTATCAAGGGACGTGGGAATCCTGTCGCGGCGACATTATCCGATGGATTGTTCGGCTTTTTGGCTTTAAGACCGAGGGAGAAATACGCAACGCCCCGTAGCGAGCATATGCACCGACTATTCGTCTGACAGCGTTTTGAAATCGGAACACTGGTTAAATGCCTTTAACGTTTTGAATTTCGCAAGGAAATGTCGTGACATCGCATTTTGCTCGAGAAAAACCTATTAGTATCATTAAAGAATTGTCGAACCGGTAGCAAAGTTCGGAAGAACTATACTAATCATATCATGCCAATGCCCCCTGTGGCGTATGTGGAGCATTTGACTGAATACCAATTGTTAGTAACAATGGTTTGGTGAGGTTTTTGGATAAGGCAGGAGGCACTTGAAATTTTCTTCTGAAAAACACCACGACGATGGTCTTGGCATTCGTAATTAAGGATAGGTAGATATCTCCAGAAATATCCTTCATATTGATCTTTCGATAATTGTCAATAAATAGATGATACAAAAGAAAACACTTTTTATTATAAGGAAACTATACAAAGTACTTTACTGAACGAACGTGTGAATCGGAATGTTTGTGGAAGTTACAGAGACACCGCCGCGTCGCAAAAATCCAAGGAATTGCCGATTTAAGCTTGACATTGACTCGTTCAGTAGCAGGCAGCTATATCATGCAATTAGTTGTAGTACCATTAATTTCTGAGACCAGCCTCGAAGTCGCAGCAGAAGTGAATGCGACTGCTGTGTATGAGATGATCACACTTGTGGGAGCATTGGGTCGGGCAATGTATTATTGGGTTACACTGCAATAGGCCCTTCTATTATGTGGGGCCAAAAAATAGTTCACGAAGATTTAATATGCTTCTGACTACCTCTTCGGAAATACAGGCGTAACAATATGCATGTATGTATTCCCATTACATAGAATTAACTAACCACCTAAACTCATAACAAATTCATTGGCAGTTTCAAGAAAGCTGGCAAGACAGCTCAATATTTTTATACTCCCACAGAAACCATTCTAACTACTAAATTATTCATACCCCGTTTATGTTAAGCTATTAACTAGCAATTGTGTGTGCTACCCTATTAATCTCCAACACATGTACTGACTGAGCATCTATCAAGTTGGATAAATGCGAGTCAGTTCGCTTTTCGCATTGTAGGTCCAAGCACCATAGATGGAATGCTGTCAGGGTAAGTTCGGCTTTTTCTAACTATGTACCTATATGGATTTGTTTTTGTGAGAAGCAATTCGAGGTATGCATTCCCCTTGATTTTGCCAATTAATGCTTTTAAATTTAAGGCTGGTTGGTCTTGCAATGCCTTTGATTTGAATTAGGATTTCTTTTGAAAATTATATAATTAGTATTTTGCCTGCTTCTTTGCTCGCAATAATTTAGATTTTGTCACTAAATTTCTATCCCTTGGTAAGTCTTTTTTTCTTAATGAAAGGAACCCTATGTCCTATTCTATAACCCTAAGAACGTATGCGAAATTTCATGATGACCGGATTGATCGGTCGAGTAGTTAAGGCGTGTAATATTAGTTAGGATTAAACAGCTCATAATTCTGAATTTCCTGTGTAGTTATAGTGACCATATAGAAAGATGTATCTTCAAGATTCGCAATCTATGAAAACAATAATGAAGTACCTACTCCGATTTAGCTGGTCGAATCATAGTATATCATTATCCCTTTAAGAGCTGAGGTCTAATTCATTCGGACATTAGCAAAGCCTTTTATAATAAGAACATTTAAATAATTTCTAATGATTAATGAGACAAGGACGGAGTATATTCGATATCTTTATAAAGCTTTTAAAATGTCGTTATAATCATTATGTTAAGAGTCGTGAGGAGTCGAAACGCGAAGCCGTATAGGGTCCAACTATTCGCATTGTCTATAGGGAAATGGCAAAACGACTGATCGACACTATACAAGACCAAAACGCTGGCATATTCTAGACACATGCAATTACTTAGCATTCCTATTCAAAGTAGCAATACCTGCCTGTATTCCGAGAATGTTACTTGATAATTATAGACAACTTTGCGAAAGAAAATTCATATGAAGAATAATTCGAGTGCACGGATGACAGTGATTTAAATGGTCACCTCGTCATTGCAACTGCACCGAGTATAGTGGCCTCGATCCTCACACCACAAAATTGTGTGATCCACGAATCATTGCTCCGAGTCTGGGTGTTCTCAACACGGTAATGATTCGTAGTGCGGGAGCTGACTTTTTTAAATATTTAAATGAAATTATAATTATTTTTTGGAGACTATATCTCCAGAGCTAACCATAATATTTATTTATTATTATTTTTAATAGTGTCATTGAAACTTATAGACATAAAACGTATAGCGCAAATTTATGCCACGAGATCAATCACGAGAGATCAACTCTCTAAACAGTTCTGAAATACGTCTACTTATCTATGGTGACGGTGAGAGCTCCCAAATTCATTGATAGCCCATAACTTTTATGAGCCAATATTTTTAAGTGTGTTAACGCAATGATTCTGTATTTTATAGCGCCACTTGCACTCATCGATTGAAATAAAATGGTTGAAGATAGTATAATTTGTAATCTTGCATGAATGGGCCGAAGACCGAGACAGTGCGTAGGCGACGCACTAAGAATTAGGACCGTGGTGCCTATTCTAGCACGGCGTTGTAATCTAATTAGAAAGTATTTTAGCGAGGCACATTATTACTATACTGCCGTCATAAGGAAAAAAGGCGTATTTCCTTATGACGGCTGTATAGTAATAATGTGTATTTTTGTCGAAATTAAGTACCTTATGTATTTGGAATCAGTAAAAAAGATTTAGACCAGGTTCCTATTTTTCTGTTATGCAGTATACTTTTTGCAAATATAGAAATTGCATTACAATACTTTGAAATTAAACTAGTTGGTATTCATATTGTCTTCAATTAAAAATAACTAAAAGTATATAATATTTGTTGTTAACAAACTGCAATAAAATCCTTGTAACGTAATAAATTACTTAGCAAAGATTCAACGGATTCAATGTATAACATTCGCGTAAAGGTAAAATAATGTTAAGTATTTTGATATTGCAAATTGTTACATATTGAAATTAATCTACTTTAAAAGGATTTTATCGCAGTTTATTTTCATAACAACTATGTATATAAGAATAGTTTATATATACGTTTTACCAAATATTTTTCGGTAATCATACAGTAAAGCATATTTATCACTCACAATAAAAGAAAAAAAATGTATATGTTCTGCCATCTTATAGTTGCAGATAAGCAATATTATTTCCTATGATATATATAGGTGTCCTAAAAAAGCCTTAACAGCCATTAGCCAAATATATTCTTAGACCCCAGGCAATAGGCCTATTGCCGTTTTTCGGGCTTAATTCTAGACTTCGTACGGGTACTGAGAATTTCTTGGCAAAACACCCAAAAAGACCATGCCTGTCCAATCAAAGGCGACACCTGATGCGCAGCTATACTACCACTGAACCACTGAGGCTGGTTAGTAAAAATTTACAATTCAAAACGAATTTAACTCTTATTTAAAAAGCAATCATTAACATATCGGTTAATGAGGATTAATGGGAAGTAAAGATCGCTCTTTAGTGTTGCGCGAACAAAGAATTAACTGATGTGATATCAGAAGAAACCAGTTATCATAAGCGTATGCTAAATCATTCCCATGTTTGGTACTGAACTACATATGACACGACTTCTACTGGATAGCGAGTGTTTCTTAACTAATTTAAATAAATTGTGGGATATTTGTAATAATAATGATGAATTTTGAGAATGAGCTGGTTCGTTCATAAGCTGAGCGGGCAGTGTTTTTATTTGACTTCAAGATATAAAGAGATTTTCTATTCGAGTCGTATGTTTTTTATATGTATCTTCGTATCTCCGACATTTTTCATTCGATTCTGAAGACATTATTTTTATTGAAATTAAACTGCTATATACGGATTTTATCGCGTTGTTTATTTGACACTTTATTACAAAATTTTGAAAATTGTTGCACTACTACTACTATTAAACTTTACTAATTTTTAAGCTAATTAAATTATTATTGTCTCCCCGTGACCATGGCTGCTGAAAAGCAACCGAAACGTCGGGGAAAGTGTAAAAATAAATGAAATCTAAATAGTTTAATAATAATTTAATTAGCTTAAAAATTAGTAAAGTTTAATAGTAGTAGTAGTGTAACAATTTTCAAAATTTTGTAATAAAGTGTCAAATAAACAACGCGATAAAATCCGTATATAGCAGTTTAATTTCAATGAATAATATTCGCGTAAATAGAAGACAATATTACATTATTTTTATTTAAAAGTATATCATTGCAGTGGGTACCATCGCCGCATTGGCTAGGTTCGATTATAGTTATCATTATAAAGTATAAATAAAATTATTTCGATATCTAAATAAATATTCGACTTTGGCATTGGCTATTAGTTACTTATTAAAATCTCCTGTTAGATAATTTGTAGTAGCAATACAGAGTTTAAAAATGTGTTTGGTATACGGCAATAGGCTCGCTTCCTATTGCGTGAAACCTAAAAACTACTGCCTATACCACTGCAGAAATATACAGGCATGAGTCTACGTATGTGTAATTTGTAAATATGAATCTGTAGATTTATTTAGTAACATATACTACGAATAAAGGATTATGCTTGATTTATCTACACTAAAATAACAGTTTGGCTAATAATACATAATACGGACAGTCTCTTAACTATTGTCTAAATTGTTATCTCGGAATATACCGCCTAATCAAGCGATTTGCCGTAATTTGCCTTGTGTTATTTTAGTGTGATCTATATTTTTCTAATGTTAGCTGACTGAATAAATACATCTTAGCTAAGCCCTAAGCTTTAGCTTTAAGCTAAGCTTTAGTAAAACTGTGCTAATGTTATAAATTCAAAAATAAGTTCGTAAACAGATTTTAAAGTTCTTTTTTATAGATTGCTTTTTACTGAAAGAGACATAAGCTCTTAAAAATTCTCAAAAATAACAAGAAAGTTAATAATTATATACATTCTCGTCAAATCTTAGAAAACCAGTCATAATTAAAAATCTATTGTTTCTGGCCGCCGGTGTGCCGCTGTGACTCAGTGGGTTTACGACCCCTCAACCCTCGATTTTACTATATTATTATCAGTTTCTTAATTTATTAACACCCAAAATCGCTACCACTTGTACCTATACCCTATCCCCGCTCAGTTCCCAAGTGGAAACATTATCGTCCGCTGTCATTGTAGTCGCCCCCACGCACCGTGGCACCGCGGCTTCGTGTGGGTGGGGCGGAGCGAGCGCACCTTTACTTTCCAATTTTAGATGCTATATCGCATATAATGACTTATATCGCTTTGTGTTCTGACTAATCGAATTAGGTCTGGCGCCTTCTTACTGAAGGTACGCCTTGATAAAATCACTTTGTGAAGAGATTCGTGAAAATAGATTTTGGTTTTATGAGTGCTGAATTTTATTCACTGATATATGAGTCATAAAATTATTAATATCGTATATATTACTATAGTAACTTACTAGATTTCGTTTGTATGGCGATTTAAAAGACAGCTTGTTTGGTTGTACAAACGCTGTTTTTCTTTATAAATAATAGTAGCCAAAAATAATGCTATTATTACAAACATAAAAATAATAAAGACTTTCGTTGGAAATAACATATTCCGACCCGAAAAGGCCGGCGCAATCTTCTTACCACTCTCTACTGGTATGTAATTACCAAAACTTTTCCAAGCGCCATCTATTGTACAACTGCCAAAAATAAATCTATCAATAAGGCACATTTTTAAATGAACACAATGTTGTAACGATGACCGGCAACTGAATTCTTTAAGCACATTGAATTAGTGTTTAGTACTGTTAATCTTTGCTGCTAATAAATATCATCTACACGCTCGTGGGTGTTATAGGTGTGAAATTTTCTGATTATAATGGAAGACTTAAGAATTAAAATTCTTTTACATCTACCTATTCAGTGATAGAATTTGAATTTATTGACTTTCAATACTGTGTTGCGATAAAATGTGGACAATAATTTTCAACAGTCACTAGACACCATTAAAATTTAAATTATGCTACACATAATTATCTTTATAGCAGTTAGATTAAAAATAGATCACAAAATTATAAAAGCACCAAAGTGACATTTCAGTAATTTTATTTAAGCGTGTTGTGTAGTTAAAAGCTCTTTTGGCTTATATTGTAATGTATTCCTTTGTCATATTACAATGTATAGAACGGTATACAACAATTGGCAATATGATGTTTATGATGTCATAGCTCATATTTGTTGACATTGGCAAATTATAAATATTATTACTTAATTAGGTACCTACCTAATCTACCTAGTCATCTTTATTATAACCAATTATGACAGCTTGTAAAAAATTCGAAATTGTTTACATTCTTTAAATACTTTTAATCTATTTTATGTTAATTAGATAATAATAAATCATGTATACGTCGTGATCAAATACATTAGTAGCTGAATTTTGAACATAGTTCTAAAACTACCTCATACATAAGAATATTCTAATTATATTGTTCTATAACTATTATATAATGACTTGTCATTAAATGTCTCATTAATATACTACTGTTAAAATGTATAACAAATTGTTTACGATCGATTTTATAAAAACAATTCTTAATTTCGCAAAAGTTTATCGACTTATATCGTTCGCTTTAAGCCGATGCACTCTAAAATGAATATTTAGAATAACTGCCTTACCTGAAACAAAAAGGAAGCATATTTATTTATGATAATTTACCAACAGTTATTACAATACACTTACATGTGCATTATAGTTATAGCTTTGAACTGTTTGTATATTACATTGATACTATGTTGCAGATTTATCGTACAAGTTACCTTGGTGGTAGTAGCATAAGTTTACCATTATATTAGTAGTTCCGTCAGTATGTTTGGATTTTCTGTCAGGCAATTCTTCGATGATCCTGGTAGATGGTAATATTGTTGACTCTCCTTTATCATCATATGAGACTAGCCGCGCGTTTGCGTTACCAAAATACTCAATTTAGAATATTTATAGTTATATACCCATAGTACAAGCTCTGCTTATTTTGGGCTAGATGGTGTTGTGTGTATGTGGTAGAATATTATATAATATTATATATTCTGAATAGAAATCAGAGAATAAAGAGCCAGAAATAATCCCTATGTGAAAGGATATAAGGGACATTACAACTCAAACAAGTAAACATTACATCCCAACAAATTAGGCATTACAATTCATCGAATTAGGCATTACAACCCAACAAATCAGGCACTACAACTCAACAAATTAGGCATTTCACTAATTCTAATTGGCTCCATCCACGAAACTACCCATATATATGGGTGCACATTTCACTCGGTCCGTTTCAAACGCCTACCTACCTTCGAGTGAATCTAACAAAAACACATATTTGTGATTCCCAACGAGCTTTGAATAAGTATTGTGGAATGTTCGATTGCTTGTCGAAGGACGGACTGGAGGCCACCAGCTACTTTATGAAGGTTAGCGAATCAAACAATGCTTTTGTTTAATTTGTCAACCTTCAGATTCCGTATTGTCTTTTGTTAAATAAGGACGGGTGAATAAATATAGTGCAACATGTTTTTTGATATCGAGACTTTTATGCAGTAATGTTGATACTGCTTATGTTTTTGGCTTTATAATGCTGCAGGCAAATGGGAAGAAACCTTTCCAATTAAGTACCATGTGTGATCGAGCTTAATTTATAGTCTACACTGCTGAACGAGATGACAGGTTGGCAGACTTATCAGTTATCACTTATCACACAAGCAACAGTATTAAAGTTATCATGTATGAAGTTTGCCTCATAATATTTCTATAGGCATATTGTTTGAATGCTCGTTAAGTTCGCCGCGATACAAATATAATTCTTAATATTTTTTATACAAACGAACCACTTCTGATTTGGCGATCCAAGGATCTTTTGACAATAGTACTTTTAAACGGTGGCAAAATAATATTTAATACAACTTTCTTCATTATTTAATTATTAAACAACAGATGTCAGTATATTGGATCCCCACGGGGTACAAACATTCGTGTGATCCAAAATTCGTTGTTCGAATTTTTGTAAAGTCCTCCCAACACAAAAATGTTCACATTTCTAGTGCGAATTCAAACATAAAACTATCATTACAATTCTAGGAATCTCGGCCATATAAAGTAATTCTCAATTCTTCTACACCACTAAAACTAACTAAATCGGCCGACATCTCGAGGCTATTGCGGTCTTATACCAAATTAGTCTTAACTAATGTGTCTGGCGATTATTTACATAATTAATTTCTACGCTGATGTATGAGACACACCATTAGTCATAACCATTGGCATGAGCTCTTTACATAGATACACACATATTTAGATTCACACATAGATATATACCAAAGCAGTAAGCAGTTGTATATTACATCCACAGTCTAGTTTTTAGATCTTTGGCAACAGAAGGCGAGTAAATAGCCAGCTGCCGGACACACTACTGAAACACTATTAGACACTGGACTATTAGGTCCAGCTACCTAGTTCGTTCCCAAGGAATTGCTTCTTTTTCTAACATCAAGGGGGACGCTGGCACCTCAGCCACCAACAGCAATAAAAAATAACTTTTACACACGTAGACACTTTTTATTATTCCTCGAACCATCAATGGCATTGAATCATCGTGCCTTTCATAACACTGAATTTTAACTAATATTACTAGAAAGTATGAAAATATTTCAACATCACTCACTAAAATGAATTCTAAAGATAAAAGCGCTATCTATCAGCCTAATTTATTAATTTACGCGCTCATAAAACCACGGCATTCGTTATAATATCCTATTTAACATATTCATACAATAGGCGTCCATGTTTACTATAGTTACTTTATTTTTTTCTATGTCACTAAAAGCCCAGAGATATAGCTTTATTACTTTTTTATTATAACATTTTATTGTCGATTGGACAAAAATATCGCAGTGATACAAATCGGAATGTAAAATCGAGATTACAACACTAGGTTATGGTAATCTGTTGATATTGTGTTGGTGCGGAACTGATAGTGTTGTTCTATCTTTCTGTATCGAGAGATTAATTATCGATTTATTGAGAGAATCAACTGCTCGCTTTAAGAGAGTAGGATAAGATAAGATACTTAATTGCAAGTCTATGATACATATTAATAGAGATGATTAACATTTATAAATGCCTCTATACACTTACTATGACATCGGTCTGCTGTCTTACCATAGTTACGTAAACTATAATTCACATTAATATCACATTTACGTCAATTCAAATAAAGCGAAAAGAAATAAATGAACATAAAAACAAAACTACCAATTGTTAAGTCCTGGGTGGTCCCCAGGCAAAGTAAAGCAATTTAAAATGTTTCACCTAATTATTCGATTACAATTTGAAATGTATTTTATATTTAAACAATTCCATTGTCTGAATATAAAATATAAAGCAAGAATAATTTTATTGTTAATCCTGATTTTCCAATATCGATACTCTTTTAATTATATCTACAAATATCAATATGAATTCGATTATCTAGGAGTACACACAATCGAATAAATATCGATACTCGTTTCGTGTATCACTAGTTTCATTGATCGTTCTCGAGTCGCCCATTCACCGTTCCCACAGCGTGGGCAACCGCCCGCAGCCATTGTACTCGTGTGTAGGCGGCTTTATAATCATCAATAATTACACACGAGCCGTTGACATGTAAATTAACGCCTTTATCGTTATTATTCGATATGCTCTCGATTCTAGCCCAATCGATAATCGTTGTGTAATTGATTGATGGAGAGAGTGAGTGTTTTCATTTTCGTAGTTGTGGTGTTTATTTGTTTTTATATTGTCCTTTAAAATATAAATAGGGCAGATACTGAGATGACAGTATCACATTCGCTATCAGATGAACAGTACGCGTAACTACTTTGGCTGGCTACCGCTGTAATATTTATACAGATATATAAATATACGCCTGTATAACCTGATAGGCAGAGCGTATATTATTGTATTTCGTCAACATTTTGTCCACTTTGTGTTTAGTAATCTCGAATCAGGCGACTTCTTTGTCGTCTACCAAACACATTACAACTCCATAATGCTATTATCGTGCATTTAGCAAATATATCCAACAGTAGTTTATCTGATCAGGGAATACAGTACTCTGTATTCCCTGATCAGGACCGAAAGGTGTTCCCAAGTTACCCGGGCTACAGCAGTGATTTCTCAGAACATAACTGACAATAAGCGGGTTAAAATATCTCTGCCGACCCCTTAACAGGTGCAAGCAATCATAACCGCAAATTTACGCCACATGGCCTACGAGGCAGAAAAATAACATCAAAATCAATTCACAATTGGCGGAGTAATCGTGTAACAAACATAGGTACAAAAAAATACAGTAAATTTAAGAACATCCTCCTTTTATTGAACTCGTTTTAAGAATGATAGCCTCGATAAAATGTAAAAAATGCACTGTTAATAGATTTGGCATTTCCTTTCTTATTGTACTAAAAGGACTTTCAGCTTTAAGTGAACCAAAATTCTAGGTCGACAGGAAATACTGTAGACGTTTTGTCGATATCTCATGTAGTAAAAATAAAAATATAGGTGTGACTTACTATTCTTGTCTGCGTAGCATGTGTCAGTAGGATTAGCTGTCTTTAAAATATGTATCGTGATCCAAGTGCCTTGTGCGAGTTTGTTTCACGTTAACGCGATCGACACGCTTATGACGTTAGGCGTTCCGATTGGCCCGCTCCAAGCTCTTAACCAATCAGAGAGCCAAACGCGGTAAACGTTTTGATCGCGTTAACGTAAAAACAACTCACACTAGGCACCCAGATAGACATTGTCAAAATGGAATGAGACTCGACTGAGTACGTAGACAAACTATTTAAAACATTTTTGCGAATCATCGACTATAGTAAGAAAAGTTTTCCTAATACAAATAATTAATAAACAACGTAGTCCTTTCAAAAATGAAGAATTAGACATGTAGCTTTATATTAAACGAAATTCACTTCATCACGTAAAGAAACGAGTTTTAGATGCCATGGAGACCCTATTATTAAACTTCCGGTATCTGTTCGTCCGTCTCTCTGTCTGCAGGCTGTATCTTATGAACCATAATGGGTAGAGAATTGAAATGTTCACTGATTATGTATTTCTGTAGTACGTAAGTAAGTAGGTACACAGTGTTATGTCTTGTACGATGGTATGGAACCCTTTGTGTGCGAGTCCGACTCGTACTTGACCGGTTTTTCGCTTTCATATGTAGACAATTCAAAAGAATGCTAACTCAAAAAATAAAATCTAGATAAATTACAAATATAATAATAATAAATGTTTATTCATCAAAATCTTATTATAAGTACATGTTAGTTTGGACTACACTATTTAATACATTACTGTTGGTACATGTGTGCGGCTGGTGCTTAAAAAAGGAGAACCTGTACTATAAGCACCAGCAACCTTCCTTATGGGCTGTATTTTTTTATTTTTATGTAGCAGTAGACAGTCCTTATATTCATGGTTTACATTATATTTAGTTTTTGTTACGAATACAAAGAAATATAACAAAGAAAATCAAATCAAATAAGTTATTAGTCTCACTCGATGTAGTTTAAATTATATATGTCTACGTATGTGGGTGTGCGCGCGTGTGTGTCCGTGTATGTGTGTGTGTGTGTTTGTATGTGTGTATGTGTGTATTTGTGTGTGTGTCATAATATAAAATTATAGCTGTCATAGAAGGGGGTGAATTAAGGCCTCTGTCTCATCATATGAGAGGTTTAGAAGATATTTTGTAACTATTATTTTACATTCGTATCTAGATTTATCCATAAAAGGAAGAGAATTGTTTAATTTGTTGTATAGATATCGTCCAATAAAGAAGTGAAATCTTTGTCCAAAAGATGTTTTATATGTCTCGGTATAGGGAATTACAATTCTACGTACTGGACGTGTTCTAGGAAGCAAATTAGACGAAGAACGGAGTTGGTTAATGTCAGCAGTATGATACCTAAGTATTGATTGCAGAATAAATATCTATCGCACTGTAAGAACCTCGCAATACTGGTATAATTCTTTTGTAGGGAATCGATACGGCTTGGATGAGCAGACTTGAAGAACCGCTCGTTGGGCCCTTTCAAGTATCATACGAGTTTTTGATGCACCACCCCATGATGAAATACAATACCCCAGGATGGATTGGCATAATGCATAGTTCACCATTTTAATTATTTTGGGATCAGCAACATGTCTCAAGTTTAATTTAAAGTACAAAGTAGTTTAATTTCAATGAACTTTACATCCAAGCAGCAATTTTAACTCTTTTTCATAGTTTAAATTTATTACATGCTTCTCATTGTTTACATGCCTAAAGCATAAAAATCTACGACAGACAAATTTTTAAGCAACATACTCCAATCCACAAATGGCTTACTTTGAAAGTGTACACATGTGTCAGCGAACGTTATTTGTCATTGCAACAAATATTATTCACCACGCACGCACACATACACTATACCTACTGACACATAGATAATGTTAATATTATGAAAAAAGCATTCCAGCTTAAGAAGAAGGTTTAGAAATAATCCGAACATATGTTAAGAATTGTATGTATGGTGTGTATGTCAAATTAACACAAATACATACGAGATAACTTCACGCCCACATTCTTGAAGCTGCAGCGGAAATTGCGTACACTAATATAATTTATATGACCATAATATATTATGGTTTTCCATTTCCTGTGAACGGATATGTGCCATATGTCATATTTCGCTTCCAATTATAAATAATTAATTATTTCTCTAAGAAGATGTAATCGATGTTCAGTGATTAACTTCTAATAAACCTGCTCACTTAATTAATTTACATTTTATTGCGGTGTTCTGCAACAAGCTGATTGATTGATTTATGAACCTTCTTATACATAGAAAGATTTTATTGCTGTTAGGTACTTTCTCTACGAACCTACTTCTCACTGGTTTATATGTATATACGTTTACAACCGGATAAAAATAAGGCAATGCGCATTAAAAATGTGCCTTATATCGTCGAATGCACATGAGCAAGGTCGAAATAATGAACTTGCACCTGCGCAATTGATTGTGCTCTTAAGTATATCATTCGTTAATAAGTGCTTATACTCACAACAATGCCAGTTAAATATACGTATATCATTCCAAAACAACAAATATTTAAATAAATAGTTACATCCATAGACTGACGCCTACAAATCTTCAAATACCCACATTTCTACATCTATATTTTAAAGTCCAACTTAACATGCGGTGAGCATAATGCTGTCTACCAGGCACGGTACCGTACAGTATGGTACGTTTACGGTGGTTAGATTGATATGAGATTTTATTGTCGAAAAACTGCTGCCTTTGCCTGACACGAACATCGCAACCTAGACCTCATGCAGTCGCATTCACTACGGCTATGCCTCCGAAGCAATGACTTTATTCAAATAAGTAAGTATTGCTATATTTAGAACACATCATAGAGTTTATTTGATACTAGCTGTGCCCACGGCTTTGCTTGCATGGAAGTCGATATACAATGTCCTTTTCTTTAGCTCTGACTACGTGCATGCAAAGTCACACGATGATCGCTTGAAGAAACTCACATTTTTAATGTTAGTAAGAAGTATTAGAAAAGAAATCAGCTGTGCCCGCAGCTTCAATCCTTAGCTCTTCCTTTCATCTCATTCTTTAAGGACTGTTACAACGGTTTGCACCACACTGTCAGCCATCATTCGAATTTCACGCTGTGTAATCGTTTCTGAAGCCCGGGACTCTCTGTGGCGCTCTCTGTCCATCATGAGCCAAGCTTCATACTAAAAAAGCGTCTTAGAAGCGCGGGACTATGTATAGCGTTCTCGGTTAGCCGTCAGTCGCGTTTCATATTGAGTAAATGTCTCCGAAGCGCGGGACTGTGCATGCCGCTCTCAGTCAGACGTGAGCCGCATTTCTTGTTGCGTAAATGTCTCCGAAGCCCGAGATGCTGTATGGCGATCCTGATCACCTGTTAGTCGTGCCTCGCACTAAGTATTTCAGCGGCACGGGATGAGGACTGTCGCTCCCTGGCAACCCTTAGTTGGTTTTCGCGTTGAGTAAGAGTTTTAGTGGAGCGAGATGCTGAGTCTCTTTCCCGCTCAACAGTGAAACGAGCCTCATGCTCATCGTCGGTCCCTTGGCACCTCTGTAGTCTAATTTTTTTAGCACTTCTAGAAGTATGCGATAAATTTGTTTTTTTCTCGAGAAGGCCTTTTTACTTTTAAATATTTATATACCTAGTATTAATAATACCTTATTCTAATTCCGAATGGCCTTAGATAATATAGGTACCGATTCTTTCTAGTAAATTGAACAGTTAATAATATGGAACTAATTTATTAAACAATAATGCAACAAAGTTAGTAAGATGATGACAGAAACTATTAGGTAAGTTCCTAGTGTATCGGCATGAAAATCATGAAATTCCGCAGAGTGAGAGCTTTCGATAGTGATCTGTGAAGACCACGAATTCACTTACTCCACTACGACAGCCGACCACATAGTCAACATCAACAAACAACAACAACGAAATCGTCGAAATCAAAGACAACAAACGAAAAAAATAATCTCAAATCAGATCGAAACAACCAAGACATCCAATCCACCTAATCCACGCCGAGTAACTGTTGTCATAATATTTACACTGCTCTCTGAAAATCTTAACATCGACTTTTAAAAAGTGATATCATTTTGTGAGTGACATCTAGTGTAGCGAATATAATTCAAAGCATATATAAAATGGTTCAAATTATTACCGCTAGATGGCAGTGACCAAATGACGTTATTTTTAAAAGCCAAAGTTAAGATTCTTCGCAAAGAATATAAGTACGGCAAATATTTTTAGCTTTATTTTCGTTATTTTTTTATTACTTGATATTTTAATATGATCAAAATAATAAATAATAAATTGTAATTAGTTTAGATAGAAATAAAGGATTTCATTAAATAAAGACTAAAGGTATGCTTTTGTTAATATCTCATTACAATCAATTTAGTGTGATGCTTAAATTAAAGATGCTTTAATAAATGGCACTGCTTAGCGGCCATAGGTGATAGCGTGATAATTGTTAAGTATATAAGATTACGGTCGGGTCTTCAGGCAACATATTGGCGAAAACCGCATTTACGAGTTTTTGCGTGATAGTATAACTTTCTCGGTAACTATTATCTAATCTGTAGAATAACAAATAATCAGATAGACAATAATTACAAAAAATGTGTTCTATATCGTTAGATACCTAAGCTATGATAAAGTCCAATTGAAATTTCGCGAAAATATATAATCAATGTATAGACAAAGTACTATTTGAATTTTATTATAGTAGGTATGGCAGAGTTTAAATAGAGAAATGTAGACAATCTAAACTAAAAGTTTTTCACACAGCGCCATCTAGTATCCGTACGTGTAACTAATATATGTAAATTAAAAATTATAAAAACTTACGATAGAATTATCGGATTTCAATCAAACAAAAACTAAATGATAACCCAAGACACACACTATGCTTATACTCTTCAATTTAACAATTAAATGTGATGCTGGTATTCATGTATATTAAGTTTGATAAATAACAATGCTCGGCTCCTATAAGTCATAGCGTCATGATTGTTATCTAAGATTATGGTCGGGCCTTATGGGCCCAGCCTAACATATTGGCGAAAACCCGATCAAAATCCGTTTACGGGTTATTGCGTGATAGTATAACAAATAAACAGACAGACAGACGGACAGACAGACAAAAATTCCATAAAAATATATTTTGTGTTCTATATCGATACTATGATACATTCCAATTGCAATTTCGCGAAAATATTCAACGTACAGACAAAGTGCTCTTTGAATTTTATTATGGTTTAGATTTTTTATTGCTTTAATTTTCTTCGTTAGCTATCTTAACAGACTTCATCCAAAATACGACCAAGGCATTGATTTATGAAATGTTAATTTGACAATTTATGTTATATACAGAAAAGAAACATAGATAACAAGCGTACGCAAAGTAAAGATTTAAAAAACGTACCAATTGCGACGTTTTGCTATTGATATCAAAATGAAATCCCTAGCAAAGCATTTATAGCGCAATTCTTCGAATGATAGCTGTCACTTTCACGTAAGCTGTTTCCATATCTGTTGCACTACTTATTTATTCAGATTATAAACAAAAGATCAGTTATTAAAAACAAAATATTCTAATTGTACTAGATTTGAAACTGTACTACTATTTCAGCTATTACATTATTAAAACTATTTAGATTTAAGTTTACACTTTTTCCCACGTTTTGGTTGCCTTTCTGCAGCTATGTTCTCGGTGAGTTTTAACAGTAGTAGTTGTGTTTAAACAACAATAACACGATAAAATCGGCATAAAGTAGTTTAATTTCAATTATTAACACTCGCGTAAATGTAAAAAATATTACGTATCTAGTTTAAAACATCATTGAGTATATATGTAACTATTCCAGCATTAAAAAACATGGTCCATAATCCATCAGGATACGTTGAGTTCCCGTATTCACATTGCTAAGAACATAATAGTTAGTAGGCTATCTCATGTAGGATTTTCAAGAATGCTTTGTAGTAAGTAACTATTCTGTTTGCTCCAGGAAGTTATTTGTACATGTCCACTTTATCTGTGTGCGTGAATATTGTCCTATATAGCACAGGGCGATGTTGCTTCGTTGAATTTACATTAGTAATTACGTTTACTTAATTTTTGTGTTACATTATATTAATGAAGGATTAAAATTGTAGAAGCAAAATGTGTTTAATAAATATCACTATTACTATATATTATAAAACAAAGTCCCCCGCCGCGTCTGTCTATCTGTCTCTTCGCGATATAACTATGCGGTTTTCATCAATAGACAGTGATATTAGGTATATAATTTGTTAGGATTTTGTACTACCCGTGCGAAGACGGAGAGGATCGCTAGTTAATTATAAAGCATATTATTATCCAGGCTAAAATTATTTCGCTAGGCACTTAGTGCTTGGCACTTGCTTGACGCGTATCGCATGGCTTCGTGCTTAATGGGCAGGCCATTCGGTCATTTATGACTCTATGACCCCGTGGCATAAGTTTGCGCTTGTGTTTACGGCTGATCGTAAAGGCCCAGGTTGTATTCTCGAGTCAAGCAGAGTGTATGTTGGCTTTACATGTTAAAAAATTTTTAGTAGCAGGATGGTAAATTATATATAGAACACCTTAAATCAAAAATCTAATATATATATATATAAATATAAAAAACTTATACTAGATTATGCCACTGTATTTTATAAATCACACATAAATTAAATAGAATCTCAATTTAAATGAAATATGCCTGTTCTTTTTGAGAATAAATAATTTTAACCCGAAATGTGTCCCAAAGATAGCGACTTTGTAATGGTAACTCTACGCGACCAGGGTATCGAAAGCTAAAATGATAAGAGTGATAAATTATGTACTGTGTTGCATTAAAAAATTAATACAGAGTATGCAAGTGCGTTGATACCATTTATTTGGTGACAGTACGCTTAAGCTGGCTCGCCCTTAAAACTACCAATCTCCAATATTTTTATCCCACTATGATTCCTTTTCCCTAAGGTCAGCAATGTATAAGTGATATCTATGATATTGCAACTAATCATATACTACGACAATAGTTTACTATTAATACCATTTTTGTCTGCGATCTCTATTTTAAAACCAATAAAAACTCTTACGTAATCAAACACAACACATGTATTAAACTCACAAGCTGAGTTATTAAAGAACTTACTATAAAAACCCACACACTCAAGCCCTTATTAAGTTATTACATTTACAACCAATAGAAATGATCACTCAAATCCATTATCTAAGTCTCAAATCACGCTGACAGTTACAATCGCCTACATATGTGCATATACAACATTCTTACACCGGTACATGTTAATATATGGGAGCGAGTTTCCGCCGCAGATGCAGCCTTAAGTAGGCGGTGTACCGTGACGTCACAACGTATGACGAAACCAAGTGAAAACTTACACACACACGTGATTAAAATACAGAATCAATGGGAACGGAATGTTCGATTTTATTCTGAAGATCGTATTGGAAATATTGGGACTGGTTTCTATTAATAACTTAACAAGAGTCGGATGTGTCTGGCCATCTGTATGTATCTGAGTTATGGTTTGGACGGCAATGTTGTGACATTAATTAAGATGTAAGTTGTGACATGTCTTTGGTATACAAGTATCCCATGTATGAAGAAATATAGGGAATATTTTAAAAACAATAATCTTGACGTATAGAAAATTATTAAAGCTTTTTGTCTATTCAGTTTGGCTTGTTAATCTCCACAATAACTTAACCAATTTTGATATAATTTTCAGTGATATACAATATAATAATCCTTACTAATATTATGCAAGCGAATGTGAATATGTGTGTTAACCTTGCATGTCTTAATTACTCGACCGATCCTCATGGAATTTCGCATACATGTTGTCAGAGGTACAGAAAAAGACATCCCTATACATTACCTATCTGTCGATTCGAATCAATTGGTAATAGTTTTTGCAGTTACAGTTGCAGACCAGCTATACTATTAGCGTTATAATGAAAGCAATAGTCATTGGTTATTTTCACCGCAGACGTATTAAAAACATAACAATTTATAAAGAAAAATAGGTGTTTTAATGCACGTGTCTGTAATTGTTATTATATTTATATAAAGATAGGACAGTCGTGAGTTGATCACGGACATGAATTATAATACAATAGGGATTTTATAGATATCGCTGATTGAAGTTTGGCATGATCGATCGATGTATTAAGCGTAAAGTTGTCACAGCCGAGATTAAATAAAACCGCTAGCGGTGCTATAGCATACTAAGGTATTTTGGGAGTAGAATAATATAGGTATATTCTATTGTCTACTAGATAAACCCGTCGGACGACCGCACTGCACGGCAGCACGCACCGCCCTGTTCCGGAACTGATCCCAGCTTCCTCAAGAGGAGTTCCACCACTTGCAGAAATCGAAGGCCAACCGCCAGCTACCCTCTCGCAGACTACTGGATGGACCACCGGATAGCTCCCACCCAACTAAGCTTTAAGGAGGCGCCCCTAACAAGGACACAGCGACCGGTTCATTGTAATAAGACGCAAAGAAATCCGCCTAAAAGAGCTACAAGTTCCAACGGCTTCGCCACCCTCCTAATGTGGGTGAGAAGGGATCTATAACTAGCTAAACCCAGCAGCGCTTCTTTTCGGATTAGTCTGATATTTTTAATATCCCGTTCCCGTGGCAACTTCGAAATAAGAAATATATAAAGAAACACTATTATATATAAATGTATAGTTAAGTAAATATTTCAAATAAATCCATCAATATCTTTTTGAGTTTTGCGGACAAAAACATATAGTAGCTAGTATAAAGATCATAGATATCTAATTACCTATGCATACGTAGATATGCCTGTGTATGCCAGAAGAATTAGGAAGGGTGTTACACACTCATTTAACCAACTTTGTTTTACCCCGATTATAGTGAACGAGTCGATTGCCATTTGTCAGGCAAATTGCAGGACGTCCGTGCTGCTATTGAGAAATGCCTAACAATAATATAGCCTATGAACCCGAAACGTCATTATGGAACGCCAATTAACACCATGGACGAAAGGCATAGTAAACCTATAGAATACAAATCAAGCCGTGCCGTCGATATGGGCTGTCAACTCCCATAAAATATTCTGACATCATCTTCTTGCAATATCATTGTCCCTTTAGATTGTAGTGGTCAAATAGTATAACATTACGCCTATGCATGTCTAAAGGATTAAGCAAAAACGTGGCACACCTCATACGTGACGGGTGGCGAGCCTATTAAATGGGATCACTGTTATTCCGCTGTATTACCAGAACAGAGCCTTTTCCTAATCCGGGAATTAGACTTAGGACCTGAAATTGTGAATTGCGCAATCATTTTTAGTTATGCCATATGAAATTGCAACAAAAGAGGTAGTCAATTATTATTATGAAAGGAGCGGTCGACTCGTCAGAACTGGTGAGCAAAATGGCTTTAAGAGTCCCGTCAGCGCATCTACGACGATTTAACATGCTACATGTTCCTGCAGTGGACTCTAATTACAGACAAAACTCATACTTGATCAGAGCGAGTCGCATGTACAATGTGGCATGCCGGAGTGTTGATATTGACATTTTCTTTACAAGTGTCACTAAATTAAAAATACATTGTGTACCGAGTTCTTTAATTAGATCTAAGGAGTGATATCACAACATGTCTGCTTTTACGTATAACCATTTTATTTTCACGGTTATATATTTTATCAGTGAAAACTTGTAATTGGCCTTCACCTTAATAGTATTATGTTAATAATGTATTTTTAGCTGTAAGTTTTCCAAAAAATGTTAAAATAAAAATTAAATAATTCCACTCTGAGTTGATTATGAAATACGTAGCCGGCTTTCTTAATCAGCCTTGTTGAAAATGATTCTTGTCACCCCAAAATAGGCTTAGGCCAATCAGGAACATCTTTATGTCAATTCAGTTTAAGCCTTGCCCTGTTCTCTGAGGCTTTGACGCTCGGATTGACTCAACTTGACATTAAACTGCCCATTTATGAATCAAATATTTATTGTTAAATTTATTTCGAGGTTTTATATTAAGCTGTCGATCCGTGACGACTTTTCAATGGTGAGAAATAGTTATTGTGAGTCAACTTCAAAATAGAGTAATCTATCACAGACTTTTTGGGATAATTGATTCCATCATATATTGTTTTCGTGATACCCTCGATATCATAATATGTTCAAATTATAGCCTTTGAACCGTTTTCAATACTACCTCTTTCTATTGGTTCCCGTGGCCCGAGCCACAGGTTGAATCTATTTCGGGCTAACAACAACAAATGTATTTTTATAACTTAATGAGTCATTTATTATAAATTATTGTACCTATTATTTAAATAAATATATTATTATATAATTATTATTGGTGAAAATCCATACAGTGGTTTCTGTGATTACCCCTTACTAATAAAAATACATCGCGGTGGGTACTACAATTTATAATATGTAGAAATATTTCTATTTGAGGCAACTGTACGTATTTAGACTAGGTTGTTCATTGAACTAATCAATCGGAGACTGTAGTGTGCGATTGCCAATTTATGATCAACATGCTAGCTCGAGATCTAAACTCCCGCAAAATTGGTATCTATTTCAGAAGCAGCGTCTAGTCTAGAAGTATAGTTGTGTGGTTACGTATGATTTAATCACAACTGGCAAACTGTCGAGATACACAGCTTAAATACTACAAATCCTTGAATAACTTTATGGTGAGATCTAAATTGTTTTAATTCTTTAACATGATTAAGCTGCTTATCTAATAAGGCAATTACGATAGAAAATCAAGTTGCACTATTTTTTATTTGAAATGACAATTATATAAAATTTCACAGGGCTACGCAATTTTTACAAAACTCTTGCGTTTTGCCAAAACATATTTTAAAATATTAAATATTAAATGCATCCTGCCTGCACGCCACTGCTTTCCTTTGCGATCGCGTGTAATTTTTAGTCTTAAGCGTGCAATTAGAGCAACCTATTTTAATATTTGTATTTTGAACGAAAAATATGTAATAACTAGCTGACAGCTTCGTCTGCTTCACATAAGGGCCTTTTACCCGTTTTCGCAACATTTTTCATTTATGCTCTACTCCCATTGGTCGTAGCGTGATGTTATATAGCCTATAGCCTTCCTCGATAAATGGGCTATCCAACACTGAAAGAATTTTTCAATTCGAACCAGTATCTCCTGAGATTAGCGCATTCAACCAAACAAACAAACTCTTCAGCTTTATAATTTTAGTATAGATATATTATGAAAAGTGCTACAATAAAAGTTGTTGAGTAAGATATAAATAAGTCACAGGCAAAAAATTATTAGTATTTTTAATTAGCTCTGTATACATAGAAACTGTAAATAAGATCTGAACAACATACGGAAGCTATGCCATTTCAAAAGATGAACTAAGCAAATGTTCCGTAACTAGGTATGTCTTTTTGTTTATATCCGTTAGTTTGAGCTTTACGCATAAAACACTGACAACGAAGATTTTGAAGCTTCTATCAATTTCGCTTCATTTAACTGAAATCTATATCGTGGCCATAATCTAGTTACATAATAACTTGAATTTTAAAATAGTATTAATCAAAGAGTGCACAATACTTGTTTAATACTGAAGTATTTCAAAACTATCCGAAGTAATAGTATAAATGCGAATGTAACTTTGTTTGTTACGCTTTCACGCCGTAACAACTCAACCGATCTTCATGAAATTTCGCATACACGATGTTGGGAGATCATAAAAGGACATAGGTTCCTTCCTTTTAGAAAAAAGTACTGTTACTAATCTTACCTAACTATTTTCTTTTACTTGGATTATTGACGCATACCTCTCCGCGAGAAATGGGGAGCAGAGAGGTTATATGGAATCTAACCTAGCCTACATTTACACGAGGGAAGATCAAATACGGATAAAATCTATAAAACATAACTATATATAAATACACTAGAAGTTTTTCGAATGTTGCAAGAGAAACACGCACCCATAGCGGGCAAAATAAATAAAATGTAAACCAACGATAGATTGATAGAGTGGAATCACGACGCATAGCTCCGGTTGTTCCGCTCGCTGCACAATCTAAATACACCTCCTCACTTTACAAACTGGACGTTGCCTAGAACGATGTCATTCGGTTTATTTTTGTTCTAGTGTAATTAGTCAAAAGGGATATTAATATAGCTTTGAAAATAATAAGTTACGTCATATAGGAAAGGCACGCTTGACGGCTTGCAGGGTAGTGACGTCACGAAACTGTAAGAACAAACTTCCTCCAAATACTATCAAAGCTTTTTCTTTGATATTATTTGGATTTGCTTTACTTTAGTCATGAATTTTACAACACACAATTATTGAAATTAAACTACCATATATTTTTCATATATTTACGGATTTTATCACGTTGTTTATTATACACTTTATTACATAATTTAGAAACTGTTAGACTACTACTTGATACTATTAAACTTTAATAGTTTTTAAGCTAATTAAATTATTATAACTATTAAAACTATTTATATATAAGTTTACACTTTCCCCGACGTTTCGGTTGCTTTTCAGCAGCCATGGTCACGGGGAGTCTCCCCGTGACCATGGATTATATATTTCTAGATGGCAAACCCGTTTTAAGGCGACTTTTGCGTCTTTTCCACTGCCTGTACCGAGGGGGACTTAACAAACATTGCACAACGGACACAAAGAAGACCGAGACTAATAAGAAATATTTGACGATAACGCAAATTTTGGTCCCGGGTGGTGGCAATCGGTGCACTGGCAGTCGTCCATATACTCGCCAATCTACTAAACAACAACGCAACAAAAGTAAAATACAACTTATTAATCATTAAAAATCCGTTCCAATCCAATTAGTTTAAAATGTCATTCTAAAGAGATATAAGTACTTTTGATTTATATTGCGAATTAAGATCACCTAATCATTTAATATTTAAATTTAATATAATATTCACAAACATAACTTTGCTAGTACGTCATCTTTATGAATATTATATTGCAATAATTGTTTTTCTAACAATATGATACTCATAATATAAATCAGAGATTGAACGTTCAACTTAACCAAATTTACATTTAAAATTTACGATATCCACACTACCTTACAATGTTTAAAACTATGATTAATATAAAGATTTAATCTTTGAATTTAGGATCCATTTGATTTACATTCATTATTACTTTTAGCCGGTAAATAACCGATCCGATGAGCACATGTCCGGTGAACCATCTGTTCGTCTACTTATTTAAATTATCCAAATAAGAACGGAGTGGGTAGTGTCACATCGTGGGATATTAAGGTTGTAACCTTAACATAACACGTTGAAGACTAACCCTACCTAACGCATAGAAATCGATATTAAGCTATTCAACATAAAGTAGTGATAGGTTTCGAAATGAATGGGCTGGCTCGACCAGGGAATTACCTACTTTCTTTTCTCAAAATATGAACTCCTAGCTAACTCCCTACTGCTAAAACGTTTCTAGTGGAAACATCGGAGAAACTTGAGTAAGCATGAACTGCTCAGGACCAAGCGATTTTTAATACAGTGAGCGTATAACTGGTAGACGGCCATAGCTTCATCAGTTATTACGTAGAATCTAAGCTGATACAAGTTTGTTGTGCTACATATTACTTCCCTCACATTTTCTAAGAATATGGGTATAATCTTATACCATAGTATTTCCAAAATTGCTACTTAGTGCCAAGTCATAAGTTAATCTTCTTCCTAGCCTTTTATTATTCCCAAGTCACTTGGAATCGGCTTTTCTAGTCTAACCGGATTTGACTGAATATCAGTTTTTACACGGAGCGGCTGCCACCTGACCTCCACAACCCGAAGGCTAACAATACCCTAAGGCTAGACCAGTGTCAGGATATTATAGGGCACTGACTTCCCAATAACGACTGCCATAGGGCAGGGCACACATCTATATGTTTATGGCAGCCGGGACCGACGGCTTAACGTGCTCTCCGAGGCACGGAGCAGACGATAATTGTCAATCAATACACACATAATTTCGAAAAGTCATATCACTTCCCAAAGTCAGAGGTGAGCGACGTGGGTTCGAACCCCAGACCTTCTGCATTGCAGTCTGTTGGTCTCCCCATTGAGCTATCGCTGCTCTTTATCAACCAATTTACCAAGTCATAAGTCAATGTTTATATTAAATTAAATCATTATATTGTTAAAGTATTCTATGTAAACTTTTAACCTCATACGTTTGTATTGGCTTATTTTACCAGTTTCGAGCTCATACAGAGTAATAAATTAATGTATTAATTAATGTACACGCTGTTCTGCTATGACGGCATCAGGTCCCAAACTTGACTCCTGACTTCGTCGTAATCAACACCGATTTTTATCGAATCTAACTGACCTTTATTGCGTGTTCGAAGATTCTATTACAGCATATTACATATATTTGTTGGATAGTCCAGCGATGCATAACTTCCACTACATTTGGTCATATCCTTACAGCGTATGTGTACTTTATTACATTGCCTGACGACTGATTTGTATACAACGGACTTCAAACATTACGTTCAGCGCAACATTTTTAGTCATAAAGTTTCTACATAATGTGTGTTCGTAGGATTTTTGGATTTGTTTTACTTGTTGTGTGCAAGAATAGCAGTGATACCATTTAAACTCTACACGTTGGACATGTAGGCGAGATGCCAAACATTTTATAGAATCCATACATAGTCTCACGCTTGTTTCACGCAGGAGTCTGTAGAGACTACCAAATACCACTACACTTGTCAGTTTCGGGTACTTGTAGCCTGGGCTTTAACCAGAATACCTCAGCTTTGGTCGGTCAAATATATGTCGCCAGATCGAAATCAGGTTACTGATATTAGCTAAAATGCTGGCGATTCCGAACGTTTATGTTAATAAAGTGCCACCTAATTACAGGCAGATACCTTAATTTTGCAATACTAGGTGCAGAAATATTACCCATGTAACTTATTGCATAAAAAAGTCGTTGCACTGTCAGTTTAATCTATTGAGTCGCAGCGGCACACCGGCGGCTAAACACAATATGCTTTTAATTATGTCTAGCATTCTAACAATTGACAGATTAAGAGAAAATTACTTACATTACTTACACTGGTACCAGCACAGCGCCACCTTATAAGAAACTCTAACGAAATAACAAAGTTTAGCAAGTTTTTGGAGGAAGCATATTTTATCCTTTTCGGCTGAATGGAACCGCATAATGGAACTACTGTCAACTGTTAAATCATTAGTATCTGTTACGAAACATTCCTTGTAGTATACCAGATTTTACTTTTAAAATGGTTACTGAATAATCACCAAATTAAAAAAAAAAAATTTTTGGATTTAGGTTGCTTCAGTTATGCGTCAATGACCTGTTTTAAATATATTTAAATATGTTCTGCGAGTCCAGGTAAATCATATTGGGCAAGCTAGTCTTTAATTTGACAGAAGGGATATTCATCCCTTTGTCTCTAATCCTTTGTCTCGAAATTTATAGCAAATTATCGCTATCGGATGTCATCAAATTTTATGCCAGTAGATATTACGATTAATTTAATAACCTTTAAATATAGCCAACTAGACGTTAATCCCAATCTGCAATTTATAAGGAATTCGAAAATCTATGACTTATTAACTATGTAACTGATCATACAAAAAAGCAATGGCTTACTTTATAAATTAAGTATCCAATAGATGTCTTGCATACTACCACAAATGTGCAGTTACACAAGACTAACTCAAACAAAAACCTCAACAAAACAACAAGAAATAAACTATTTAGTTAGAAACAGAAAAAAGCCTGCTCATTGAGCCGTGGGGAACAATCGTGGGCTTACCAGCAGCCACGATTAGAACAATATTTTTCCATTAATCCCAGCCATGGGATCGTACCTCGGTAAATTATGATTCGATTCTTTTCACTCGCCAGTAGGCACTGGCGTTGTGTACACGTATGTGTACTTATTGGCCATACACATACACAGTTATGTTATATAAAAATAGATGGAGAGAGTTTCAGTTCGTTTTTCTACGTTAATGTTACGTCATATAAAAAGAAAATATGGTAATGCAAAAAAACGCAGGTTATGTTGACTTCACGTTTCTAAACTAATATTATAAAGTTTGTTCTAGCTATGTTTAATTGTTAGTTTTTATGAAATATTATCTGTAATTTGCGTGAAAGTTACACATTGAAAGAAAAATTTTTTTTCTCGGATTTAATAGTAGGCTAGTAGCTAGTAGGTACTAGCGGTCGCCTAGTAGTCGAAATTCGACCATAATTTATTAAATTTTAAGTTTGATAGTTATTAAGGTTTTATTGTCTAGAACTATATACCCTTATAATCACATTTCATTTGATTTCGCTAAGGCTATACCGGTTAATTTACCTATCTTTTTCAAACAAATTATTATTTACTTAACTATACTCTTTAATTGACAATATCCCTAAGCTTGCTATTTTGTTTTCTTTTTTTCTTTATTACATATAAATACGTAAATATATTATAATATAAATAGTACATATCATTCCAATTCACCCAAAGCTTGCTTATAATGGAATATGTTATTATATCTATATCTACTAATATTATAAAGCTGAAGAGTTTGTTTGTTTGTTTGGTTGAAAGCGCTAATCTCAGGAACTACTAGTTCGAATTCTTTTAGTGTTGGATAGCCTATTTGTCGTGGAAGGCTATAGGCTATACAACATCACGCTACGACCCACGGGGGAAGCGCAGTAACCATAAACGCGAGTGAAACCGCAAAACCGAATATTATGTAACTATAGTTTTCGGGTAATAGTACCCGAACAATGCCGAAATACTACAAACGCGATTTGATTGCGTGTGACAATTGCATGGTTGTGTGCTTGTAGTGATTTTCCATTAATTTAATGTATTTCTTATGCATATTTTATATAAATATAATGATTCGCCACTTCTTCTCCATATAAACTTTAAGTGTGCCAAATTTCATACTCCTCCGTCGGTGCAATTTTCGTAAAAAGGTGTACAAAGTTTTTGCTTCACGTATTAATATATAGATTACTTGTATTAAAACCGTGAAATGCAACTTTAATGTGTCACATGTGCGTAAACATAAGGTAATATATTAACATCAGGAAAAATATTATTATACTGCCTGTTGGAAAAATGATCCTAAACATAAATATTTTATCTCTAGTATATTGTTTTGTTTAATCGACTACTTGGAAACCGTTACTAATCGGAATAGAACTTTACCATTAACCCAGACAAGTATATTTTGACTAATTAAATAAAACTTAAACTTAATTTCCGAAAGAAGGCTGAGGTGTATTAAACCCACATTTTTCACGTACCATGTAATAGGGATGAACGTTGTGCCACCCACCGGACACAATTTCAAACACCTTCCTGCTAGTTATATTTCTTGGTAAAGAAGTAATTTACCGGATCCAAGAATCGATCCCAAGACCTCACGCACAGCAGTCGCATTCACAACAGCTGCGCCATCAAGATAGGACACTAGTCAGTAATCAATTACCGCCCACTGAACTGTAACATCGAGCGGAAACATGCTATGATCTCATAAATACAACATTCTTCGAATACATTAAAATTATCTACTCATTGCAAAGAAACAAGATGGATATGGCTGGCAAGTGGCAACCTTACTGGTACTGGTACTTCTTAACTAAGTTGATCAGCCTCGATCGTCTTTTACAATTGATACAATATATATATTTAAAGCGATAAGAGCGATCACTAATCGCTGCTACTCGTAATCAGTCGGGCACGATCTGTGTTTATGATACCATCCCAATGGTACCGACCGATGCCGAGAGGTATCAATCGGTATCGATCAACACCAAATACGTAGGTATCGTGTGACTGCGACTTGCGATACCAAATTACTATAGCCAAATGGTTATGCTCGATTGAGGCCGAACAAGTTCATGGAGGAAGACCTTTAAGTAAATGCCTGCCCCTCTAGACAGCCCTACGTAAATATACAGGGTGTCCCAGAATATGTGAATCAAATTGTAACGGGAGATTCCTTAGGTAAGGACCATTCAAATGTGCAAAAAAAGCATGACATTGACCTTGACTTTGTGTAAAAATAAAAAATCTAAGTATTTAAGATTCAGATTTTCAACTACAGGTACTTCGTTTATGGCTAATTTTAATTTTTTCTCTATTATTATTTGTGAAGGATTAATTCGTCAAACTAAAAACGATTTTTTATTAAAGGTGGCATACTTTTTAAATCTCAGCATTATTTTGGTGTATTTTTTTGCACCACAACTTAGATTTTTTATTTTTACGCATATTCCATAATTTATTAATTTAGCACATTTGAAAGGTTCTTACCTAAGGAATCTCCCGTTACAATTTGATTCACATATTCTGGGACATCCTGTATTATATGTCTATTGTCTTCTGTTTACGCGAATGTTATTCATTGAAATTAAATTAAAGTTTACACTTTCCCCGACGTTTCGGTTGCTTTTCAGCAGCCATGGTCACGGGAAGACTGAATTAACTTGATGACTTAAATATAAATAGATTTAATAAGCTTAAAAATTAGTATAGTTTAATAGTATCTAGTAGTAATGTAACAGTTTCTAAATTATGTAATAAAGTGTAAAATAAACAACGCGATAAAATCCGTATATAGTAGTTTAATTTCAATAATATGTATATTTTACTTATAATACATATTTCCTAACATTTGGAGCTGTTCTTTTTATTTAAAGAAGACAGCTGCCGCCATTTGAATAATTCCTGTATCGTTAGGGATTTCAAGAATATTCAAAATACGAACACAAAGAATACCCAGACTCGGCGAACCTATTCCTGAATTACACAATTTTTTATCCCGTGATAGGATTGAACCCATGAGACTTGGTGTATTAGCAGTGAGTCGACCACTTGAAATACTACGACACCCATCGTTTGCAAACACAATCAAAGTAACGTGGAAAAAGCCTTAATATCTCATTCTAGCAGCTTTACTATAGACTCAAGAACAGCTTACAAAGAAAACTTGTTTGATTATATCTATGTACATATTTCCTGAGTTGTCGATGTGCTTACCTAATCAGACTGTGACGAGGTGACGACCTCGCCTCGCAGTAAAGTAGCTAAACTGTTGATTCTAATGACGGTCACGACGCCCACAGCCTAATAATACAAACCGTCCGTCGATGCAAATCAATTTAGTGGCAACTTAGCACTATAATTATTCGTATTGTGTTTGATATGACATTGGATCAGTTTATTATCTCTTAGTTATTTATTTGATCTAATGGCAACAAAATAGATAGGTCCGAATATTGTAATAGTTTCAAAATAAAATTCGGCTCTGATTCTGATCTGATGATTCGAACAGAGATGTATTAACTCTGTTCGAATCCCACCCTTTGCATCACCGATGTTTACTGACTGCCTATGTATTCCTAATACAAACATGCTAGCTTAATTTAAAGCGTTAACACCAATATTAGTGACAAGATTTTGTCCGCGACTTCGCTCGCGTAAATGTAGGTTAGGTTAGGTCAGAGGATCCCAGCCTTTTTTTCTCATAGACCACTTTCATAATTCAGCAGGTGCCGGTGGACCCCCTGCAGCTACATTTGTACCATATTCCTTAGCATCCGTATTTATATTTGATCAAATCTCTACGGGCTGACCTTATTTTCGTGGAGCCCCGCTTACGAATTGTGGACCCCCATTTCTTTGTCACGCCAACGTAGACCCCCGTCGTGTCTTCCGTGGACCCCTGGGGTCCACCTGGACCACTTTTGGAACTAATGGGTTAGGTAATGTTAGTAACAGTACTTTTTATGGATGAAAGTTACCCTATATCCTTTTCGGTTTCCCGGACAACGCGTATGCGAAATATCATGATGATCGGTCGTAGTTAAGGTGTGAAAGCGTAATAAACAAACAAACTCAATACGCATTTAAAATATTAGTTAGGATGATTAGGATTTGTAACACTACAGCTTACTCGCAAGAAATAAATTCTAGTTTCCATATTCTGGAAATGCATCGTATCAGGACATGAGCAGGATTTAGTCAAATTATGTTTCATAAAATAAGAATAGAGTAGTCAAATATCACGATCTGCTACCGGATGGCAAAATTACCAGATACGGTTAGTAAATAACAGTAGTTACCCATATAAATAATATTTTTCGGTATGCTTTGCCTAGGTGTTAAATAATTTCACTGTTAACTAAACTACTTATTTTGGACATATAACGAAAAATAATTGGACAAAAATGTTGCTTCAATCGACTGTTTTGCCAGCAGACTATAAAGATTAAGTCAAATCAGATACCTCTGATAAACAAATTCAAACATTAATAGCACAAGATAGGCAACGAGGCACAGGGGAGCAAATCGTCATTTGTTTTATGATTTACTAGCTTTTGCCTGAGGTTTCGCTCGGAAACAGTACTTTTCCCCTGAAAAAGTGCCCTATGTCTTTTTCTATACCTGCCCCTGATTGCGTATGCGAAAGGTTATGTCGATCAGTCACGGAGTTAATGCGTGAAAGCGTAATAAACAAACTCACATTCGCATTTATAATGTAGTTAGGATAATTATGGCTTTTCGTTTAGAAGAAGGAGGCTAAGGGTTGATTGAAAATATTAAGATTGTCTTACATCGGAGAACATGCATAAAGGATGTGATTGAACTAAATGAATCAAGTAAGATATGCCATGATCATAACAACTGGCAATACGCAGTCTGCCCACCCTCTTGGAAATAGGCGTAAGAATATGTATATCAAATAAACATAGCACTGCAATAGATTAGGCTTTTGATTACACGTTGCTTGTACCCATATATAAAAAGGTAAACGAACATGCCTTTCAATCCGTTAAGGCTGCAAGTCCATAAAATCTTAGTTATTATAAACTTGCGTTTAGAGACGCGTAACTGGTGTAGTAACCAATTAATAGGTGTGACAAGTATGTAACGGGGAAAACGTAGATGGCTGAAAACCTTGGACGTATTCTATGATGACTGGATATCGCTCACGAAAACGTAAAATCTAAAGAGAGGCCTTATCTTTAACATGAAATATCAATACGGGTTACTAGAAATTTTTGAAAGTGTTTAGCGGTTTTATTATGTCTAGAGATCGATGTGTTTTTATAATAAGTCTAGTTTTATAATCTAAATAAATTGATGAGAAATATGACACAGTGCTATCTTCCTATTGACCCAAAATTTTACCTTTGGTGATGATGTGTACCTGAAATGACTAGCGCTTCCAAGCTTATGAAAGAAGCGCTTTTAGCAGAGGGCTATGTTATTATGTTAGCTTTTGTGCGAGCAGCCCAGCGACATTTTAAAGCCTGCACGTTGGTACAAGTAATTGCCCCGGTGCGTCTGAGATTGCGTTGTGAGTAAGGCTCACAACGCAATCTCAGATGGTCCATCCCATCTATTGCAATAGAAAAAGGTTAACGCTACTGAACTACTCTGAAGACGGACAGCAGTGTTATGACACTGCTGTCCGTCTTCATCCTATGGGATACGAGCGTAATACAAGTAGCACAAAATATGCTTTAGCACATGTTTTGTCTTTGCCTTTCTTCTGTTGTTGCAAGCTTCTAAAAGCTTAACCATTTACTATCAAGAGAACCGTAGGCCCTTTTGCCACCTTACTGGTAAAAAAGAAATAAAATATTATCTTACTCGTGCTATGAACCTTCAAATATAGAGTGCCGAAACTTTCCCACTGACAATCTCACTGTGATTAATATGTACAACCTATGGCCTCTATAACGTCACCCACGCACTAGCAGTCTTGCAACGTATGAGACAAGCGTCTAATTAACCTTATATATGTATGAGATTAGCATATATAAGTAGCAGACATGAGCTGTCGTGTCCCTAAGACTATTCTCTGTATGAGACATAAGGTATAATCAGTAACTAGGTGTTACCAATTCTCTAAAATTATAGAATCGGATAAAGTTGTCTAAAAGTTTTCAACTCGACTGTCATCGAGACCACTACTTTAGTACTAACTTGATATAATGATAACCTTACATGATTATAATAACCTATGAGACGCTCACATTATATAGTACCATTCCTGAACTTTCTAGAGAGTGAATGTTTAGAAGCTCTGCACGTTCCGAAAGAAAAGTAGGTACATCTCTAGCTGCGAAAGACTTTTCTTTCAGCGTCTCTGTTCCTCGGCATATCTAGCTATCTCCCTCTGATTCAAAAAACAGTTATGGTCTCAGTTTGACTCGTTCATCCTTTTTAAGTTATGTGACATTTATTCCTACTATCAAATTTAAATCACATATATTTTATTTATTTTTGAGTAGCTTTAAAATAGTTTGTGTATATTAGTGTTTGGGTGATGAACTATTTAACACAAATAATTAAAAAATGTGAGTCAACTACATTATTATGGGCATCACTGTACTAGCATTAACAACAAATAAAAACACTGTCTGATCTAAGAAAACATAAATTTCGCAGTCGGCAGTCGCATTGTGCTTACGCCACTAATTTAACGAGGTAGTCTAAACACAATACAAAACAAATCTTTCACTTAACTATGTATACAGCGACCACGCCTACGACTTGTGAAAGTTCAAACTGCGTTCGAATATGATAAATGAACTCCAACAAGTATAAATAAATGCTCGCCTTGAACAACAATAGCCCAACAATTAGTGTTGCCAACAAATGCACTCAGTTTAATATGGGACGACTTTTGCCCACGGTTACGCCCGCGTACTCTTTGATTAGTTCTCTTCAGTAAAACTAATCAATTTACTCCATAAATAGCACAAGGATAACATTTAAAAGTGTCAGTTATGACTAGCATAAAACTTAGGATCAAATGGTAGCGTTTTCGGACTTCAGTCATTGTTTTATGACACGTAGTGACTTATATCGAAAGGCTTGAATTTTAGAATGAATTGTAAATGGAATTGTTTAAGCTTAATTTCATGGATTAACTCTATAGATTACGAGCGTAGTAAACTGCCTCAGATGCCACTAAACGATAAAATTGGATCACTTATGATGCAACCTCTTGTCCAATTTGTCTTTCATAACTGCTTATATCAACAACTACAAATGGTTTAAAACTATATTTTATACTTTCATCGAAAAATATTTTAACAAGATAAGATTCAGCGGTTTAGTATAAAAGACGGTAGCAAACCAACAGACAAGCTCACTTTCACATTTTAATAATATCAGTGTATGATGTGAACCACATTCCGCAGTTCTAAGTAAATTGCCTCTATTGTTCAGTTGACAATCTGCGTTCACAAATAAAACTGTTACAGAAGCAATGTCTTTTTATGGAGTAAAATATGGGTGTGATTGGAATGCTTGAATTTGTGTGTCATGGCCGCGTACTTAATCAAATGGATATAATTTTTAATGGTACCTTTTTAGGTTTAATACATTAAATCTTACAAAGGCCAGTCTTCGATTCTAGGTGCATTGAGCTATATTATCTTAAGTCATATGATACAAAGAATATTAGAACCATTAAAATATTATCACAAGGCAGGAATATTTACCCGAGCCTGTCCTAAGCCTGAGTGAATATCCTTAAATCATACTACTTTTATACCCACAATATCTTTTGTACCAAGGTGGTATACAAGTCAAGGTCGATTTGCTGGAATGTTTTATACTATAAAAAACTTTGTGTAGAGTTCCTGCGATTGGTAAGATTAACAGTCTTCTTAAGGACATAGTGGGCTTGGAACAGTGAAGTCAGTGTGATAATCCTTGCGCTGGCAGCACAGCGGCTCATTGTTCGAAGGGATGACAGAGCGCTATTTATTTCCCAGGGGATGCAAGCTTACTTAGACTATGGTAATCGCTTACTATCCGAAGTCCTAAATGCTTGATTGCCCCATTGGTACTATAAAAGTACTTACAAAACTAAAACGTATGGTATTATTGGTACATACACATAGGTACATATTATGAGGTGTGTTCCTGTGTAGAGTCGTCACCTTAGTATTAAGGGACTGTATGCGCACAATTATATGACAAGAACCTACGGAACCCTAAAGTACCTACAGGCCTAATACCCTAAAGCTCTAGCCTACCATATACTATGTATGAATATATAAATTAAGGATGCCTGCACCATGAGGTTACAGGCGGAGTAGACGGGATGTCCAGGATGAAGATAGATAACTCACTGCCAGTCGAGCAGACTGGCACGACTGATCAAAGTTGGCTAAAAGTGTCTTGGCCACAATGAGGGGTTGGTAAGGTATTGAGTCACCCAGAAAGAATTTCTTTATGTGATTCTACGTTCCTTCAGACTATGTCCATTTAAAAAAGGTTACATACTTTTGTCGTTAAATTTAATGTAATAGAATACCAACCAAACTAACTAAACTACTTTTTGTATTTGCGATATCATATTTAGCAAACAGTAGCTGAATCAAAATATCAAACAAAACTACTATTACAAATTCTATGTAACCAATAACTACCTATTGTTCCGTACTATTCCCAAATTACATTCACCTCTATATCCCGTTTAAAATACAACCATAGCTGTTGATTTAGAAGTTCTAACTTCATTCAGAAAAACTCTTAAAACAACCTAAAAAACTAGCATGTATCGAAGTTAAAATCAATAGAGGCTATAGAAAAAGTTATGAAACCAGCCAACAAAGTTACAATAATGAACAAAGCGTCTCCGCGGTCATAGGACATAATATCCACATACATAAAACCTTTGTTTTTGCGTCCCTGTTGTAGCGAACAATGGACCACTAGCCTTCCAGTGTAAGGATGGACGGCGTTCGGAGTCCCGGACGTGCCGGGATTCAACTCGAGTTAGTATACAACTGAATTTTGATCAGGGTGAATTGTAAATGGAATTGTATGAACTGCAAATAATAATATTCAGATGTAAGCAATGCCGCACTGTAAGATTTTGTGAATTGCGTACGAATATTGGTTATTACGTACGCAATACATACATATGTAGTCTCACGCCTATATGACCGAAGACTGTAGGCAGAGGTGTTTCACTGCCACATTTCGTCTGGTAAGGGTTAAAGTCCCAATAAGGGACAAGGCTATCGCCGTTCACCGGTCATTGTGCTAGACTTCATGATGCTACTGAAAATGCCTTAAAAGCAAAAGCTACCACTTTATCAAACCTGGGAACGGAATCAAGAGATTTGCATATGGCACAACAGCCTGCTGCGCCACCGAGGCAACCTATAATAAAATAATTTCACCAAAAGCGAAAGTTCGAAGCTATTGGCTTAAACACAGGTAAAATAATACTAAACAATAGAAGCAGATTCTAATTTCCTCCGTCCTAGATAATCTCCATTACTATTTGCCTTACTAACTGGCATATCCTATTATCTCTGATTAACCCACATATGAACATTAGCGTTAAAAGATTTACACATAGGTAAGTAGTGTGTTTACATTGCATTAACGGCTCATCACATGCCATAGATATCTCTCCCATAGGGGTTTACGTCAGCCACATAGGTACACAGCTGGGTTCTAATTAATTGCATGGGTAACGGACTACGGTTCACTGACTCATTAGTTAAATGGCGAATGTTTGCTATTGTGTTTGCTGTCTATCTTGAGGTCCGAGGTTCGATTCCTAATTCCGAGTATGGAACCGAACGTTGTATAATAGATTCGTCGCCATTACGTAAGGCTTAAACGTATCTGGCGAATTCTGAGCAGGATACACCTTAGATTCCTAAGAAAGATGATATTACTTCTACCAAACTTGGTGGTTTTGAACACGACCTTGAAAGTACATTGAATAAATATGGAAAAATATTGTTTTACGGAGTCTTGCGACTATCGCTTTCGTTAGGTACTTAAGCTGAAATCGGAGTGTACACTATTTTCAAAAATTTCAAGTCCGCTTATATCTATATATATACATATATATATATTATATATTTTGAAGTTAAATTAAATAAGTCCCTATACAATATTCAATTTCATATAACAATGATGCATTATAAAACAATATTTTAATTAATTCTTCTGATGGCGCACTTCGAATATTTATTATTAAAGTATTTGAAATTTTATAACAGAACAATACAACTTAAATGGTAGCTCCGGTCAGGATTTGGTAGACAGGTATCTGTCGCTGCACCAGTTGCTATTTATTATATGCACAGCAGCAGCTTTAATATATTTTAATGATCACCTCACCACCGCCGCCTCGTGTGACCGTTGTTGAAATTTACAAAGAATATTCCTAGTGCGAGAGATATCATTAAAAAAGTAAACAAAAAGTATGAATGAAGAAATGTCGAACGGAAATTTAACTGGAATTACTTCTTTGTTGAGGAAAATAATTAAACATCATTATGATTTAAATATGTAAACTGCATTTAACTAAAACATTAGCTATTATTCCCTTTAGACATCTAAATTGCATATCTGTTGGCGTTTATGTTTTTAAATTCACCATTTTCACTTCAGGCCAGTGCAGATAAAAACATCTGAGTTTATCACTGTGTCTGTTTGAGTGTGTCAGAGGATCTTTGCAAATATCAGACAGGTCAACTACAAGTCACCCAAAACTCAGAACAACTATCTATAGATGACCTAAGATTACCTCCAAACACGTTTTAACATCATCAACAACATTTCACATTTTCACGGTATTTAAATTAACTTGTTAAACTTTAGCACCGGTATGACTTCCTCCCGCAATATTAATAGAATAACGCACCAGCATTTTCTATAATCCCGGCAAAATCCCGGTGTCGGTCGACGTGGCTGTCAACACTACGTTCAATAGGTTCACTATTATAATATTTTTGCGCCTCCAGGGAGAACGTTGATTGGATGCAACGCTGAGATAAACTCGCTACTGTTTATGATGTTAATGAAGCGGAGATGTTACAGTTAGTACTTGTAGGTTAGTTGTCTACATCATTTTATGTACGCTTTAAGTAGATGTTGATGATATGCTTGTTAGTAAGATTAAAGTTTTATACGGTTGTATTTTGACATGCTGAGTGTTGACTGTGTTATGAAAATGAAAATATTTTAAGTACTCTCGATAGTTTCATCGTTATGATAATATAGCAACTGCATTTAGCTGATTAACTACTGAAACCTTTTTTAAGGCTTTTAGTAGATTTTAATATTTTTGTTAGTAAGATTGGAGTTTTAGAAGATTTGTACCTTTTGACATGTGGGATCTTAGCTGTGTTAAGATAGCTAGCCAATCGTAATCGAGTGTGATTGTCTCGTTGATCCAACAGCATTATTTTACGCTAACTATTCTGCAGTATGGCATCTGGTAGTTATAATCTTAATATCATAGAATCATCCCGATTGTCTATGCATTATATATAATATCAGCCCTGTATTAAACTGTCCCACTGCTGGGCACGGGCCTCTTCTCAATGTAAGAAGGATATGCATTAAAGACTAATAATAATATGATGATTCGAGCTTCACGAGTGTATGTTCGCAAAGATGTAAAAAGTGGTATATTACATTCACATTATGCTTGTTGTATGTTGAGTGCCATATATATATAGACCAGCAACAAGAACTATGCGCGGTAGACGTCACATTTAAGGCAACATTTTGATTCTGCAGAATCCATGCTGCAGAATCAAAATGTTGCAAAGTGTAACAGTACAGTAATTGTCGATCATAAGATTTTCTTTAGGAAACCAAGATCCCTGTAACGCTTTGTCCGACCCGTGAAACAAACCCAGAACCTTAGAATCGTACGCAAGCATAAGCATAAACTTATGCAACGGGAGCAACACAAAAATTAAAAATTTTCTTAAATAAATAAAGTTTGACGCGAGTTTATTAACTAATCGTGAAATATACTATTATTAATTTTAATGGGTACCTTAACTACGGATACGAAACGAAACTCAAATAGAAGACGGCAAGTTTCAAAAGAGGCTGATTAATAAAGATAAAATCATAATTCACCTACTTTAAATAGTCTGCGTTCTTGGAGAGATTTCTTTTTCTGTCGACCAATTAGTGGCAAATCCGCTGCCCAAATGTTTCTAATTCAGCTTCGATTATACGCCATGTAACGACAAGGTGTTGTCTTATTTTTGGGTCTTATAGTAGTAGATCTTGTAGCCAAGATAAAAGCTACAACATTTTATTTAAATCATTATTTATGTTGAACTTGATAAATGCTAATACAACAAAATTATCATCAGACAGATAAACTGCTGATATCAATTAACCGTAATAATTGACACTCAATGGTGTTGATAGCATGTCTGAATATGTCCATAAATATATTAATTTTTGACTGGAAATTGCTAATAGCATGTTTTGTGTGTACATTTTAAGCAGCTTACTTAATGATAATGAATACCTGTGCTTAGATTTGTCCATCATGAAGAAAAAAGTGAACAGGGAATACTGAATAAGTTTTTTAAATATTTGTTTTTATGTTACCATGCTATTTAAGTTTCATCAATTCATAGCAAATCCTAAAATATAACCACAACATGATGTCACACCTTGTATATAAACTACAATCAGATCTAATGTTTTTAACTTGATCGGATGTTTTTACAGGTACCGACTCTCTAAAAACGAGGAAGCTCTGTTCAAACGTCACTAATCCGTTAGTTAATCGCGCACGGTTTAAGGAAGATGGGTGTCGTTAACTGTCAGGTGAAATGCAATAAAAATGTCACCACGGTGTCACTTTCTAGTGACAGTTGATGTGGGGATGTGAGGCTCAATATTTTGCTAAGTGTACTTTCGTCACGTACAAGGATCATCAAGGAGCAAGGGAGTAATGCAGACGGCAACAGAATAGATTTTGAATCCATAGCTCTGATTACATAAAAACAGTCGTGACGTTACGTATGTATTTGGATACATACGTAACGTATGTGGTTGGCCATATGCCTTATATTGTTATCAAAAGCTAGGTTATGCCGGCGGTTTCACTCACGAGAATACCACGGGAATGTGACTCAGGACATGGTCTACCTGTATACCATGTTTCATCTAAATCCATCCGACAGTTTGCACGTAATTAAATGAAAAACATTCACACATCTCCAGAAACTTTCACGTTTATAACATCATATAATTTTTGTTTAAAGCCACAATAAACCACCTAAGTTGTTTAACCACCCAACTTAGACCAGCGTGCTCTGTCGACACCTACTCTATGTACTATTTCCGTGTGTGTGTCATGTCTAGGAACATTATGACATCCGCGCATGTCTGTGTGTGTATGTGACCTCAGAATAATGGTGTTCATGCTTAAAAGCTTTTGCGGATAATCGTGTCGTTAATTATTAGGTACAACAGTTATAGTGTAATGAAAGTACATTACTTCATGTGTGCTGGTGAAATATTGGATGTTCTGCGCTAAAGTTATTGGGAATTAGGTTGTTATGCAAGTATTGAGTTTGCATGAAATACGGTGGGTGTTTGCTAGGAATTACGCAGTTAATTAGTTTGTCTGATAGTTTAGAATAATTATACGATATTGCTTTGCAGATAACGTCGTTTTGAATACCATTTACGCTGCAGACTAATTTTCTGTTCCAGTGGTGTAAGTGTTAGCGCTTGCGTAACTCTAATCCTCCTCGGTGCTGGATTCCTGAGTCTGACAAAGATATTATACTATTATTGGGTAAGGCACTGTGTATTTAAAAACTCCGTTTTACAAGGACCACTGCTATCTCAGAAATAAATAACCTACTATAAACTATTATTTATTCGGGAACTATCATGATAGGGAGCTAGACTTTTCTTCTGCCGATGTCTATAAGCAATGTGTACTACTAAACATCATGTTCCAGTTGTATGTCACCACATTCAAAGAAAAAATATCCTTGTGGCAGAACAGAGTCTGACATACTAGACAACGTCCTCTCCGTAATAAAATTATTTTAGACTAGGTATATTTACAGTGAAACTTCAAACAAAAAATATATAGATTTAGAATTAGTACGACTATGCATAAATTTTGGCGATATAAACACTTACTGCAACCACTTGCTAATAAGAATGCAGACACCGAGCTTAAAAAGCGTCACTGAGTTTGAAACTATACGAAGACCATCTGAAAGACAAATTGACCTCAAACATTGAATATAACTATTGAACGTCGAAATACGTAACAAGTATTTTTTGTGAACATTAGTACTCTGAACTCTGTATTCGTCATATAAACTTTATATACTATATGCCATATCTCATACTCCTTCGTGCACGCAACCTAAAAGGGACTCCAAAGTTTGTCCTTACGTATTTATATAATTAGATTAATGGCGTTTTCACCTAGCTATAGCACCGGTTCGAACATTTGCGGTAAAGAATTGAATATACTAGACATGACAGATCGCACCAGTAATACAGGCATAGTTACCATTTTAAAATGGGTCTGATGCCATCATCGTCACCTATGTAATCAAATCCTAACCATCCAAAGTAATATTATAAACGCGAATGTGACCTTAATTATTCAACTAATCATGATTCGCATACACGTTGTCAGGTGTACAGAAAAGGACATAGAGTATAATGACCCAGAAAAAGTACTGTACCCGGGCGGGGCCACACTCAAAAACTAGTAATCTATAACCCATTGTCCCTTAAAGTTCCGCATCAATTTTAATCATTATTTTGCCGCAATCCGATGTCTTCCTAAACCTACACGATTGTCTGGCACCAAAGGTTCTTTAATAACTGTCTTACTAAGATTTTATGCGAAATGTTAGTAACACAGCTAATATTCGAGGACAAACTTCTCGAACTATGACGTTCATTGATGTACAAACATACATGCATAATACGTGGGCTCGCTCGTACAAACTGTTGTGCCTATGTGTGTGTATACGTATTATGTTGACAAACTCCAACGAAGCTAACTGAACTTGGAGCAACTTGGACTTTGATATATTATGAAGATTGTTCGCCTGTATGCAAAGTTACCGACATAAGTTGAGTGTGAAGCGATGGTTAAGCGATAAAGGGGAAACAAAGGCCTACGGGAAGTGTGTAAATATTTGTACAGATATTGAAGCTAGCTATAAATTTTGAAGACGACTGTATTTGTTATGCGTCGCCATTTTGCTTACAAGCCGTTATCTGGCAAGCAAAATGGCGGATTGATAGCAGTAAAGTAAAAGGTTAGTTGTATTGTATTCATATTTAGTAAAATCAACACTTTTGTTATGCCCAAGGATGGCATAACACCAACATTGCTCCTGGTTAGGTGAATACTTATCCTAGTTATACCATCTAAAATATCACAATGACGAAAATACCTAACGTTCATTAATTTACTAGCAAATTCTATTTTGTACCAGGAAACCAACAACGATATGGTCCACTAGACGGTAAAAATATTTTAGTAAATATTAACGTTTGCATCATAGGGTTAACAACTCTCCCACGTAGCCAAACCTATGATAGGCAGTCGCTGTGCTTTGCCAACCTAGTACAGGCCTGGCTGCGGTAAAATGGATTATACAGGTACCTTCTTTTGCTTTTCCAGTATTTAGGTATGGATGTAGGGTTTTGTGCGATAAAAGAATAATCACTTGTTATAAATTAAGAATTAAATAGCTATAGGTATACCCTGCTGGTAAGTTAGATTCGCTAGCCACGCATAGATGCCACGTAATACGGGGGCGGCAACGTAGAACAAGTTGCCCGATTTAATAGTAATCGTACATAATGCATACGCTCACGTTTATATTAATGGATCAATGAAGCAATCCATTTATTTAACCTGTATTTAGTCATAGCAGAAGTGATAAAATAGGTAATTATTTTGTAACTGATCTTTGGATAATATGTATCTGTTTTGTAAATGAAATTAAAAAAATTGTAAGCAATCTAATAAATACAAATGTGTGTTTATTTGCTACGCTGTCATGCTTTAACTACTTAATGGATGTCCAGTGTACAGAAAAGGACATATTATGGTACCTTTCATCAAGAAAAAGAATTATACCCGAGAGATAGAAATGGCCTCACCGGGTTTTCTAGTGAAATGTGCACTGGCGTCTTTTTTAAGTTGTTGCCCTTGTCATGTTGCTACTATTTTATAATAGCCATATATAGTCTCACTCCTATTTCAAACAGTTAGGCAGCGCTATATTACACCCACATTATGCCAGCTACGGTTTTAGGACTCATGTAGTAGACAAGTTTCAGTTTCGCAGTACCAGACTCCATGCTGCTAGTGAGAATTTCTAGACAGAAAATTCAATACTACATTACCTGACCTGGGTATCGAAGCCAGCACGTCTCGCACAGCAATTGCATACGCTACTGCTGCGCCACGCTGCACCAACGAGGCTAATTACTAAAGTTATATAAAGCTTAACAAACAAATCCTGTACTATAGCAATAATATTGGAACATAATAATAATAATAAATTTCGTTAAATATACGCTCTATTCTAGACTTCTATACGTCTTGACATTTATTCGATTAATCGAAAATACATCCTGCTGATATGGAATATCAATCAACAACGAATATAACGCATTTAAATACAAACTTGCAATAAGCTTTTAATAAAATGAAACGAAGCTTGATCCGAAACGATGATGTTGATTTGACCGTAGCGTTTACGATAGCGATCAGACCTGCTATTATTTTGTTTGAGAGTCCGCAGATCTAGGAGACATTTATCATATATTATAAATGTATATACGGGTATAAATATACATTCGAGTGTTAGTCGAATTTTAAACGACAGGACAAATCATTCTTTTATCTGCTTGGATTGGCTGACAGAAATAAATCTTGACGTAAGTTTCATTTTGACAAGTCGTTTATTAACCTTTTAGAAACCATGTGTCAGTAGGAGTCGTAAATTGATTAATAGAGAAGATAGGCAAATGCCACGATTGAAACAATTATTGGCCAATTGTGGACAAAGCTAACTCTTTTTTTTCTTTTAAATGACGTTTAACAGTATTATAGTATATGCGTTTTGAAGCTAACTCTAAAGCTGCAAATGAAGTCTCAAGATACGATGCTACATTTTGAAAAGTATGATGAAATCCAAGTACGATCCTCAACGCATCGCAAATGAAACAAATTCAGTCCCTTATGGGCACAGCTAATGTCAAAAACTAGATTCTTTCTGCGGTTTCATCTGTGTAAATGCTACGGGCACACATATCAGCATCAAAAGTAGTATGTAGACTGGTATATCCATCTTTTAAGGTACATCAAAATCTGCTCAATGGTTACATGTGATTAAGTAACAAACATCAAAATTTTACAAACTTTCATTTTTATAATATAAGTAGGATATCGCATTGCATTTTGCTGTGATGACGCGTCTTTTAGTCATCCAAGACAACATAAAATGGAACGCCCAATAAATCTTCAGCGTTAGCGTCGAATTCGATTCATCTATGCTCTATAACTTACGCAACAAGCTTATACTCACTTAAATCTATTAAGCCGCTTATAACAAAGTTATACAATAAGAATACCCCATAAAAGCCATTACTAGCAATAAACGTATATTGTTTTATTAAATTATGTAGATATTGTTAATATTATACGAGCTTTGAGCACGCGTACCGTTTCGAAATGTCAAGCGGTTTGGTCTATTATTTTCACCCACGCTTCGTCGCCCATTCGAACAGAGCCGTGTGTGACCAAACCAGTTCCCAACAAACGATTTTTAGTATAAAACATAGTGTTTTTCCTTATAATACGTTATTTAAGTAAGATATTGAACACTTGGTACAAAGGATAGAGAATGTCTGCGGATTGTCTTATAATCGCGACTGGCAATGTAGGTAATCCTTTCTTTTAGATTTGCCAAGCGAACACTTCACTGACAAGATAAATAATATTGATTGATTTATAGACTGCCTCGCTGCATGTTAGTCTCGCAATGCAATGCATGCAATCAATTGCAGACTTATTTCAGTCTGCAATTGATTGCATGAATGAAGCAGCAGGCAAGCTACCTTTCGCTGGTTGTTGTTGTGGGTTCGGATCTCACACACGAAACAATTATTGTATATTTATAAAGTCCTCCGCTTCGCAATACAATCCTTATATATCTAGTAAAGATATCGTATCTATGCGTGCGATCGTGAATGCTCGGCTTCGATTCCAGTTTCGGATAAAATGTTTTTGCTTGTAACAAAATCTCAATCCCAGCACGCGGGCTGAAAATGTCGTCTATAGACCACAGTATCTTCGCTTCCTATTATGTTAGAGCTTAAACATAGCTAGCAAAATGTAATACATCTCTGGCTACCCATGTAAGGACATACAGGCGTGAATATATACCTGACAATACACAGAGACCTTCAATGGTTGTTAGCCCGGCTTACTTGGTAGCCTTTAATCGAATTTCCATATATCCGCAGGGTACTCGCATAGTGAAATAGAGACAACCTATTCTACGAACACGATATTCAATGAGAGAAGGGCATGTGGTAGAATAGTAGGTAGGTGTGAGGAAACAGTTAAATTGTGCTACCGTTTCTAGATGTTTATTTATGATTATAATGTTACGGCTAATAGCCGAAGTGCGGCTACACCTAGTTTAGCCGGCTACAACTACAACTAACCTAACCGCATGTGGCCGGCTGCACCTAGTTGTAGCCGGCTACAACTAGGTGTAGCCGCACTTCGGCTATTAGCCGTGAATAATTAGACACGCGCCTATATCCCCGAATTTGTAGATAGAAGTGTATTTAATTCTACATTTCGCCAGCCTAAGGCTTAAAGTCTCAGGTAATAAGAGACGAGCAGCCTGCCATCCATCAGGCACAGTTTCAAACTTTACCGCTACTAAGAATTTCTCGACAGGAAACCTCAATAGTATTTTGCCCTACTCGGGAACTTAACTCGAAACCTTATACATAACAATCGCTCTCGCTACCGCTACCGCACAGTCAATAAAATATCACAGCAATATATAATGTGAATTAATCAGTTGAATCATACCGATACATAATGATAAAATAATTGTGTCTGGGCTAATGGACTTAATATTCCACATCTATTATGAAAGTAACATACCTATTATCTAAAACAAAATATAATTTGGATACTCCAAAGATTTAAACCATAGATGTGCCCTCATCGTATTAAAATCGCACGAAATAGTGTCCATACCAGTAAAAGTGGGCCAACATTAGACAGGAAACCACAGTGTTCAATTATCAATTTGATACGTGATAATACTAAGTTTATTTATATATTTCAGGTTTCATTGTGTGTTAGATAACAACTAAACGTTCACAAAAGTGACCACAATATTCTTGGCATCAGCATGGAGTCTGGAAATGTCTCCGGTAGACAGCAATAGGCTCCTTTATTTCGTAGGACCCTAAAACTTAGCCGTCGAGAAATAAATACAACACACTTCTTATTACCTCATCGAGAATTGGCGCGAAACTACGTATGTATATACTCCCGGCTTCAGACCTGTAAATTATTTAAACGTAGTATCTACGATCATCTATAATTTAAATCATTGGGCTATCCGATAGCCTCTGTTTATTTAACTAGCTGACCCGCGCAAATTTGTCTGCTTCACATAAGAGAATTTTGCCCCGTTTTTGCAACATTTTTCATTGCTGCTCCGCTCCTATTGGTCGTAGCGTGATGTTATATAGCCTATAGCCTTTCTCGATAAATGGGCTATCTAACACTAAAAAGATTTTTCAATTCGGACCAGTAGTTTCTGAGATTAGCACGTTCAAGCAAACAAACAAACAAACAAACAAACAAACTCTTCAGCTTTATAATATTAGTATAGATAACACTACAAGCACGGTAATAATTATGTACTGTGCTACAAGTGTAGACACTTCATTAGCTGAGAAAATTACGACGGCCTCAAACATCTTAATACTGCCAACGTCTGAAGCCGGTCTCAGGAATATGACGTAAATTAAAGTGCGCGTCATGTGGCTTGGTTGCCGACGACTTAACTCCGCCGGGAGGCGCTCACTCAGCCAATTCCTCAGAGAGGACATCGGGATGATCATTGTTGATGTCGACGTATGGTTATTTGTACTGGGAATGTGAGAAGTGTTGATGAATTACGTGTAACGTAATTTGATGCCTGTTTTGTTGGGTTGAAGTGTAGGTAGTACCTAAGATTTGGTAGTTGCGTTTAGTTTTGATTGTCTTGTTGGTACCTTGGTATAAGTTTAAGGTTGTGTTTGTAGCCGATTGCGACGTCCTAGTTTCGATTCGCAATTAAGATGCTATTGTGTTTTGAACAAGAATTTCTTTTTTATTTATTGACTAGCTGATCCGCGCAACTTCGTCTGCTTCAATAAGAGACTTTTCCCCGTTTTTGCAACATTTTTCATTTACGCTCTGCTCCTATTGGTGGTAGCGTGATGTTATATAGCCTATAACCTTCCTCGATAAATAGGCTATCCAACACTGAAATAATTTTTCAATTCAAACCAATAGTTCCTGAGATTAGCGCGTTCAACTAAACAAACAATTAAACAAACAAACAAACAAACTCTTTAGCTTTATAATATTAGTATAGATTTCTTTTTCATCTGCAAGATAAATTATTATTAGTGATCGATGTAATTACTAGCAATTTGTGTTACAATTTACTAGAATTATTGTTAAACCATCCAATTAATCTAAGGTGTGAATTCATGTCGGTAGCATAATTAGTGATATTCGAACCCACGACCGATCGATCAGAAATTCAATGCCTTATTTGAATTACTGCTTATATCGAAGTAGCAACAGAAGGTCTAAAACCATGCCCAGCAATTGACAATAAAAACGTATATTACTTTTTTGCTTATTTTTAAATACAACTTCCTTTCTAGGAATACCTCATGAGTCACAGAAGGCTACATGCATAAATAAACATTAAAATTAAATCTAAAGATACTAACATATAAAACATTTACGATTCACATTGTTTTGTGGATCCCTATACTTCATCCCTTACTGTACTGAACCCATACTTGGCTTACCTACTAGCAGTAGAGAAGTTACCACTGAACCCACTAACATAAAATTAACGAAAATTTAATAACGTTTACCAGAATTATCTAATAACAGATATAAGCTATCCGCTTAGTTAATTTGGACTGAATTTATTTCGCACTGCATGTGCGAGCAGCTTCGCGGACTGAATATCGAATTTACTACTAATACTAACGATGATGACAATTATTAGGAGCTAATTTCATAATGGGCAAGTATTTTGAATAATTTAGAATATTGCTTAATATGCCTCGGAGAGCACGTTAAGCCGTCGGTCCCGGCTGCCATGAACATCTATGGCAGTCGTTATTGGGAAAGTCGGTACCCTCTAATTTCCTGACACTAGTCTAGCCTTAGGGTATCGTTAGCCTTTGGGTTGCGGAGGTCAGGTGGCAGCCACTCCGTGTAAAAACTGATATCCAGTCAAATCCGGTTAGACTAGAAAAGCCGACCCCAAGTGACTTGGGAATAATAAAGGCTAAGGGAGAAGCTTAATATTTATTCCTAAATCGGGTAAAAGTGTTTATCGGTTTATTCTGTCGAGAAATTCTCAGTTTCGGCACGGAGTCTGGAGGTCTCCTCAGCCTAGTCATATGCCTATATAGGCAACGCAGGGGTGAATACAATTGACATTTCAACAGTCATAGTTTTAGGTCCCATTTAATAAGCGAGCTTAATGCCGTTCACCGAGCACAGCTTCAGACTTCGTGCTGCTACTGAAATTTACCGAAAATGTCATAAACCTCGGCGGCCTCGTAATGTAGTGATTAGTGTAACCGACTGCCACGCCTGAGGTCGCGGGTTCGATTCCCGCACAAGTAAACATTAGTGTGCATAGACATGGATGTTTGTCTTGGTCTGGGTGTTTCTATGTATAATATGTATGAATGGAATGAAATGGATGCATGTTTATCCATTATCTAAGCTCTGCTTAGTTTGGGCTAGATGGTGTTGTGTGTATCTGATAGAATATTATTATAATATTATATTATTATTTCTTCCGTAAATTGAACGTGAGACCTTACACTCCGCAGTCGCATTTACTATCGCTACGCCACCGAAGCTATACCGCAGTGAGCATAATATTATTTGACTGGTATGCGAGTATTATCAATTTATTTTAATTTCTTATACCTTCTTGACAGTGAAGTCATTCGTCTACAATACTTCTGACTATCCCTTACTTGTGAGCAGTAATATAATGATATAATACCCTACTGGGGACCGTTGGACTGGCACGCAGAAGTCTCGAGTTCGAGTCCAAGGCACGCACATTTACTTTTCGAAATTACGTGCGCTTAAAATAGTTAATAATAGCGCGCTCTGACATACTTTGCATGTCTGACAGTTCTCCATAATTTAAACAAAGATAATATGTGAACTCTGCCTACCTGTACTAAGACAGCATGGTAGACTATGGCTTCCCTTCTCACATCCAAAAGAGGCCCGTGCCCCGCAGTAGGACTATATTTTATACATAGGGCTGATATTATATACTTCCTACTAGAACTGCATCTTTTGTCATTTATATAACATGAATCATAATTCGCACCCTTAATAAAACAGAGACTTATCTCAGTATTTTGGATTAAACAAATTTGAACTCTATTGAAAAGATTTAACACAAATATAATATTAGAATTTAACATATACAATTAGAGTTCAAATTGCCTTACTTTCAAATTTCAAGTTAAGTCGCTGTTTTATTAAGAGTGCGTTATCTGAGACAAACTATTTGTATGTTTATATCAATGTATCCGTTGCAGTGGGTGAGAACTAAGTTCAGATGTTGTTTGTGTTTGTGTACATCTTTCTACAGACATATTTATTTAACATAGCTTTATATATATTATATTATACCTCTATAATTCTTGTTTCTGTTCACTGAGCTCCGCTTAAAAAGCTCGACCAATTTTGATGACATTTTTTGTGTATTTCTATGGATCACTGGATTGTTAAAATTCACAGTTGGACCTGGTAGATGGCGCTGCTGGTAAGGTTCCCTAGTAAATATATAGAAGTACATAAGTCAAAGAAGTTTATGAATGAAGAGCCCGCCGCGGACAATGATTTTATTTGGTGACTCAATATAGAAATCTGGCACAAGATTGCTAAAAGATTACATAGGTACCTACCTCTCCCATGTCTTTTCTTTTAACTTACGTTTAATTCCTTTTAACTAGACGCGGCAAAGTGTGAGTATTGCACGCGTACAGTCCCTAATTTAAAAAGTTTAAGCTGCTTCCATTTTGATTCTACAATCCTTTTGAAATTGGAATGCCAGTGGCTATCTAAGCTTTTTAGTCCACAGTTCTTAATAGTGCGGTACCACATTCTTTTTAAATAAGTAAATCGAGATACTAGTACAATCTAGTTAGCTAACTGGACCTATGTCGTGGGCTAAAAGGTAGTGGGTGTAGTTGTATAAACATACAAGTCACATGCCAAGCTCCCAGAATCGGCACAAATATTTATGCTGTTGCTCTGTAGGTTACACAAAAACTTTGGTGAATATTTCTGTACTTAGTCTAGCGTTAATCATTACTGCGCCGTCCCCGGGGGTCGTAGCGTGATGTTATATGGCCTATAGCCTTCCTCGATAAATAAGCTATCAAACACTAAAAGATTTTTCAATTCGAACCAGTCGTTCCTGAGATTAGCGCATTCAACCAAACAAACAAACAATCTCTTCAGCTTTATAACATTAGTATAGATGGAAAATTGTGTCGGAAACTGCCTTTGCGTTGATTTCTTAATTATTAGATTTTCTATAGGGTTTTAGCTATCTTCATATAACATTTTATCAGAACCAAATCAGCAATTAACTGTCAAAACTTAACAAACAGAAATAGATGATACAGAATAGATGAAAGCGCGAAGAGCAAAGTGAGCACCTTTTGATAGTTTTACCCCGGGAACATGTTCACAACAATATAGCTTAAAAGTAGCGATTTAACGATAAGTAACACACATATTGAAAAGACTGCTTCGATGGCGCAGCGTTAGTAGGTAAATGCGACTACTGTGCATAAGGTCTTTGGGTCGATTCGTTATATGTATGTCTGTAAAAAAAAAGTATAACTATGCAATTATTTTCATTTACGCTTCTATTTACCTGAAGTTAAACTCACGGAGAACTCACGAGTTACTGCCAAATATATTTATCACAATATCACTTCCATTTTCTCACCATAGGTACGTATTGTTATTATCTGACTACAAGCATTAATATATCGATTAAGATTTAATTGTTTTCTAAGTCTTATATTTCTATGGGTCGATAAAGTTATAAATGCCATTGAGCTGGAAGCTACTTACGTAGCTTCTTACTTACTTACCAAAAGTAGGTATGAAAATTGAAATTTACTTGCCCAAGTTCCATTTACTATTTGCGAATATGAGCCTTATTACCATTGCATTAGGGTCCTTTTTATCTATCAAAGATGGTAGTCGAGTACCATACATTAATTATTTAAAAATATAATACCTACGCCTTACTATGTATTTCGGAATCAAATTATCTTTTATTCTACACACATTGAAATTTGTATCGAGTTATTTGTTAGTGTGTTACACATAATAAATACAATACATTATAATATAGTACAAAAAACAATATGTTTTCCCCCTTTATTAACTTAATATTGATAGATAAGTATATAAAGTAATACGTTTCATGTAACATGTCCCGACATTATTCCTCTTACATTATCTCATTATCATATCTTTAATGTAATATATCGTAATTCTTCGTCAAAATTATTCTGGAAAAATGCTTCCTGATATAATAATATCTGTAATAGAATCAACAACTTATGAGGTATATAATAATATAACATCAACATAAGAGGCGTACACAAATATTTGGTTAACAATAATGAGTTAGTCATTAGTTCGTTACACTCACCTTTCTTCTCTAATGAGCGCTCATTGTCAACAAATCGCCCACCGCTCGAACAGGCGCAGGCACAACACTATTCATGACGTCACTTCCTTACACTTCATTCATAAACTAAATAGAGCATCGATTTAGTATTTTATGTTTGAACGCACTATTCAAATTCGTATTTCAAAACCTTTAACACAAGCACTATTTTTGATAAAGGAACACGTATGTTTGATTCGTTTTTGTTTTTACTTTTTTGTTATTAGTTTTTTTAGTAAGCGCGTGTGTGTCAGTCGGAGCGCGCGCACGTTTGAGCACGCGCCGAAGCCTCCGTGTATTCGCCCCCGCGTTATTTGTGCGTGGGCGCGACCAGGCAGAACAGCCGGCCCCGAATTTGCGTAATATATTTAAGCAATAAAACAACTCAAATATTGCTCCTCACTACGCTTATCTGTTCTTACAATAATGTCAGTTCAATTCGAAACGACCGCCGTCAGCAGGGGACCGCATGAAAATGGCGAGCTTTCTTTATAAGCGTATGTTAGAATTTTAAATGAGTATCGAATAATGCATTCGACATAAAAAGCTATCGGCGTCTGCTAACAATATTATGTGAGCCGGTGCGTTGGGAAGCGACTTGTCGAGGAGTACCTTGTATGGAGAAACGGGTTCGTCTGCAGTCCCACACGTTTCGACTTTTTGCCGTTCGGTGCAGGAAAGAGGTAGGGACGTCATCGACCAGCGTATGTTGACCTCCCTCGTCCCTTAGCTGCAAGTGCATCGTGTGAACTGGTGCAGTAACAAAAGGAGTAGCAAGTGTCTGGTTCGAATGGACGTTATCTGCTAAGGAAGGAGCATTGTACAGATCGTGTGCTTGCAAGCCACGTCTCGTCTCTGGCTTCATACATTCGTAATGAAATCGTCGCGTTGCTTCAGGGTCCTAATTAGACGTCTCCTATGGTGCCGCGAAAACTGGCGCAGGTAATGTTTTGGCATCCAAAACAGCTGGAACGTTTGCTTTGCTAGATGCAACCTTTTTGCTTTGTGCTACCTTTATGACAGCCTTATGACAGGCTGGAAAGAAAAAGATTCGTATTATTTTCGGTAGTTTTGTTTACCCGCTAAAATTAATATTCAATGTTATTGACAATCTAGATTATAGATAATATTAATGTTTGTTGTTTAATATTTAGATAACTTGTTTGATTTTTATATGTACTAGGACATATATTATCTTTTAATAATATTCTGAGTATAGTCATAATATTTTTAATGTGGATATAGATTTTTGGTTCGATTAATATTCATTTCAATAGTTATATAAGTTTGAACACATATGAAACTACTGGTCATGGTATCTTAGATTTGATGCTGGTACGAGAAAACTGGTATTGCAATTCTACCAGACATGTCTCAGTAACTTAACAGATGACGCAGCGGATTAGCGGTATGTGTATCGATCTAGCGGGGCCATTCGAGCTAGACCGAAAAACCTAGCGGCAATGCTTTGTTTGTTTAATGTACCTCACGAATTTATTAACAAGATCCAATGTACCTCAATTATTATGATAGAAATTACAATAAATCGCCACATCCATCCAGCGGGGCCCGCGGTTGTATTATGCTCGGAATACATAAAAATAATACTGATCGTAACTTGTGCCAATGTACCTCTCGATTCGTGTATTAACTCCCAGTGATCTTTTACAGAACAGGAGAAATTCAGTAAGAAAATGTTGTCTGCCCGGCAGGGCCCTTTGTAGTTTGAATTCATACGTGCAAAAAATAAGCACACCGTTGTTATGTATTACCAATGTACCTTAGAGTTCTTCACTATTACCAAATTTTTCGCGACTTTTCTACATTTTAACATTCATCTAACTGCGAAAGTTCAAAAGATATACGGGTCTAGCTAGTTGTTATAAAGACTTATAGGTATATTCATAGGTACATTGGTAATACATAACAACGGATACTTTTTTTGTATGTTAATAAATTCATGAGGTACATTGAACAAACAAAACATTGCCACTAGTTTTTTCGATCTAGCTCGAGTGGCCCCGCTAGATTTTAACACATATTAGCGGTTGCTTCACCGTTACCACTGTGCTGAGTGTTATAGGTTCGAATCCCACACGAGACAATTATTTGTGTGGATCACAAATGATTGTCCTAAATCTCGGTATACTTTGTGTCCGTATTTTGTCTGTTTGTAAAGTCACCCACGACAGGGCTTGATTCCAACTGTGATATTTTCTATGCAAAAGGCTTTTTGATTAATTGATTTGTTTGATGCTTTACCACCCAAGGGACACGTGATATAGTGACATTGTTTGAAACTCAACAATGGACAGGCATAAAAGGTATACTTTTCTGTACCGCTTTCCTTTGCGCGTTATATAGGCAAGATACCTAAAGAAGCAGGCAGAGGTATATATCTAGTTACACCTACATTTCATCAGTTTCAAGTAATAAGGGGTGAGTACTTACATTATAGGCTACCGGGCATATTTCCAGACTTCACTTCCAAAAACAATTTGTCTGGCCTGTAAATCGAACCAGTGACCTCGCGATCAGACACAAACTTATATTACAAAACCAACGCGACAGTCTTAGCATATTATAGCAAATATAATTGTTGAGACGTGGGTGTAACCTTTGCCTAATCCTTCGGGAGTAGGCAGGATTGATGCTATTACCTATATAAAGTTTATCTTATTCCTTATCGTTCGTATCTTTTTAATACATATAATGTTTGTACATATGATCGAAATTGCCACCCACACAGATCTGGAGGTACAGTCATTTAAAAAGATGTATATGGAATAAAGTTTCATTAAAATCTATATCCAATATTTCCAAATATTGTATACATCTTAGCATAACAGTAGTTATAAATTACATATATTATACCTCTACTAGGACAGCACTAATGGTGCCGACATGAGTGGCACACCGGTTTAAAAAGTAATCACGAGACAACAACTTTATGTGGTCCACCAATTGATTGTCGGCCTCAATGGCGTAGTGGTTAGTGTAACCGACTGCCACGCCTGAGGTCGCGGGTTCGATTCCCGCACAAGTCAAACATTTGTGTGCATGAACATGGCTGTTTGTCTTGGTCTGGGTGTTTCTATGTATAATATGTATGGATTTACAAAAAAAAAGTATGTATGTATATTTATCCATTGTCTAGAACCCATAGTACAAGCTCTGCTTAGTTTAGGCTAGATGGTGTTGTGTGTATGTGGTAGAATATTATTATTATTATTATTATTATTTGAATGCACCTATGGCGCGATGGGTTTAAGTAGTCACTTCGCCACCGTCAGGCGCCAGTGCGCCGACTGCCCAGTATATTGGTCTCAATCCTCAAATAGGACGTTCATATTTTTATGCTCCACAATTAATCGCTGTTCCAAGTTTGAAACTTTATTTTTTTCTAATCAAATCAAAACAAATCCACTTATTGTCGTTATATAGGTAAAGAAAAAGGTGTACATTGTTTATGTCCGTTGTTTAAATATTTGTTAAGTTTTTTAAGTCTGTTATACAACTTCTATGGTTGTTTACTTAATATAACATTAGGCAACAGTCCCTTATTGCGTCTTTTATTTCTCGACATTTCGACCGACTTGCATAGATCGTGGCCACATAAACCCATGTAAATATCACAAATATTTGATGTAAAGAAGATTGTCTTTAAAATAACTTATCTTGTTGCTTCTAATTGATGTATTCTTGTATGTATCGTTTACAGTGCTAGCTTGTTTACTTCTTCCTAACTAACATTATAAATGCAAATGCGAGTTTGTTTGTTTGTTACGCTTTCACACCTTAACTTCTTTACTGATCATCGTAAAATTTCGCATACACGTTGTCAGGAGTACAGATAAGGACATAAAAGAAAAAGTACTGTTACTGAACGACCATAATAAGCGCAAGCAGCGAACACATATACACTAGAAATAAGTACACAAATTCGATAATTAGAAAAAAAAGAACAACGTTTATGGGTATTTGACGGCGCCGGCGCTCAAACAGATGTCTTTAAAAGTATACAAGTAAAGGTTAAAGCTAATTAAAATTATATGTCTGGGTAATAAAACTATAATGTGTTTGTAAATCCGCCCACCGAACTCGTTAGTTCAGACGCTGAACACTGCCAATAACCTGGTTGCGCGGCCTGCGAGGAGGGGTGTATAGCGAGGGGAGAAGGTAAGAAAACTTGTTATTTTTTTTTTCGCCTCCCCCTAAATGTTACCACGGTTTTAGGAAGATTTCGTTCGAGAACGACTCTCGTAGATATTACCATTTCCGAGATCCGATGGGATACCACCACCAAGAGCTGACCTTCCAAAGGTCAGGCATTTTTTCCGGGCCTTCTGAATGATTCTCTTACGACGCTATATTTACTTTTTTCCTACGACTCCCACTTGTATGACTTCTATTTCTAAGTCAGTCAGTCAGAGGTAATTTAAGTTTATATAATATGAATGAATATCAGCACTGTATATAACCTATCCCACCGCTGGACATGGGTCTCTTCTCAATGTGATAAGGATAAGGCTATCAATCACGCTGGCCTAGTGCGGCTTGGCAAACTTCACATATTTTCAAGGACGTTATGAAAACATCTAGACATGCAGGTTGCCTCACAATGTAATACTTCACCGTTAAAGCGAGCGATAATTAACTATTTAATCACACAACTTCGAATAGTCAAAGGGCATGCCTTGGGATCGAACACGAGATTTCTGCATGACAGTCTATCAGTGTCCCACTAGGCTCGAATGTATTGACAACATTATGCATAAGCACCTATGTGCTACGCTTGAAAATGTAAAGTAGGAATCAAATTGTGACCAATTGTATTCGTATATGATACACCTAAGTAACAAGTGACAATCGGCAAAGAATTGGCGTAAATCTTAGAGTTCAACAAAATGGTCCAAGTGATATGCAAAGGTCACGTGATACTACGTGACCTTGAGGTCAAAGGTCAAAGGTCATAGTCATTTCGGGGGTATATCGACTATGCTGAGTCGAACGGCGCTGACCGCGAGTCCCTAGCTCTCAGGTTCTAAAGTTGAAAGTTGTATAACAGACGGACGGACGGACGCACGGACGGACAAAGCTGTTGTATAAGAGATATTTCGAACTCTAAAAAAGAGATGGTGCTCGCTATTTTCAGGTGACAACGACATTTGATGGATTGTCCAATAAAACATTTTATTTATTACCTCAATATTTATTGGGGTTTCTTTGTGGTATAAAGTAAGAAATTAGCCTCTCCGTTGAAGAACCAAAATTACCGACATAGCTCGCTGAGTCAGCAAGCTGAAGCGGCAATGCGCTGGCCATATCTGTCGAAGGATCTATGGCCGCTGGAGCAAACGAGTGTGAGTGGCGACCGTGAAACGTAAACGTACCATAGGAGCCACCCGATCAGATGGGCCGACGACCTGAAGAAGGTAGCTGGGCAAGATCGGATGCGGCAGGCTGAAGATCAGCTGTTGTGGCGTAAAATAGGATAGGCCTCTATCCAGCAGTGGACTGCAGCGGGCTGATTGATTGATTAATTACCTCTTACCCTTACTTTTACATAATTATCTGTCTCAACATATTATCTTCGATGCATGCATACACCAAATGTGCATGCAACATACACAGATGGCGTAGTGGTTTAAGTGATCGCCTCGCCACTACCACTACGCCGAGTGTTGTGGGTTCGAATCCCACACTAGACCAAAAAGGAAACTGTCCACTTTGTATGGGGGTTTTGGCTTGGAATGGACAGTCATTGAGAATAATAATTATATATTAATTTAGAAGCATTAACCAGTCAGAATTAGAAAAAGAACAAAGTTTTGTGTCCAGGTGTTCCTAATTCGTTTGTGGTGGTTTATATAAAGGTGTTTGAAATAAAATCATTGGTTTTAGGTTATTTTTTTTATTATTCAGATTCATATCTCTGATGACGGCCTCGATGGCGTAGTGGTTAGTGTAACCGACTGCCACGTCTGAGGTCGCGGGTTCGATTCCCGCACAAGTCAAACATTTGTGTGCATGAACATGGATGTTTGTCTTGGTCTGGGTGTTTCTATGTATAATATGTATATATTTACAAAAAAGAAAGTATAGGTATATGTATGTTTATCCATTGTCTAGTACTCATAGTACAAGCTCTGCTTAGTTTGGGCTAGATGGTGTTGTGTGTATGTGGTAGAATATTATTATTATTATTATTATATGTTTCTAAAATGTTATCTAGGAATTTGGCTGGTGGATTTAAATTGTTTTGATATCTTGCCCAACTCAAAACCCAAATAAATTGTCATTATATGGGCGCAGCAAACTACTGTCCGTCGACCCACCATTGTTTTTATGTATGAATTCTGTTCACGCTAAGCCAATAATGGACAGTTCCCTTTGTGTGAGCCACAAATGATTGTTCCGAGTCTGGGTGTTCTTTGTGTCCGTTGTTTGAATATTTGTAAAATAGTAGTATAGTATAGTAATAGTATACATTAATTGTAGTGTACTAATGTACATACATGATAAAAACTAATTGCGGAAGAAGGATTTTTAAAAAAAATTGTCGCGATGATATATATACAAAAACTTTTTAACCGCCGCAATAGAAATAAAAACAATGAACTAAAAGTCCATCACAATTCGACTAGAATGTGAGTTATCACATTGACAACAGTTACTTTGGCCCGTTTAAAAGTGCCATTCCCATAGTTCTCACACTAAAAACAGGTATACTATTTAAATAATTAATTAGATAAACGTTTTATTAACTCGATAAAGTAAACGGTAAGTTGCACAGTAGCGTCAAACGAACATTATTTTAACATTCCATACAGAATTCTTCCTAAATTCATCTTATATAACATTAAGAGGTCGACGAATTCAAATTGAGCTTGGCTTCAAATTGTCTGTGTTGGATAAAATCAATACATTTGTTAAAGTCATAGGTCAAGCGTAGGTGTGTATAAATATCATATAAATGTTAAGAATTGAGTGTATTTAGATATTGAGGAAATGTTTGTGCTACCTCACAGCTTTTTACATTTAAATAGACACAAATTATGGAAGAAGCTTTGTTCCCAGCGTGACAAGATAAAAATACAATTTATATATATATATATATATATATATATATATATATATATATATATATATATATATATATATATATATATCATGAATATTTTTTCTTTTTCTACTCTGGTTAGCCGATGGGATATGCTGAGCACACATCCACATTTTGCCAGCTATGTTTTCAGGTACCACGTAATCGTCTAATACGTCGCAAGCGTCTTGGCGTCTACTGAGCACAGTTCCAGACACTGAATGTTGAGTCCCATTACACTTTCACCGATCCGGAATAAAATCCGAGACTTCATGCAGAGCAGTCGCATCTATTACTGCTGCGCCGCTGATGCATTCACTCCACTTTATACTTTAGCAAAAATATTATCATGTTTCTTATCTCTTGACTTATGCAACGAATTATATACTTGTCTATTAAATTTTATATTTTATTTTAAATTTTATAAAATTTGAGTAATACGGCTCTCGCCGGCGGCGTTCCGGCGCTGGGTCGTGTACAAGCTCATTATCAAACCAGTTACTCGGCTAACCAGCCGGCAAACCAACTAAGCAGCCGGCGCTTATAAAGAAGCGATGACACTTCGTAAACAAATACACTTAAGGAAACATCTCGATACCCTGATGAGATCCTAACTAATATTATTAATGCGAATGTGAGTTTGTTAGTTACGCTTTCACGCCTTACCTAATCGACCGATCATCATGCCATTTCGCATACATGTCAGGGATACAGAAAAGAACAAAGGGTACATCAAGGAAAAGGTACTGTTCCCGAGGAACAGAAATTTACATTAACGCGAGTGAAGCCGCGGGCAAAATCTAATATGAATGTAAGTCATCACAACCAATGCAGTGCACATAACCGAAGTAAATGTTCATGTTGATCCATAAATGCTTGTTGTGGGTGGTTGTGTGTGTGATTTGTATGTAAAACATGACGTGATGTTATGCATTGTAGTGCATCTCTAAAGCGGAAGACATATTTTTTTAAACAAATACACTTTCGTGTCTTTCGGCGAATAAAGAGGAAACCAGTTTAGAACTGTCACGTAATAACATCGTCATTTTGAAGAAAATATATTTTATTTTTTATTGCCTTCAATGGAAGTCGAGTCTGCCCATCTGATGGTATTTGGTATTATTTTCTTTTTTTTATACTACTAAGGTGGCATACGGCCATCCTGATGGATGGTAAGTGATCACCGTAGTCTATGGACGCCTGCAACACTAGAGGTATCACTTGCGCGTTGCCTACCCTTTAGGGAAAAAGGAAGTTGGAAGGAGAAGGAGCGGGAAGGGGGAAAGAGGATGATTGGGCCTCCAGCACTCTCACTCTCCAATCGAAACACAATAGTAGGAATACTGCTATTTCACGACGATATTCTGTGAGAGGCTAGTACTTCCCCGGCCTAGCCGGCCCATTCATGTTGAATTCAGCGAGGCTCTATTTGGTATTCACAAAGATTTAAATCATAGAAGCGCCCTGCTATGTTTGAAGATGTCACCTTTCTTGACGTTAAGTTGTCATCTGTCACGCAATGCCAACATGGCTTCTGAATTAGATATATTTTTTTGTTTCTTTTTATGCTATAGGTGGCAAACGAGCAGACGGATCGCCTCATGGTAAGCGATTACCGCCCATCGGCACCCGCAACACCAGAGCAGTCACAAGTGCGTTGACGGCCTTTTAAATTTGACTTTCGGGGGCCCTCCTTATTTTTTTATATACATGATGTTTTGCCCGTGGCTTCGCTCACGTAAAAGAAGGTTAGGTTTGGATACAGTACTTTTTTTAAATAAAATGTAGGATGTAATATTTTTTTAAATCTGTTGATAAGTTTTTGTGTACCAAATGACTATAATAATAATATTTTCTTATTCATATTAGTATAAGTAGATTAGTAAAGTTTACTATTATAGCAATTAAGTTTATAAATTACTAGTATTCTTGTTAACCTCTCCAGCTAATCTAGAATGCTTAGGAGTGGATTCACGTCTATAGTGCAATAGATGGTATTTAAACCCGTGATATCCGATCGCAAATACAGTGCCTTACCCACTAGGATAACGCCGCTGATATAGAATTATCAAATTCACTCATATTGAAAAGTGTTCAGTTTGACTAATGTGCTCAATCTTCTTAGTGTGGACGTTTTTTTGTGTGATCTAAGCACGCACTGTGATGACGCATCGATGATAAAAATCTTTAGGTAAATATCGCTCATGGACGTGGTTGAGTTTGTACTATGGCTGGCTGGCATTGCTTCTGCTTGGAACATTGCCTATAGGTAATGATAGACTTCTAACTACCGCTATGGAAGATGCCAAAGGATCTTCAGCTCAGCTTTTAGTAGTAACACAAATCTACATAGCATACACAATAGACAAAATGTTGGTACTAATCAGCTATAGGCCAGCATTATGTAAAAAAAAACAGTTTCGAAATAATACTAGTATCAGCGATCCGTGAGATTGTCGTCCCATCGGATCATGGGAGTTAGGGTGCAGAGAGTGTACTTGTGTTTGTGCACTCATTTGTGCACTATAATAACTGCTGCGTGGATGGTCAGTCTCCGATAAGTTAGACCGCTGTAAACGAAATTCGGTCTGGAGGACATTATTACATAATTTTTCGTACAAAAAATATCGTGAATAGGACGTGTCCTATTCACGATATTTTTTGGGTACTCAAATTATCAAGATCTTAGACCGTGGTCTAAGATCTTGATAATTTGAGTACCCAGAGTGGTTGTCGATAGCTTGAAAGCATTAAAGAGTATTGCTATTAATCAATTGGTAGGCGCTTTAAATGTTCAAGACGTATAAAATATTATAAGATTTTCTGTCAATAAATTCTTAGTAGCAGCAAAAAAGAAAGTAGTCCTAAGACTATGCTTGGCAGAAATCATTTAATTATACATCAGTTACCAACCTATCACATAGCAGTAAGCAGCACTCGCCGCATCTTTAACGCTACGCATATGTATAGTTATTTTAATGACTTTCTCCGCACTAAGGATTTATTTCTGTACCGCGGCAGATGTAACAAACATTCAAATGATGAATCCTAAGTACACGCAGACTTGAAACAACTATTTGTGGATCACACAATTTTTGGCCCGTATCTGATACGAACCCACAGCACTAGGTGTAGTGACAGTAGTATGGCGATCACTTAAACCACTAAGCCATCCGTGCAGTCATAAATGACCAATAACAATTCGATTTGTCATCTGTATTCGTTAAAATGTAAAATAAAAAAAGTTATATTATTTAAGATTGGGTTGTTCCGGCGTCATTCGGTGACGTTTCATCCTACACTGTTTCTTTCCTAACTCAACCTATTTACGTTCCTTACTCAACCGACAGCAATTATTTCATTTTTAATTCTTTATTCATCCTGTAAGTATTCCTAACTCAACCGATTACGAAATTACCCAAAAGCTCTGAGGTTTGGGTGACGGTATGAACAAAAATCACTGTTTTCGTAATCTATATCTATACTAATATTATAAAGAGGAATGATTTGTTCAACAGATTTTAAAATTTTTCACCATTTAGAATCTTTATTATCACCGAGTATCTAAAATGGGCAATTTTTTTTTTAAAGCACTATTACTAACTTAACCTACTTTTACAAAGCCAAGGGTTGTTTTACTATTTCTACTTTTTTCGGTAATATTTGCCACGGGTAGAGTACGGAACGCATTTCGGTTGAATAAAGAAACTTTATTAAAATAATGTAATCGGATCAGTTAGGCATACTAGTTTAGGATGAGTAAAGAAATAGGATATCATAGGATGAATACAGAACAACCCTTAAGATTGAGTAAAAGTTCCAATATGTTATGCTAACAAGAATATTTTCTTGTATTAAAACTTTTACACATGTTGTCACTCTACAATAGCCATCGGCAAAATTCTATAGAACCATTGAATCTATTCAACGAAAATATGGAAATTCCTTTTCATTTGACGTATCGCCATTTTACGTCAATGCATTGACGTTTGCATTGTGTAGCAATCGAAGATTGTCATCTACCCTAGACTAGACTTCGGACATGTTCGAAAATATTCAGTTTACCTATTTCATTGCATGCGATAGGTACATTATAGCGTGAAACAGAAACGTCAGATCTCATTTCAAATAATGACAAATATATATTTTTATTCATATTTATATCCGCTATACTTCATTTATTGAGTCGCATTGGTATACCGACAGCCAGACACAATAAGTCTTCAATAGTCGCATTCCAACAATTAACAGGATAATACAAAACTACTTTTTTTTTCACTAGCTTTCTGCCCACGGTTTGAATCACATAGTGCGCGATTGTTATATAGCCTATGTTACTCAAAAATACTGTAGCGTTCCATATGTGACTTTTTTATATCCGCGAAGAGACATGTGTATTTCATCCACATTACGCCCCTTATGAGGTTTGAGGTCCCGTATCATCGTAGGCGAGTGCTATGCCGTCAAATCCAGAATTTGTTAAGAGAAATAATAATTATGATTGACTGCACGGATGGCGTAGTGGTTTAAGTGGTCGCCTCACCACTGCCGCCGCGCTGAGTGCTGTGGGTTCGATCCCCAGGCGAGACAAAAATTTGTGTGATTCACAAATGGTTGTGCCGAGACTGAGTGTTCTTTGTGTTCGTTATTTGAATGTTTGTAAAGTCCCCCACGACACAGGATTATTCCTATTGCGGGAGTTGTATTTTTACCATAATTATATAACTTTGCTTAAATCGGCAATTAAACCAAAAGCTTCATACACTACCGCTGAGCTACCGAGACCGTTTATGAATATTTTAAATCTCAACAAAATTAACAGATATTTGAAAAATGCTGATTATAATAATAACCGTACACTTTCGTTCAGCTTCATTAAAATTTGATTAACCTATATTTTAAATTCCTTATGGTTACTTTAATAACACACACTTAGAGATAACGTAATGACCATAAAATGAAATAACACAGATTTTATCTCGATAAGATAGAAGCTGTTTCGATAATGAAGTGTCATCGCATTTATATCGACGGTGCCGTCGTTAAGTATCGGTACTAAAGACATAAAATACCGTGAAACTAGTAATGGCTTCCATACTTACCGCTTTTTATAATATTGTCGTTTGAAGGTAGTTGTTTAGAGAGCTAATTAAAAATTGTACCTACCAACGAATCTATAGTAAAACTACCAAATGTGTTATTCACATAATTGAATTAAATTTAAATCAAAACTTTTTTATTCGTATGTCGCTAAAAGAAATCCTAACTTCGTAACTAATATTATAAATGCGAATGTGAGTTGGTTTATTTGTATGTTTGTTGCGTTTGCACGCCTTAACTACGCGACGGATCATCATGAAATATCGCATTCACGTTGTCAGGGGTAGATAAAAGACATGGGTACCATTCATCCAGAAAAAAGTACTGTTTCCAAGTGAAACCGTGTGCAAAATCTAGTAAATAAGTGAATTATATTATAAAAACCTTCTCAGAAACAATTAGCAACTGAAAAGAGTTAGTTTCACGCCTGCTTCTTCTTATAAGAGCTCTGCTTGCCGAGCAGGCTTTTTTCAATATATAATGTTTTATTGCCTTGTTTATTTTATTATACAAAATATATATCTTAATTGACGTTTCCAGGAAGTGTTAAAGTTAATATATTTATATGGAAATCAGAGAGAAATAAAGGATAAACAATTTGTGACAATAAAAGGAAGTCATCTGACAACCAAATAACAATTAAAATGTTTTATTTAAACAGTAACATTAAGCTATTAAGTCGCAGCAGCACACTGGCGGCCAGAAACAATAGGTTTTCAATTATGTCTGGCATTTCAAGAATCGACAGGCTAATAATACAGGTAGGTACTACGTAAGTGCCTACTTATTAATTCTATAGTTATATTATTGTGTTGAGTTTAGAGAAGCTGCCAATTATTTCCCATTGAGAAAACTTACAGAAAACCGGCGTTAGGGTAGTATCACTGAACCGCCACACATATATACCTTTTATTTTATCTTAAACTTGCTAAAGTCGGCTACGGGCGAGTATAGGAGTTGCGGATTTATTATTAGCAGAACTGCGAATTCTTTTTGTGCATACTTACATCTCAATTTCTAGTGTCGTAAGCATTCTTAGGCGTCAGTCAACAACTTACCTTCAAACGGCATTTACGCTCATTACATAACTAGAAAAAAGGAAAAACAGAAATGTATACGATACGTAAAGTTGTGTCGTATATTGCTGTCGCTAGTTCTTCCTGAACGATTGATACTGCGTGTCTACCTCATACGCCAATCCTAATTCTCAAAGCATCACACTTCCAAGAATATGTGATATCAATATATCAGGGATGACCTACAAGTGTTAAGACATAACCCGTAACTATTGGCACCATTAAAGGCTTAGTTGCTCCGCGCATTTAACTCTCAGAATTGTACTTCCAAACGCAGCATGGTAATTACAAATATCTAGCACTTAAGTAGAATTAATATTGTTCGATTTCTGGGAAAACTGTCAAGTGTAATTGATACCAATAACCATTATGTATAAGTGAGACGTAGCTTAATGGAAAATTCTAATTCTATCGATAATAATAATAATTTAATGCTCCCCGCATGAGAAAGCTAAACGTAACTAAATTAATCCATCAAAATAACGAAATTTTCGTTCAGAGTATTTACGTAACTGTACTTACATAACGTATCATCACGGAGTATGTTGCGTAAGAAGTAAGCAGATATATGTCATATAAACATTTTGATAATTGTTGTATTTAGGTTCCATGTTCATCCGTATCCAATCAGGCATCAAATGCAATTCGTACGTTTTTATCCATATAACTCGAGAATCCCTTGATTGCTAAAATCCTGTTTCATGGTAGACTTTTTCTTGCCTGTAATGATTATTCTTGTTAATCTGACAACGCTAGATCAATATCCTTGGTATTCCAACTGTTCCTAGTCTACTGTTAGTGCTTATCATCGTGTAGTCGTTAGCTTGTTTGTCATATTAGGGTTCATTTTCTACCGTCTATACAAACCCTGTCAAAATGCCAGCCTTCTCCTCCGCCAAGAATGATGAGGATATTTAAAACCTATCGCTAAATCGAATAAATCATAGTATTTCCTGCAGTTGTTTCTTACCTGTTAAGCTTATATTTGTGAATCCGGCAACACTGCAATGATATGCTTGGTATTCAGACCTTTCCTAGCCTAGTTACTACTATTATATTTGCTTACTATTGTACAGCCGTAAGTCGAGGCAATTTTTATGTGTCAATTATATATTCTAAGGAATAATTCAAACATGTTTTCTATTTATAAACTTGTCAAAAAGCTTGCCGCATTCATTCCTTCGTTAAGTATGTTCTTTTGATTGAAAATCGCTCAATCGAATAATTCATAGTATTCACCACAGTTATATCGTTCACTACAAAAGTGATTGAATCTCGCTGTCTATAATTGAAACTAAGTCTAAGTTTAGCTTACGAGTATCCGGTTTCCTCGTTTTGTAGTTGAACTGCGCAGGTCAGGTACCACCTCAGTGTAAATACTAATCAGTCTCCAGCTAGATTGGAAGTTTAGCTCAAATACGAGCAACTTGGTACGCTGGCTTTCGAAGTCGGTATCTAGATATTCCCTTTTTGGTAAGTATTTCGACTTCGCTTATAACTTGATCAAATTATGAATCAAATCAAATCTTATGACTTCATTTGATAATATTGGGCGGATGGCATAGTGGTTTAAGTGCTTGCCTCTCAACTTGCCACGCGCTAAGCGTTGTATTTATAATTGCACTAGCTGACCTGCGCAACTTCGTCTGCTTCACATAAGAGAATATTCCCCGTTTTTGCAACACTTTTCATCACCATTTCATTATCATCATCATCATTGCTGCTCCGCTCCTATTGGTCGTAGCGTAATGTTATATAACCTATAGCCTTTCTCGATAAGTGGGCTATCCAACACTAAAATAATTTTTCAATTCGGACAAGTAGTTCCTGAGATTTACGCGTTCAAACAAACAAACAAACAAACTCTTCAGATTTATAATGTTAGTATAGATTGTGTTCTACACTGTGGTAATCTTTTGTAGTATCTACGAATGTATTTAACAATAGACACATTTTCTAGAATTTTGTCCGAGATCCTAGATAGTGAAGATGTATGGTGATATGTCGCAATGTCGTAATCAAGAGTAAACCGCTGAATAGATTTAGATGAAACTTAGCACTTAAGCAATATCCTGGATTACTCATAGGATGCATTTTATCCCGGTATTTGCTTGAGTGGAATGCACGCAGGTGATGTTATGGGTAAAAACTAGTATTTTATAACGACATACCATCTAATGCTCTACAATTATTTACATAGAAGAAGGAAAACAAAACATCAATACCAATAGAATATATATAATCCCTCGCAATTAGAATGATTCATGCAACACCAATTATAGCGTCCCATTCATCATCTAAAATTTCGCGACAGTTAAAATTTCCGAGAGTCATTCATGTCCCACACATGCTCCAGACAATAACAAAAGTGTTTGACAGAAATTATTCACTTCAACCTGACGATTCAATTCAAAGCTCGAAACAATAGCTACCTATTAAACATTGTATGTAGTGTTTGACTCGACTCTTGTGACTCACAATCGCATTTATTGACAAAGCTCCGACATCTGCCTCCCGTCGGATCAGTCCAATTAAGTATCTGCACACAAGATTAAATTAAAAACCATTCATTCGAAATTAAACCTAATGTAAACGTGCTAAGGATTAGATTAACCGCAAATCGCTGCATAGCAGGAACGCAACTCTCTTCCCTCATTTTGATGCCAATTTGCAATATGAAAATGTTATTGTAATAGTTGTGTGTTTCTGTTTTGGAGTTAGTTCTGTGGAGGCGACAGTAAATCGGTTTTGGAACATGTAGGTGAGTTTAATTTATATCTAAATGTTTCTAAGATGAAGCTTTGATGGTTTGTAAATATGTTGCGTTTATAGGCTCATTGTCTGACAGTCACAACATTTAACAATATGTCAGAGAACATTAACACGCAACACAACTTAAATTCTATACATTGTAAGCTTCTAGTTAAATGTTTTGAACTAACATTACTTAGCTAATTCAATCTAATTACTTATTCGTGTTTTGCGAGATGCTTTTGTGCTGCTTGAAGTAGCAGATGATTCATTGGTTAGGAATTGGGATTATAGTAGCGATAAACAATTGCTACCAAAAACGTATTTTCTATAATTGTTTGATGCTGCATCCGAATGTTAATGAAGTCGTTACCACTGATTATAAGTGAAATCATAATCATATCTTAAATTTTTTTTGTAGAAGTTATCTCCTGCACTAGGAATAAATCCTGTATCGCGGGGACTTTACAAACATTCAAACAAAGGACACAAAGAAAGGCCAGACTCGGAACAACCATTTGTGTATCACACAAAGTTTTGCCCCGTGTGGGATTCGAACCCACAACACTCGGCGCAGTAGCAGTGGCGACGCGACCACTTAAACCACTACTCCATCCGTGCAGTCAATTTGATATGATGATGGCACGATTGATTCAGAGATTAGAATAGAGATCTAAAAATGAAAAGGAAGTATAAATAAGACTCAATTAATCTGTTCTGTTCTTTATTCAAAATACATTATTTTATTAAACCTCTTCTATAGTCACGTCAGTTTGCCACTTCCTTGTTACTTGTATGAAACTTCTTGAACGTCTTTGCAAACATCCAATTCCGTCATATTTCGTTCCAGAATCTCCTTTAAGAATTTACCCTCATATTGGTAACCAATCAACTGCCTCCTCATTTCCCCTCCTTTTGTTTGCCATGAACCTTAGCAACCTTTCTTATTATAGGGGTACTCAAACATAAGTAATTCTCAATGCAGCAAATTAGCAGTGTCTTCATGAATATCCATGTCTGCACAAGCACGCTGGTCTTTATCCCACCATCCATATGGTGGTCCGTGCCTGTTCCCTTTCTGGTCGTGTGAGATCGCCGTCCGATCGGACAACGACAGCGAGGGAACATAGAGTACACTTGTGTTTGCACAAACATATGTGCAGTATAATATCTCCTGCGCAGATAGCTCGTCTGTGTTTAGAGAGGACGCTGCGATCGAATTTCAACCTGAAGACATTATTAATATTTCTCGAATCAATGGCAAATAAAAGTAATCGCAACAGCCAGATCAAGAAAATTAGCAGTAAAAGTATGTCTGGAATTATGACCGATAAACGATAAAAGGCTTGCTTAAATTTATGCCCCATCGTAAATATATCTGACAAAATAAAGATGTCACACACTTCTGCCTGTGACTCAAAACGGTTGTGTACTGTATGTATACAGCTGTATTATTATTAGGTATTGTATACTACGCATAGCATATGAGCATATTATTCTCGTTGCACATAATATATTGTTAATAATATATGTAGGTGCATAGAAACTGGTTGTTTCCCTGGTTTATCTTCGTGTTAACTAATTAATAACCTACCTATTTATTCATCTACTATGAATTGTTGCAACACTTTCTTCCTCATAGGTAAGTTTCTAATGAGTTTAGATCATAGGTCGATTTAATATAGTAATGTATGTAGTCTAACTTTCGTCCTTGGTGGATGATACCGGCCTTGCATAAATTCCTTTGTCGTTCAGGTCATAGTCTTCCCAAAGGCCAATTTTTTTCAATTTTAACTTCATCCGATCATTTAAAACGATATCAGATTGCATTAAGACAAGTAACAGTCATGCAAACATTTCAACTTTAACATCTTAACTAGTATTATAAAAACGAATGTGAGTTTATTTGTTTGTTACGCTTTCACGCCTTAACTACTGGGCCGAACATCATGAAATGTTGCATACGCGTCGTCAGTACTGCTAGTGACTAAAATGTATTGACAAAATCTAAACGCGAGTGAAGCCGCGGGTAAAATCTAGATTATAATATTAGCAGGATACAAGTGCAAATCAGCAATTAGTTCGTAATTTACCTGGAATAATATTAATTGTCTACATTTGATTGTTTTTCGTACTTATTTATCTTGTGTTCGCAGTTGTCATGACCACTTATTAGGAGAAACATGGCTCCTGAGATACAAGTATTTTTTACTTGGTTTAGGAGTCAGCTGTCCAATTTGTTTTTTATAATTGCTTGTACAACTTTTCTTTTATTTTTGTCTTTGTATTTCTACTTTGTATTTGTTCTTGGAAATAAATTATTATATTATATTATTAATCTAAATCATGTCAACCTTGCCCACAATTAAGCACCTGCAGTCCTGCACCCAATGGCTTCTTCCCACTTTATATAGGCCGAATGTCCTTGATTTCATTGATTGCGCCAGCAGTGTTTAAGATCCCACGTACAGTACACTTTCATTTAAACCCAAACACCAGTCACTTCAGAAAACATTTATTAGTTGTATCTTCTACGTCGTTTATATAGTCTTACGCCTATGTCCCAGAAATCTATGCAGAAGTGTATGTGTATCCACATTTCGCCAGTTATGATTATAGGACCCATGTAATAAGGGGTAGCATATTGTCATCAACGGAACTCAGACTCCGCGCTGTTAGTGAGAATTTCATGACAAAAACATATGACACATTGCCCGACCTGGAAATTAAACCCAAAATATCAGGCACAGCAATAGCTTTTACTACTGCGGCGCCGGTTATATGTATAAATGTTTTATATACTCAGCCTAACACTAAAACGGTTTCAATGTGCTTTATATGGACAAAGCTACCACGTGCAGAAGACAAAGAAAATAGAAGGAACGAGATTGATTTGTTTTTTTTAACATTGACTATTGTGTCCACGCTGTACTGACCTATTGTCGTCTATTAGACTCATTACCAAATTACATAATATTATCTGGTTTGTTTATAAACTGTTCCATTGCTGGGAACAGGCCTCATCTCAGTTTGAAAAGAGGTTAAGCCGTAATCCACCACGCTGACTCAGTACGAATTGGCAAATATTCAAGAATATTATGGAGCACTCTTTGACATGGAGATGTCCCCACGATGTTTCCCTTCACCACTCTTCCAAATTATATGGCACTATTTCCCAACAAAAAAATCAAACAGCAGTATTTCTGGATGGATCGAAGAATGGACCTTGCAATTGAACACGATGCAATGTGCATTCATACCGTTGCATTCGAATTTATTCGAATGTGTTGACAACACTATACATCCGTACGTGCACTGCGTCATGACCATATACTTATACTAATATTATAAAGAGGAAACATTTGCGTATTTGTATGTATGTTTGTAATGTTTTCACACAAAAACTACCAGACCGATTTCAAAGATTCTTTCACCGTTAGAAAGCTGCGTCTTCACTGAGTGACATAGGCTATATTACATTTTCAAAAATAAATAGGGATCCTTAATAAAAATACAATAATATAACCCAAGGTGTGAAAAATTAGTCATAAAAAATCTGTCATCGCGTGCGCTGCGAAAACTATTGATGATAGAACAAAAAAATGTTCTACAGTATTATAGAACGTATCAATATCTACAAAAAAAATCCGCGATACCATATGTATTTTTTGAATATATAGCTAACTACACCTATATAGGTGTAGTTAGACTTATTAATTTCTTTAGTTGTAGTTTTATATATTAAAATTAGATATCGCATCTTTATTCGAATATTATTCGAATGCATTTATGCGCACCACTAATGGCACGTCTGTTCTCCAGTCTGGGATGTGGTCTGGGTATTCCCCAAGGTAGCCTGTGATCCGACCGACCATGTTACAAGTGCCCTATTGTACATGTATGCGAGGAGCTATGGACGTGTACAATTAAACAATTTATGAGGTTCATGTTATAACATTCAGCATTTTATTAGGGTTCACTAGGCGAGGTAAACCTTCATCTTAGTGATATAATAAAAAAGACACTAGTAATCTATATTTTATACATAAATAGGCAAAGACAAAACACTTCAGTATTTTTTTCCTCTGATTGTCAACCAATTATCATTTTATTTTGTTGAATAACATTTGGTGAATTTCAGTGTTATCAATAAACAAAATATTACTTGCTCACGTTGTATCTACATCAATAACAAGTGAGAAACGGCCATGAATTGCCGTAAATCTTAGAGTACTAAAAAATGGTATCACGTAGCCTTGAGGTCAGAGGTCAAGGGTCATAGTCATTTCGGGGGTATATCGACTATGCTGAGTCGAATGGCGTTAACCACGAGTCTCTCACTCTTACGGTTCTTGAGTTGAAAGATGGTATCACGTGACCTTGAGGTCAGAGGGCAAAGGTCCTAATCATTTCGGGAGTATATCGACTATGCTGAATCGAATCGTTGACTGCGAGTCTCTAACTCTTACGGTTCTTGAGTTGAAAGTTATCTAACAGACGGACGGACAAGCTGTTGTATAAGAGTTTTTCGAACTCTAAAAAGTAGCCTATGTCCTTCCACAATTTTTATCCAAATTGGTTGAGTGTGTGTTTAGAGGTAACAGACAGTCAGAGTGACAAAGTTATTTTTGAAATTATAATATTCGTAAGGATATATGTATAGTTTTCTCAAATCCTTATTGATTATCATGGAGTTTCGACCACCTGTCGAACAATTGTAATTATTAATACGCTAAAAGAAAACTTTTTAGCCTTTTTAAGCATTTTGCGCTCACGGAGGAGCGTTTGATTTGGCATAATTATGTAAAGAAAAATGCAGGAATTTAACATTTATCAAAAAGTAGTTTGAATTTTGGCTATTAGCCGACAGTTAGTACGAATTAGTACAATAACACAAGCTTATAATGTCTTTGGTCACAAGTACATTGTTATCTACTGGGCACTGTCCTAATATCCCAGACCGCCGAACCTTGCTCGACCTCTGGGTCGAATTCAATACTGTACAATGAACAATAAATGTATTCATAATGTAATCTAGAAAACTATTATACCTAGGATATTTCTGAAACTGGAGCAGTCCCACTGAGAAAGTACTCACACTCCAAAAAAGATAGCAGACAACCTTCGTGGTCTATAGGCTAGTAATATTATAAGCTTTCCAGGCTCTTTAAAGTGTCGCGGTATTGTCAGCAAAGGATTAAAAATGTTTGGTCCTTGTGCTGACAAAACAACAACTGCTCTTTGAAGGATCGACAACCCGCGAGTGGGGTAACACCAAGTATCTAATGTTGCAAGAGTCAATAGACTACGCTAAAGGATACAGCCTGATAGTCAGCGCTTGCGCTGTGCTCTCTGCACGAGGATCCTTATCATTGCGTTGACTACGAGTGAGTGAGTACGTGAGTAGTCTAGCAATATCACCGTTGCAAATGTTGATACTCTATATCATCTTGGTAAAAATCGAGCAGTCCATAGCCAAAATCAAACAACAGATGTTCGAAGAATGAATTTATTCTTACTACTGAAGGTCGACATATAAAGTAAAATAATTTAAAACAGAATAATCTAAGGCAGACCTTGGATGTTAAACCACAATCTTTATATTTAAAAGGACAAATTATTGTAGATAATTTTAGTCGTTCTATTATAATTTTAAAACGTTCATCTGAGCACGGTCGCTCCAAAAATGAGCGTCATAGTATCTTGAACTTGCCCAAATGCTTATAATGACAATAAAAGTTCACTGATAAGGTCTCTTTGTATTCATTCATAATGTATTTTATTGCGACACATTTACTGATTCATCAGTTATATGGAAACGTATGATTTGTAATTATTATTAATATTTTTTTCTGTAGTTGTGATAGCTTGTTATCATAAGTGAAATAGCTAAAGTTATATTTTAGGTTTTGTGAAAAAATGCCTGATGACAATAAAAAAATATTTGTATAATTATAAATGGAGAAAGACGTGGATTTTGTAATTTAAAAAAAAGTGTAGGTAAGATTAGCAAAGCTGTCACATTAAAAAAATATATATTTCGCCTTCCTATCCCTACCACTTTTTGATAGATTAGTATCTACGTTTTACAAATAAATATTTCCTGATTTCTGACCTGGATATGAATGGCTGGGTGTTGTGGCTCAGTTTAAAAAAGGAGTTGACTTGCTTGAGTGCAAGCAGATAGACTAAATAGCAAAAAAATATTTTAATAGAGAATTGTGCTACTTGGCTATGATTCTATTCGTATAATTATTCAGACATTTTCTTAAAAAGGACCATAACACCTAATCTCTATTTGCTTGGGTACGCAGCGGCATACCGGTGGCAAGACACAATACATTTTTAATCATGTCTGGTATTCTAAGATTTAATACATTACCATTATGCGTTGCGTCATTTCTTTACTCCTGCATCATATTATATAGAAATTATAAACTATAAAGAATATTGAAATTAAACTACTATATACGGATTTTATCGCGTCGTTTATTTGACACTTTAATATATAATTTTGAAAATTTGTTACACTATTACTACTATGAAACTTTACTTTGTTTTTACTTTATTTAATGCTGCTGAAAAGCAACCGAAACGTCGGGGAAAGTGTAAAATTAAATTAAGTCTAAATTACTTTAATAATAATATAATTAGCTTAAAAATTAGTAAAGTTTAATAGTAGTAATAGTGTAACAAATTTTCAAAATTATGTAATATGGTGTCAAATAAACAACACGATAAAATCCGTATATAGTAGTTTAATTTCAATAAATAATATTCGCTTAAACAGAAGACAATATTATATAAAGAATATTATAAATGCGATACGCATTTATAATATTCGTGTGGATACAATACCTTAGTAACTAAAGTCAAATATGATCAAAATTAATGTTAAATATTTGGCTGTAAGAAATAGTAGACCTATTAAGTCGCAGCAGCACGCCAGTAGCCTGACACAAGAGATTTTAAGTATGTATGGCATTCTAAAACTTGATAGATTAAAAGAAAATATTCTTTTAAGCCCATCATCTCTAAAAATTCACGAGTACCTAAATATTATTTCAACCAAGAACAAACAGCAAAACACTTCGCATTTATGTGGAGTGTCATTAAAATCTCAAATACGGTAAACACGTCTGAAGTAAACAGGAGCACACAATGGGCAGATTACCTCATTACGAACAATGGGGCAAGAATCAACTCACATACGGGACCCGAAACTAAAACTGTGTGTCAATAACGGCGGGTAACACGAACCCGCCGATTTCCGCCGTCCCCTCTCCCTACCAGCAAACCGCACGATGTTTGCACTACACCGTACATTTATTACAAATTATAATTAATACGTCCACATTTCGAGCCAGTTCCGCCATGATAATGTTTCGATAATATTGTTTGTTTTGACCCCAAACTTTGACCCAATCGATAAGAAATCTTAGCTCCAGTTATTTGATGCTCGACGTGCGAATCGGATGGACTAAAATGGATTAATGCTTTGTGAAATATGTATCTGTGTGTGATTTTTCTGTGTTTGTGCATTACCGGCAGTGTTTACGGATCGCCCAGTAAGTAGTTTTACCTTTTTATTTACATACTTTTGTCTAACAAGTTAATTTTCTCTCTATACAACTCAGATTTATTTGAAATGTTTTATAGAAATAATAATATAAATCTATGGCATCAGCTACATTAGGACATAATAGTTAGTTACATAATACAAATATTATACTTGTAATGGTAGTCTCTTATTTAGAAATCTAGTAAACAAATCTCAGATATCTTTATCACGTTTTCAACTGTCCTATTTTCTCGCTCAATATTTGCGTCATCGGTGTAATATTCTTGATTAAGTATATTCTGTAGGTAATAAGTCCGTGTTTTGCATCGACGGACTAGTTAATTAAATCTGAAACTGAAATTAATCTGTTCTTGCTTCTCGGAATAACAAATAAGGCCGCTTGTCCTACTGACCTTCGTAGTTCGCGGTTGCGGTTCAGATCTACCTAGTGAACTTACTTATTATACAGTCATAGTTCCAAGCAAAGACTAGGTACTTCCAATTAAAACTATAGCTTACGCCGTCTTAGGTAGGAATAACAGGTAGGTAAAAGTAAATACAATTTATCTTTCTAAAACAACTACCTATCTGTTTTAGGATAATAAATTATATTTACTTTAACCTCTGTTGATCTGGAATCGGTTTTCTTCTAATTAAAGGAAACCAAATGAACATCAAAACAATTATTGTATAAACCACAACGTATACAATCGAAAAATTACTTGTAATTTTATAGGTAACTACCTATCTTGTTTTTTAATAAAAACTTTTGCGAATTGTTCATTGAATTGATGTGAAATGTTTTGAGCATGTGCTTGTGGCTTAATGGAAAATATTTTATAATGAACGTATATTTTGGTTAACACGTGTCCAATTGAACCATATTTAAAGAGACAGCAGCAGTCTATAGTGAAACTTTTAAGCGTCAAATTAGATATTAGAAGCTCTCGCTTTCGATTATCAATGAGGCAAAATTTCTAGGTTATCTCTTTTGTTCGACACTACCGATCCTAAGGCATGTATAGTTAGACAAAAGAATAACGTCATGATATCCTCTCCCTGATCGTAAAAGGCGACTGAAAGAGGTCATTGAGATTGTGCAAGCTGAGCTGGAAAATTACAAAGGACCTTGATATTCTTCTCGTTAGATGTAGGTACCTACTTAGGTGAAGTAGGATAACAGAATATTGTTAATTTAAAGATATTTCTAATAAATCGTGTATGCGATTAATAAAGGTTTCGATTTTCGATTGATTAATTATTCGATTAAACACCAAAGTTTCTAATAGCTACTAGGACCACCATCATTGGCCACGAAAATAGTTCTCATGATATGTGCAATAGGGTAGTTGCCTATGCTGGATGTTGTACATTATTTTATGCACAAAATTAAATAGCAATCAGAATAAATCTATTGGTATAAACAATATCTAAATTGTTTGCAAACTTAAGAAGTAAGTAATTCATATTAAAAATAATATACTAGCGGACGCCAAGTGGTCGAAATTCGACCATATATGATTTAAATTTTAAGTTCGATCGTTATTAAGGTTTCATTGTCTATAACTATACCCTTATACTCACATTTCATTTAGTCACCTACTCCACATACATATGTAACCAAAGTTACGAAGAAATCTACGACATCAGCCGAACAATGCCGAAATACTACGAACGCGCTTCGACTGCTTGTGTCAAATGCATAGTTGAGTGCGTGTAGTGTTTTTTCATTAATTTAATGTATTTCTAAAGCATATTTTATAAAGATATTAGGATTCGTCACTCCTCCATATAAAATTTAACTGTGCCAAATTTCATACTCCTCCGTATGCGCAATTTTCGTAAAAAGGGATACAAAGTTTTTGTTTCACGTATTAATATATAGATATGCGAGTCCGGAAATTCATTGGGTAGGTATATCTCGCTTTATACTTCAGAGAAAAGTAGAAAATTTGCAAGATGAAGTACTGAAAGTCGAGTATAAAAGTCAATTGAGAAAAAGATTTGAAAGATTTTGTGACATTGATGATATAGAAGAATTATGGCAGTCGTTTAAGCATGAAGTGGTTGTTGTAGCGTCAGAAGTATGCGGTGTGGTCAAGAAGAGGAAAATGATAAAACCGAAGAATGCGTGGTGGGATAAAGATGTGGAAAGGGTAGTACGTGAGAAGAAGCAGGCATGGTTGGACTGGCTATCTGTCAGAGCCAATGAAAGAATGCAAGAAGCAACGAATGAGGATGTGAATGAAGCTAGAAATAAGTTTATAAGAATGAATAAGGTAGTGAAAGATGTAATTAATAGGCAAAAAGAGGAATTGAAAGACGAGTTTGATAGAAGATTATCTGAAGATTTCCGGACCAACGCTAAGTTCTTCTGGAAATCCATTCGCTCGGTTCGAGGTAAAACCGTAACCACAGAGCTGAAATTAATCAGAGATAAGAATGGAAGTTTACTGAATGAAGAAAAGAGCGTACTGAAGCGATAGAAGGAATATTTTGAAAGTTTATTTGAAAGAGAGGAATGGCAAGGGCAAACTTTCGAAATGAATGATAATGATAGTAGTAATGATGAAAGCCCTATTAATATGGATGAAATAATGAAAGCTTTGAAAAGCATGAAATTAGGCAAGGCTGGTGGGTATGATAGGATTACAGTCGAAATGCTAACAGCTGGACAGGGTCTCATAGCAACTCAGTTGTACCGCCTTTTTAACTTGTGCTGGAATACCGGCCATGTACCAAGTGATTGGTGCAAGGCCGTCATAGTACCTTTATACAAGAGAAAAGGTTCACAGCAAGATTGCAAAAGCTATAGAGGCATTAGCTTGCTCAGCGTCGTCGGTAAATTATATGCGATAGTGTTAATTGAAAGGGTTGTGAAAGTAACCGACGAGAAAATATGGGATGCACAAACGGGATTTCGAAAGGGTATGGGATGTACGGATCAGGTCTTTTCCTTACGGTGCATAAACGAGAGAGTTTTGGCCAAAGGTCAAAAGGTCTATTGCGCATTCGTGAATCTGGAAAAGGCTTATGATAAAGTGGTGAGGAATGAACTTTGGTCGGTATTGTCCATGTATGGAGTGAATAGCACCCTCACGCGAGCTCTGAAATCTCTTTATGATGATTCCAGAGCTTGTGTTAGGATAAATGGGACCTACACAGAATGGTTTAGCATCGAAAAAGGTGTTAGACAAGGATGTGTAGCGTCACCTTGGCTGTTTAACCTATACATGGACAATTGTTTAAAAGATTTAAATGATTGTGAATGGGGATTAAGAATGAATGAGTTACTTATCAAATGTCTTCTTTATGCCGATGACCAAGTAATACTTGCGTCATCAGCAGAAGAGTTGCAGGCGATGGTAACTATTATGCATGGTGCTTTTAAGAGTAAAGGAATGAAAATAAATGTAAGCAAGACGAAAGTAATAGTATTTGAAAAGGAAGAGTGCGTGACGATGTGTAATATTATGATTGATGGAGAAAAAGTGGAGCAAGTGAAAGAGTTTGTATATTTGGGTACTTTGTTTACAAGGGATGGTAAACATAAGGGAGATATTGAAAGAAGAACGATTGCGGGAAACAAAGTGAATGGAGCTCTATGCGCTTTTATGAACAGTCGAAATGTTTCCGAAAAGGCACGTTTGGCTGTTCATAGAGGACTATTAGTGCCCACACTTATGTATGGAAGTGAAAGTTGGGTATGGCAAAATAAGCATGAGAGCAGAATAAATGCTGTAGAAATGAGAGCGCTGAGAAATATATGTGGTGTGACTCTGAAAAATAGAATAAGGAATAGTGTGATTAGAGAGAGATGCGGCATGAAAGTGGATATAGTGACAAGAATAGAAAAGGGTATGTTAAGCTGGTTTGGGCATGTCGAAAGAATGGACGAGGAAAGACTGACTAAGAAAGTTTATAAGGCTAGTGTGATTGGAACAGTCGCAACAGGAAGACCTAGGCGAACGTTTCTTGATCAGATCGGAGGCGTTCTGGACAAAGGCCAGGTTAAGAGCACCTTGAACCGATTTGACCGATTGTATGAGGAATGTGATGAAAGTGAATGAAGCCAGAGAAGTGTGTCAGGATCGTAGCAAATGGAAATCCGTAGTCTGCCTACCCTTCTGGGAAACAGGCGTGAATCTATGTATGTATGTATGTATACTTCAGAGAGCTGCATTTAAATAGAAATTACGTAATACCTTGTATTGTGCTCCTTTCCTGCCATTTAACAAATAGGTACCACCCCTACTACTTAACAGATTTGAAACGCTAGTACCTTATTTATTATAAGTAGATTTCAATTTTTCTACATTTAATAGTTTGCATAACGTCATCTCAAAAATCAACATGCGAATTTGACTTTTTAGCCGCAAATTAGATTTATTTTTAACCGTCTTAAGAAGGATTCTGAAGGACCTATTGTCTTAGGCGATAAACAATTAAATTCCTGAACAATTAACAGCAAAATATCAACGAGAAGTGATTTGCGTGAGTCTTGGGCTTTAGTTGATTTGAACATACTGATGTACCTACCTAGGAGAGAAAAGGAGTCCAACAGAGGTTTCTAAAGCTCATATTATTTAAGTAGAATTCTAGTATATAAAATTTTAACAAATGATCTTATTAATTTCTACTTGTTGTTTATTTGTTGTCTACTAAATAGTCGTGGTAATGCAGTAGCATTAGGGGACAACTACATAGTTCACTTTAAAACTAAAATAATATAGCAAGATCGAACAACTAAGATCAACAATAGTGTAGAATAAGTACTTGTTAAAATGTAGTTTTATTACAAAAAAAATCGGTGCCAACCAAACATCCAACGGAGATAATTCAATTACTTCACACCGACTTCACATTGGTTAGATTCGATTAGGACTTTGGTTAAAACAAAATAAGCAAGTGTTACTAGCTTTTGAGTATTTTTAAGTAGAATCAAATTTTACGGTGACACAATTGATTATGTGGTGGATCTTTTCAATGGATTTTAATTTATCAGAGGAATTTACAACAAAAAACATAACTGCATTATTTGCTCTCTGAGTATAAGTGATTATTTGTTGACGGCAGTTTACCATACCATTAGAACCTTTTCAAATAGAAAATATGGATGAAATAGAAATCATACATCACTACTTGAACTAATTTAATCGTTATAATTATTCACTTTCGACATAATATTCTGAGGTTATTGATTAATCTGAGTGTTTGAATTGGCTGACAACTCGTAAATTGAATTTACCGGCAACTCTTGAATTAAATTTGCCATCAACTCTTGAATTGAAATTGTCGACATCAATTGAATTAATATTGCTGATATCAATTGAATTGAAAATGCCGACAATTCTGAAACTGAATTTGCCGACAACTCTTGAATTGTCACGTGGTTAACGATAGCCTAATTCCTTTTGCAAAGGTAGGTTTGTAGACAAACACACATACATATTAATAATGTATGACTCATGCAACTACTTATTATGCAAGCGACCTGGCTGCTACCTCTCTATAATATGTATACTTTTATAATAAGGTGTTATCCCGCTGATACATAAATCAACGGTGTGGAATCTTGTCAGTTGTTGTCTGTTATGTGCTCATGAGATCAATCATTGAATTAATTTAGCTTAGTGCACATCGCCTTGTAATTCTGTTAGCTCACACATACTAAGTACAATAAAGTCACGTCTGGTACTCGGATAGAAGGGTAGGCAAAGCTTATAGCTTCCCATTTGCAATAAACCTAGCAGCGTGCCTTCATTTTTCAGTTTCAAGGTTTAATATATAATTATGTAACGTATTGACTCATGGTTACTCTAGTCTACACTATATAACTCCTTAGTGACGCAGCGGAAGCGAATGAATTGCATTCATTAGAATGCGATAGCTGTGCATTAGATTTTGGATTCATTTCCGGGTAGGACATTGGTATTGGGTTCTTCTCTCAAGATATCCTCAGTAGTAGCACGACGTTTGAAACTGTGCCAAGTAGACGACGTAATGCGCTAGCTAGTCGAACTTATTACGTGGGACTTAAAGCCTTTGCTGGGAAAATTTGGGCATAATACTTCTATGCCTACTGTTACAGGGATAAAGACGTGAGACTGCAAGTATGAACATAAGATCGTCTAATTAGAGTCATTATTTTTTCAAGGAGCACGACTTTTATTATAATTTTTGTAGCCTTACATACAAAAAGAAATTCTATCATCGGAGAAAGTCACCATTGTTATATTAGATATCGCGTTAGTTATGACTAGATTTATTTAAAATAAATATACTTAAAATAAACATTAGGGATCCAGGGTCGAGTTTTCAAACGTTCACATTACAGGCGCTGCTGATTGCCCGGCGAGACTCCAAGCCGAGAAAAGGTATTTAAACTCGATCGATTATGGAGGCGCCTAAAGATACCCCTAAATGTATAATTATCATATTGTTTCTGCTTTACTTGGTGTATGATCCGCACTCTATATTAAATAATGATTTATAAACTCAATACGAGTGTTACATAACAGACAATGACCCAGTGTTGCGATTTGCCGATACGCGGTTTTATGTCGCTAACACACGAAAATGCTCACCTACAACTATTATTACAACACAAACAATATGTACCTATGTTTTTAATAATGAATTAGATAATAACCTAGACTCCTTTACTTTATTTACGAAATTTGTTATTTCGGCGATGTGTTTAATTTAATTTAGTATTTAAGTTTTTACCTATGTTAATATAATTATATAAAATAGCACTATACTTGAATATATCTTAAGTCTGTTCCTTGCGTTAGTTTACTGAATTTGTTGTATTGTATGGCCCCATCACCTGTGATACAGTTTCTTAACTAGTACAGGGATGGGTGACCTTTCTACTAGTTTAATCGTTTTGTACTTAAAATTTTAATATGTTTACCTTTACACAATATTTGTAGTATTGATTATGGAAATAAAATTTATTATTATTATATTTCTCTTATCACAGGTATTTTCTAACATATTATATTATGAAAATACCTGGCCCTTTGGGAGGCTTACACGGAGAGATAGGTCCAACGTGAAGAGGTCCTTCGAGAGTTTTAATCAAAGATGAGATGGAACACCTACTGCGGCACTAGCCACAGCAGGCGTAGGACTATTACTACGTATGGATTCTAATATATGGGTGTTTGGTGGACCGGAATATTGGTAACTAAGGATGAAAAACGGCGTCTGCCCTGAGTAATCTAATAGCATCAATACAATTGGCAGACGGTGACTCGCCAACTCACTAGATGGGCCCCCTAAATAGCCACCATAGGCATACAAGCCAGCAGCAGAGGGCAACACCGGTGCGAGCGGCTAGGGGTGTCGAGCGGCGCGGCGCCGGTTTCACCATCACGGGTCTCGTAGTTATGCCCTTGAAAATGACACTTCCACCTCGAAGCATATAGCTCTAGCGGCCCCCTCTGACCGGCCGACCAAGGCAAGCCAGAGTTGAGTCCTACGGGTGCTCTTGAAGTTTCACCCCAGCCAGCCAGTAACGGCAAGCCGGGAACGAGGCCCTAACCGACTATCTGAGGCATTAAGGACCGAAGTGTCGCCACTCCAGCTACAGCTACAGCTCGCCACAAGCTGCCCTGCGGTTTGTGCGCTTTTAGTTAACCTGGTGATACATTTTTTTGTTTATATCACAAGGCGGAGGTGGTAGTTGAAAAACTAGTGTACTGTGCCCTCCGATATCGCGTTAGTAAAAATCAGCAGTTATTTTTATCACAGTTAATAATTTATTTTTATAGTTGTTTACAAATAAGTAGCAACAGCATCTTATCAATCGACGTAGTCAACCGTGACCTCTGAAACAAGGGTAACAGATAAGAATCTCTGAAATTCACCGTATACGTATCTTCACGACTAAATCTTTGCGCGTCATCCCTTGATTTATTATTTTCCATAAATAACGGACCAAGGACGCGCGACATACAGCCTATATTTTTCGCCATAATAATTTATTAAAGTTATTTCTAAGGACCGTTGCAGACTAGCAATGTTTTTGTAGCCAAAAGTGCGTGTTTCATCGTGTTGAGCCCAAATATCTATTACTTCCCGAAATATAATGCTTGACTTTATTCAGCAGTTTTATAGTCAAAATCCGTACTAAATACGTAGGCACCCTTTATAGTGTGCGTAGTTTAAAATTAGATATTTAAGTTGGTATTGCTCGGAATCGGTTTTATTTAGATTTGATTACCTACTTACAAATTACAGATCAAGCTTATAATAAAAAGTCAAATAAAACGTCTTTTTTCTTTTACCTTATGATTACAGTCTAGTACAAAAGCTTAAATAAAAACTTAACGTAAGCTAGTATTTAAATTGGAGCACGTGCTTACATTAACATAATTATTGTACGATTTATCATAAGTAAACGTTTCTGAATGGCAATATTACTATTATTATCTATCTTTGAATGGATTAGTTTATTGAGATAATACATAGGTTCATGATGATATCGTGATATCCATTAACTGCGACATAAATTAAAGTCGATTGTTGCATGCGTAGACACATAAAGAGGTCATCACAGTATAGCTAAAACTAATGACTTAAAAAAGCTAGTCAAATCTAAGCGAATGTTAAAAAGAAATGAACTTACGTTACAATTATTAATATGGATTTACATCAAGCTGTTCCGCAAAGCAAGTGCATAGAACCAAAGAGAAAACACTAGATTCAAAGCTGCAGTGGAGCCTACAAATTAATGTCGTATGGTATTCTATTGTGGGGGAATGCTGCCGACATTTAAACTATCTTCGTACTGCAGAAAAGGACTATTCGAACAATTTACAACATCAAAACAAGAGATACATTAACCTGTTGTATGCCCGAATACCAGACATAATAGAAAAAGCATTGTGTCTCGCGCAGATCCACGTTCCGGCATACCAGAGGTTAAGAAATAAATTTAAGGAAATAAATATATCAACAGTAGCCGGCCAATACATATATAAAAATTTAATTTACGTATATAAGAACATTGATTTATACTATAAGAAAAGCGACATACATAATATAAATACAAGAAACAAAAACAGATTACTAGTACCAGCCCCCAATCTTGGCTTAAAAAAATTATGTAATAAGTAATTTAAAGGTCAATGCGTGCGCTTTTACAATAAACTCCCAAGGGACATTCAATATCTAAGTTTTAATCAATTTAAAACAGTTGTAAAACGTAAATTATATTCGAAAGGTTATTACTCACCGTGACAGTCCAACGGTTTCCCACTAGGCTATCGCTGCCATCACATTCTAAGTTAGAAGATAAAACGTTAACCTTGGTATTGTATAACGCCTCGGTGACTTTTTCTGTTATTGAAATAAGATAAACACAATAATTACCTAATTTTAGAATCTTCAATACAAAAAAAACTTATTAATAAACTGGTGACCACAAATCATACAGTTACCTAAGTTAAGAAATCAGTTATTATTTTACTTGTAAATCTATTTAGATTTGGTATAGAACAATAAATTCTATAACCTCAACCTGAATGAATATTTTAACTGAAATAAAATAACGACGCACAAAATGTTTCAATAAAATCGTTGCCCAACATTGTGTTAATATGTACGTTAATATTACGTACTAGGCAGACATGAAGTATTTTTGTTGAACTCGAGTCAGAGTGCATGCTCTCTGACTCTCTCTAACTCACTTAGTTTCGATTGCAACGGCACGATTGAGTGCTAAATATATATTATATTTAAAAGATGTCGTCATTTGAATTACGCTACTGCTTAATTGAATTATTGCACTCAAACGTGTCGTTCCTGAAATAGTTTGTCCTCGATTGAGTGAGCAAAGGAGCAGGAACTCCTAACTAACTCCTACTACAAAAAAATTGCTTGAATGTGCCAAATTACTTGTTGTTAATTATTATAAATGTTAATTTATATAAATAAATTATTAAATTAATGCAAGAGCCCACGACAGTCAGACCTTCGTTATTTGATAAAAGGTGAAAGTTTCTCTGTGCATGTCCCCAACACAGGTAAAAACGATCAGCGAGTTGGAGTTTGGATCGTGGTTACTTGGGCAGGTAACAGGTAAAGGTGTATAAAATAGTACCTCAAAGTAAAAAGGTAATTTTTTTTATATTTTCTTCGTAATAACATTAGAAATCACGTCATCCATTGCCGGTCACAGTTGCAACCCCCTGCCAGACACCCCTAAACTTTAATAAATTATAATTATACTTTCGTTGTAGTATAAAGATTGAATTTTATAAATGTTACTTGGGTACCTATAAAAAATGTTACCTCAATAGCCGGACAGTTTTAATGGTTTTTAAATCTTGCCAGACACATTGAAAATCTGCTGTAGGTACAAGCACGAGGCAACAACTGTTCAAGCGAGTGCGAGTGAGATAGGGCGTTTAGTCTATTGCGATCTTTTAAGAAATCTAATGAAAATAGTTTTATTACGTTCATAACCATCTTTATCAAGTAAAAAAAATTATTTTATTATTGTAGAATACAAAAAAAAACATAGTTGAAGGATGACCTGGATGTAACGTTGATGTAAATCTTCAGCAATATTTTTACTCTATTCCATAGTTTCTAGAAATATAGATGTATTGATTGGTGATGCATTGATTCGGGTTAAATAAGAAATACGTTGCTGCAGGCTATCATTGAGTTGAAGTGTACGAAACGGGGCACTGAGGAAACGGAAAATATCATTATCGCAAAAATTAAAATTTTCTTAAATCGTTGATTTTTTATTCTATCCTAATAACAAACTAAAAATAAACCAAAAGTCATCTTGGAACTTTATGTCTAGGATGAGTGGTTTGTAAGAAAATCGGCGTTTTTAAAACGACGATAAAATTTTGAATCTCTTAGACTCGCAGGACTTTTGTGAAAATTTGAATTCGTAAAGTCATTTCTATTTTATTTCTATCGTATAAGACGACTAAAAATAAGCCCAAAATTATCTTATCACTTTTTGTCTAGGATGGGTGGTTTGTGAGATAATCGGCGTTTTTAGTACGACGATAAAACTTTGAATCGCTTTTGCCGTGGAACTATTAGATTTACTATTGCACACTCTTTGCTACACTCTAACCCTGAACTTGTAGGCAACTTAACAGAACTTGAGGTCAAGGTCAGAATTCTTTCAGGAGGCCTCGAGTTCCGACTCTTAGCACTCCGACTTGGATAGGTTAGGTTAGAAGGTGGAGGCGAGAGCTCTACGTCGACATATTACTAGAGACGATATATTTATTCCAATTAGTTTTGGAGGTTAAGGTCACTAACCTTGAGGTCAAGGTCACTCAACTTGATGTCACTGACTTTGCGGTCAACGACACTAAAATTGAGGTCAAGGTCACTAAACTTGATATCAAGGCCACAAAACTTGAGGTCAAGGTCACCAAAATTAATGTCAAGGTCACTAAATATGATGTCACGGACCTCGCGTTCAACGACACTAAAATTGAGGTCAAGATCACTAAACTTGATGTCAACGTCACTAAGCTTGAGGTCAAGGTCACTAAACTTCATGTCAAGGTCACTAAACAAGATGCCACTAACTTTGCTTTCAACCACACTAAAATTGAGGTCAAGGTGACTAAACTGAATGTCAAGGTCACGAAGCTTGAGGTCAAGGTCACTAAACTTGATATCAAGCTCACAATGCTTGAGGTCAAGGTCACTAAACTTGATTTCAAGGTCACTAAACATCTTACTAACTTTGCTTTCAATTACACTAAAATTCAGGTCAAGGCCACTAAACTTGATGTCAAGGTCACTAAACTTGAGGTCAAGGTCACTAAACTTGAAGTCAAAATCGCTAGACTTGAGGTCATAAGTCATAAGTCATAAGTCATTTATTTCAGAACAAATTACATTTGTGTTAAAATAATTTCGCATTTAGTAAAAAAAAACAAAACAATTACAATTATGACAAGGTTAAATACAATTGAATATAATATAATGAGGTCAAAAATAATTTAAAAAAATAAAAATAAAAAAAAATAAAAAACTAATCCCATTCATTTCATGTCAAAAATAAAATAATATAATATAAAAACAAGTCAGAACAATGTAAAAAAAAACAACAACATTAATAAATAAACGCTAGAATACAATACAATTAGCAATGTCAAAAGAAATAAATGGATTTAGATGTCAATATAAATTCAAAAATATCAATATTATAGTATAACCTTATAATTACTATTTGAAGAGATAAAAATAAATTAAAATAAAATAGAAATTACTACAATATATGGTCTTTATCATTTAAAAATTCATTTATACTATAATAGCATTTTTTAAGTAAATATGTTTTTAATTTATTTTTAAATAGAATTGAATTTTGTATAACTTTTAGTTCTATTGGTAATTTGTTGAACAGCAATACAGCTTGATAACGAGTGCTATGATGAACTATATTTAGTTTAGGTTGTATTATTGTAGGAAGGTCTTTTCTGCGATTTATTAATCTATTTTCTCTCTGTGTTTCTGTTTCAAAACTATGAAGGTGTTTGATAAAATTCCCCAATAACACTAAAATATAGAGACTGGGTGCCGTTAAGATTCCCAGTTTCAAAAAGTGGGTTTTACATGACACAGAACTTGTAATCATATTCGCTGACCTTGGGAGTCAATGTAACATACCTTGAGGTCAAGGTCTCTGAACCTGAGGTCAAGGTCACTGAACATGAAGTCAAGGTCACAGACTTCTATCACTGACCTTGGGTATTCCCCACTCTACTACTCCAACTTCCCACAAGGCTTGATTAAGCGATATTTTTTGTTGAAAAGTCTTTTCATAGTGCCCCGTTTCGTATCCACTGACCTATCATTGTTATAAATCCGACTATTGAAACAAACTCACATAGGAACGTCAGGTAACTGCAAAATGTGGCTTATCGTCCCTATATTGTCTATTTCTGTGTATAATTGCGAGTTTGTAGAGTGTATAGTTTCTGTATCATCAATCGTTGATTGCAGTTCACTCGTCATTTTCGGTTTATAGGATACGGAATCTCTCCTGTAGATATGGCTTCAAAAGATCTTCTTTTTCTTTTAATTGTTGTATGTGGTAAATAATTTTCATTATTTGTAATCGGCGCTTCAGACATGTTAAGTTCTTCGGGCATCTCAAATTCTTCGGACGTATTGACCTTGATGTTCTTGTAAATAATTCCATGTGCATTCCCATTGAGGTACCACATTTGAATTTTGAGCTTTTGAATGCGTCAGCCGTTAGTAAAAGTTTTCAAACAATTGTAAATTTAGCCCCTTGTTTGTAAAAGTAGCCATTCAAAAGTTACAATCGGTCAAAGGTGGTCCGTCAGTCATGACAGACAGGCTTCCATATCTCATAACATATCTACTTAAAATTTACAACTGCTATAAATGACAACTCTTAGTAAAAGATTTGTAAAACTAATCATATTTATTAAATATCAACCTGTATAAAAATAACTAGCATGCAGAATGTGATTCGCCGTATTTTAGAGTACTTAAATATAATGATAATTTCATATTAATGGTCGTCGTAAGAAATCTGTAGCAAGATTTTATTCTTTTTTATTAACTGCACTTAATTGTGTTGATTAATAAGCAACTTTTCCCATATGACGAGCTAACATAAAAAAGAAATCGACCAATTACTCTCTTTGTTTTCATGCACTAGCAACATCTGCTTCTTTTCTGTATATTATATAATTTGCGTTGCCTGTTCTCGTGCATGTGCGATTTACAAAGATTTTTAAACCTGTTGCATAGAGTGTGAATATTACATTTTCTTTGTTATCCAACAAAATAATGCAGCAATTAGGTTTCCTAACTAGGTATATTAAAATTTATAACTTGAGATAGATACGAGGTATTTTACTCATAGGAATAAGTCTAAGGCTAAAAAAGGTTCTTAATAAATAATGTCTTCCGAGCGAACTACGTGTTTTACTTAACAATACTAGAAATATTCCCAATTTAGAAATTACTGATTTCTAGGTAATGCAATATATTAGGATTGGCAGGACTCTATAAAGCATGCATCATGCATGTCAAACTTACCGTACTTACATGTACTGGTCTGACAAATTCAACTGACAGTAATTTGATAGCTTTGTATTTGTAAACAAATAATAATAAACAAGTTTTCTCAATATTACCGGCAATAATTGTATTTAAGTACATTCCTTTTCTTTTACAGATTCACTAAAAGATCCGTATATATGTGGAGCCCCAACATGCGCACGTAAGTAACAAGAAAACAGAATGACTTTTATATTATAGTACTTTTAATTAAACTTCATGACGTAAACACTAGATTTCGCAAAATGTATAATAACCAACTATAAAAGACTAGAGACATACCAAAAATAATGTATATTTATGTAATATATAAATCAATTTCTCAACCGATTTGTACTTTTTGTTTTGGTTGTAACAGGTAAGCCGCTGCCTTGGTTTAAAAAATGAAAATTAAAACCTTCTATCATCTTTCTAATTTAAAAAGAAACAAAATAATCGGTTTTTGTAATTTTATATGCGAATTGCCACTTTGGATTATCAATTTTAAAGTGATACAAAGTTCTCTGTAGGTACTTATATAAATAAAAAATAGAATAACCATGTTTATTACTTTAATTAAACTGTTACGCTAACTTATTCTTCTGTAGACATAATTTAAGCATCTTATACTTTATTCTAGCGTCAGAGAAGTTCAAGTACTTAGCAGATGTAGTCTATCATTATGAATACAAAGTAAATGTGGAGACATACTTCGCCGGCTCAAGTAACAACAGATCTACATTGGATGTGAAAGCTGTGGTAAGTGTTACAATTTTAATTATTTACTTAATATTTATTGTACTAAGTATATCATACAATAATATAAACCACTGATAATGAAGAAAATGCTATTTCACGAGCTTTGCACTTTTATATGGTAGAAAATAAAGGTATCTATTGAATGAAGTGCATAATGACAGCATTAAAAATGTTTAGTTTCGTAAATTAAGATTTGGGAGGAATTATTGGCTCAATGTTTATAACAAAAGATTTTACATATAATATTTTGTTTATTACCTATAACAATTTATGATAATAATCGTTGCTTAGCTGATTTGACATTATAAATATGTGATCTCCATTAAATAGATCTCTCTGCTCTAAGGTATAAAACACATGTATTCTACATATACTGGTATTTGATGTCTGTGCAGTTTGTATTTTCCTTTCATTTGTTCACTATTGGTTGTCATTGCTGGATTTACTGAAATCATATTTTAATTTTCCTAATAACAATTCTAAAACTGAATATCTAAATCTCAAACCTGGCTTTAAAAGAAACTGCAAAGAAAGCTATCTAGACGACCTCGATGGCGTAGTGGTTAGTGTAACCGACTGCCACGCCTGAGGTCGCGGGTTCGATTCCCGCACAAGTCAAACATTTGTGTGATTGAACATGGATGTTTGTCTTGGTCTGGGTGTTTCTATGTATAATATGTATGTATTTACAAAAAAAAAAAGTATATAAGTATGTTTATCCATTGTCTAGTACCCATAGTACAAGCTCTGCTTAGTTTGGGCTAGATGGTGTTGTGTGTATGTGGTAGAATAGAAAAAAAAAAAAAGAATATATTGTTACAAAATAGAACAACACTGTGCAATCCTGGGCCACAAAGAATATACTTTCATTACATTAGAAGTATTCACTTTTAGCTCTCCACTATCAATGCCGCAATTTTTATTAATTAGTATTTTACTATCTAATGCTAAAATTGTAAAAGTTTGCGAAGATGTTTAGATGTTCTATACTCAATCACACATATACTGCTGAACAGTTTCAAATGAAATTTTTGACAAAGATAGACCATGTCAGGGATTACCACAAAGAATGAGTGATGATTGTTCCTGGTAATATGCTGTCTGTTGGATTTACAAAGCATACTAAAACTAATTTTAAATATTTATTTTTATATTTACAGACTAAAATCCAATTCATAAGTCCATGTGAGGGCTTGCTGCAGTTGTCTGACGTTACTCTAATAGACCAAGACGAGACCTACCCGGTCGAGAGAGCTGAGAAGTTTATACATGCCATCTCACTGCATGATCTTAAGTAAGTGTGACAATACTTAGACTAGGTTGGTAGGCTAGAAGAAGGACTTGCATAGGGACCTTTGTACTAGTGCTTAACTAGTAAGTATTTAAATTCAATCCAAATGTTGTGACAACACTATACCTAAGTAGATATGCTGAATCCTTAGACATGAGAGAAGGGCATCATGTTGTGCACAACTAAAGCAGAATATCATTCAGATGAAATGATGTGCAGTACTACTTGTTAGCCTATAGAATATGAACTTGTTACAATAATTATCAATGATGATATGTCTGTGAACCAATATACCAAATGAATAAACATTTTACGAACAGATTAATGATTCTGTTTACATTTTGGTCTAATCTTATTACTAAGATACTTTTTAATTACTTGAGGTTCTAGACTGTCCTTTACTCTCTGGAAAATTTTCGAGGATATATGCCCCCAAAGATTTTTATAAACTCTGTCTTTCCTTATTTGATGATCATACAATAAAAATACAACTAGTACAAATAAATATCTCATGTGCAAAATAATAACTCATAAATATCTAAACATACTTATTGCATTCTTAAAATTACAACTCCCTCACAATGCTCAATTCCAATATCGCAGAATACTACAAATATTAAAAACAATAGACACTATATTCATATATGTATGAGTATATATAATAATGTCTCATTGAATTATTCTATATGCAGTGACTAACTAGTCAATTATGCTATCGATGAATGTGAAATGTTTATATAATTACCCAGATAAGGTCCAGACTGCAGAGTCCACAACTTAATCTTAGAGATAATGAGAGTTCAAAGTAACAGGTCCGTGTATTGAATAATATTATGAGATTAATCTACAAGGTTAGACCATAAGGGTATTAAGTTAGAGTGGGTTACAGTTCCAGTGACAATGAACAGTTTTGTTCTTTATACATATTTACATAACTAGATATGGCCGCGGTTTCACCCGCGTTTATCGTTACTGCGCCGCCCCCGTGGGTTGTAGCGTGATGTTATATAGCTTATAGCCTTCATCGATAAATAGTCTATCCAACACTAAAAGAAATTTTCAATTTGAACCGTACCGAACCGAACTGAGATTAGCGCGTTCAACCAAACAAACAAACCAACTCTTCAGCTTTATAATATAAGTATAGATTTGAAGCCCATTTTCCCAAAGAAGTAGGTAAAAGTATATTACACCTGTACGGGATGTTTAGTTAGTAACTCCGCACACTATAATAAGATGTTGAAGTAGTAGAGAAAAGAATTATAACGTGAATAATTTATTTAAAGTATAAGTAGACAAGTTACAGTAAAAATAAGACTAATTCTTTCTCTTAATGCACTCGTAAAGTTAGTTTATATAATATGTTTGTTAACGTTCAACTGAGTCCATACATTTTGTTGTATCGCTAATTTATAGTAAGTAGCACACGATAAATGCTGAGCGCGCAGCTACACGCGCCTTGCAACTTGTCGTGTAGGCAGCAATGTACGGTAGTGAGACCGTACATATTACCGACCCCAAAAGGAAGAAAAGAGTTGTGCATTAAGAGTAAAGACGACAGCCTGTACAAAGCAAACAATAAAATCTACATAAAAAAAATTGATAGCTATAAAAAAATAGAGTATAAAACATTAAAATTCTAATAAAACGTAAATCTTGGGTTGTTTCTACGAGGGAGGTCAGGTTGCGTCTTCCCTGGTCTGCCACCGGCCTGGGATGTATGCGGCACTGCCGAAGTCAGTTCCATCGCGTTCGTTGGCTCCAAATTCGTTTGCTTCGTTCGATCAACAGATTCTATGTCTTGATAGGTAGGGTTATCATTAGGGTTTGTTGATTTGGCTTGCTGTTTTCGGCAGAATCTTTTTATAATCCATACTAAAGCGACTATGACGAATAACCCGAGTAGTATATAACAAATGCTGTATTGGTGAATATCATGACTGGATATATAATTTAACGGACGACTTTCTTGTTCCTCCTGCTGCTTGATTTGCCGATTAAGCTCATTTTGTTCAGGATCGACGGCCCATATAGCTTTCGGAGTACGTTGTATGGTCAAGCTTATGAGTTTATTCGCTGATGAATTCAGTGAAAATGGCAGTAGAGTAGGTGTAACTTGAATATTGCTTCTGTATGTGTTATGCGAATAAATAGTAAGTCCTTTAGATTGAACAATACAATTCTGTCCAAGCGTTATCAAATTCGTGTTTGTTATTGTATGTATAGTTATGTCATCGTCACATATTGTTTGAAACGAACATTGTCCGTAACAGCACGTGGTAAGCCAGCTGTTCGAAACATGTAACTTGATCCAGGCTTCAGTGCAAGGTGAGCGATATAGGTCGCATGCCGAAGTCGTGCGTTGACTTATCATTTTTGCTTCGCACGGCGAATTATTGTTATGTAACTCGAACACCGGCAGGACAGCGTTACACACAAAGCTATAAGCGATACCTTGTATGCACTGCTTTAAGTCTTCAGTATTTAAACTAATATATGATTTCTTCCTTAGGTTGATGGCTATATGTGTTGAAGTTGGTTTAATCGACTGTGGTGTCCCGTTGCGAATCATTGGTATCGGTATTATTTGATACAATATAAATTCTTCGTCACAGAGAAGTGGAATATGTATCTCATATAGAACATAGCTTTCAGTGGCTCGTGCCTTTACATATAGCATTTTATAGAGATCTTTGACCTCAAGTGCGTTATCAATAGGTAGCGACAAAGTTTTCGGCAACTTTCCTGCAATGTCGTTCAGCTGCCTAGCAAAGTTATCAGGCGTGAGAAGATGCATATCGATGGTTCCTTTATAAATTTGTGAGATCGAGTTGAAGATCATGTCTTGTACATTTCTGAGATTATTTAGGAGAAAATAAGCCATTACTGAGGTTGTGCCAAAGTAGCTGGCAGCCATCAATATTTGCATTTCATTTTCTACTTTCGTTAGACTTAAATTAGTTTTATTCATAAAAGTGTTAATGGAATCAAACTGCCGTTGAATATTGTCTCCATTTTTCTTCAATATTTCATTCTCAATTTTGATTATAGATGTCTGGTTTTTTGTAAGTTGAAGTAGGTATTTCTCGTTTTCTTGGATATTTCGAATATCGTCTTCATATTTGGCTGCAAAACGCTCATCTAGTACACCAAATAAGTTATTTGCTAAGTAGCCGATTCCGTTTATTAGACCACGTTTCCTTCGCATATGCATGTGTTTTTGCGGCAGTAACAGCATCTCGTTGTACTTGTCTAAGATATCCGTCTCATGTTGTAGTTGTTGAACAGTAGATTGGCAATAATTAGGGTCCAGCTTTTCACAAATACTGTTGACATGTTTCAAGTAGTTCTTGATTTGATATGTGCTTTGCCAATAAGTAGTTAGGTTATAGTACATCAAAAGAATCCATTCGTCATGAATCAGTTGTACTTTGCCGATTTCGTCATAGTAAATAGGGCGCTCTGGTTCCAACTCAGTAATACGGGTGGTGGATATATTGCTCAAACAACTTGCTCCCAGAATAAAAGTAAATATCATAGTTAATAGTGTTGCAAATGAAAACATAGGCCTTCTTTTTATACTGTTCGCTCTGGGTTTTGTCAGTGTATTTTCTTGACTGGTTTGCTCAGGTATTGGCAACTTATCTTCTATCGGCAGTGGTGATAGTTTGACAGTTGGGCGTTTTATTAAGCCCGTTTTTGTTCTAAGGGTGGCCACTCGTACTAAACCGTCTTTGCCGGGGTGAGTTTCCATAACCCGTCCCATTACCCATTTGCCGGGAGGAAGGTTCGTTTCTTTGATGAGTACGAGGTCATTTTGTTTGAGGTTATGCACTTCTTTGTTCCATTTGCAGCGAGTTTGAAGCATAGTCAAATAATCATTGGACCACGATTTCCAGAATTGGTCAAGCATGTGCTCTGTTAGCTGCCAACGTTTTCTCAAATCCATGTTCCTGTCATCGGGCTGCGGTTGAGGTAACGACAGCGTAGCACTGCCAGTAAGAAAGTGGCCTGGGGTGAGCGTGTTGTAGAATTCCTCTGGATCTTCTGTAAGCGGACATAGAGGTCTTGAATTCATACAGGCTTCAATTTTTGCTAAAAGTGTGCTAAGCTCTTCCCAGGTGAGTTTTTGTTCTCCCATGACTCGTCGTAGATGATGTTTCAAGGATTTCACGGCTGCTTCGTATATTCCACCCGCACTTGGCCAAGCGGGAGCATTGAAGTGCCACTGAACTTCCAATTTGGCGATCTCGTCAAAGAAGTCGGGAGAAAGTAGCTGTTTGAAATGCTGAAATTCTTCTTTCAGCACCTTTGATGCACCAACGAAGTTAGTACCGTTGTCAGAGTACATATGTGTAGGAGTTCCTCGCCTCGCACACATTCTTTGAAAGGCTGCAATGAAAGCTTCCGTGCTGAGTTCCGATACCAATTCGATATGCACGGCCTTAGTCACCATGCAAACAAATATTGCGATGTAAGCTTTTGAAGTCTTAACTCCTCGTCCCTTATTCAGCTTTACATCCACATAACCAGTAAAATCAACCCCAGTGTGGGTGAATGGGCGACTCGGTGTAATTCGTTGTTTCGGAAGGCTTGCCATAAGCTGGGCGTTGTCAGTTGTTCTAAACCTATGGCACCTTACACATTGACGTATTCTTGCTTTCACAGCCCGGTTGCCAGAAATTATCCAATACCGTTGTCGTATATAGGTAAGCGTCAGCCGGGCCCCTCCATGTAGTGTTATCATGTGTGCGTGGAGGATAAGCAGTTGGGTATAGCGACCAGAGTAGGGCACTATAGCTGGGTTCTTCATACTAGCAGGTAGATCCGAATACTGTAGTCTGCCGCCAACACGAATGATACTCATCTTATCTAGATAAGGTTTCAACTTGTAAATGCTACTTTTAGTTGACACCGAGTTGTTTTGTTTCAGTTGTTTATATTCTTGCTCAAACTCGACTTGCTGAACACACTTTAATATATATTCCGCTGATATTTTTAATTCATTTGTTGTTAAGTAAATTTCGCTAGGTCGTAATTTTTGTCGAAGTGATGCAATGTAGCGCAAAATCCAAGCGGTAATTCTTGTAACTCGAGTTAATGAACTATTGTTATTTAATAAGTTATAAATAAAATGTTCGGTTTTGTTAGCTTGCGTACTGCCGTTCGTGGGTTCAATTCTGCGCGCTATTTTCGTAGTGTAATAGCAATTCATGTTGTATGGCGTCTCCAATTCCTTAAAGTTTTTCAGGAATGCAGGTCCGTCCCACCATAAATCAAATTTCAGTATTTTACTAGGCAATAAACCTCGTGAAGCGCAGTCAGCGGGATTGGTGTCTGATCGCACGTAACGCCATTGTTGAGGGGGCATCACAGCTAATATTTTTGCGACTCTGTTAGATACATATCTTTCCCATTTCGACGTATCACCTTGAAGCCAAGCTAGTACCACCTTTGAGTCACACCAACCATAAGATGTAATCTCGAGTTCTGGTAGCGATTTATTTACTTTATCCATGAGTTTAGCGAGTAGGAGTGCTCCGCAAAGTTCCAGTCTAGGTAGTGTTGTTATTTGCGTAACTGGTACCACCCTTGTCTTTGACACTAGTATTGTGATTTTAGGATTTCCCTTTTCGTCAGTTACTCGTGTATATATGACGCATGAGCATGCTTTCTCGCTTGCATCGCAAAACCCATGTAGCTGTATGTTTTTCTGTGTACTGCCAATCCATCTGTTTACTTTCAAGTTTTTAGTTAAATGTAGTTCTTTACTTAGGTGGCACCATTCCTTTTGAATCTCAAGGGGTAGGTTAGCATCCCAACTACATTTAGTCATCCACACCCTTTGGAATAGTAGTTTGGCTAGCACAGTAATAGGTGCAAGCCAACCCAAAGGATCGTACAGTCTTGAAATTTGCGATAGTAAGTTTCTTTTAGTAAGACATTCCTTGCGAGTTGAGTCATCTAAATTCCAATTAAATATAAAGACGTCATTTTTCGGGTTCCAGCCTAAGCCCAAAGTTTTCGTTGCTTCGTCACTCTTAAAATCGAAAATGTTCTTTGATATTTGATCATTTGTCAAGTTTCGTAAAAGCTCGGGATTGTTGCTCGACCACTTGCGTAGATTCATTCCCCCTCCTTTTAGCAATCGTATAATGGAGGTTTGAATATCCTTGCCGTCTTCTATCGAGTTATTGCCGCTAATTAGGTCATCAACGAAGAAATGACTCGATAGAATTTCCGCAGCCTCGGGATGCTTGTAACCGTCGTCTAACGCCAATTGTTTCAGCGTTCGCATCGCCAGCCAAGGTGCACTTTTTGTACCATATGTCAATGTGCATAGTTGATACGTCTGCAGGTTGTCAGTTGGTTTGTTGCGCCATATAATGTTCTGGAGTGGTTGTTGTTCGGGATGTAACCATATGCAACGGTACATTTTTTCTATATCTGCAGTGTAGACATATTTATAACTACGCCACTGTATGATTAAGGCCTGAATGTCCTTTTGCAGATTAGGACCCTTTTCCATCACATCATTAAGACTACAGCCGCCGGTGGTTCTTTGCGACGCATTAAAGACGGCTCTTAACTTTGTTGTTGTTGAGTGTTCTCTCAGTACTCCGTGATGCGGTAAGAAATGTTGAAAATTTGATGTCGAGTTCGTAGGTTTCATATGACCTAATTCAATATATTCCTGTATGAAATCCTTGTACATTAATGCAAGTTTGGCATTTTTCTCAAATTTTCTTTCAAGCTGCATAAACTGAGAGATTGCAATTGGTTTCGATTTTCCCAGTTTTTCTTCATAACCCGGTACTAAAGGCATTTTCACGACATACTTTCCTTCGGAAGTCCTTTCGGTAGTTTTTTTGTAATAAGCCTCGCACCAGTCGTCCTTGGAAGAGTCTCCATCATTTTGTATAATATCCTCTGTCTCCCAAAACTTCTTCAAATCGTCAAGATCAACCACTGCTACATGGCAGTTGAAAGTTGTCAACTTGCCGCATAGAATCCAGCCGAGTTGTGTTTGCTGGGCTATCGGCATTTGAGTGTCCCCTTTAAGGACGCCTTCTAATAATACTTGAGAGTAGATGTCTGCTCCAAGTAGTAAATCCACGTTCCGTGATATATTGAAGTCAGGGTCGCCTAGTTTCAATCCCTGTATATGGGGCCAGTCGCTTTTTTCGAAAGATTTGATTGGTAAGTTGTTTGTAATTCGTTTAATGATTAGAGCGCTTGTTAGGAACGTAAAGTCAGTACAACACGATTTACACACCAACTCTAGCCGTCCCTTGCAGTCACCTGAAACTGTTCCTACGCCCGAAATTGTTGCGTTTAGCCTTTTTCTAGGTAGTTTCAGTCGTTGAGCTGCGTTTTCCGAAATTAGATTTATCTGAGACCCTTGGTCTAATAAGGCCCGCAAAGTTATGAAATCACCTTTCGAAGTTTTTACTTGAAGCTCGACTGTAGTTAGTAAAACTTCCGTCAGGTTGGGGTTCGACAGATGATATGTGCTATGTTGGTCAGTAGAAGATGCTGTTTGAAGATCACGTGTTTGAGAGCGTTGACCCGTATTGGCTGTGCTAAATCTTGAAGTTATTTTTTGCGTTGTGTAATGTAGTAACGTATGATGTGGTTTATTGCATTCTCTGCAAGTTTTGTTTGACGTGCATTCTGCATTATTATGTTTATACAAGCAGTTTTTGCACACTTGTAATTTCTTCACTGTGTCATTCCTATCACGTGTGTCCATGTCGTTGAACTTAGGACATTGCATAAGCACGTGAGGGCCTTTGCACAATAAACATTTACCAAATGATGTGTGATATATTCTTGAAAAAACATCTCTTTTGTTATTTTCCGATGTCTGTTTACTAGGACCTCCTTTTATCTTGTTATTAAAAGTCTGTTTTAGTTGATTCGAAAAATCCTTTTGATATCCTTTCGCTGCTTCTAATGCCATGAACTTTTTCTCCAAGAATGCAAGGAATTCTTCCAAATTAGGCACTTCTTTTTGGTTCTGTAGTTCGCGTGTATATTCTGATTGAGATGTCGTGTCTAATTTTTGTGCCATTAAGTATACAATAATCGGACCCGCACTTATTATATTAAGGCCGATGTTCTGCATGCTATTGATACATTCGTTAATCACATCATGCATTTTCTTAAGCACCGATGCGTTAGGGTGCTGAATTGTAGGTAAATGCATTAAGATATTCATTAAGTTGGTAAATTGCAGTCTTTTGTTATCATATCGCTGAGTGAGAATGTCCCAACAAGCTTCATAATTTTCTGCGCTGACTAAGTGTTGGACTAGTCTTTCAGCTTCTCCTTTCAGCTTAGATTTTAGATGCTGCATTTTCTGTGATTTTGAAAAAACTGTATTATTATGTATTGTTTCCAAAAACATCTCTTTGAATGTGAGCCACTGATTGTAGTTACCAGTGAACTCAGGTAATTGAATCCTTGGTGCTGATTTTTGATAATGAGCGTTGGCCCATATTTTTGTGTTTAGAGACCTTTTCATAATATCGTACTGGCGTTCTTTATTGGCAAACAAATCGTTGTATACTTCGTTTGAACCTTTCAAAATGGCTTCTAACTCCCAGTGACATTTTTCTACGAGTTCCCATTTGTTTTTCAGGACACCCAAATGATCTTCCAGTTCCCATTTCTCCGTTATGTTGTCAATATCAATTTTTGACATTGCTCGTTCCAGGGCTTTCAGGTGACATTCTTGACGCTCCAGGAGCTCCTTGGTTTTAGTGTCACTTCCCTGAGAATGTGGGATGACAACATCTGCTTGTTTTCCTTCTGACGCCAACAAACGTTGTAGGATGTCAATTCTTGTAGCATCATAAAGATGTTTTGTTTTATCGTAGATATTTCCTGTGAAATACTGGATTCCTTTGTCCTCCTTTTCCACGAGTTTTTGGTGTCTGCTCGTGAAGTCTTGCCAAAGATTTTCCAATGTTATCAATCTTTGAGTTAAGTATTCCTTGTTTTTCCGAGTCACACTGTCCTTTTCATAGTTACTACAAAGACGCTTAATTGACTCGAAAACTTCAGTCTGTGCAGTAATGTCACTCATTTTTGTGACTTTATGCTCGACTAGTTAGCTGGAATACGCTGTTGAAGATGCTGTAATGAACACGTAGTTGTGTCCCAGTTAGTTCCCTTGTTGCTTCGAACCACTCGCAGTTCACGTTGTAGCTCGGGCAATATGAGTAGTAGTAGTTGTAGTCTAGTAGTAGTTGATGTTCTTGGACGCAGTTGTTAGTGCTTGGTTCTTTAAAGGTGTCTGTTCAGGGCACTTGTACTTCCGCTACAGTATGCGCGCCTTCTCAACTTATCTGGTGGGATCCGCTTGTGGAAGGCCAGAAAAGCCGATTCGCTGTTATAGCAAGAAATACACTTACCCAAACAATTTAAACTCGAAGGACCATTTAATGTACGGGATGTTTAGTTAGTAACTCCGCACACTATAATAAGATGTTGAAGTAGTAGAGAAAAGAATTATAACGTGAATAATTTATTTAAAGTATAAGTAGACAAGTTACAGTAAAAATAAGACTAATTCTTTCTCTTAATGCACTCGTAAAGTTAGTTTATATAATATGTTTGTTAACGTTCAACTGAGTCCATACATTTTGTTGTATCGCTAATTTATAGTAAGTAGCACACGATAAATGCTGAGCGCGCAGCTACACGCGCCTTGCAACTTGTCGTGTAGGCAGCAATGTACGGTAGTGAGACCGTACAACACCCACATTTCGCCAGCAACCGTTTTAAGTCCTACGCAACAATGGGTAAGCCTGTTGCTGTCTACCGGGCATAATTACAGACTGCGTGCTACCACTGAGACTTTCTAGACAGAAAAAATATCTAACACTGAAATCAATCCTGGGATCTCAAACAAAAGTCGCATACATTACTGCTGCGCTGCTGAGACTGCCTCAGCATACTGATTTATTCATATATTAATTAATAAAATGCCAGTGTTATCTGTAATATTTATTGCTAGATTTAGCCCGCGGCTCCGCTAGCGTAAATGTAGATTATTTTAATTGCCTATTCTTCTTTTTTCTGGATGAAAGTTACCCTATATCCTTTTCTGTACCACTGATAATGAGTATGCAAAATTTCATTATAATCGAGAGTAGAGTAGTGAAGGCGTGAAAGCGTAACAAACCACGTAACTCACATTTACATTCATAATATTATTTAGGATTACAAAATGAAACAAGTTTGTAGGTATAGCAACTGTGTATAACCTTTTATAATGTTTAATCCAGGTTCTCGTTCCACGATGGCGCTATATCTGAGATATGTCCGGAAGAACAAGAAGAACACTGGGTGCTTAACTTCAAGAGAGCCATACTGGCGCTCTTCCAGAATACCATGAAACGATTCGACATCCACTTCAATGGTGTCGAGGTAAGCTATTACTAGTATAATAATTATTAATTACCCGAAATGTGTAATCTTAGGATGGGTATCAATATATAAAAACGAGTCGTTTCAACCACGAACAGTAAAATTCTGGCATATTTTTCACTAGCGAGTCGCCCCGGCCTCGCACGGGTAGTACAAAACCTTAACGAGTTATACACTTAAACCTTCCTCATGAATAATAATAAATATAATATAATAATATTCTATCACATACACACAACACCATCTAGCCCAAACTAAGCAGAGCTTGTATTATGGGTACTAGACAATAGATAAACATACATATATATACTTTATTTTTTTGTAAATACATACATATTATACATAGAAACACCCAGGCCAAGACAAACATCCATGTTCATGCACACAAATGTTTGACTTGTGCGGGAATCGAACCCGCGACCTCAGGCGTGCCAGTCAGTTACACGAACCACTACGCCATCGAGTCGTCAATAATCACTCTGTCTATTGGTGAAAACCGCATAAAAATCCGTTCAGTAGTTTTTGAGTTTATCGTGAATAGACAGACAGACGCAGACGCTGTAGATTTTATTTTAGAATATTGTTACGCCCAGTGACATCTCTCGGCATTGGGGGAAAGACTCGGCAGTTCCGTCTAATAATTTACACCGCCATCTATTGACATCTTACGGAACTGCGTAGTACGGTACGAGAATCTTAGAGAGAATGCTGGTACTTTCTCGAATCATCGTGCTGTTTACACGCCGAGTAGGGCGTTGCTGGAAAGCTCTAGAAGCGCTTTGCCCGCGTATAAATAGGGCGCACGCGCACCGCCGAGTCAGTTTTACAATCGTAAGCGATCAAGTGTTCATCAAAGCGAACGGAAGCGGAAATACTACGGAGTTTGAAGCAGTACAGTGAAACAGTGTGGTATAGTGTTTGTTGTGTTTTAAATTTAATTGTGTGTTTTAATAAAACGTGTTTTAGTCGGTAATATTGTTTATATTCTTATCCGTCGAACCCAGCACGTAACAATTGGTGTCAGAAGTAAGGTAAAAATATGCCAGTACTACCGAAGGAGGAAGTGGAAGGGGTGCGTACCAGGAACCAGCGCCAGCAAGATGTGGACCAGAGGCGCTTTGGAGACGCCCCCTCGCCGACGTCAGGTGAATCACGTGACTCCGCGCCTGCAGCGGAACCATCTAGTGCAGCTCACTCGCCGGTGAACCCCGACCTCGCGACTCTAATGGCGTTTATGCAGGAGCAGGCACGCCGCCAGGAGGAGCAGGCACGCCGCCAGGAGGAGCAGGCACGCCGCCTCGAGGAACAGCTGCAACGCGATAAGGAAGAGGGCATGCGCCGCCAGGAGGAGCAGGCACGCCGCCTCGAGGAACAGCTGCAACGCGATAAGGAAGAGGGCATGCGCCGCCAGGAGGAGCAGGCACGCCGCCAGGAGGAGCAGGCACGCCGCCTTGAGGAACAGCTGCAACGCGATAAGGAAGAGGGCATGCGCCGCCAGGAGGAGCAGGCACGCCGCCTCGAGGAACAGCTGCAACGCGATAAGGAGGAGGGTATGCACCGCCAGGAGGAGCAGCTGATGATGTTAAAAGACCTCAGCGCAACGGTTGGCAAGGAGATGAAGGAGGTGAAAGAGCAAGTCCAACGCCACGAAAGTCGCATCGCCGAGGTGGAGAAAACGATACGTGGGCTCAAGGCTGGCGATGGGATCGTGGCACCTGCGGTTGTGGCGTCTTCACCACGAGGCTTTAAAGTCCCACCATTCGACGGATCATCGTCATGGTCAGCCTATAAGATACAGTTCGAGGCCGTCATGAAATCGAACGGGTGGACACAAGAACAGGCTCTGACTGCTCTCACCTTGGGGCTTCGTGACCAGGCCTTGACTGTGTTAGAGGCGCTTGGTCAAGACATCACGTACGAAAAGCTGTTGGAGGCATTAGAAGCGAGATATGGCGACGCACATCTGGAACACGTGTTTCGCGCCCAGCTGAAAGACCGATCGCAACGTGTTGGTGAAACCTTGCAGCAGTGGGCCCTGGAGGTGGAGAAGCTGGTTCGAAAGGCGTACCAGTCCTCACCTGCGCTCATCGACGGAAACCTCGTTCAAGCTTTCACCGACGGGATCCGAGACATGGAGGTTAGGGCCGCAGTGAGACTCGGACATTTCAAAAACCTGAAGGACGCCCTAGCCCACGCTCTGGAAGTGGAAGCAGTACGACGGGATGATCGAGCTCACCGTATCAGGGAAGTGTCGACTTCGCCCCGGTGCTATAGCTGCGGTGAGAGAGGCCACATCAGGTTGAGCTGCCCGAAGCGAAGGAATCCACGCAGCAGTAACCAGTCGCCGGTAGAAGGAACACCTGATGTGCCTGCCGGGCAACAACAGCAGGGAAACGAGTAGACGCCAGGACTACGGGGCGGGTGCTGGCTGGTGATAGGAGAGCCCCAAGGATCTCGATCTCACAATCGTGTGACGGAAACAGCCTGATTATCGAAGGTGAAATTAACAGAATGCCGTGCAAGATGACATTGGACACTGGAGCTTCTCGGACAGTCGTCAGTTTCCGACTAGCAAGACGGTTCCTTGGGGACTACTACGGGAACCATGAATGTATACATCTAAGAACAGCTACCGGTCAGCACATAACCGTCCGAGGTGAGAAGGGGGTGGATATGAAACTAGGTAATAAAATTTACCGCCACAACGTCATCGTGGCTGACATAGTGGACGACTGCATCCTGGGTTTAGACTTCTTACGGAAGCATCACTGTGAGATCGACGTTAGTCAAGGAGTATTGAAGTGTGGCTCAGAAGAAGTATTCATGGAGGGCGCATCATCAGGCAAAGTGTACTGCCTGAAGAAAGTAGTACTTCGTCCGAGGTCGGAAACAATCATACCGGTTTGTCTACCAAGGAATTCTGATCAGGAAAATAGATGTGTAATTATAGAAGGCTTGGACAACGATGCTTCATGGAAGATTGCACGCACTCTGACTAGAAATACCAACGTTACATCGGTACGTGCACTGAACCCAAGCGACAAAGAACTGGTACTCAAGAAGGGCACGATATTGGGCACCTGTGAAGGAGCAGTTTGGATGCGTAGATGCCATGAACAGCCTTCCAACGCCAAAGTTCAAGGGGCAAGGTACGACGTATCTTCTCTCTTGAAGGACTGCCAGAATAACCTGTCGAGAGAAGAAAAGAACAAGGCTGAGACGATGTTAAACCGGTTTGCCGACATCTTCTCGACAAGTGATGCTGACATAGGCAAGACTGCCCTAGTTCAACACAAAATAAACACAGGAAATGAGGTACCGATCCGCCAGCGACCAAGACGTGCACCAGTGGCACGGGAACATGAAGTTGACACTATGATCGAGGATATGGTGAAAGAAGGTGTGATTGAGCCTTCGTCCAGTCCATGGTGTTCACCAGTGGTTTTGGTTAAGAAGAAGGATGGCAGCATGCGCTTCTGTGTGGACTATCGTCGGCTAAATGACATCACAAAGAAAGACAGTTACCCGTTGCCAAGGATTGACGACACTCTGGATACGCTAACGGGGATGAAGTGGTTTTCTACACTAGACCTAAAAAGTGGCTACTGGCAGGTCGAGATACATCCTCGAGATAAGGAGAAGACAGCATTCTCCACAGGCAAAGGATTGTGGCAATTTAACGTCATGCCCTTTGGATTGTGTAATGCCCCTGCCACTTTTGAGAGATTGATGGAACGGGTACTTACTGGATTGATTGGAGACGCCTGCCTGGTCTACTTGGACGATATTATCATAGTAGGACGCACCTTCGAGGATCACCTTCGCAACCTGGAACGCGTTCTCTCGAAGATTCGAGGAGCCAACCTGAAGTTAAGTCCAAAGAAATGCGCGTTGTTCAGGCGGCAAGTGAACTTCTTAGGACATGTGGTCTCCGAAGAAGGCATCCAAACGGACCCGGATAAGATCATTGCTGTCAAGGACTGGCCAGTTCCGGAGAACAAGACACAAGTCAGGGCATTTCTTGGTTTGTGTTCCTACTATCGACGGTTTGTAAGGAACTTTGCTGACATCGCCCGGCCTCTGCATAAGCTCACCGAGGATAAGATAAAGTTTTGCTGGAATGAGAGTTGTGACGTCGCATTTCAGAAGCTAAAGGAACATCTGTGTAATTCACCAATTCTAGGCTATCCCGACAATGAACATGAATTTGTAGTAGATACAGATGCCAGTAACACCGGCATTGGTGGCGTGTTATCTCAACGTAAGGGAGAGCATGAGGTTGTAATAGCGTACTTCAGCAAGGCCCTATCCAAACCTGAAAGGAACTACTGTGTCACACGAAGGGAACTTCTAGCTGTCGTAAAGACATTGCAGCACTTCAGTAAATACTTGTTGGGACGGAAATTTCACCTGCGAACTGACCACGCTGCATTGAAATGGCTACTACAGTTTAAAGACCCAGAAGGACAGGTAGCAAGATGGATTGAACAACTACAGGAATTCGACTTCGTAATACAGCATCGTAGTGGCAAGTCACATGGTAATGCGGATGCCCTGTCACGTAGACCGTGTCCCGACCAGTGTAAGCACTGCGCCAGGCAAGAGGCTAAGCAGGAAGGACTAGTGAGGATGTTGAGGACGGATCTTAGCGAAGACTGGAAGGAAACTTTGCAGAGAACGCAACAAGAAGACAAAGACATAAGACCCATCCTCCAATGGAAGAAAACAGGTGTATCGAGACCTCACTGGAGTGAAGTTGCGGCAATGAGCCCTGCCACCAAGAGTTATTGGGCACAGTGGGAAAGCTTGGTTATCCAGGATGGAGTTCTGTGCCGGAAATGGGAGAATGCTCGAGGTGACAAATGTCATCTGCAAATGGTCGTGCCAAAGCTCAAGGTACCGGAAGTTTTACAACTCTATCATAATGGGAGTTCGGGAGGTCACATGGGAGTTAAGAGAACTCTGGTTAAGATCCGAGAACGATTTTATTGGATCCATTGTCGAGAAGACGTTGAGGAATGGTGCCGTAAATGCACGAGTTGTGCTGCCGTGAAGGGGCCACACACTCGCAGCAGGGGTGCATTGAAGGTGTACAATGTTGGAGCCCCGTGGGAACGTATAGCTTTAGATGTTGCCGGACCGTTTCCTGAAAGCCAAAGTGGGAACAAGTACTTCTTGGTGGTCATGGATTACTTCACAAAGTGGCCGGAAGTGTTTGCGATTCCCAATCAAGAGGCATCTACGGTCGCCGACAAGCTAGTCCACGAAGTCTTTTGTCGTTTCGGGGTGCCCTTAGAGATACACAGTGACCAAGGTCGGAACTTCGAATCTGAAGTATTTAAGGAGACATGCCGGGTGATGGGTACCCACAAAACGAGAACGACCGCTTATCATCCGCAATCAGACGGCATGGTTGAACGATTTAACCAGTCTCTGGAAAGATATCTGGCAAAAGTTGTAGAAAGCAAACAAAGGGATTGGGACAAACACATTCAACCGTTTCTCCTGTCATACCGTAGTGCTGTTCACGAAAGCACATCAGTAACACCTGCTTTCGCTAACTTCGGAAGGGAACTACGATTACCTGCAGACTTGATCACCGGCATCCCACCTGAATCTCCACGCAGCATAACAGATTATGCGAATGATTTGCGCAACAGGATGAATGACGTATACGAGCACATCAGACAGACCGGTCAGCAGATGTCTGAAAGGATGAAGACCCGTTACGACCGGAAGGCGAACAATAAAGGCTTCGAGGAAGGATCGCTGGTGTGGTTACATAATCCGGTACGCAGCAAAGGAAAATCTCCTAAGTTGCAGGCAAAATGGGATGGCCCCTATCGCATAGTCACTAAGATGAATGACGTCACCTACCGGATCCAGAAAGGACCACGAGGTACTCCAAAGATCGTTCATGTGGATCGATTGGCACGCTACTACGGATCGAACAATGTTCGGGACGAACATGTCTAAGAGGGGGGCAGTGTTACGCCCAGTGACATCTCTCGGCATTGGGGGAAAGACTCGGCAGTTCCGTCTAATAATTTACACCGCCATCTATTGACATCTTACGGAACTGCGTAGTACGGTACGAGAATCTTAGAGAGAATGCTGGTACTTTCTCGAATCATCGTGCTGTTTACACGCCGAGTAGGGCGTTGCTGGAAAGCTCTAGAAGCGCTTTGCCCGCGTATAAATAGGGCGCACGCGCACCGCCGAGTCAGTTTTACAATCGTAAGCGATCAAGTGTTCATCAAAGCGAACGGAAGCGGAAATACTACGGAGTTTGAAGCAGTACAGTGAAACAGTGTGGTATAGTGTTTGTTGTGTTTTAAATTTAATTGTGTGTTTTAATAAAACGTGTTTTAGTCGGTAATATTGTTTATATTCTTATCCGTCGAACCCAGCACGTAACAATATGTTTAAAAAATGTACTGTGCTTAAGTAAAACGAGTCGTTTTTTGAATATTGTAATTGGTCATTAGTTCTTTAAGTGTTCGCCATTGGCACTGCCCCGAGTTTTATGGCTTTGATCCCCACACGGAAAAAAAATTGTTTGAACGCTTGTAAAGTAACTAATATAATAATAGTAATACTTTATTCAGTTTAGGTCGGGACAAATATGAACAACAATACTTTAAATAGGATACAATACTTTGGACGCCTGTACTAGCTTATACCTGTATCCCAGGCGATATGTGCTATTATAGTGTAGGTAATAGGATGAGCATTCTTAACAATATTTAACATATATATATTGTATTTAATAAGTTACTATTATAATGAAAATAATATTACTTATAATATAAAGAGAAATGGAACTTGTGACCTCATAGGCCCAGATCCTAAATTAAGAAACGAGTCGAGATACAAGCCGTTTTAACAACGGACAGTTTAATTTTGACACATATTGTATAGACCATATTAACTGTCTGTTGCTAAAGCGGCTTGTATCTTGAGATACGAACCGAGCCATATTGTACAGCAGTCGTATTCTCAACTTCATTTTTCCATTGAAGCTTCAGCAACCTCTCTACCATAGATTTATGTTTTACAGACAGATATACACGGAACCTGCAATGTGGACTACACAGTTCGTGGGCAAGAGAACACCAGCCTCATACTGGTGAAGAAGCGCGACCTCTCGCAATGTACCAACAGATATAAGTACATGTCTATACTGCAGACCGTCAGATATGACTTTCAAAGTGTAAGTATGATGCGTTACCGCTTTACATAGTGTATTGGTACAAATGTTTGCGACGTTTGGCTAAAGTAAAACCAAGCCTGTGTTTCTTTCATTGACTTCAATTGTTTTGAGTGATGTATAGCCAAAATACACAAATATTTGCCTTTAGAAATTGGTATTATACAAGGTTGCTATGATCCATGGGCATTAAAATGGACAGAGTATTCCATATGGGCTCAGTGTTAATTCGAAACGGTTAAAAACGAAAAATCGTATTATTTTGACGTATGTCGTAATCGTACTAATCCCACCCGTACTCTCAACACGTAACTGTATCACCTATATAGCCAGTTTCTGCGACATTATTATACACATATATATTGCTCATAAAAAACGGAAACATAACAATTATCCGTTCGTTCGTACCTATCTGTTTTGCTAGGATAAAATCGATTTTGCTAAATCTCTGTAGCTAAAAATCAGCGTATATAAAACGTTTTGCAACTAACAGTATTATAAACACAATTTTTTTAAAACACGAACCTCCGTCTTACCTGTAATTCCAGAAATTCCAAACATGGCCTGTATTAAAATCTGAGAGCAAATGTCGCATCACGATCGACCACCACATCTACAAGACGGTGAGCTGCCGCGAGCGGCACCTGTTCGAGCCCTTCTCCGGCAAGAACTCCGGCGCCATGACCACTGTCATACAGGACCTCGTGCTGGTCAACGAGATGAATAAGACTGACTATGAAATTGTGGAGACGCAGCCTAAAGGTGTGTATGTGTACATGTGCGTATGTAGGTATGAATATAAAAAAGGATCTCTTATGGTGTGACTTTGTCTGGCCGACCGTCTGGCTGTTTGCCACAACTGCTTATATCAGCAAGTCGCTGTCTTTGTGGTGCACTGGTAGTGAATGCGGCTGCTACGCAAAGGGTCTCGGCTTCGCATCCCGGTTCGAGCTAGCAAATTTTTACGTTTGCCTGTTATTAAATTCTCAATATTAGCCAACTTTCTAACGCCGGAAGTTGGCTGTGTTGCACTTCCCGTGCCACTGTGCACACGTAAACCCGTTGGTTGTGCGCCTGATATCTATATGATCGTATCAGATTGCTGTCCCATCGGGCTAATATGAGTGAGGGAATAGCTCACACACTTGAGCACTTAATATCATCTGCATAGATCGTCAATCTCTTGACTATCTATGCAGACCATGACCAAAATTTGGCCTCGTCAATTAGTGCTATCAATTTATTCAATATAATATAAAATTCATTGGCAATGAATTTTGTCAGTCCAATCACAATTAACGTTGTCAATTGTGGATTTCATTTCAATAGGGGCTAGTGTTCCTTTGGAAATATATTGTAAATTGATTTATTTAATGTACAAGACTTCACATGGAACAATTCATAATTAATCAGTTAATATACATTTACAGCATGGTCAATAATATCTAGAAGATCCAACCTACTACATCACCACGCCCCGTACGTCGGTGACGATACTGGAGGGCTCAAGTCTGCGAGGGACGTGCTCAAACTGTTGTGCATGTAAGTACACATGTATTGTATTCTAATGGATGTCCACTTCAAATGTAACATCGACCTATTTTTACCAGTGTAATGCCGTTTATCGTTGTTATAAATAAAAGTTATCGATATTTTGAATCAAAAATATCTGATATCTTAAAATAACTACTTTATTTTTATACATTAAATAAACTTGTATACTAGATTATAAATAGTACTTGTATAATTTAATAAGAAAAACTGCATTACTTAATAAAATCGTGCCTATATGTACAAATTATATATAATTATGGAAATGCTGCTAAATCTGATATATTTACGGCGTTTAACTGTACCTTGTATATCAATAAGTGTTTATAAATAAAATATCGTATAATTATATACCAATTATCTATATTACCAAATCGATCATATTATCATCATTTAATTTTACAGGGTAAAAGATACAACGACAGACAACCACGCATCCAACGTGGACGCAAAAATGGACAGCAGTTCAACCGTGGGTCTGTGGGGCCGCCTAGTTCGGTCCGCCCGACCATTGGACTATCCCGCCTTGTCGCAGCTTTTGGCACGAGCGCCTACTATCTGTAAAGCTGCTACGTAAGTATTATTACTAACTGAATAATTCACAGTAGCTCAAGATTGCACGTCATTATCATAGTAGTGTATTGACTCCACACAGACAAAGTTATCACAAATTAACAGATGGAGCTGTATACAATTACACCCTTCGCCTTATAATCTTAAATAGCACAAGCGAAGTTTACACAATGACCTACTATATACGGGTGGTCTGGTAATTAATGGATAATCTTGAAATGTCTTATAATAGAACTGATGGCCGTTCAGAAAAAAATATGAAAAGATCTATCCTAACTACTACCTGAGATATGTTTTTTTTTAATTACCATATTTAACTTTCTTGTACACTACGACCATAACTGAAAGAATTCCATCGGCTTTTTGTTGTTTTATTATTAAACACTAATTATATAGATAGACAGTCAAAAGTATGACTAGCTATTGCACTTTTTTAATATTCTTTTTATTTTCATATTTTTTTCTGAACGGCCATCATTTCTACTACAAGTCATTTCAAGGTTATCCATTAATTACCGGACAACCTGGATATATATATGTACAAGTTGCCAGTTTTACCAAGCTGTGTTGAAAGCTAGCAGGTGCCTGTAACTTTTCCAAGTTACAGGCACCGAACCTGTTTGGAAGATCCTCCCTTTGTGTTGTAAAGTCGTTCGCCGCAGTATAATAAAAATACACCATCAAGCAAGCAACGCTTCTATAATTCAAAATTATATATATACATATATTATACTAGCTGTCCCGACAGACGTTGTCCTGTACAAACGAAAAAAAATATCCAAATCTAAACCATCCTCGAATCCACATGATAACACAATTTTTTTATCTAAATCGGTCCAGCTGTGTAGGAGGAGTTCAGTGACATACACACGTACAGTAGAATTATATATATAAAGATGAGACTTAAGGACAAATGTGTCGGGGTCGGCAACGCGTAAGTGATGCCTCTATTACGTGTTGCGAACGTTTTTAGGCTGCGGTAGCTGCTTACCATTAAGTAAAAATAAAACTTTAATCTCCAACGATTGCGTGTTTACAGCAAACACATCCTGGACGCCTTACCATACATCGCAAGCCCCGGATCCGTAGAACTCATCAAGGACATGATCATGAGAAACGCCGTCGACAAGGATACTAGACACGAGTGGCTCATGTCTATGGCTATGATACCCAGGTACTTAGTCTTTTATCCATTACATCAGTGTAGATATTTCCGTTGTTGCAATGTTTTTAAAGATCACCGCAACAGGAGATTTATTCCTAGCGCAGATGTATTTTTTTAGAAAATCAGAAATATCATATTTCTTTGAATAAATAGTTTTAGTTTCGAGTACAAACACAAAAGGAATTGAAAACAGCTTTAAAATATAATAATACAACGTTCTAATGCTACTTATAGGTAACGCAAGTAGCAGACGTAAGCTACTCGAGTTGGTTAAATGCGCGAGTCATTGATACGTGTTACATGTTTTACTCATTGTAGTTATAGATGCGGGTAATAAGTGCAGATTCGACTTTTTCCCTTTGGGTCGATTACCGAAGCATATATTTAATTACAATAAGATTTAATAACATCAGCGATAGCTCAGTGGGGAGACCAACAGACTGCAATTCAGAGGGTCTCGGCTACGAACCCACGTCGCGCACGTCTGATTTTCGAAAGTTATATGATTTTTCGAAATGGTGTGCGTATTGATTGACAATTATCGCCTGCTCCGTGCCTCGGAGAGCACGTTAAGCCGTCGGTCGCGGCTGCCATGAACATCTATGGCAATCGTTATTGGGAAAGTCAGTACCTTCTAATATCCTGACACTGGTCTAACCTTAGGGTATCGTTAGCCTTCGGGTTGCGCAGGTCAGGTGGCAGACGCTCCGTCTAAAAACTGATATCCAGTCAAATCCGGTTAGACTAGAAAAGCCGACCCAAGTGATTTGGGAATAATAAAGGCTAGGTAGACTAAAATACTTAATAACATCAAAAAATATATTCATTATTTAAGAAAATATTGTGTGATGTTTATAAAAAGAACTCGTAACTATTTATATATTAGGTTTGTTAACTCAATGTTTTATTATATTGTGTAACTTTTTGTAGGCCGAAGTATAAAATGTTGGACAGCATGCTGGAGTTACTGCGACAACAGAAGAACGACAAAGTGATCAGCTTTACAGCGTCTTCTATGGTGCATTCGTACTGCAAGCACAGCGGGAAAGAACGTATGTACTTATTTATTACATATATTTCTTACTCAATCTCGCGGAACCCGTAAACGTAGATGGATAAAACTTGGTACACAGAAATCTTATTAATATAATTTACTAGCTGACTCGCACAACATTGTCTGCTTCACATAAGAGAATTTTGCCCGTTTTTTGATTGATGCTCCGCTCCTAATGGTCGTAGCGTGATGTTATATAGCCTATAGCCTTCCTCGATAAATGGGCTATCCAACAATAAAATATTTTTTCAAATCGAAAAAGTAGGTCCTGAGATTAGCGCTTTCAACCAACCAAACAAACAAACTCTTCAGCTTTATTATATTATTAATATATTAGTATTAGTATAGATTAGATCCATAAATTAGTATTAGTTACATATAATTGTAGTTACCTAATTGAGATTATGATATTGACTACTTACAGTGCGCGAATGCTGCAAGGAAGAAACACCGTTGGCCCTTATGGAGGAGTTCCAAGTTATCGTCAAGGAAATCGCCAGTAAAGGAGTCATCAAAACCAGAGAAGACAGAAATAATGTAAGTACTGTCTAATTTACATGGATATATAAAGAATACAAAAATATTTTGCGCATTTGACAACAAGGAGTTAGTTACTAAAATGTTATATTTGTATTGAAATTAAATAAGACTTGTCGTAGTTCAACTGGAAAAAGAAAAGGTTTGAGAGTTTGGCAAAATTGTACTCTCCTTTCGATCGATCATGAGATTCGATTCCCGAATAAGGCATAGTGTTATTGAAGATTTCTGTTACTATACACCTCTGCCTGTGTATTCGGGGATAATATATGCGAGAGTCTATATATAATATTCCCAGAAAATTCTGCAAATGATTGAATTGCCACTCTTTCGCATTAGTGTTCAAACCTCATGTAGCGCTAGACTTTAGAAACATACAATTATTAATAAAATTAAAATACACCTCGATTTAGATCAATCGTTTGATGTGTATGTGTGGTGTAAAAAAAATGGTACTGTGTGGGATTCAAACCTACTCAGTATGGCCGAAGCGGTAAGGCGACCGCTTATCTGCTACGCTATCCGATATTGTATATTATATTTTGTTCATATATTTTCAGGTTATAATAGCAATCAAAGCGCTGGGCAACATAGGTGGCTTCAAACTGGAGTTCGCAGACGTACTGATGAACATAATAGGAGACAGCTACGTACCCGTGCCCGTCAGACTGGCGGCTGTGGACGCGTTCAGACGTACACCTTGCACTGAGACACGGTGAGTCAACAGCCTGATTTTTTTAAGTCTATATCTTTTTCCTGCCTTGTCAGCAACATTAGTTAAACATTAAATAATCTTATAAAAGTACTAGATTATGTCTGCGTCTTCGGTCGCGTTAGCCTAGATTTTATCAATAAATTTCTATCCCTCAAGAACAGTACTTTTTCTGGATGAAAGATAACCTATGTCCTTTTCAGTACCCCTGGCAACGAGTATGTAACATTTTATGGTGATCGGTCAAATAGTTAAGACGTGAAAGTGTAACAAATAAATAAAGAATCAAACAAACAAACTTAGATCTGCTTTTATAATATTAGTTCAGTATTTACTTTTAAAAATGTAAAAAATTATATCAAAAGGAATCAGATTCTAACAATATGCACTGACCCAATATTTTTATAACGCCACTGTATAAGGAACTACTTTTTTGGCGTCAGAGCGACGCGCTCATAATTGAAAAGTCGTTCTTTGGGTTTAATTGGGTTTGATACTAGTCGGACAAATCTCAATAACACGTGTAAAATTAACCGTTTTAATGATAACATTACATTTTTAATAATTTATTTCATTTGGCCACCAACATTTAGACTGCTACACAGAGGTCTCGTTTTTGATCCCATCGCACGCACCTCTGATTTTCAAAATAATTTGCGAATCAATTAGTTAATTATCACTTGCTTTAACGCTGAAGGAAAACATTGTACAGAAACCTGCATATCAAAGAAATTCCCAGTGTTCTCGAAGCTATGTTAAGTCAGGGCCAGCGTGGTGACCCTGATATGAGATCCGTGCCCTGCAGTGGGACAGTATCTAAACAAGCCTGATATTATGGATCTTTAATTAATTTGACCTAGGTTTAGTACATATGTCATATCAATTATTTAGTTAGAATTCATTTCCACTCACGTTAAAACATAATTTATTACAGTGAATACTTCTTGGAAACCTTCCGAGCAGACTACATGAACATAGAAGTAAGACTGGCGTCGTATCTTCAGGTGATGAAGTGCCCCGACTTAGGCACGTTACGGACGATATTCCATACGCTACGACATGAAGAGGTTAACCAAGGTGAACAGAACTGTTTCTTTATTTTTAATTAGCATCACATACCGACAAATAATACATTATGATAAACTGGTCCAATCAAAAGTGATCATGACCTTTAGTAGCAGAGAGAGAGAGCGAGAAGATTAAAAACGCAGATGGATGGTGACGAAATTAGATGATTTGCGAAACAAAGTAAATCTCGTAGAGTTCTGATAGTAACGTATGTTTATGCTACTTTTCTGGCTGCATCCGATCTATTACATATTCGATTCCTTATTTGGGTGAAGTGTTATTATAGTCGTAGCACAGAGTCTGGTTACATGTCAGATAGACAATAATCAGCTCAGAATTTATGACATTGTTCCTATACCTAATCTTTAAAAGACAATCTTCACAAACATCAATCTTCACAAACAATGGACACAAAGAACGATCAGACATGGAACAACCATTCATGCAATATTTGTCCCGTGTAGGGATCCCCCACAACCCTCGGCGCGGCGAGAACTTAAACCGCTGAGCCAGCCGTGCTGTACGTGGTGTAATAAGTAATAACATATCTATACACCCTTTTAGAAATAAGAAAATATAAATCTATGTACAAACTAATTCAATAGAATACAATAATATTATAAATTCGAATGTAACTCTGTCTGTCTGTCTGTCTGTTACTTTTTCACGGCTAAATCACTCAACCGATTTTGATGAAATTTGGTACAGATATAATTTAAAACCTGAGGAAAGACATAGGCTACTTTTTAATCATGGGTATAGGTACCACGCGGGCGGAGCCGCGTGCAAAAGCTAGTATTATATATTTTGAAATATTCTTATTACAGCAAAGACTTTCGTCTGGAGTCATCTGAAGAACCTGGGCGAGTCTTCTTTGCCATCGCGCGTGGAGATACAAGGTCTTCTCGCTGGCAACCAGATACCGCACCTCGAAGACAGTCCCGACTTCAGGATGTTCAGTCGAAACTATGAACAGAGCGTGTTCTTCGATCAGTATAATGCAGGTCTTTAATATATTTTTTCGTTGCAAGAAGCGCCTTTTAGAATATTAATAGTCCTGTTAATTAACCCTCCCACTGCTGAGATGTGCCATTTCTCATAGAGAAGGGTTGGGCCACCACGCTTACCCAGCGCACATTAGCAGTCTTCACAGTTCTTAGAGAATATTTTGTAGTACTCTTTGCAAGTAGACTTCACACGACTTTTCCCTTCACCATTAAACCCTTGAAGAATTCTTGTCTACTTGATGGGCACATAACTCAGTCAAAAGAAGTGTCAGAGGTGTGTGCCGTGGGATTGAACTTGCTAGCTCTGCATGGTAGTCCAATGTACAATCTACCACGGGGCTGTTATCCCATGCAGCTGTCACTTTTTTGGTGGTTAGCGTGATGGTAAGCTGTTGCCGCTGCTCATATATATAGATGTGTTCTCTTGGTATTACAAAAGCGACTCCCAAGAAACACACACCGCCTACCTTACCAAGCCGCTACCTACCGACCAAGCCGCTGCCTACCAACCAAATCGCTGCCTACCAGTAACTTAGATTATAATAATAATATATTCATCTTATGTATACTAGTAATGGACGTTGAAAGTCTGATACATACAAATTTGTAGCAGTATATCAAAAGAGCTTACGTGAAAGCAATAGCTATCACTCGAACAATTGTGCTTTGACTGAACAATAGAAAAACGATCCAATTCGTTTCTGAGTATTCAATTTTCGTCCGCTAGCAACATATCTGCTTCTTTTCTGTATATAATATCATTAGTCTTTACGCAGACTTCTATGATTTTCAACACAATTATTAATATCCCATTTCCTTCGCAGGTGGTAACTACGAAGCGAACGTAATATTCTCGCCCGACTCGTACATCCCGCGCTCAATGTCGCTCAATCTCACAGTCGACATGTTTGGAGAATCCATCAATCTTTTTGAGGTAAGTCGCTAATACTCAAATTTATGAACAGACAGGGTTTGAGTGGTCATGCCGCCAATATCATAAGGTCCCTGTTTAATATAAGATTTGCCAAGTTTGAACCTAGATTGGGCAAGGCATCTTACAATGCATAGAATCAAGAAACTGACTTTATGTAAACTATTTTAAAATTTCCTATTATTGATACATACATAGTCTCACGTCTGTATCCCCAAAAAGGCAGGAAGAAATGTATTGGCATATCGCTAGCATGAATTAGGTCTCACGTAAAAGCAAGCGAGCCTATTGTTTTTTAGAGTTCGAAAAAACTCTTATACAACAGCTTTGTCCGTCCGTCCGTCCGTCTCTCCGTTATACAACTTTCAACTCAAGAACCGTAAGAGCTAGAGACTCGTGGTCAACACCATTCGACTCAGCATAGTCGATAAACATCGACTATGCTGAGTCGAATGGTGTTAACCGCGAGTCTCTAGCTGTTACGGTTCTTGAGTTGAAAGTTTATTTATTTATTTGGACAACCAACAAGAACATACACCTTAAAAGCTAAGTTACAAAGTCTGTGGTATACAAGTATTGGTGCTGCCTTAATTACAGGTTGCCACGGAAAGCAAACGATAGTTGGGAGCATAAGGCTTCCCAGAACTAAAAAATAAAAACTTAAATTAACAATTTCTTACATATTTAGTATATACTAAAAGAACAAAACTTTATACTACTGTGTTATTGAATCTTAGCATAGTGATAATATTTTCTTTTTAAAAGTTGGTAAACTTAGACTAAATATATCAATATCCTTATTTTTACTAACAGAATTATATTCCGCTTGGAGCCTATTTATAGGAGAGACAAAGCCTAGGTTAGTTTTGGATCGCTTAGGTGTAAACAAGGAGTATCTAGACAGCCGTGGAAGTTTATGAGTGATTGTTATATTAAGTTTCTGTACCAGATGAGGACAATTTATATTACCATTGACTAATTTATGTAAAAACGATACATTTAAAATTTTACGGCGTTTTTTAAGTGATGTTATATTGAAATGAGTTAATCGGTTTGTGTAACTAGTTAGCTTCTTTGACAAGTTAAATTTATATGCTAAGTGGTACATAAATCTTTTTTGGACACGTTCAATTTTATTAGAATGAAAGTTGTATAGCAGACGGACGGACAAAGCTGTTGTATAAGAGTTTTTTCGAACTCTAAAAACGGTTGAAGTGCGAAGCGGACTCGCACACCAAGAGTTCCATACCATCGTACGAGATATAACATGATTGTTTTATTATTTGTTTTTGTATCTATATGTATCTTATGTGGGGGCCAGTCAGTGCAGACCGGGGACACTTCGACCCAGTGGGATTTTTTGTGTCGACACTTTCCCAATAACGACTGCCATAGATGTTCATGGCAGCCGGGACCGATGGCTTAACGTGCTCTCCGAGGCACGGAGCAGCCGATAATTGTCAATCAATACGCACATAATTTCGAAAAGTCATATAACTTCCGAAAGTCAGAGGTGCGCGACGTGGGTTCGAACCCGAGACCCACTGCATTGCAGTCTGTTGGTCTCCCCACTGAGCTATCGCTGCTCATTTGTTTATGTAACAGCAATATTAATACACACTCTGTAAAATTTTCAACTCACTATCTATTACGGTTTATAAGATATAATCTGCTGACAGGCAGACAGATGGACAGCGGCGGCTTAGTAATAGGCTGCCTAAATAGAAGAATATGTATTACGGTTCAACTTCGACCACTGATCTAATCTACCAGCGGTTGAGTAGATTATTATTATACTGATTGATGATAATCGCCATATATTCTTACCACTACAAATTTCTTCCAGATGAAAGTTCGTGCCGAAGGCTTTGAACGTTACTTCGAGACGTTCTTCGGCAACAACGGACCTCTGAACAAGAACAAGATGACGGAGAAACTGCACAACTTGCGAGTGTTCCGCTCTACCAACGAGGCGGACGAAGTTCGAGAGAAGGTCGACAATCTCGAATATAAAAATGAAGCTTTGAAACATAGGTATGTACCTACTTGCACACAGTAACATTGACTAGGGCGGCGATGGATTATCCTTTAGGCAAACTAGGCATATGCGTAGGGATGCGAGAGACGACAGTACTAGTGTCCTAGCCTGCCTAATCATTTTACAAAATATATGGCCGCCAAAAAGGCGCCTATGAGGTGCTAGCCTAAGGCAAGATTTTTATCTGCCTCTTGACTAAGGCTAGCTTCAAAATGAAGCTTGGCGAACATGGGGCTAATTCTCATGAAGTAGAACTAGACATGTGATGTCTCTCATGTATTCTAGAAGTCAGGTATCCATATAGGATAGTAATCATTATCCTTCAACAATTTAAATCTGTTGAAAAAATCATTAAAGGATTTTTGTGGAATTGCTGTATGGAATTGATTTTGAAGACACATGTGTGTCTAGCACAGCAGCAGCGATAGCCTAGGGGTAAACTGTTGGACTGCCACGCGATGTATCGGATTCGAACCCAAGACGCGCATCTCTGACTTTTCGATGTTATATGTTCGTTGTAAAAATTTATTATCGCTTGCTTTAACGGTGAAGAAAAACATCGTGAGGAAACCTGCATGTCTGAGAGTTCTCCATAATGTTTTTGAATATATGTGAAGTCTGCCAACCAGTACTAGGCAAGCGTGGTGGACTATAGCCTAACCCTTCTCACACTGAGAAGAGGCCCGTGCCCAGCCACGGCTGTACAGGGCTGATAGTATTATATTATATGTGTATCTAAAGTTCCTTCAATAGGATAAGCCTTATCCTATTTAGAATACCGAATTGTAACGGAACCGGCATCATTAGACTAAGATTTGTCACTAGCGTGATGATAAAATATATTTCGTCAGTTTATTCTATTGATCTAACCCAGCCCATAGCCTGATTTTATTTATTACCTTTTACGTCATTTAACCAAGTTTCGGCCTGCCTCGACTTCCAAGGCCATCTTAAAATTAATAAAAATAATTAAGATACTTTTTAATAAAATATTATTTATTTGATTTGACCTGGTATTCATCAACTGTTTAATTTACGTCGACGACCAATCGTAGCATATTTTAATTTGCCTCGCCAATATCTATGCGGGACCAATTCTTTTATTGTTATTCCGCAGGTTCCCTATGGCGGAGTTGGGTATCAAAGTGTTCGGCAACGAGATATCATACTGGAACGCGGAGGGAGATGACGAGATCATGAAATCATTGGCAAGGTTGAACCCGCAGCTTAGAGTGTTGGAGATATTATCTGGAAAGGTAAATAATTGTTGTTTGTGTGTGTTATTGTGAAACCATTCAAGCTCGATAAAGAATAGCTTATTTTTAACTACAGTGATTAACGGCTATATTATTAACCATTTATTTATTTAATGACCTACTAGGACTTAGCCTTAAGAAACTGAAAATGCACTTGTATTTACGCATACACTTGTACAATATAATATCTCTTTCGTCAGTCTCCGTTAAGATTAGACGCTACTGCCAAAATTCGGTCTGGAAGACATTATTATAATGTACGAGAATGTCATTGTTTGTATATATACTGTTTTTATGTACACTGTATTTTAAACTTCTTTTTTGGTCGTCTCGTACATAGCACTAAGGTTACTAGAGTAGTACATTGTAGTAAATTGACTAATAATATGTTACATTTTTATACAGGAAATCTCCTACAACAAAGCATCTCTGTTCCTCGACACGACGTTTTCCATACCAACCGGTTGTGGTCTTCCGATGAACATGAACCTAATGGGCACCAGCTACGTGAACACCAAGATGTCTGGCACAGTCACTGACAAGTATACGCAGACTGGCAATTTGGACTTTGAAGGGAAGCTGAGGCCCAGGTAAGATTATATTATCACTGAGTATAGTAAGGCCAATGAGTCAGAAGAAAGAATGTACCTAAACAAACGGTTAGCGATTCAGAACATTTTATATCCAAAATATCTACAGGTTCAATTTCACTATTTAGTACTTTGATTTTCAATATATTTGGTCAAAGTTTTTACTTGCATCCGTAAGTTATAAAAGTAATAATATTTAGTATTATAAATATAAATGAGTACAATTTAAAAAAATCGTTTTCTTTATTAGATATTTATAAGAATGACAAAAATAACGATAAAATAGACACAAACTATTTTTCATTATTATTTCATATTATATATATTATCAATTATCGGTAAATAGATCACATTCCAACCTGGAATGACAGTTCATTTTTATCTTATTATAACGATAATGTAGGCCTACTAACATATGCCTATTTCTAATGTTACATTATGAACATCACTTCACATTATATTTTTAATGAACATAAAATGTTCGCAAAGATATATTATTATGTATATTGTGACCCAACAGTAAGTCGGCTAAGACATCTGCTTTGCCCCACAATAATAGGACATGACACTGTAAAAACGAAAATATATTAGTCTCACTATATCTACATCAGTCTGTCTTACGTTTCAAATTGCGTATGCGGCTGAGCTATGTTGTCTCTGCAAGAGACGATATCTGAGCGCCACGCTGAACTTTATGCTCTAAAGTTTTGTACCATTAACAGTTTTTCTATGATTAAACCCCATATTTTGGTAAAGTATAATTAACATGTTTTGTTTTTTACAGTTATTAGTTAATTATTCGCTTTAGTCCAGGATTTGCGCGAGTGAATCAAAACATCATTTAAATTTGGTGCTTTTCTGTTTATTTTAAAAATAAGATATGTGTCATCCACAAATGAAGCAATGTCACAAAAATCTTGTCAGAAAAACGGCAAGCCGTAAATACGTACACTGTATACAGAAAGGGTTTTACAATTTAGCCCTGTGGCACGCCAATTGTGACTAGTAATCTAGACGATCTGGTCCCGTTGATATCAACGAGCTGTAGTGTATCGCTTAGGTAGGAATCAACTTAGTCAAGTGCAGTATCTCGGATGCCATAGTGCCTGAGTTTTCATAGCAGCGTATGATACGCAGTCAAAAGCTTTAGAGAGGTCATAAAATATGCCAATGACATCTTGTCATGCACAGAATATATGTTTTTAAAGCGTAACACCCACATGTATCGTAGAACCAAACACTGACTTATTTAATATTTTGTTAGACTTTAAACTATATATCATTTTTTGTTATAATATTATAACTTTACAAATAATATAGAACAGCGTCCAAAATTTAAAGAAAATAAAAAAAAAATATGTGATTGATTGTTCAGATAGTTTAAGATTGAGGCCGCACTGATACAGTAAAGCCCAACTATACCGTTGGTTACACACACAGGTACCGGTGGTTTATTTTGTATTGATTGATTGAAAGTATGAAACACGATCGCTCTAGATCGTAGTAGATATACTCATACGAACAATACAAAAGGTCCGCCACCGGTACCGCTCCACCTCCGCTGTGTATATGTAGTGGGTTAACAGCTACGCGAAATAAAATCATATCATTGTCTTACCCATCTACTGCGCGATTGCTGTCATATCTATACTAATATTATAAAGCTGAAGAGTTTGTTTGTTTGGTTGGTTGAACGCGCTAATCTCAGGAGCTACTGGTTCGAATTAAAAAAATATTTTATTGTTGGATAGCCTATTTACCGAAGAATGCTATAGGCCACATAACATCACGCTACGACCCACGGGGGCAGTAATCATAAACGCGAGTGAAACCGCAGCCACATTTAGTATTTTTATAAATTTGTTTTCACGTTGTCGCAGACGTGCAGTCTCAGCCTAAGTAGTAATTTCATTATTTCCAATGCGCTGAATGTTCATCTAAATCATTACCTAAAATTATGTGATCCATAGATGGATATATACTGAGCTTTATTTAATTTTCTGTCCGTTGAATGTTTGAAAATATTACTGCACCACAGAGATTATCCGATTCGGGATTTGTAACTTTTAATGGACAAATCTTTGATGATCTTAATTTTCCAGTGTGGCAGTAAATATAGCAGCAACAATGAGTGTGGACGGTGGTGGGTTAAGTTCGAGTGGTATCCGCGTGAACTGGCGCCTGTACACCGCCACCGCGGTGGAGGCGCGACTCAGCGTGCGCGGGCTCAACCTAGTGCGGCTGGATCTGTCGCTGCCTATCGACAAGCAGGAGATATTCGCTGCTAAGTGAGTATCACTTACATACACATCCGCGTGAACTGGCACCTGAAACCGCCACCGAGACTCTACACTGTTTAAATCCCAAGCAGTTTACTAAATCCAACAACGTCATCGCAACCAAAAAATTACGCTCCTACAGTTCCTTAAGGCTTTAGCGGTGAAGCAGGCTCCTAAAGGACGTGCCAAGTTAGCTGCGCGAGACCGCCAGTATTTCGCCTCTTGCATACAGCGACTTCCTTTTTAAATAACGCAATGATAATGTCTGTCATGATGCGAGCATCCATTAGGACTGGTAATTGCCTGCTATCAAATGATAGTATACAAAATCCTAACTCGCTTGTTCTTGGTGGGTTCGTCACTGGGCTTTATGAATAAGCTGGTAATAGACTGTTTTTCTTTTTCTTTAAATTACTGTTTTCCCGTATCCCCAGGTCAGAGTTGATAATCCTCCACGGCGACAAAGAGAAGCAGCAGCAAGGACTGAACAAGAACAGAATAGAACAGAACACGTGCAGTTGGTCCACGTTCGACAAAGCTATCGGTATTAAAATGTGCGCTTCTTATCAGGTAAGTCAATATACCTATCTGTTTTATATATCGCCAAAGGCTGCTGCTTTTAGCGATATATAAAACAGATAAAAGATGATGATGAAGAGATTTGTGTAATGTCTTCTGACATTACACCTATTTTTCGGCAACTATTAATTTTGGTTCCAAGTAGTAGAGGCGAGGCCATCGCCGATTTTTTTATACTACTCAAATATAAATATACCTAATTTGGTAGATGAATGTGTATTACATTAATTGCATCATTGTTTTATTACTTATTATGTCCTAAGAGCTGTCGCGCCGATTATCACATTGCCGGACTTGTGGTTAGACTCGTTAATTAGACAGTGGGGAGACACGTAGTTTGATTGCACATCACACACGCCTGGGTTTTCGAAAGGTTGCTTATGTAATTGCTCAATTCTTACATTCAATTTTTTTTTTTATATCTGTCTGTGTAATATTAATAACCAAACATACATCATACAATCATGTCAGTGTAGGTTGAAATTACGACAGTGTTTTCCTTCTGGCTTTATCCACGCATCATCTTATTCCAGTATATCTGCCATTTGATAATGTTTGCCTGGGAAAAGTCAAGCTGAAGCAATAATTATTGATTATTAATAAGAATTATCGTTTTCTAGTTCCCGAACATGACGAATCTCCGAAACGCACCGTACTTTCTAATGAGCGGTCCTGCCAAGTACATACTATCGTTGGAGAAGGCAGACCCAAGCGCCAACACGTACGCGTTCCAATACAAATGGCACAAGAACACTACCGACAACGTCATTAGCCTCTCCTTCGATACCCCGGACAGCAAAGTAAGTGAAACATAGAAATGAGAAATATTTAAGTACAATACATGAGAAAGACATAGACTTGTAGATATGATTGTACATCTCAAAATGTATAGATAGATGACATTTGTATTTCTCCAGTTTGTGTTTAAATCTGATGCCGAGAAAGGCGAAAGGCTATTCTGAACAGACGGTCATTGCGTCCACGGCAAAATAGATTCGATATTTGAATCTATACATTTTGTATTAAAAGCGCCCAACCTTAGTAACCAGACAAATAGTATTCAGAATTAATATATATTTATCATAAATGACTATCGAGTGGCCAAATAACATCTTTAATTTTTCTAAACGCCGTGACGCCTTACCGACTGCTACTGCAGCATTACTAATAATACATAGACTAACGCCCGTGTATCACGAAAGGACTACCCTTTTTATGACAAACAAAAGTACAAAAGTATTGTATGTTATGATGTACATTATTTACCTTTCGCTAGCTATATAGACTACTCTAGTGCACACATATGGAACACATTTTTGCTATGTGCTGCTTCTAAAAAATTTCTCAACAGAATTCCGTAAATAGTATAACCAACTTATGCTACGAGAGCAACGAGACAATCTTTTTATTCATATAAGTTCCCATTCATCAGATTACTACTAAGAATTTATATGACAAACCATTTAACATCACTATCCCCATCCAATTTATTACCAACATTACTATTCCAGGAAAAACGAATGATCAACGCGGTCCTAGCTTTATCAAACACTACAAGCTCAGCACTATTGCTCCTACAATCAGAAAAAAGCACGTTAGAAGCAAAGGCGATGTACCGCAACATGCCATATGATAAGTCTCTGTCAGCAAGTCTCGATGTGGACGGGAGGAAACAGTTCGATACCGTAATGTCGGTGAAAAGACATGATATCAAATACGGGTATGTGTGGATACCACACGCGTATTGGGTCGTCGATAATGAACGAGTTGCTGAATTGTCGGGTAAGTGTTGTTTTAGATGTGCGATAGAGAATAGAAACCGTTTCATCGTCTCTTTAAGTAGCTGGTATTGCATGCGCGAGATTAGGATATAACACACTGTCTCACTCAAACGCACTGTATCAATATGTAACAAAAAAAAATCTTATAAATTTTATTTATCCTTTTCGCCGTCGCTCTCCAATACAAAGCCATGACAACAATACAACAAAACTTATCATGTGTTATAAAATCGTTATTTGTATATTCGTATATGTATTCGTTTAATTATCCCCGAGAACGCTTAAATCCGCATTCGAATGCGTGCTCGTAATTTTTTTTAATCATTCTGTATTTATCCCGCTGCAAATCAAGTGTCACTGATATAATATGCCCCTTGACATAATTATATGCTTCAAGACCAAAAGCGACTACTAAGAATTTTCTAATAAAAAGATAAAACTTGAATTCGCAACAAATAACATACAATAATATTTATTCACCTATTATATAAAAAAAAATCGAAGATATTTGAAGTCACAACTAACCTGCACTAGGCCAGTGTGGTGGATTATGGCCTAACCCTTCTCACAATGAGAAGGGGCCTGTGCCCAGCAGTGGGACAGTTTAATACAAGACTGATATTATTATTTCATTTAAATGAAAACCTTATATACTTTATAGAAAATCATAACTTTACAAAACGTATACTTTCAGGCGTTATAAAAGTAAAAACTAAAGGCAGCGTTACCCAAAGCGACATAGAAGCGGAGTTCCAAACGAAACAGTTGGCCAGCCACCTCACGGGATACTACACCATCAACGGTCCCACACACGGGACAAAACTGCACTTCGACTACCAGTTTTACAAGAGCCCTAAGCAGACCATTAAACTTGAAGGGGTCTATAGTGAGAGGACTGGCGGATACAGGCATGATTTGTATGGAGACTTGTCAATGCAGTTCACTGCGTATCCTGGGTATAACTTCTATGCGGTACTGAGGAATATTGTAAGTATGGCTGTCTCTTTTTTCCATAATCATTATCCGTAATAACATTAAGAACACTATGAAATTGCTTTTTAGGTGAAGAAAATCGGTAACATTGGGTTTTTTATGCAAACTATTTGGGTAGTTTATTTTATTTTATTTACTTTAAACATTATGCATAAAACATTACATCGGTGGACTTAATGGCAAGGGTATTCTCTACCAGCCAACCGTAGGGTGATGCAGACATAAATTGAAGTAGGTGCATACTGTAGCATGGAACATACTTGTACATAATATATACATATCAATAAACATATTATATACTTAATCTAAATAAAATATATACTCATATATATATGTATGTATTCATATAGATATAGATACATGCATGCATACATACATACATATGTACATACATACGTATTATATTAATGATGAGACGAATCTGATAAACTGTCGAGGAGGAGAGCACGTACTTTTACCTTGAAAGTGTAACGGTTTGTGGACATCCTGACTTCATGAGGGAGCGCATTCCACAGTATAACAGACTGGACGAAGAAAGAAGAATGAAGGAAACCAGAAGTATGAGAGGGACAAAGTAAGAGGAGGTTATTGGAAGAAAGAAGATTTCTGCCATGATTAGAACTTTTCCAATACCTATGTATTGGAAAAGGTAGATTAAATAAGTGGTGGAGGTGAGGTTAGAACAGAAAATAATACTGTAAGGGCACGCAAACTACGGCGTTGACGAATGGGTGACTATTTTAAAGTGTATCTATAAGATGAAATATGGTCATATTTACGAAGATTATGGATGAATCGAATGCAGTTATTTAGAAGTTGGTCATATTTATTGAATAGATCTGCATTCAGGTCATAGTAACACACATCACCGTAGTCAATTAAAGGAATTGGATGGAGAGATTCGGCGGTAACTTTATGGTTTTTACGCAAACTATCTAATATTTTTAGTGGATACTCCGATATTGCTTGACTTAAGGCCAAGTAAGATTTGTCTTTGTGAAAAATAGTAACCAACATGTAATTATAACAAATTGAAGAAAGGAATTTGGAAAGACACTAACTTTGAATACAGATTATATAAAGTATAATTGATGTAAATAATAATAATTAAGCCTACACCCGAAATAAAATGTATTTTTTGTTTTCATTTTTGTTTCTAGCACTATGCCTTCGATTCTTAAGTGAGATAATTTCCGAAATACAAATTAATTTCAAAATACACCGGCACAAAATGGATAATTACGTTTGATTCGGTTTGATTAAGTATTAAAAACACATATATCTTGATTATTTTAAAAACCTAGCCACTCCCCTTTTCATTCAATATTTGCTCTTTTTTTATTGTATGTTAATATTATATTTCTCTAGAAAACCCAAAGTCACGTCGACATTGGCTTCAATGTTTCGTCGTCTCGTGACACCAAGCTGGACCCCGCGTTCATGTTCGGCTTCCAACGAGCCGAGCGCCTCACCGGCATGAAGCTAGACACACGGTTAACACTCAACAGACCCAGGCTCATCGATATGAGGTTCCAGTTTGAAGGAGTAAGTAATACTATACAGAATTAAATGAAAATACTAACAACCTTTATCCCATGTCTTCGTTACATCATACTTAAGAACTTTTATTCTACTATAATACAAAACTCAATACTTTTATTCAAAAAACATAAGTTAACAAATTTAAAAATTACATCCACCGCCTCCTTCGCCACGGTATGTTATTCGGTTACAACGTTACTTTCTTTTGTGACTTGTATGTTCTAGCAAAAAAATCAGATAATGGATTTCGAAAAGTTGTTATGTCAGGTATTAATCAATCACGGGTCATGAATATTTACAATTAACCCTGTATAACACTCGAATAAAATTTCGTTTTCTTCAAAATTACAATTTAGTATAATCCCTGTGACGTAGGGGCCTTACAAACGTTAAAATAAAGGCTACTATAAAAGCCCAGTTTTAGAATAACTTTGCTGATATCACAATTTTTGTCTTGGGGTTTCAATCCCCACACGAGATCAACAATCTCGGCGCACTGACAGTCGCAAGACGTCCGTGTGATCCACTGCGCTATTTGTGCATTTGACAGTCAGTAGAAAGTATAAATCTAAGGAAATAATACAGTTTACTGCTTTGTAAGGAATTAATTATGTTGGTGAACAAAATGCTCTTTATGAGTTAAAAATATTTAGTGTTCATATGTTGATACGAGTTTTGCTTCGATTCCAGTCATTGAACTATTGACGTTTATTTCAAATTTTGTCAATTAATAGCAGAACTAATACATAATATCAATTGTTGATATATTTTATTGTATAATCTTCATTCACTCCTTCCATAAGAAACTAGGAGAATTGGTGAAAATATATTTTTAACAAAAGGTGTGAGTCGATGACAAATTTGACTGCACGGATGGCGTAGTGGTTTAAGTGGTCGCCTCGTGACGCGTGGCGAGTGTTGTGGGTTCGAATCCCACACGAGGCAAAAAATTGTGTGATCCACAAATTCTTTGTGGAAAACATTTTTTACTAGTGCGGGCGTTGGCTCGTAGTAGAACTTTTTCTTTATAACAAAGTAATTACAACGACTTTGTTAAAAAAAAGTTTATTGTAAACTGTCATTGACGTTCCAATCTGACGGCTAATATAATACTCCATAAAGCATAATGCAGTACATTACAGTTGGAAGAGATGATATATCTACATTCTATATTTAAAGATTGGACCGAAGTACACAGCGCTAGCTCTTCTAAACTTCAACCCTAAGTCACGGGAGATCGTCCTCTCCGGCTACCTATTCTTCCCTCCCGGTACACAACTATACTTGGACGCAGAACTGAACATGACACTACCCACACTCCACCCCTGTGTCATCAAGACGAAGGTTCATGAAAAGCAGCCGAACGAGTTCCAGGTAAGAGTACTTTATATATCTATACATATAGATAAAATATTAATATCTGTGGATTAAAAAAGGTGATTGCCTTCAGCTCAGAGATAGGAAAACAGACAAAGGCACACGCTACGGAAACATAAACAGCCATTTTAAAGCTCCGTACTAAAATGCAAAAGGAAGCCTTTATTTTTGAATTTTGAACTTTGTCCCTTTATTTTTGGTTATCTGTATAGGTAGTTTGTATAAGACATTGGTCTAAATTTCTTTATCGTTTCGTTTTTTATTTAGGTGGTTTTAATGATAGGTTTTAAAATCAGCTATAATAAGAAAGCGTAATTTTAATAACATACAAAAAGATGTGTGTGGCCCATGAGGGGATCGAACCCGCGACCTTCGCGTTATTAGCACGACGCTCTAACCAACTGAGCTAATGGGCCGATGATATGCTTGTCAAAATTGGCGATCACATGTCATTATCCACAGAGCAGATAAGACTGACTGCCTTTATCATTCTATAATAATATAAATATGATAATAATATATTTTATATCTTAGTTTATAAAGCCATCAATAATTAGATATTTATTGAGTGATATTACAACGAATAAACATGTATAAATATTATATAATAACGACCAAAATTAATATCTATCCAGTCTTATAGCTTCTTGCTACTGAGAGTTTTGTAACAGAAAAGTCATTTACGTAAACTCATTTTTCTATATTACCAGTCGGAAATGTAAGCCTATTTTCGATAATATGCAAAATTAAGTCACTGATAAAGCGGTTCAACTTATACAGGAATTGTCTTTTTAGAAACGTAATTGTAAAGCTTATAAATGTATCTATTCCATCAGGTGAACGCTTTCGGCGTGTGGTTCACTGGTGTGGACTTCAACATAGACGCGTTATACCAGGATCAGTCGAAAACCAACATGGCATCGCACAGGTAACTTGTCTTTTTATTACATCAGTAACTGTTTAAAATAACATTCGAATGAAAAAGCCGCTTTTGTCAATTATTTTGTGACTTAGGCTCACGTATTTAGATTTACTGCCGGCTCGCCCGGTGAAGTAACTACTACTAACCTAACCTAACAAGCAACTGGTTTAAGAGTAGGGTTTTTTGCGTAGTAGCTTATATTTAATATTATATCACTACCTAAGGTTTCAAAATGCTTCAATTAGTGAGTAGTGTATGTATATACGCACAAGCAACATATAAGTTTATAAGGAACCTGGAATCGAATGGAGCATCATACGTCTAGCCCTGCCGGAACCACCTTACGAACTAGCGACGCGCGAAGCTACCATCTGTTTTTATAGTGGCACAATTTATACGCACGCACACACGCGTAAGGATTTCCGAGAATTGCCTCGTAAATGTTAGAATTTTGTTTACTTGTCGCTGATTGGTGTAAATTATTACTGTACACATTAATGCTAGCGATACTTGTAAGAACAATAAATGGGATATAAGAAGCCTAAAAAATTGTAAATATATTCTCAGTTGAATCAGTCTACGTGTTTCAATATAACCCCAGCTACGGACCTGGCTTATGCCTGCCGGCTGATCTATAACCCTAAAGGTTACCAGCTACGAACCTGGCTCATGCCCACCGGCTGTTAATATGTTAAAAGTGTTATAATTAATCATATTTAAGTTGACATTTTGAAGACTTGTTTCTACCATGTTAAAAAATACAAAACGTTATGAAGCTAAACTTAACATTTTTTAATTAAAATAACTGAAATTCAACCATAATTATTATTGAAAATATGATGAAAACGTAATGAACTTTCATTTTTCATAATTTTTCCTACTTTGTTATATTAATTTCTTGTATATTTGAGAGTACAACAATCTATTGACAAGCAGAGGAGACAAAAGTACTAAAATATTTTGCCTTTACCTATCTATGGAAAAACTAACAGTATCCAAACTCTTTTTATTGATAACACTGAAGTTTTTTAATGGCGAATAAACGAAAAAATCGATTGGCAGAGGAAAAAAATATTGAATTGTTTTCTTTGCCTTTCTATATATATACAGGAAAAAGCCCTGTACGTGTGTTTATAATAAAAAATAAATTTCTTCTTCTCTCTTAGCCTTTATTATTCCCAAGTCACTTGGGGTCGGCTTTTCTGGTCTAACCAGATTTGACTGGATATCAGTTTTTACACGGAGCGGCTGCCACCTGACCTCCGCAACCCGAAGGCTAACGATACCCTAAGGCTAGACCAGTGTCAGGATATTAGAGGGTACTGACTTTCCCAATAACGACTGCCAGAGATGTTCATGGCAGCCGGGACCAACGGCTTAACGTGCTCTCCGAGGCACGAAGCAGGCGATAATTGTCAATCAATACGCACATAATTTCGAAAAGTCATATAACTTCCGAAATGCAGAGGTGCGTGACATGGGTTCGAACCAGAGACCCTCTGCATTGCAGTCTGTTGGTCTCCCCACTGAGCTATCGCTGCTAACTAATAAAAAATAAATTTATTGTCTTTATATTTCCTAGACTAAAGGCTTTGATCAGCAGCAGCCACTTCAAGAACATAGCTATGGATGCAAGATTCACACAAGACAACAGACAGATCACTTTTATTGGACAGGTAATTATATTATAGAACCGTCACTTAGTAGGACAATAATATATTAAGCATATTAGGCGTTACTAAGCGTCATTTATTGTATATTTTTAGAGCAACGTTTTAACATGACAAACATAAATAGCTTAATAGGTAAAGAGACGACACAGTTCTTTTTGCAGTACATAAGTGAAGGGATCCATAATTTACAACGCTGTCCCAATATAGGTTAACAGAAACCTTCAACAACCTTTTGGAGAACTTTTACATATGGAAACTTCCTTTCTATTGTCCTTACCATAATATTGTTACGTGCTGGGTTCGAGGGATAAGAATGTAAACAATATTACCGACTAAAACACGTTTTATTCTAACACACAATTAAAATTAAAACACCACACACTACTAACTGCTTTAAACTCTGTGATATTTCCGCTTCCGTTTGCTCCGATGAATACTTGACCGCTTACGATTGTAAACTGACTTGGCGGTGCACTGCCTTGCCTTTTATACGTGAGTAAACGCGTTTCTGGAATTTTCTAGAAGCGCCATACCCAGCGTATGATAGTACGAGAAAGTTCTAGCGCTCTCTCTACTCTTCGCGTACTGACAAGCTACGTAGTAATAAATTATTAGAAGGAACTGCCGAGTCTTCCCCACAGTGCCGAGATATGGCACTAGCTGTAACAATATGCACATAAGCACTACAGTTAGTTTGCGTATTAAGTTGCGTGCTGTGCAATCGGATCCGAGACCTCTGTGTGGCAGTCTATCAGTCTCTATCTAGGCTGTAGTATACTCCAAAGGATTAAAAAGATAGATCTGCCCCCACCGTAATGAAAAAATGGTCACACTAAGAAGAGCGAGCACACCAACATTAAATAGAAAACGATGGTGTGCGATTTTCTATATAAGTGGGCATGACAACACTATGTTTATAATTCAGATATCACATTGACATTGTGTGTGCGATCACAACTTAACGTCCAGAAAGGTGACCATATTTAAACGTAGTAGAACACATTTATGATTTCAATATGTTTTCTACCCATATTTTGTATGTAAACAAATACTCTAAATGTTTCTCCAGGGAGAGTACAACGACGACAAATACCGTACTCTGATACGTTACATTCTGCTGTCGGAACAAAACTTCACGACGTACGCGGAGCTAGACATCAGTGGAAAGGCATACAGTGTCAACCTCGACGCGGATCTCAGTAACAACACCGTCGTCAATATGGACATACACTTTGATCAGTAAGTCACTGTTTTATGACATACTAGATTTTACTCGCGGTTCCGATCAATTACCTAAGTAAAGATTTTAAATAGTACATTTACTGAGTAAATACTTAAGCAATCAGTGAATGACTGAATGTGACGGTAAGGTGGTGTTCACATCGCAGTGCAATACTTTAAAGTACGTTTTTCCAGACTTTCAAGTACAGGTGCTTCGTTTATGGCTAATAGTCATTTTTTTTTTCACTATTCTTATTTGTGAAGGATTAATCCGTCAAACTACAAACGATTTTTATTTTAAACTGACGTACTTTAGAAATCGCTGCATTATTTTGGTGTATATCGTACTTTTTTTTTAACTTTGTTTTAAATTTTCACACTAAGTTCATTATTTTTTTATTTAGCACATATTTTGAAAGTTCCTTACCTCAGGAATCTCTCGTTACAATTTTATTCACATACTCTGGGACACCCTGTATATATAATGATAATTTCAATGGATCATGATAACACATAATTCACTAAAATGATATTACTATACCTATAAAATAAAAATTATTTAAAAATTAGTCAACATGTTTTGAGGATGTGCCTACAAAGAACTAGCTCGCTATATAATTGGCCCAATGTATAATTCTGTAATTTTAATTGATAGGTTATTAAATTTAAATAGCTTTACTCTCCTTTTTATTTAGAAGAGATTCTGTACAAAACAAATAGCTTCACAAACAACTTTTTACGTACCTGAGTTAATATTTTAAACATTTAAGGGGAACTTAGTTACTTAAGGGACTTTACAACCTCACAATTAACAAATACAAATTACACCCAGATTCAAAACAATTATTTATGGATAACACAAATAATCTTCCCGTGTACGATTCAAAACCACAACACTTGGTGAGGTGGCAGCGGCCAAGCGACCACTTGCTTACTACGCTATCCTTGCTATATATTCATAATTAATTATATTTATTAGAATTGTCGATTTTAAAACATAAAAATCAATGTTATGTATGCTATATTCTATTTATCACTTTACAGACTACGAGATCTCCACTTCTCCTACCAGCGCTGGGCTACCGCGGTACAGAAGCGTCTATCCGCCGCCTTCAACTGGGACATGAACCGGGATCCCTCGCAGAAAGTCAGCATTGACATACAACTGGACAACAAGGGCACATGGCATCATGCCGGACACGTATCACTCTACTACCCAGGAAGGATGCTTACGGGAGATGGAGAATTCCTCTTAAAAGGTAAATCAAACAAGGCAAACGGCTGTAATGCAATGGATAAGGATTGGTATTGCGATCTAGAAGTCGTGTGTTCGAATCTCACGCATTTCACTATTGAGGTGCAAAGCGTGTGATTCGAACACACGACCTAAAAATGAGTGGCCAAAAATTCTTGTGTTAGGAATACAAGCATTTATCTTAGCTGGAGCAAACAAGAATACTGGTAACTTACAAACTAAATTGCTAGTAACTATGTATAGAATTAAACATTTGCTTAAGCACAATGTATAATTAAATATTGGTACGACTGCTTCGATGGCGCAACAGTAATGAACGCGACTGCAGTGCATAAGCTCTTGGGTTGGATTCCTTCTTTGAGGTCATTGGCTTTTTGGTCAGCAAATTCTCCGTAGCAGCTCAAACTGTGCCTAAAAGTCGGCCATAGTTCCGCTCCTATTTACTTAGGACATAAAACTATACCTGACGAAATGTAGATGTAATACACTAATATCTTCGCTTTCGAGGTCTATGTACCCAAAAACTACTGAGCATAAAGACTTAATTTCGATGCCTGGGTATGGTAAAGTTGTATTTAGGGTTTTTGTCAAGAAATTCTCAGTACCAGTGTGGCATCTGGAAATGTTTCCGGTAGACGGCACTCGCCCTTCATGAAACCTAGGATTATTGCAGGGAATATGTTTGTCATTCGCCTTAGGATATCAGCGTGATATATGTATGTATGTACTAGCTGACAGACGTTCTGTTTTAGACGATAAGTTAAAATAGTAGTTAAGTTTTCTGAAATTACACAATTTTCTTAACTTTTCTTTCCGTAAGAACCTTTTACAAAGTATTAGAAAACTTTAAAAAAAGGTGAGCAAAATTGGTAAAGTTGTACTTAGTTATGGCGTCACCAACAGAAACAGGGATTCATTATAAATATACATATGTTGTCCCCAGACTGGTTCTGCCAATGGCACGTGCGCATGGGCTGGTCGAGCGACGCCAACATACTGTGGCGCGTCAAGATGTTCTCGGAGGCGCACGGCGAGACTGTGTACGCGCTACTGTCCAGCCTCAACACGCCCTTCGTGGGCTGGAGGGACACCAGCTTTAATGTTATGTAAGTTTTTATATAACTTTGAAGGGGCGGTAGCCCAATGGATAAGGCTTGCGATCGAGAGGTCGCGGATTCGAATCCCACCTATAGCACTACCGACGTGAACCCACTTCTAATACAAGCATTCTAGCTTAGCTGGAAGGGTTAACAAGAATACTAATAATTTGTAACCCTAATTGCTAGTAAACTATTTAACAGAAATAAACTATACTAGGGACCCGCCTCGTCTTCGCACTGATAGTACAAAACCTTAACAAATTTAACACCTGAACCTTTCTCCTGAATCACTCTTGGTGAAAATTGCATGAAAATCCGTTCAGTAGTTTTTGAGTTTATCGCGAATTGACAGACAGACGCGGTGGGGGACTTGGTTTTCTAATATGTTGTGATATGCGTCGGCGTCGATGGCGTAGTGGTTAGTGTAACCGACTGCCACGCCTGAGTTCGATTTCGATTCCCGCACAAGTCAAACATTTGTGTGCATGTACATGGATGTTTGTCTTGGTCTACGTCTCTATAATACAAAGTTCTTGAAGGTAAATGGATATATCTGAGATAGCAGGTTATTCACATTATTGTCTTTAGATTACGATGGTTATCTTGTATTTTGAACTAAAGAACATTGCAATTATAAGAAGTTTTGTATTCAATAAAACAAATACTGCAAGATTATCAATTTGATACGAAAACAAAGTAGGTTTAAAAATAATATTTTTTGTGTGGTCGTTCTGAAAGCATATTCGTAGCAGGAATTTTAAAAAATCTTCGCCTATTTAATTCGCTCATTTTAATCATTTAGAATATTTTATTAAAAGCTTTCGTATGAAACCATGAGAAACTTAACTGAATTATAATTTAAATACTTTTTGCTTAGACAATAATTTTCTATAATTTATTTTGGTAAAAATTTAATTTCTTAATGACAATCATATTTAATTTTACAATCATACAAAAGAAATTTAAAACCTATTTGACCAACACCGAACATTTTAAACATCAACTATTTATCTTTAGACATATCTTCTACAGAATTACCTTCCAAAACCTCATGCAGGTATACTAAAAGATATTTTTGCCTCCAGGTGGCGTTACCACGATAACCTACAAGCTATAAACGGTAGCATGAATTGGCAAGAAGACCACCTGGCCTTCATGCTTCTAGCAGACTACCTGTTTAAGACCAACGAGTTCTACGGAGAGATCAACGCTGTAGTCAACTCTACCATACCGACGCTGCCCAAAGCAGCCGCCATCGCTAAACACAGAGTTATTTGGAAGAAGAGTGCTGATACCTTACTTAGTTTCCAAGTAAGATTCAAAAGCTTTACTTTTTGCAATGGGTTATTCTGATCAGTTACAATACAGGTGACTTGGGTATGCAACCCAGGTGCGCCAAGCCAGCTATACCGTATATTTAGTCTTCTTTCATTTCTTTCTTTGACCTTCTCTATTCTGCACTTATCATGTTGCCTATGCATATCGACAAACGTAAACAGCGGTATAAATCGCTCAGAGAATAGTGTTTATTATAATACAGTAGCCTACCTCCGAAGATAGGGAGGCGAAAAGGAGTTGGAAACCAATACTGCAAATGGAGCATCGATGGCTCAAGAATCTAGCGCTTGCACTCACTGATCGTTAAACGATTAGTGAGGTTAAGCAACGTTGTGTGCGGTCAGTCTATAGATGTGTGACCGCTTAGTGGTATTTCATCTGAGCGTCTCCGTGCTTCGGAGGGCACGTAAAAAGTCGGTCCCGGTTGTTGTCAAATTGACAGCAATCGTTAAGCCATGTCAGAGGCCTACGGGCGGCTTGAACAACTCTTGACAACAGGTTGGCCACTAGCCACACGAAAAGAAGAAAAGAAGGAGAAGAAGGCTCAAGAATCCTGTGTATACTATAATCTGAGATTATAACGAGGGGACTGACTATAAGTTAATACCAACGACCATGACTACACGGCTGTCGTAGTGGTTTAAGGGCTCGCCATTGCCACTGCACGGAGTGTTGTGGGTTCGAATCCTACACAGAACAAAAAGGAGGTATGCGAATTACGGCCCTAGTGGACAAGAATATAATATTTTGTAAATTTGTTTCATAATATTTTATTTATCGCCATCTATTTCTTTTAACGGAACTTAGCGGCAAAAATAAATTTTCGGAAAACCATTGCTGCTAGGCACGCCATTGCCAGTGATGAAAATTTATTTTTTACAAAAAGTAAAATTAATTTATAAAATCCAATAATAATTCATTATTTTTAAATCCCGGTATTTAAATCGGTAAACCGACATTTTAGAGGTGGTATTACCACTCTAGTTACATGCTTCCTCAAAGTTCAGGTAAATATGCACTGTATTATCCGATCTCTGCTAATAACTTATAGTCCTATGATTATAACATAATTGGAATGTGTATATTCGTAAGTTAATCTGTTTATGTATGTTAACAGTACAACGAAGACGGCCGACTAATGATTAACTCTTCGTGGACGCTTGACAGAGGACATAGAGAAAGCAACATTACCGGCAGAGTCACTCTGATCACGCCCTTCCAGGTTTGTATTGACGACACACACACGGTGATATATTTAACACATTGAATGCCATATAGATAACTAGATTTCGCCCGCATCTTCGCTCGCGTCAATGTCAATAATTTTCTATCCTTCGAGGACCGTACTTAATGAATGGTACTCCAAGTCTTTTTATATTTATTACCCCTTACAATGTATATGCGGAATTTTATGATGATTGGTCGAGTAGTTAAGGCGTGAAAGCGTAACAAACTCACATTCGCATTTATAATATTAGTTAGGACTAGTTATGATAAGGTTTTTTTTTACAAAATCATGTCAAAGTCAATCCCACCATATATTTTTCTATATATTTATACTAAAATAATAGCATAGGCTAACTATAACCATAAATGACTTTTTGACGTTATTACTTTTAAAGAGAAAATACATCTTTACTTGTAGAACTTGATTTTATAATTAAGCTATGTTTCTAGGGCTACAAGAAAGGTTTCCTGCGCACTGAGTTTGTGCTCGGCCACAAGCGAGACATCAAGGGCATTACGTACCTGGATCTAGAAGAGAAAGTCCTTAAGATATATGTTAACGGTACGTATTTCTTGTTACATATCTAAATAAAATATTATGTATTTATTTTAAAACATAATTTCATCAACATGAGCTGTACGTATAATCGGCATCTATCGAACGTTTCGATCTGATTTTAACCTACTTGCAAACCTCCAAATATTCTGTGCAAATAATTACGCCTCTCTCTTGGACAGGAATGCAGCAACTAAGACAAAAGCCACAGTTTTAGCCTACCCGCTTGCATATATATATGTATATTGCTTCATTCAATCTTATTACAAAAACATGAATATTTTTGATGCGAAATGAATTTAATAATTTCGATGTCCCTAATTAATAAAACATTATTATAAAGTTCGGGTAATGCCTACACTAAACTTACCTTAACTATCATAAAATGTTAAATAGGTTTCATGAAAATTGCTAAATTTCACCACATAGTTCGCTATGCTTTTAACGTTAAATAATAAAGTATATCTTTTTGTTTCACTGAAATATATTTAAGTCTTTTATTTGTTCTAAATCTAAATTATTATGAAAGATTTAAATTATACTCTAAATCCGTCTATATGTTGATACACCTCAGGTCACATGCGTCGTATAACAAACTGCATGTTAGTGGTGAACGTGACGAGCCCCATGATCGAGTTCCCGCAGATGACGGCGCGCTTCGGCTTCGTCGAGGCGGACAGACATCTCGTCGCTATGGTCGTCACTTCTAACTCTACCACTGGTAAAATAGTATTATTTTATACTTTTTAAATCGTTTTCTTGCAATTACCGTCTATAGCTTGGAGGCAGACCGTTGGACTGCCACGCAGAGGTCTCGAGTTCGATCCTAAGGATCCTAAGCGCGCATATTCTCCAGAACGTTCTGAAGGAATGTGAAGTCTGTGTTAAGCTTGCGCCTGTACCCGGGGCGCGCCGGAGCTCGGCCACAGCGGCAGCGCGTTACGGTTTTGTCGCGCCTTGTAGCCATTTTTGTGCCTTACTAATTTAGTCTCACAATATATAAATAATAAATAATAATATATTGAGTAACGTGTAAATATTTAATCTGTTGTCTGTTACTGTACCTAATTATTAAAAAATAATAAAATTACAATTTTGTGGTAGTCTCATTGCTCGCCCTAACAGTCTGCCAACCCACACTGAGCCAGCGTGGTAGACTATTTTTTTTTTTTAACGTGGGGGAATGCTTGATGCATACCCCTCCTCGGGGGCGGGCGGAGGGGTTATGTCGGACTCGCCGGGGTAAAAGAAAGATGTTAAGAAGAAAATGTACCTCCCGGAATACCGACTAAACCTACCACGGTGTTCCTCGACAAAACCACTATCGACGGGGCCGCGCGAATCACTTTCGCATGCGATCGCGACCCCGCCGAGGATTCGGCCCGCCGTATGAAACGGCAGGCCACTACGCAAAAGACCTACCCAAAGGCACTTCTCACAATAATATCCCTACTGTCCCCCCTAGAGGGGAGACGGACTCGAAACAACAGAGGCGCGCGTGGGAACACGCACGCCGCCTCTCGGACCTGGTGCTGAACGGATGGCGGGCAGGCCCACAAAGCCCGCCACCCCCAGGTCAAACCTCAGGGTGGCTGGAGGTCGTCCCGCGCCCTCCGGCGCCCGGCTCTGCGGTTGGGGAGAGGGTTCAAACGCTCCCTCTCCCGCTCCGCCGCCTCCTTGATGGAAATGACTTCCTCACAAAAGGAGGCGACGGCGTTCCACGACCTCTCGCTCCGGACCATAGACTGAACTACAGCCGGAAGCGAGAGGGCAACCAATCCGACTGCCGCGATCAATTCACGGCGCTGCGATGCCCAGGCGGGGCAAACCGCCAAAGTGTGCAGCGCCGTGTCCTCAACTACGTCGCGGCAGTCGCCGCAGTGGTGACAACCGGGCGTCTCTTGCCGGCGTATACGACACAGGAACTGGCCAAAACAACCGTGGCCAGTCATTACCTGTGTCAGCCGGAAGGTGAGGGTGCCATGGCGCCTCTCCAGCCACTCCTCAAACACGGGACTTACCGCCACGATCGTGGCGTGCCCGGTGGTAGACTATAGCCTATCCCTTCTCAGATCACTGGCTCGCGTCCAGCAGTGCGACAGCTAAATGCAGGGCTGATATTGTTACATATTATTTATTTTTAAAAATTGGGTCGCTTTACCTTTTGTCTGCCAAAATATTAGGGTCAGTGTAAACCATTTTGCGTCGCTTCGTTATACGGATAATAGACCTATAGTAAATATATCGATCGATAGATAGACATATTCTGCTATAATATATATTTGTTATTGTAATTCTATCTATCAGGTTGATTGAATATCATAAGACAAGAACATGTATCATAACCAGTGATCGGAGTAGGTAGATTGATTTTTGGTACTTGTATCATAAATGCACACAGAAAGAATAACATGGATAAGCCATTTTCCCGGCAAGTAATTCCGGTATTTCCGGATTCAATTAAATATTGTTAATGTTGGTAGTGATATTATTCCTACTCAATTCAAAATTTAAAGGAAGGTATCAAAACTAAATTAATTCATTATTTATCTGTTGAATAATAAAAACAATCGAATTCCGATCGAAGCTTTAATTTTTATTTTTTTATTTTTAGCCTTTTATGGCTAGAACTTTTATAGATAGACATAAATTGTTGCACTTAAATTTAAATATTTTCATAGGGGTCATGGTAATTTGCATTAGGGGTAGAATACATGACGGGGCCCCATAGAGGGCCAATGCCTGCTGGGGTCGTGAGACTGTTCTAAGGATGCACCACGACTCTGAAACGTAAAGGGCATACGAAGGAACAGGTCAGTTTAGTCAGATTTTAGGACCAAAAAAAAGGGGTAGAATAAAGAAAAAAGATAAAAATCAACATTGTTTATTGTTAAATATGTACATTTTACATTTATTCACATTTTTAATCCTCATCGATTACAATGTCAGCATCCTGGTAATCCTGATCTTTACAATTAAAATATATAACTATGAGTTTCTCTATATTTTCTATTTTCAACCTATTTCTTTTAACATCTAAAGTCCATTTATAAATGGAAAAAGACCGTTCTACATCTGACGATGTCAAAGGAGCAAATTTTAAAAAAGGTATTAAATTATGTGCTTCATTTTTTTCAATGGCCTCACTATATTCTCTAAGTGTGTCTAAATCTGGGTTTCGTTCCATAACACGTTCTATTTTATTTTTTATATTTTCTGAATTGCACTGTTTTATAGCATCTCTGACGTTGTCAAATGCTAAAAGTGAATCTGTCAACGATAAATTATGCTTTTGCAATTCTTTTAAAGACAAATGAATTATAAAATAATTGTCTTTAATGTAATTTAAATCTTCTTTTAAATTTTCTTTTTCTATAATATTTTTTGCCTCTCGAATAGATACCGCATCAGAGCTGCTTAAACAAGATAATACTTCTTTTATTTTTTCAAAGTTTTGAGCGTAATAAAATGCTGCCTCTAACCAAGTGCCCCATCTTGTAACAACTGGTTGGGGAGGTAGCGGCAAATCTGGATATTTTTCTTTTAAAATTTTGACTCTACTTGGGGCTTTCAAAAATACCTTTTTAACATTTGCTATTAAAATGTTAACATCGTGATATTCTAACCTAATTTGCTCAGATACGCGATGAAGAGAGTGCGCCAAACATGTTACGTGCTTCATTTCAGGTAAGTATTGTTTTAAATTTCGTCCTGCAGACAGCATATATGCAACGCTATCAGTGCAGAGGACAAGAATGTTACCTACCTTCGATTCAAAAGAATCTTCCCAAAAGTTTTCCAAACATTCTAACACAAATTGCGTGATTGTTTGTCCATTAACTACAGTTAGCATTTTACATGCTACCAAATAAGGTCTAGTCAAATTGCTAGGATGTAATGGTTTTATTAAAAAATTGACTATATAGCGACCTAAAAAGTCTGTCGTTTCATCTAATGATATCCATAGTTTCTCATTTTTATAATTTTGCCGAATCGAATTGATTTTATTCTTAAAAAACTTGTCCAAGTAAACTTTCCGTAACTGTGATTCATCTGGCAGAGTACGATTAGTACACGTACAACAACAGGTACTACACATATATTTTTTAAAGAAATCTTGAAAAGTAGTATTTTTCATCTGAGACCACGGAATATTGCACAAAATGAGAAATTTTATAAGATCGAAATAAAATTCCTCTTCGGGCCGCTTAAACTTTCCCTGGTGTACTGCTCCTTCGATATGTCTTTTAACGTTTCCTTTATTTATGGTTTTCAAATGGCTTTCACATTTTGAACAGTATATTGTACCACTAGCGTGATCGTAAAGTAGTTCGGGATGACCGGATATCCATTTTTCTACAGTTTCAGCCTTGACGTTTGCCATATCTGAACTTTGTTTTAGAGATGGAACCTCGTATATATCACCTAAAACAAAGACATGAAAAAATTACATTTTATTTAGTTTATTTAGCTTACTCCGTTTGTTTTATTTTTCGTGGATCAAATTTAGTCATTGAAATTTCACCCTCTTCCTGTCAACCGATTGATCTAAAATTTGGTATTCGCCTTTGATTCTGGTGACAAAACAATTATGCATATTCAATATTATTGTCAATCCAAAATGGCTGCCGCTACAAAATGGCGGACAACTTATTTTTTTTTTCAATCCCATCAATATGGGTATCAAATGAAAGGGCTTGTTACGTAGAATATTTTGTAGAGAAGTATATAAGGCCTATAGTAATTTATTTTACCAATACATTGCAAGAGGACACAGGGCATTCAAATTATATACGGATTCCAGTAAAATGTCGGTTAATAGTGGAGTTAGCTGAATTGCGACTACATTACTAGAATATCATAATTTTGTTTCGCACTAAGCTCACTGGTTCATACTCTATTAAATATTTAACAATATTAAGACTCATGGTATGTTCAGCAGGTTAAGCGAACAAACACAATACTAAAAATATTCTTATAGTACATCCAAACATGCTTTATACTCCTTGTAACTAGTAAAATATTACTTACCAAAGCTTGGTTTAAATATGTAGATCCAATTCAATAGTGAAAAATCTGAGTCCGTATATTCGAGCCAAATCGTGGTTTAGAGCAGATTCCAGAAGTCAGTATGTACACAAGCCAGGGTCAAGTAACGTTTTCACAACACAGTAACAAACAAAGATGCGCACTCTACGAACCGAAGTAAACGAGTGAGCTACCTGGCATGTCGTCGGCGGGCGTACGCATTGTTCTGATAACCGGTTATTGTACCACCCATGATCTATTGTTCTGATTGGTCGTTGGGTTTTGTCAAATCGTGACTGTGTGCCGTTAAAAAAAATATGTAGAATAATAAAGAATAATATTGCTCATTTTATTACAATTCCTACCTTTTTTTGAGGATGGCAAATCATCAAATGACTCCTTCCACTCTGGCAGAATAAAATTCCTACATAAGTTCCGGTTTTTTTTAAATAATCCACCAATTCCGGAGGAATGTCCATATTAATATATACGTTTCGGATCAATGACCCCATTTCAATCTACCTACTCCGATCACTAATCATAACATAATTCTTAGTTCTCATAACATAGTTCTTTACTAATATTGTAACAGCAAAATAACGTAGATACTACAAACATTGACTTTAGATGACAAAATAAACATCTGCCCAATAACGTTAACAAAAACTTGAACTGGATTGTCTTGCATTTACTACAATATTGAATAAAAAATTCTCTAATATGAGAAAGGCTTAAATTTAATGCTAAAATACGAATTTCATCATTCTCTTATATGACCCAATTTTTCAGGTATCGAAGTGCTACTCAAATTGCTATCGCTACAAGACTTCCACGTATTCGGGCACGTCGCACTGCCTATTCAGTACCTGAACAGAGCAATGGTCATCGCTAAACGGGCTCCAGAAGAGGTAATATTATATATACCACTTAGGTATATTTATCGATTCTAACCGAGTTTGTAGTTAACACACATGTGTGTGTCTGTATAGACGATTGATAGAATCCAATATGTGATGACTATGCAACAAAAAATACCACTCGGCAATGCTAATCTTAATACGTATATATGTCTGAATACAATGTATGCACCCGTATATAGATCTTCGAGTAGCGTTAATTGAAATAGCCGAGCGAATAATCAGGTCTTATTTCTGATTCGAGTCGATATCGTTTCTTAGTTTACGTATTCCTAGTAGTAATCAATAAATGCATTCGAATGATGATTAATATTATACGAATAATTTGAATATTCGAATAAATCGAAAGTCTTAATTCTATTTTATTATTATAAATTAGAATAGGAAAACAACGTGTTTTCTTTAAAATCACTAAATGCGACTTTACTGATAGTTTCTTGCCGAAATCGATATTGTAATTGTTTTGCTTCTTCAGCTGGACTTCCGAGTTGGCTGGGGCAATATGGACTTCGGCTTCACTGGCATCTGGCAGTGGCGGTCACCCATCAACTTTGTGTACTTATACAAACTGTACACGCCGCTTGACGGGTTCGAAGAGAACGGCTTAGTGTTGAAGAACATATACACTAACACTGGGCTAGATACCGAGATCTCTTTGAGATTATCTACGCATAAGGTAATTATCTTATAAGTTTATTTTATGATCAGACAAGAGCTTCATAAGGAGCGTTGTGCTATTTGTAAACGGAATCAGTGTGATCTTTGCCCCATAGACTGCTAGCATACTCTCTCTTTTTGAAAGTGGTGCAAGCTTTTATAGACTATGGTAACATCTTGCTAACTGGCTATTCGCGAGCATTTTCTTATTTATTGTTGCCTTTCAAAATGACCACGCTTTCTGATGGTGCACAGTCGAGTAGTCCACAAGCAGAGCCCTCCACACCACGTCGCCTTTATAACTGAAGTGGTGCCGAGATCTATGTGTTGTCGGCCTAGGAAGGAGCTTTTTTTAGTTTTTTCTGCTTGAAGATCTCGGGCTTTTGACAAATGCGAAAGCAACATGCTTAGAACCTAGACTGTACCAGGAAAAACAAATGCACTCTCCTAATGAGATGGAGAATTACGTAATTTACTGTCAGTGTTTATTATACACTGGATACGTAATGAAGATGAATGCTAAATTTACCTTTTTGTTACTACATTATTGATAATGTAGTTTTTGCCCTTTTTCAGCGTTTGATCAGACGACAATAGTCTGGACCCTTATTACGTATGTCCTAAAATAAAGATGCAGTTGTTATATATTTCTACCTATCCCTTCGCGGAAATACTGACGTGTGAGTACATTCACCTTCTTTTTCCAGTTTGGTATTGCAATTCTCCTAAAAGACGACGGCAAAGGTCTTCTAGACGTACTCAAAGATAGCTTCCAGCACAAGCCTCAAGCAGGCTCCGATATGTTCGTGGAGAACTTCGATACGACAGCCAAGGTGGTGATTGACACCTTATACTACCCGACCATCACGTTCAACGCGCATCTTATGAAGGTGAGTGTAACGAAAAATATAGCGTAAGTCTGTAAATTACAGTAGTTCAAGTTATCAATTTTAGTTTGAACGAAAAAGTACTAGCCTCGCTCAGAATAACTTTTTAGAGATCGAAAAAACTCTTATACAACAGCTTTGTCCGTCAGTCCGTCCGTCTGCCTGTTATACAACTTTCAACTCAAGAACCGTAAGAGCTAGAGACTCGCGGTCAACCCCATTCGCCTCAGCATAGTTGATATACCCCCGAAATAACTATGACTTTTGACCTCTGATCTCAAGGTCACGTAATACCATTTATTTGAACTCTAAGACTTACGGCAATTCATAGCCGTTCCTCACTTGTTATACAATAGAAGTCAGAGCTTTATAGTACAGAGTTCTGTTGTATAAAATCTTGCTTTACCTTTTCCTTTTCTTACTTTTACAAAAGGCACTAGTAATAATATCTTCGTCGCGGGTAACTTTATAAACATTCAGACAACGAACACAAAGAACATCCAGACTCGGAACAACTATTTGTAGATCACACAATTCTTTGTTCCGTGTGGGAATCGAAACCACACCACGTGGCGCGGCAGCAGTGGCAGGCGATCACGTCAACCACTACGCCATCCGTGCAGTCTTAATAGTAATATTTTTTGTTTTAAAAACGACCATTCCAGGAAAATTTCCGAGTGTTTATTTGCAAGGTTTAAAGTGTTAATGTATGGTTACAGTTCGTGGGTGCCGACAAGGAAGACATATTGGAAGCTAATGCTACACTACATTTGCCTGACAAACCTCCCATCGTTCTGACAGATGTGTTTATTTTAGAGGTAAGTAATAATTTAGCCATAAAGTCAGAATGTTTTTGAATTTCGATTACCGTATATTTCTCTAAACTTTGCGTCTCTATATCGACCACTATAGTTGTTCTCGACTGCCGAGATTAGCTGCATCACGCATATCCATATCCTAACATGTTAATACACGCAACTTTTTTAAATTACCGACGATTTGGCAAGTTTACCGTGCTTGTTCGCTGAGCTTGTACCGATATATTCCTAGTAAATGACCCTGTCCGCTTAAGTCGCAAGAAGCGAGCATATTGCCCTGAATATGCAAGCACCAACCACCTACGTTGGCTCTAAACATAGCTGGCGAAATCAGTGTGTTTAACTTTTGCCTCATAACCTGTTGCCTAATCGTGCTGCTTTTTTTTTGTAGGAATATGCCGTAATGAGGAACACATTAAACCTAGTGACACCGTTCCAAGCGGTGAAGGAACTGAAATCTGTGTACACAGTTGATATTGTTATGGGAGAGAAGATCAATGTCACCTGTTTGGTACTGCTATATAACGGCTCTTATTGGCATGAGGTGAGTAATTTGAGAAATGGCAAGGTGATTACAATTTACTGACAGTGGTTCCCTATAACTGGTCTCTGTGGTTTTCGATGCGAAAAGTAAACAGCCTTATTCAGTAAAACCTAATAAAATTATAGTAAACTAATACTTAGCTACCTCTTAAAAAATATCGCTAGGTAATATTTAGCTACCTCTCAATTTAATATCTTAATAAATATCACTAAATAATACTTAGCTATCTTTCAACTTAATATTTCAAAATATTGCTAAGTAATACTTAGCTAACTTTCAAGTCTTTAATCAATTGTTAACCCTTGGTCAATGGTTAACCGCTGTTCTTAAACTATTACTGAACTAACATTTAATCATTAAACAAGTGAGAAACGGCAATGAATTGCCGTAAATCTTAGATTTCGAAAAAATGGTTCAAGTACTATGCAAAGTCACATGATACCATTTGACCTTGAGGTCAGAGGTCAAAGGTCATAGTCATTTCGGAGGTGTGTCAACTATGCTGAGTCGAATGGCGTTCACCGCGAGTCTCTAGCTCTTACGGTTCTTGAGTTGAAAGTTGTATAACAGACAGACGGATAAAGCTGTTAAGAGTTTTTTCAAACTGTAAAAGTAAACATTATGCATAATCGCCTTAATACCCGTTACGTATTCTTTATAAAACATTAAACGTTGAGTAATGTTTATAGGTAATATTTTTACTCTTAAATGTTTTGTTTGTTTGTTTACAAATAATGCTGTTTTGCTTCAATTAAATGATCTCAAATTGCTTTCGCTAACAGAAAACTCAAGGAAGATCGGCTATTGTCAAATAAACCTTCTACCCTGATTTCAGATTTCGTACAAAATATTCTACGACTACGAAACTGGAGAAGACGACGCATACCAGTCGTACACGGCGTCCGTGGGCGTCGCCACGCCGCTGGCCGTGCTGCCGGCGCTGGAGGCGCGGGTGGCGGCGCGGCTCGAGGACGCGCTGTGGAAGATGAGCGCCGACATCGGCATGCCGGTGTTCACCATCACTGCCCTCGCTAGCTTGGAGGTGACATACTCTTTCTTAACCTTCGCTCCTACTCTCTTTTGTAGCTAATCGGTGTAACATTCAGTTCCATTTAATAAACTACTCTATTTCGTGAATCAGTCTGATAGGTTATAATGCTATTATAGATTTACAAGCTGCCTGCTAAAGAAAAGCAGCCAAGAGAAGTCGGTCTGACTTGGCTTGAAAGTAATGTAGCAGACGATCAAGAATATTAAGATCACATAACGATTATCATAATTGTTTTACCAATTCAATATATGGATTCAGGGCATAAGGTTGATAGTACCCCATATCCGGAAGTCTGTGCTTGCTATTGAGGATTTACTATGTCAATTACTGGAATCGCAGACATCATTTAAAAACAATTGTAAGGCTGCGGGTAGGCCGCTACAGCTCAAAACGTTAAATGCCTTGCCTGACCCAGAATACGAATTTAACACACCTCAAAATTATCCAATTGGACAACTGGTGGTTTTGAGGTGTTAAATTATAAATTTCAAGTTTTTCGTAGATCTCATTTATTTAATAGCCTCATTCCTAATGCTAAGTAATACCTAATAAATACTATGTTAATGACGTAATATTTGTATCTTTTCAGCTTGACGACCCGTTTGTGGAAACTTCAGGTAGTCTGAACTTGACGTCATCGTACTTGGAGGACTATTTCATCAAGATGCAGTTCAAGAAAGACTTCTCAGATGTCGAAAATGTTGTCGGTGGTGGTATACAGATACAACAAGGAGACCAGAATAATTACGTAAGTACTTAGAATCCACTTGATAATTTATTGTTATTTATCTCGACTGCGTCAAAATGTGTTTTACGAATGTATGTATTCATACCTATTGACAGGTATCAATATATGTTGTTTGGTTAGATTAAGACGAAGCTTTAAAAATATAAGACATCGAGTTAGACATAGGATATATCATATTTCGAAAATATATAGCCGCTTGTTAACTGTATTAATTTATCGCTACAGTTACTCCGTCAACTGAGTTTTCGATCAAGTGATCTCTGGTTTTAAAATATAATATATAGGTCAATAAATCCTTAACCCTTCTTAATAAACTACAATTTGTTGAATATTGCAGCTATTTGCCGACGTAGTATGGCGTCCAGCTCCGTACCGTCACATCCGCTTTAAGTCCCGCGGAGCGCTGGTCCCAGTGCTATCCCCTGCGGAACTCAGTCTACAATACAATGAGGAAGAATCACAACGGACCCTTACAGTTGACTTCAATAGTGAAAACGACTATTACTCACTGAATGCTGACCAGAGCAAGACTTCAATCAGTGTAGCGCTTAGCAGCCCACATAAAGGATTCAGGTAAGATATTGTCAACTGTGTCGAAAGCCTAAATAAGAATTACATAAACTCTCAATTTTACAGGTCTAAAGTAGATTTAGATGCCAATGTATACACTTGTGACAAAGAAATATTGTAGAATTTCCTATATTGTTAACATATTACTGTATAAAATATGCTGACACTTTCATCTATCCTGATAAATTATTCATCGATGCAGTTCAAAATATATTGCAATAAAACATTTTGTCAAAAACATACACTAATTTCACTTAAGTGATTATGACGTTTACTACGAGTAAGAGATGGCAAATTGTTTTCGCGTTGAAATGTATGTGTGAGTGTGTGTGATGTAGAAGACAGGGCGACATCTTTGCTACTGCGAGTAATAGCAAACTATAATTTATCACTAGCATATCTATATCTCATATTATCTCTCGCTTAATAGAAATACATGTTTTAGAGCAATGAAGATCATCGGTGAATTTATAGAGGATGACAGTATCAGAGGCTCGTTCGTAACAGATACCACCGAGTACAGCATCAGCGGCAAAGTACTGAACAGGCAACCCCTCGAAGTAAGTTTTAAGTAAAAATTATATCGATATTAGAAAATTCATATATAATATCAAAATTTATGGTTTGTTTCTTTTATTGAAAAAGTAAAGTTCGGCCAATGACCGATATTTTGTTGATTATGATTTAAAACATAATAATATAACATGTTTTATATTCATATAAAATTTACTAACAGGAAAACTTTTTACTAAGGACATAAATAACAAATCAAACTATGCAATCGTAATAATAAACAAGACGAAACGAAATATTTTTCCAGATGGTTTTAACCCTAGTACCGAAAGGCCAAGGCGAGAACATAAACATTCGCGTAAAGTACGAGAACACCCCGACCGTGTACTCGCTGTCGGCTAACTTCGTGGGCTCCGTGGCCGCCACGGTACACGCGCGGGCCGAGATGGAGGCCAACTTCACTGATATTAACATTAAAGTAAGTACTGGACGATCACTATATTTTGAACTCTGCTTGCATCTCCAAACTTTTAATATTTTTGGCTAGCTTGTTAATATGAACCATTTTTTACTGTTACGTTGCCAAACCAGTATTGGTTAACTTATTTCTAGTATCCGTATATCTCGTATACTTATACTAGAGTAGGGCTTGTATAATGTGAAAAGCGTGTGTAGGCAAATATACACTTTCATAAGTAACCTCTTCTCATCATAAACAGTTAGGCTTTATCGCTCGTAGCTGATCTTATAAAGTGCAGTTCACTGAGCGTCTGCTCAGTGAACTGCACTTTATACAAGGACCCACTTATGTCGTGCTACCAGCTGAACTTTTACCAAGGGTCACTGAAAAACCTTTTGAAAACGCCTTTTATCGAATTTGAGGACCCAACGGTTCTAACCTTTTAAAAATGTTTTTAGGATTGCGATGTCTTGACTTATGCCATATGGCCGCGCAATAAAAAACAATCATTTTTACCCTCCTCACTTACAGGTAGACATCCCGCGTTCCAAATACAAGGACATATACTTCAAATCAAGAGTGGACAACTATGAAGGACTTCGTAAAGTGCTCAGCGTTCAGGCCGCCACGCCGCTGCAGAGGTTAAAATATGTTAAAGGAGATACTGACTTTTTGTAAGTACATATAATGGTTTAGACACGAACCAACAGTATTCAACATTTCATGTAGGCAACGGGGTTTCATGACACATATAAATATGTATACTTGCGGTCCCCCGTACTGTCACCATTACACATTTATGATTTCTGCTTCACTCCCATGGCTCGTAGCGTGGTTTTATATGCAAGGTTACGAGATTTTAACCTTGCTCCAGAAATAGGCAACCAAATGCAAATAGAACTTTTGAAATCCGATTGGTAGTTTCAAAGATAAAGATTAGCACGTTCAATCAAAAATACAAACAATCTTTCCAGCGTTTTCTTATATTATTAGTATATAAATGTGATGTCTTGTGCTATTTTAGCCTACGTTATACAACAAGGATAAACAGTTTCATAATAGGTTTCGTGTTATATCGCACGCATAATTTATTAAAGCTTATATTTTTAGGTTTGGTCCTAAAACTGGTTATTTGCTATGCAAGTATGAGTTACCAGACATGCAAGGCGAAGGCGACCTAAAATGGAGTTTCTTGCGTGGTGATCTATTTATCAGGGTAAGTAGATAAATTTATTATATAGATTAGTTAGATACATATTTTGAGATTTGTAAAATTAGATTGATAATTTATATTCTAATTGTATTATAATAATAATTATAACTTCTAGGCTAGCCGGTACTATTAACCTCTTGTATGCCGGAATACCAGACATAATAGAAAAAGCATTGTGTCTCGCGTAGATCCACGTTCCGGCATACCACAGGTTAAGGCCTTAGCCGGCCAGCCAGATAGATCCGATAACAGAATCGTATTGTTAGAATACGATTTTTTACAAGATTCGTAATGGTGAAACCGGCGCCATATCCATCTCTCCCATCTCTTAGCCACTTACACCGATGCTGCCTTCTGCTATCTGAAGACTTGTCTGTCTAGAGCGCTTACTTAGAGAACCCTTTTAATAAGTCGAGAGCCACCGCCTGCCTATCCGACTTGATGCCATTATTGTATTTAAAGCAAACGCCTTATTTATCCATTAATGAAAGTCGGCGTGTATTATACCATTTTATGATTTCAAAATAGAGTAATATAATATTTTTAATCGCAACCTCCAGGCTTTAGGACAACAGAACGTAAAGAACATAGAAAAGAGCGTAGACCTAGACATCTACTTTGGTAACAGTACTACCCCCGAAAGAATGGAGAAGACCCATGCTGGCTTCAAGATGGATCTTGATCATGTTTGGCAGTAAGTACATTTAAGTAACATACAGGTAGAAAACAGTATCAGCAATTTCAGACTATTCTCGGAAATTTATATGTTGATCAAAGGGGAAATGTAAAATATTAAGTATAAGTAGAAGTATGTATCGTGTTAAAAAGAAATTGTTTTATATGAATGAATTAGGGCCTATTTTTCAATCATCAGATAACTTTTATTTATAAATAAATATGGCGGCCTGACACATTTCCTAAACCAAAAAGTTGTCTCAAACGTCAAATATATTCCCCAGATAAAAGTTATCTGACGATTGAAAAATCAGCCCTTAATTGAAATTAAACTGCTATATACGGATTTTATCGCGTTGTTTATTTGACACTTTATTACAAAATTTTGAAAATTGTTACACTTCTACTACTATTAAACTTTACTAATTTTTAAGCTAATTAAATTATTATTAAACTATTTAGATTTAATTTATTTTTACACTTTCCCCGACGTTTCGGTTGCTTTTCAGCAGCCATGGTCACGGGGAGACTAAGATGGCAGTTGTCTCAATGTTCCCTATATAGCAGTTTAATTTCAATGAATAATATTCGCGTAAATAGAAGACAAAATCAGCCCTTAAGTTGGATATCACATTAGAACGTATCCCGCTCCGGTTTGCGTCATCAGAGCGATGTGCACTCAAAATTACCGTGTGAAGACATCGACGACGAGGTCATATAAATTTGGATAATGATGATGATGCAACTAATTAAAATAAAACAAATTAAATCATTTACAACAATTAACATACACAATAGAAAAATAGTAACAAAACAAAGATGTAAAATAGAACTAAAATTATGGAATAATATCATTTGGTGTTTAAAAGTAATTAGATTAATAATTAAATAAATAAAAGTGATCATAAAATTCAAATCAAAATAAAGTAAAATAATCCTTGAAGTGAAATTATCATTATAATATTTGTAATATAAATTTTGCTTTTAGCTATTAATTTAAAATACTAAATCTAAAACTTCTCTACGTTTTGAAAGGGATTGCATATAAAATGTTTGGAGCCTTTCTTCTTATGACATTTTCAATTCCTGAACCACTACATAAACGTCAAAGAAACCTTTTTTGTATTCTTTCGAGCCTAAGAGAGTGAACAGCGTAGTGGCGTATTTAACTACAATAATCCAATGTGCTCCTTACTAAACTATTGAACAGAAGTATTTTAGTTGTAGGCCTGCGAAACTCTTTGCCATTACAGATAACAAAACCCAAGATTTTAGAGGCTCTCTTAACAATTTGCTCTATATAGGGCACCAAAATGAGGTTATTATCTAATACCACACCAAGGTCTCTTACAATTTTAGTTTCAAGTAGATTGTTACCCTGAATATGATATGATGAAGCGATTGGATTTAATTTCCTAGTTAATCTTATCTTTTGTAGTTTAATTGCATGCCATTTGACTCACACCAAAGTGTTAACTGATCTAAATCACTTTAGAGTTCACCTGCGTGCTTAGAACAACTTATTTCTTTTGATATTTTAAGGTCGTCTGCAAACATATAAGGCACGGCGTGTGTTAAATATGAGGGTAGGTCGTTGATGAAAATATTGAATAATATAGGTTCCAAATGCGAGCCTTGTTGAACACCCGATGTAATACTTCTCGACTTTGACCTATATCCATTAAGGACTACATAAAACTGCGATGACTTAAATACGACTCGAGCCACGATAGAAGCGAGCGATGACAAGCCATACCCTAATAGTTTCTATAAGAGTATAGTGTGAGGTACTTTGTCGAAGGCTTTGCTGAAGTCAGTACTATATACTGACCACAAAGACATTAGAAGTAATATCGACCAACTACTACGACTAAATATAATTGACAGAATCGGTGCCAACACGTCATTCGGGTTCATATTCAACAAGCGGCTGAGCTTTATGCTGAACGCGGTGCTGCCCAAGCCCAACGTGGACGTGCACACGCTACTCATCGACGTGGACATGGGCGCGCCAGACCTGCCGCTCAAGACCCTGGAGGCGCAGTACCGGACCGACGTCACCAAAATCATTACCGGCGTCAAGGGAAATGTAAGTATTATACTATGTTATTTAATCAGAAAGTTTCACTTAAACTGTAGTAGCCAGACTGGCAATATCTTCATCTTCAATAGATCGCGGCCAAACAAGCTTATGTGATGTACTTCTGTGGCGTGGTGTAGGTTTACAGATTCTCTGAGGAAAACGGCACATTGCTAAATGGGCAATGTGATATTGACTTTTGTATTAGCAGCAGAGTGACTCTTTTTTGAGGGTTTGCAACTTACATCTCATGATTCGGGTACTGCAAGCGTTAATAGGCTATAATTCCTTAGAGCCATGAGGAGACTTTGAGCAACTAAGGTACCATCCTACAGAAAATAGCCATAAACCATATTATATTTCGCCTAATTGAGATTTCATAGCATTTCATTAAATCACGTTTTCTCAGTACGGCACCAACAGTCTATATTTCTTATGATGACAACGCAAGGACTTCTTTACTAGACCAGCATGTATATAATCATCAGACCATCCATATCGTCGTTTAAAACACTATTAACAAGAAAAATTACCGACACAGATGCAGCAACTAGAAGAGAGCTTCGACTCGAATTCGACCATCACTTGGACATCGGATTCGCAATACAAACACATCGAGAACTTTATCGATTACAAGTGGGATATTAACGGATCCCACCATGTGGACTACACGCTCATCTCGCCGATGTACGTCGAGATACCCACGCTCAAAGTCAAGGGGTCCTACCAGAAGGACATGGTCCACAACTATCATATTGTCAAGTAAGTTTTAGTTCGTCTGAATTTTATTCTAATTTGTTGAAAATAGTATGTATGCATCGGTACTTGCGCTGCAAAGTCGGTAACGTAACTGTATTCTAATACTATTTTTAAACGAATTCGAATGCTCGTCACTATTTAATTGTATTGATAAAAAAGAAAAATAAAATGACTACGTAGCATAAATAACATTTCTCTACTGCCACATATGTCTCTTGCTTTATTCAATAACTTCACATCCTTCAGGCGTGCCTGTCGATTTATGTTATTATTACATTGCATTTAATCCTTGTGCTAAGGGACCAATAATTTCTGTCCCTTGTGTTAGACGCGAATTAACTTCTTCTTCCTTTCAAAAGGTTTCTTTAAAAAGAGTGAAACTCAGTGTCTACGGTAACCGCCTACTATTAGGCGGACTATATGCATATTTGCCATCTTAGTACCATAGGAAAAGCCAATTTATTTATTTTTTATTTTAAGTGTTTGCGTGTATACATGTAATATAATGTATTTTTTATTTTTCTATTAAGGGGCTTAATGCATCGACCAGGTGACAGTCAGATTGGCGAAATCGATTTACGTTACGGCGGAGTTAAACATACCGACGGTCACTTTAATTTCAGCACTCCGTTCCAGAAACTACCCTGGTTGAAGTCTATCTTTGATGTGAGTCCAAACTTCAACTATGAACAAGCAACTGTATTAGCATTGCGCGATTGTTACTAAAATGACTTGAATATTTGATTCTACTCGTCATTCGATTGCATTCAAAAAATTTTTTACATTATTTTTTATTTGTCGACATGCTCCTTTTAGCATTTGATTGTTCAACTATCATTTGGATGTGATTGAGTGACGAATACGAATGAATCGACATTCGATTACTGAATTGTAGAATCGTAGATTTATTTGATTATTTAAGCACCAATGGTGCTCAGTAATAAGGCAAGTAATCAGATAATATTGGATGTGTCAATAATATACATTTTTTACCTTATTAGCGACTAACTCTCTAGATGACACTAATATCCTAGAGTAAATACACCATCATGCTAGGCATTTTTATTGTGTCTAATGAACGTTGCGTTACCTGATGGTAATAACTATTTGATAGTTAAAAGCTACTTTAATTCACAGATAAATAACGTAGAAGAGCAATCAGACAACAAAGTAGACCTGTTTTGGCCCAACAAAACTGCAACAGTCAACACTACCCATCGGTACCACAAACAAGAAAGCGGCTTCACACAAAACGGACTTATATCACTTTCCGTTCCATTGAGCACTCAACATATAGTCAACACAGAATACTTCTACGTACAAGGCGGCAAATGGAGCAATGGAAACGCAACAATTGATTTGGATAAAGAGAGATTTGTGAAAGGATCGTTTAATCAGGTTCTGAGTAAGAGTGCGAGGAACTTGGACCTTGCGACCATGGATATAGAGGTGGAAAATGTTCAATTGCCCGTGGGAGTCAAGTACATTCATGAATACGATGCTACGGGAAATACGGTGAGTATTTACTGTTTGTTTGGTTATGGTTAATATACACATGTATGACTTGATAAACCGGCATATTTGCTCGGCAATTTATGTTGAATATAAAAGATAATAAAAATTAAATATAAATTCCACTTATATTCTGTCTTCGCTTCCCAAAATTACATTAGTTCAAAGTTATTAATCGCCCGGCTGCGCTAATCCAAGCCAAGATTTAGGAGTTTGACAGCTACTTTTGCAATCTTTATTTTTGATATCTCTACCATTGGAGTAATCCCTGATGTCTAATTTTTGTTTTCACCAACATTTGCTAAATATAGAAAAACGAATAATCTGTTTCCAAATTCAAATAATCTGTTCCTACGACCACCGAACAAACCTACTTGCTAGCACGACTATCACATGCTTTTAAACAAGTCTCCTTACATACAATTGCATAAACCTCGCCTCAAAATTTTTCAGGACGTAAAACAAGCCACAATATTCCACCTTCATAACGCTACAAGGTTCAACGTGACGGGCAAGCTTGACGTGTTCACCTACGACATAGGGAAGGACCTCAAGTTGATGGCTATACACGGTAACAGGACCTGGACCTTCGACAATAAGTATGAAGCCGTCGATAAGGAGTTGAAACAGGGCAGCAAGGTGAAGTGGGCGGAAGATGTCTGGTTCAACTATGATATACATGTGACTAATATGACTACTGTAAGTATCTTTTGAGCTTCTATTTTTATTTCTACGCATTTGATAATAATCAAACAAACTGGGCACTTGATGAGGAATCTTGGTTACGGGCTTTCCTACATAGTGACCAGAAAAACTTGATTCATGTAGCGGCTTTTTTTTAACAAAAAGCGTTTCTAAACTGTACTGCACTGCACACTACGTGTTCTCCTTGTCCGGCACGTAGAAACACAACGCAAGGCTGTGTATTTGCGACTTACTATAAGATACTACCAGCCATGCGAAAAGCTAAAGGAGATCTATATAATCAGTAAACTGATGACTATCAATGACATCCTATCAATAGACATATTACACAATCCTTTTTAATTACTAGGCTGAAACCGAATCCCAACAACTAATAATGAACGTATGGTATCCTCTACGCACATTCAATTTGGTCGCATTATACAATCTACAAGACTCTCTGTTGGACGGCACCGCGCAACTGAACTGGAATGTCAAGGAGGAGAATAAGACAGCAGAATTGAGAGGGCGATGGGAAAACCCGCCTGTAGCCGAAGGAAGTCTTCATCATATTGACTTGTCGCTTGCTCATCCATCGTTTAGAAAGGTAAGAACTAAATAGAAGGAAAAAAGTATCCAACAATCCAATGATAATATAGGTCTTTTATATATGAAATATCTGATAGACAATGATCTCAATGTAAAATGAAAGGGATTATTATAGTCCTAGTCCTACCTAGCAATAATTTTTATCTTTTATTAACGCGCTTGTTTCATTAGTTATAATTAATCAATTAACGTCCCAATAGCGCATTATAACAATCAACCAACAGCATTTTTGGATAAATGGATCGAATAATATACCGATACATACACGCTAATCATCAAATCAAATCTAATATAAATATTGAATCACTGTTGCATACTTCACCATACGATTCTAAATACAAATCTCATAATTTAAACGCTTAATCGATTTAGATAAACTTTGGAATAAATATGAGTTGAGTTAAGACGTAAAGCTTCTTAATAAAACAAGTGAAAAACGACCATGAATTGCCGTAAATCTTAGAGTTCGAAAAAATTGTATCACGTTACCTTGAGTTCAGAGGTCAAAGGTCATAGTCATTTCGGGGTATATCGACTATGCTGAGTCGAATGACGTTAACCGCGAGTCTCTAGCTCTTACGGTTCTTGAGTTAAAAGATGGTATCACGTGACCTTGAGGTCAGAGGTCAAAGGTCATAATCTTTTCGGGGTATATCGACTATGCTGAGTCGAATGACGTTAACCGCGAATCTCTAGCTCTTACGGTTCTTGAGTTAAAAGATGGTATCACGTGACCTTGAGGTCAGAGGTCAAAGGTCATAGTCTTTTCGGGTGTATATCGACTATACTGAGTCGAATGGCGTTCACCGCGAGTCTCTACCTCTTACGGTTCTTTAGTTGAGTTGTATAACAGACAGACGGACGGACAAAGCTGTTGTATAAGAGATTTTCGAATTCGAACTCTAAAAAGGATGAAATCATAGGTAGAAATAAAAACATAATATATTATCTTTTAATATGTACTTATAAATGTACCGATAACATAACTAACAAACCTTTCTTTTTTACAGGACGTAACACTTAAAGGCCAATACCTCAGCACGCCGTCAGTGATGTCAAATATTTCCCTCGAACTGCAATACTCGGACTATGAAAACGAATACTTGAAACTGAAATCTATTCTAACAGACAACTCTAACGGGCCTGTCCGAGACTACAAGTTCGCTTTAACGTGTAAACATCCGTCTACAAGCTTAGACTTGGATATGAAGTCAGATATCAATATACATAGCAGATGGTACTACTTCAACAACTTCTATAAGTTCCAAAAGTCTTTGTTCTATGAGAAACTGAGGCATAGTAAGCTGATTGTCGATATGGCGAATAGTGCTATTAATTGGGAGGTAAGTACTTTGCTCACATTTTTCAGAGCCATACGTTGTCGAATTCGTTACAATATTTTTCCTACGAACACGCAATTGTGCGAGCGTATACGTACGTATTAGGTGCATGAAATCTATTAGCTCCTATTGAATACAATTTAAATTAAACTTAAGCAAATTATTATAGTTCAGACAAATGTTTATACGAAGAGGCTCATAGTTTAGTATTCTAACAAAGGCTCAAACCACAACAGTATTATGCCCTTAGTTTATGTGTAATGAAAAATCGTATCATATAATATTGTATTTCGCTGCCTCATCTGTCTGGTAGCTTAGTATAGAGCTTACGCTTCGAACTTACCACACGATTCATGTGTTCAATTCTCGGATCGTGTAGTATTTTGTTTCGGTTAGGATGTTCGCAATAGCAGTATAGAGTCTGGAAACGTGTCGTGTATGAAAACCCTTAAACATAGTTAGTAAAATGTGCGTGTGATAGGCATCTGCCTACCGCTTCGTTGATATACTGACACAAATATGTACTTACTACATCCTCAAAGGGATAGGAATAGATGTATTATTACACATCCGCAATTCGTCAGCTGTGGTTTACAGTCCTACGAAATAGAAGACGAGCCTATTGTCGTTTGCCGAACACAGTAACAGACTCCTTGGTGCTACTGCGAATTATTATTATTTTTTAAATTCCTGTAAACTTTGCCCGACCCGGGAATTGAACCCGAGATGCACAGCAGTCCCATTCACTGAGAGACTGAGACTGCCAGAACAGCAATAAGTTTATGTATATAATCGCTGAATATATTTGCTTTTTTATTCAAGCGAGCAAACGAGACTTACTTCTACAAAGCAAACGGCACTTGGGAGTTAGTCTACCCGGAGTATAAGCTGAAGACGTTTGTCAATCGTCCCACCGGTAACGATACCGGTGTGGCTACGCTGTCCATGTTGGACAGGTCTCTAATCGCTCATTTCAACAGTACTGATGGTAAGTTTAGTGTGATATTTAAACTTCTATAACAAATATACATAGCTCTCAATCTATACAAATTAATTATGAGTTTATCGGATGACCAGTAAATTAACAATTCTACATATTAAAACATTGAAAATGTTAAGCGTAGTATAATTATAAGTAAGTTTTTCAATTGCTAGACCATACAAAATTGTAAAGCAATAGAGTAATTGTCTCACATTTTTTTATTATTTAAGTCATATAGGTACTGTACAAATAATTTTTATAATTACTCATATTACGTTAATAAATGGAAATCCGTAGTCTCTGCCTACCCCTCTGGGAAACAGGCGTGAATCTATGTATGTATGTATGTTAATAAATAAGTTACAAGCGTTTTAAATCTGGTAGGGGTAATTTGCAAATGAAAGAAAGATTTTCATTTGAAAATTACCCCTACCAGACCTTTTTCACCGTTCTTTATATGCAGCTGTCCATGGTTGAAACCAAGATATCCTACTGCACTCTACTTTTTCTTATACCTACCCAAATTTAAAATATGAATGGCTCTCTTCTTTTACAACCAATTTTGATATTGCCTGCACAAAACGATATCTTCTAATTGCTATTTGTTCTTGTGTTTAAAATATTGTACAAAATCAAACACGGACCCTTAGTACTACAGGCTGCTATTGTCGAAGGCGTTTACATGACATTGACACTTAACTAAAAAATAATAATTTCTTCTACAGATATATCATACCACATAATAGGCAAAATCGTTGACACACGCTTTGCGAGATTCGACTCGTGGCGCGATTTCGATGACGTCACCACCGTCGACTTGGCCTCCTACATCCGTCTCAACCACTCCCGACTTCTTACCAGCTCGATTAAATGGCGCCCAGAGATATTCAGCGAAGTAAAAGCTTCTGCGGTCTACACACTCAAAGTATTGTACAGCCACGTCAACGATACATTAGTTATCATTAAAGAAATGCCGATGGAAGCTCATACAGCGCTTAAAGCTATCTGGTCAGACGCTAAACCGAGGATACGAGACTTCTTAGACGATTTGAATGACTTACACGTAATCAAAGACGATTTAGACGAATTCGAACGATTTTTGAACCAGTCTTACAGCAACAACGACTTCTACGTCAAAGATATTGTTGAATTCACTTATTACGTGTTAGACGAAATGGCTATAAGGAATCACTTAGAAAGTCTGCCCGGTATGGTCAACGATATGTGGGGTATGATGGGTAACACCAGTCAATCTATAAAGCAGAGTTTAACATACGTGGTCGATTCGATCAAGAAAGCGTACGCCAACTTCTTGGAATCAGTCAACAAAGTTCTAGAAGCAGATTTCATGGAGCTTGTGTCTGATAAACTGGAAACTATGATTATGCAATACGATACCTTTATAAGAGACTTGCATATGAAGTTTTTAGAGTATTGGGAAGTGACGTGGGTCAACGCGACCAATAGATTATCTAAATATTGGCATGAAATTCTGAAGTCTATTGAGCCATTATTCTTTAAAGTTTTGCATTATACGGAGTCGTTTGTGTTCACTGTTTGGAAGGGTGTGATGGATTTCTTCTATAACAGGACTCAGGAGTTGACTGATTCACCGTACTTTAACTATGTGTCGACATTTGGACATGAAATGGATCGGTGAGTTACTTAATGCAGTTCTGTATGGTAACAATGTGTGTTCATATTTATAGAATAAAGTGGTCTGTCCATTTAGTTAAGTGTCTAGACAGATTTTCAAGAACCCTCTTTCGCACTTATTGTCATTTCAATTTCATGATTTGAAGTGCAGCTGCTTGGTTAGTGCGGCTGCACTTCAAATCATGAAATTGTTGGTATAGATCATCAATCAAATGTTTACTACTCCGATGGTACTGTGGTATAAACGGTTGTCACGCCACTACCAATACAAATATTGGGACTTCGATCTCCATAACAGCACAAAGATAAATTGTGTGGACAACAAATAATTGTTCATAGTCTGGGTGTTGTTTGTGACCATTACAGGAATAATTTCTAGTGTAGTTGGTTTTTTTTTTGTAAAATCATTGACTATACTCGGACGATCGGTATAGCTGGTCAGAACAAAAAACACACCTGAAGCTATATGATCAACAGTAATCCTTCTCAGCACTATATCAACGTCACGCCCATGACAATAATAGATGTTATTATTATTTATTTCAGCATTTACAAGGATCTTATGAACAACGACCTTATAACAAATATAAAGAAATACAGTAAGAAGTTATTCGACGTGGTGTGGGGTAAGATAGAGAAGTACATACCGTTCAAAGATGAGTTCATGCAATTGTTCGCCGAGTTCAAGAGTGCTTGGCAGAACTTCTTGAAGACTAAACAAGTCGTCTATGTCAGGGAGAAGGTAATATAGACTTTACCTGTGGTAAAGGTACATATACAACAATAGAAACTTAAGTGCTTGGCCACCAAAGTTTTCGTTGAAGATTAACCAATTATTAGGAACAATATTCAGTGAAACTACTTTTTAGCGAAAATCGGGAAAGGTCTCTTTAGCTTTAGATTGCTAAAGCTAAAGAGACCTTTCCCGATTTTCGCTGCAATACCGAAAAATTTTGTGATAAACCATAATCTATTTACTTTATTAACGTTCGTTTGTATATTTTTGTATAAAGTTGACACTTATAAAAAGCTATCATGAGAATTCTATATTTGAAAATTATTTAAACCAACAGCTGTGTTTATCTTTAGCGCCTTAGATTTGTACTAAACATTAAGAAGAATTACAACCTGCATTGCCAATTCGCACTGGGCCAGCGTAGTGGATTATGGCTTTATCCTTCTCACACAGAGAAGATGCTCCCGTGCCTAGCAGTGGGACAAAGGGCTGATATTATAAATATTCGATAGTTAGCTTATCTGTCAATATATATTACCTATTTATAATCAATATGTTCTTAGTATCAAGAAGCATACGTACGCCTCAAGTGGTGGTACGATTACTTCTTAATCGGCGAAGCACTGGAGACGGTCGGCGAGATATTATACAACAAGTTAACTGATATGGCCAAGACTGCGCTGCAATATGAAGAGATGTAAGTTGTTTTAAAAATAATTACTGTAACTATATGCACGGGTGTCGCCAGTCTGTAGTCTAAGGTGGCCAGACTGTAAAAAATACTGGTGTGGATCTCAGGGTAGTAGTGCTAAAATAGGTCATAGTTTACAGGAGCAAGAATTAATAAATTTTATGAAATATAAATACAGAGATAGAAAATTAGAAATAATTAAGCAACAGTTAGTGTTATGTATCTCTACTTATTTTCATCACATTTTAGAATAATTGTATTAATACAACATTTCCAGAATAATATTAAAATGTAAATAAAAACCATTGACAATTTGTGGTCATAACTACTAAGTATTTAAGGCAAGCCTATCTTTTAAGAAATATAGGGAATATAAAAGTCAGGTACTACATAGACCATACACCTTATTATATTTTTTCCTGAAAGTCCTTGAAGGCTTAAGGAGTTTCAGAAAATAATATAATAAGATGCCTGATTTTAACCATAGCAGACACTGTGGTTAATAATCTAGCATTGAGACTTTTTTGTTGCCTTTAACCGGTCGTATTCCGCCGGCTCGCATACCAGCCGGCAGATTTGTACGGCTATTCGTAGCCAATAGGCAATCAGTTTTGATCGGTAAGGTTGGTAATATACGGTTTTAAGCGAAGGCGGCGCGCGGCTTTTTGGCGCCAATTTGGTGGCTCGCATGCGAGCCACCGGCCTACGACGCGTACAAATCTGCCGGCTGGTATGCGAGCCGGCGGAATACGACCGGTTAAATAATGGATAACCTTGCAAGTTTAACCAGTATATACTGGACACACTATACTAAGAGAGTATATTATACTAACATTTCAGTCACCGTACCCCAAAAACGAATTTCATCTTCGACCCCCGCACTGGAGAGATTCTCCTTGAACAGAAGCTGCCGATGTCGTGGCACGCGTTTAACAGGACGCCGGACTTCACGGAGATCTCCGAGTACCGCGCCGTCAAGGACTTCATGGACGAGTGGCTCACCACCAACAAGAGCATCTGGTCCTTCTACTACGACATCAGACCTTATATGGACTTTGATAACTTGATGCCGCCTTTCGCTGGTGAGTTCATTGTTACAACTTTATATGTGCTGAATTTTAATAGTACTTGGATATTCTTTCTACGGCTTACAGACAGATAATATAAACTGCCACATTCTAAGGTTAATATAAGAGAGATAAAACAGGTGTATTTACTTAAGTAGTAATAATGTAAATACAAAGCAATATATACTTTTAGATTTGGCAACAATAAAATGTACATACACGTAGCTTATTATCATGCTTACTGCCGACGAACTGCACTGTAGATTGGCAGGTATAATTTATATCTATAAGTCAGTTGAATTATTCTGTCAATTGTTGGGAGTTAGCATGCCAGCCACAAATAAAAAGCAAACATGCCTGGCACCGGCGAGCTACTGCAAAACATTAAACAAAACAACCTGAAGAAATATATAAAAATTACACCCAAATTTAGCTTAAAAAGCGTATTTATTGTCACTAAAAACATAGGTAATACATTCTTACTACATAGAATACTTGTTCTACACTGTCTACTTTCTAATTGGCATATTTAATTTCTTAGACTTGTCACATCAACTTACTACTTGTACAAAAAATTGCCTTACATAATGGCACTTTTTAATATTATGAAATGAAAATGCGATATTATATATAAAATAATCCTACAATGATAACTCCAAGCATTCTTATTAAAAATGGTCTTTACGGACAAACGAATAATACGTGATTATAGAGGTACGAAGCTCTAAAATTGCCAATTTATCTAGCTACCTCAAATCTAGACAAAGCCATTAACTTAACTGCTTGCTTTATTAGAAATTAACCTTATATATTATTCTTTTTTACTCAGGTATGGCAATGATGACGGGTCAAGGAACTCTAGTGACATTCGACAAAAGCGTATTTACTATATCTGAAGCGGGCACCTTCCTATTGTCTAAAGACTACAGACTGGACAACTTCACTGTGCTGATGGAGAGCAACGACCAGGGCAGATATAATTTAATTATATTGACTAGAAGAAGCTTAGTACACATCGACTTGTATCGAGAGGTTGGTAACACATTATTTATTTATAACGGAGACATTAAATTAAATTTTATATATCTTGTGACAGATCGGCTACGACCGTGACATTAAAATATGTGTGCGGAATCTTCCTTCTTATGCTAAAAGAATAACCCCTTAAAAATAAATAAATCAATTAGCCTGTTGCAGTCCACTCTGGTCATAGACTGGACATCTCACATCCTACGCCGCCCTCCGCGTCACGTCTAACCTAGCTACCTTTATTGGGTCAAAAACAGAGAGTAAATGTAAAATGTTAGAATAAGGAAGCACGTTATAAATTGTGACGTATCGTATCGTTACGTGTAGTGGTTTAGGAGAGATCGTCGCTACGGCCCTGCTTTTTTCATTCACGAATTTTTAATATAAGTTTCTCCTTTGTTTTGCTTCCAATTTTGAAACAGTTCTCATAGTATTTGTTACAGACTCATACCCGCTTTTTAATAAAACTCATCAACGACATGTCAAAATTATACTATCATATCAGGTCAAGTGATTTGATTAGCTGTTGCTAATGCAACCAGCCAGTTGTACTTTAGTTTACTAAACTCACTAACCAATAGACTTTAATAAAAATATATAAAAGCTTTTTGAATAAGATTTAAAAATTTACAAAAATATCACTAATATTTCTGATTGTACCGATTTACAAAAGGATCACGATTGCTTTTTAAATTACTGCTCTTCTAACAAACTTTACCTTAGCTTCTCTAAATGTCATAGCATTACATTTACCAAAAATAAACATATTACCAAATTTGTCTCCGAGACCTTAGTGCTGTTGCAGTTGGACTCGAAGCTCCACCTCGATGGTCACGTGGATAAAATGGTTCACAAAGCTTATAAAATGTTTGGATTCGGAATGAGAGCATCTAGAGAATTTCATAGTCCCTCCACCTATCTACATCTATACAAGTCACTAATTCGGCCACAATTGGAATACGCATCACCCATTTAGAATCCCTTCTACAATAAGTATACTAAAATTCTAGAAGCTGTACAACGCAAATATCTACGTGCAATGCACTTTAGATGTATTCAGAGAAAAGCCTCTTACCCATCCCTGCTCCAAACATATAATCTTATGACCCTCCAATCCAGACGCACTTTGCTTGATATGACCACTCTTTTTAGTTTATGCCACAATAAGATTGACTACACTGATCTTGTGAGCAGTTTGTGCTACCTGGTCCATCGTACTCTACGCGGCCGTGAAGTTCGCACAAGACATCTGTTTGCCACCAATTTATGTCGTAGCAACTCTGGCGTACGCTCACCCATGCATCGTTTAGTCGACACTTACAACAAACAGTTTAGTTCTGTCGATATAATATTTTTAAGCAGGAATATGTTTAAGAATGGCATTGTGGGAATCTTAAATGAGTAACCTAAAAAGTCTACGTTACAAGCTTTTATCAATTATTTGTATGGCGAATATCTTACATCTTTATCCAATTCTTAACGTCAAGACATACCTGAGTAACGAATTAGTATTTATATTTATAGCACTCGGTTTGTCTTAACTGTCAATTATACTATATAACATTGTAGTCTACGGATAACGTCGTGAGCAATTTGTTTGTTAATTCTATCATTTTACTCCTAAAATTGTTGTAATTTATAATTATACTTTTGTTTGTTGTCCCTAATAAAATAAAATAAGATCGTTTTTCAACAAATTATTGTTGTTGTGCTTTATTGAAACTAGGTATTACACATTAATAACCCATCATATAGACTTAAAATTAACTCGCACATGTCTAAAATCAAACGCCGTTTAGTGCAACGTTTAACTTTGTTCACAGGAAGTATCGATCGGGCAGACAGTACTAAGCTTGCCTGTACTAGTCGATGGGCTCATAATAGACAGGCAGACGGACACGCTCATGGTACAGGGACATAACGGCCTCGACATACAGTGTAACCTTATGTTCCACACATGCAAGCTGCAAGTTTCAGGTATTTACAACTTCTATCTTTGACACTACAGAATTAATACTAAAATACCTATTTCTACTAATTGTTAGCTAAATTATCAATTAGTAACATAGGCTATGTGATATTGGCATAATACGCAGGTGAAGCAGCGGATGTAAGTTAATTCATATTATTTTTAACATAACATAAGTTCAGACCGTTACTAAATTTGGATCGAATTCATCGATCTCTATACCAAAAGACCCTCATCTCCTTTAAGTGTTTTTTTACAAAAACTAATAATAGCAATAATATTCAGCACAAGGTTTTGGTATGTTTATTCACACTTACCTCAAAAACCACCTGATTTTAATAAATATTTTAAGTACGATATGTTAGGGAACATTTTACCACTCACGGTAATTATGTGCAATTTCATTTCAATTATATTTGAATGTGTTGACATCACTATACATACGCAAGTGCCCCGCTTGCTTTACTATGCCATGTTTACATTATTCTAATCCAACTATGCGCATCATTAGCTATGACCCAAGCTGCATAAAAATCATAAACGTGAGATATTGACTCAAATGAAACTGCGATGGCCAATTACTAAACGGTGTAATACACTGTAACATTCATTAACCGTAAACATTTTCTAGGATGGTACTACGCCACCCTTGGCGGTCTACTGGGAACGTATAACAACGAGTTATATGACGACCAGCAGCTGCCAAACAACACCTACACAGAGTCGATTCCACTGCTCGGCCACAGCTGGAACTTAGCCCCGAGTGCCACGCCCACTAATATTGAAAACAAGGACTTAAAGAACGATACGCAATGCGAAAAATTCTTCCAGAACAAAGTGTCGCCGTTACATCCCTGTTTCTCTGTTGTAAGTAACACAAAACTGTTAAACTTTAGCGTTGCATGATATATATATTTATTTATTCATTCAATATGCACAACTACGGTTTACAAATTACAAATACGAATAATAATAGTGATAAAATTATTTACATGTTAATTTGGATGCCGATTACAGCGATGAGAGCACAATATTTAAAGAAAGTAATTTACAATGAAAAAACAAGGTTTATAAAAAGAAAATATTACATAAAATAAATGTTAAAATAAGAACACAATTATACATTAAAATTTAAAATTACATATTTTATATAAATTACAATCAAAGCTATATTGTTAATCCAAGAGTAACGATAAATCAATTAAATTAATTTAATTAAAAATGAGGTAATAAAAAATGTAGGTATCTAAAAACAAGATACAAACAAATTTATAATACTACAGGCTATGGCTTATTATAATTATTGTCAGCGTGGTCTACATTTTCTCAGGTATTCGCTCTAAGTGTCACAAAAACTGTCGAGGCATTTGATCATTAGAACCTTTACACATTCTAGCAATGGGATCATTGTAAGTGACATTATTATTACTAGAAGGCAGAGCAAATAGAACGAGTAGACGTGATCATGCATAATGTTTTATCCTTACCTTACCTTATCAATGCTTGACGTTTCGATCGGGGTGACTAGCTGACGGCAGTGTAACCTAGTCCAAACGTTAAGCAAACATGGATAAAGTAAACATTATGCATAATCGCATTGATACCCGTTACGGATTGTAAGTAATAAATACTATGTAAAAAATTATATATTGTAACCGTCAGACACCTTTAGCTGCTATTTGCTATGTGCGAAGTGCATAGTGGGGACAGTCAAAACGATCACAGCGCATGCCGTGGCAAAATTTGTACCAAATCGGTATAATGTCATATAATTACTGCGGTATTTTAAATATTTTGTTTATTTTCTTAAATGGATCATAAATGTTGTCATGTTGTGAACTGTGAAATAAACGAATAATGTGGGGTTTCATGAAGTCGCAGGTCTATGCGAATAAACTACAATGGACTGATGCTCTAAAGGTAAACATAACACAAGCCATCGCTCAAATTCAGCAGGATCTATGCGGAACAGTCATTAAAAATTGGATCACTCGGATCCGTGCCACTGTAAAAAGCCGAGGCGGGTATTTGAACGATGTCATATTCCACACTATATGGCATGCAGGGAATACCAAAAAAAAAAATTGTTTAAGCCTAACACACACAGCTTGTTTTATTTTATTTCAACATCTATTCGCCCTTATTGAAAAACCCTTTACTTAACAATTTTTAAGATTATTCACCTAACACCCAACGTTGAGTAATGTTTATAGATTTTTGTTATTTGTCGCTATTTAATACAAGCTACCTCTTAAATAATTGAGATTGGTAGGTATATCAAGAAACAAGTCATTTAAGCTACTGATAGTTACATTTTGACATATTTTTCATAGAATATATGTCAAGAGCACGTCTCGAGCACGTTGAGACACAGGAGAAGTCGTTGTGTCTGGATGTCGTGGACTTGCATGACAGTCGTCATGGCGGATCCCCTAAAATATTTTTATGTGTATTCCAACTTTAAAATACTTAGATAGTTATTGGTTGCAAAGGTGTCATTGAACCTTATCGACTTTAACTAAAAATTACTAAGCTATGTACATACCTATATAATATTTGTTGTACAGATCTCGGCGCAGACGTTCCACAGCGAGTGCGTGTCGGGCGGGTCGGCGTGTGCCCTGGCGAGCGCGTACCGCGAGCTGTGCCTGCACCAGCACGTGCCCACGCACATGCCCGACCACTGCCATCAGTATGTATCGCGCCTAGAGATTACTATATACACGGATCGTTAGTTCTACAGCGAGTGCGTGTCGGGCGGGTCGGCGTGTGCCCTGGCGAGCGCGTACCGCGAGCTGTGCCTGCACCAGCACGTGCCCACGCACATGCCCGACCACTGCCATCAGTATGTATCGCGCCTAGAGATTACTATATACACGGATCGTTAGTTCTACAGCGAGTGCGTGTCGGGCGGGTCGGCGTGTGCCCTGGCGAGCGCGTACCGCGAGCTGTGCCTGCACCAGCACGTGCCCACGCACATGCCCGACCACTGCCATCAGTATGTATCGCGCCTAGAGATTACTATATACACGGATCGTTAGTTCTACAGCGAGTGCGTGTCGGGCGGGTCGGCGTGTGCCCTGGCGAGCGCGTACCGCGAGCTGTGCCTGCACCAGCACGTGCCCACGCACATGCCCGACCACTGCCATCAGTATGTATCGCGCCTAGAGATTACTATATACACGGATCGTTAGTTCTACAGCGAGTGCGTGTCGGGCGGGTCGGCGTGTGCCCTGGCGAGCGCGTACCGCGAGCTGTGCCTGCACCAGCACGTGCCCACGCACATGCCCGACCACTGCCATCAGTATGTATCGCGCCTAGAGATTACTATATACACGGATCGTTAGTTCTACAGCGAGTGCGTGTCGGGCGGGTCGGCGTGTGCCCTGGCGAGCGCGTACCGCGAGCTGTGCCTGCACCAGCACGTGCCCACGCACATGCCCGACCACTGCCATCAGTATGTATCGCGCCTAGAGATTACTATATACACGGATCGTTAGTTCTACAGCGAGTGCGTGTCGGGCGGGTCGGCGTGTGCCCTGGCGAGCGCGTACCGCGAGCTGTGCCTGCACCAGCACGTGCCCACGCACATGCCCGACCACTGCCATCAGTATGTATCGCGCCTAGAGATTACTATATACACGGATCGTTAGTTCTACAGCGAGTGCGTGTCGGGCGGGTCGGCGTGTGCCCTGGCGAGCGCGTACCGCGAGCTGTGCCTGCACCAGCACGTGCCCACGCACATGCCCGACCACTGCCATCAGTATGTATCGCGCCTAGAGATTACTATATACACGGATCGTTAGTTCTACAGCGAGTGCGTGTCGGGCGGGTCGGCGTGTGCCCTGGCGAGCGCGTACCGCGAGCTGTGCCTGCACCAGCACGTGCCCACGCACATGCCCGACCACTGCCATCAGTATGTATCGCGCCTAGAGATTACTATATACACGGATCGTTAGTTCTACAGCGAGTGCGTGTCGGGCGGGTCGGCGTGTGCCCTGGCGAGCGCGTACCGCGAGCTGTGCCTGCACCAGCACGTGCCCACGCACATGCCCGACCACTGCCATCAGTATGTATCGCGCCTAGAGATTACTATATACACGGATCGTTAGTTCTACAGCGAGTGCGTGTCGGGCGGGTCGGCGTGTGCCCTGGCGAGCGCGTACCGCGAGCTGTGCCTGCACCAGCACGTGCCCACGCACATGCCCGACCACTGCCATCAGTATGTATCGCGCCTAGAGATTACTATATACACGGATCGTTAGTTCTACAGCGAGTGCGTGTCGGGCGGGTCGGCGTGTGCCCTGGCGAGCGCGTACCGCGAGCTGTGCCTGCACCAGCACGTGCCCACGCACATGCCCGACCACTGCCATCAGTATGTATCGCGCCTAGAGATTACTATATACACGGATCGTTAGTTCTACAGCGAGTGCGTGTCGGGCGGGTCGGCGTGTGCCCTGGCGAGCGCGTACCGCGAGCTGTGCCTGCACCAGCACGTGCCCACGCACATGCCCGACCACTGCCATCAGTATGTATCGCGCCTAGAGATTACTATATACACGGATCGTTAGTTCTACAGCGAGTGCGTGTCGGGCGGGTCGGCGTGTGCCCTGGCGAGCGCGTACCGCGAGCTGTGCCTGCACCAGCACGTGCCCACGCACATGCCCGACCACTGCCATCAGTATGTATCGCGCCTAGAGATTACTATATACACGGATCGTTAGTTCTACAGCGAGTGCGTGTCGGGCGGGTCGGCGTGTGCCCTGGCGAGCGCGTACCGCGAGCTGTGCCTGCACCAGCACGTGCCCACGCACATGCCCGACCACTGCCATCAGTATGTATCGCGCCTAGAGATTACTATATACACGGATCGTTAGTTCTACAGCGAGTGCGTGTCGGGCGGGTCGGCGTGTGCCCTGGCGAGCGCGTACCGCGAGCTGTGCCTGCACCAGCACGTGCCCACGCACATGCCCGACCACTGCCATCAGTATGTATCGCGCCTAGAGATTACTATATACACGGATCGTTAGTTCTACAGCGAGTGCGTGTCGGGCGGGTCGGCGTGTGCCCTGGCGAGCGCGTACCGCGAGCTGTGCCTGCACCAGCACGTGCCCACGCACATGCCCGACCACTGCCATCAGTATGTATCGCGCCTAGAGATTACTATATACACGGATCGTTAGTTCTACAGCGAGTGCGTGTCGGGCGGGTCGGCGTGTGCCCTGGCGAGCGCGTACCGCGAGCTGTGCCTGCACCAGCACGTGCCCACGCACATGCCCGACCACTGCCATCAGTATGTATCGCGCCTAGAGATTACTATATACACGGATCGTTAGTTCTACAGCGAGTGCGTGTCGGGCGGGTCGGCGTGTGCCCTGGCGAGCGCGTACCGCGAGCTGTGCCTGCACCAGCACGTGCCCACGCACATGCCCGACCACTGCCACCAGTATGTATCGCGCCTAGAGATTACTATATACACGGATCGTTAGTTCTACAGCGAGTGCGTGTCGGGCGGGTCGGCGTGTGCCCTGGCGAGCGCGTACCGCGAGCTGTGCCTGCACCAGCACGTGCCCACGCACATGCCCGACCACTGCCATCAGTATGTATCGCGCCTAGAGATTACTATATACACGGATCGTTAGTTCTACAGCGAGTGCGTGTCGGGCGGGTCGGCGTGTGCCCTGGCGAGCGCGTACCGCGAGCTGTGCCTGCACCAGCACGTGCCCACGCACATGCCCGACCACTGCCATCAGTATGTATCGCGCCTAGAGATTACTATATACACGGATCGTTAGTTCTACAGCGAGTGCGTGTCGGGCGGGTCGGCGTGTGCCCTGGCGAGCGCGTACCGCGAGCTGTGCCTGCACCAGCACGTGCCCACGCACATGCCCGACCACTGCCATCAGTATGTATCGCGCCTAGAGATTACTATATACACGGATCGTTAGTTCTACAGCGAGTGCGTGTCGGGCGGGTCGGCGTGTGCCCTGGCGAGCGCGTACCGCGAGCTGTGCCTGCACCAGCACATCCTAAATACATGAATATAGTATTTCTTGATAAGCCACAATACTCACTCCACGGTCTAACAAAAAAAATTATTGACAGATGCACAACGCCTCAAGGAGACATCATCGAAGAGGGATCATTCCACATCCTGCAGTACGTGCCGAACTCCACCGATGTGGTATTCATAGTGGAAGCGCAGCACTGCAACAAGAATCTGCGCAAGACTAAGAATATGGACATGTTTATTGAATCATTCGACACTAAGCTGCAGGGTAATGGACTTTCTGATAACAGGTAAATGTCCTTAAAATATTAAGTTATTGTCTAATGTCTAGGTAAGAGGCGAAATAGTACGAGAAAATTATTTTCAAATGTTTATGGTTTACTACATTTTATCTGCGGCTTCGCTGGCGTATGTTATGTTAATTTTGTATCCCACGGCAGCATTTGTTTTTTAGATGAAAGGTGGCTATCCTTTTCTCTAACCCCGACAACGTGTATGCGAAATTTTATGACGATCGGTCGAGTACTTAAGGCCCAATAGTGTAACAAACAAACAAACAAACACACATTCGCATTTATAATATTAATTCATATTTTATTATTTTAAATATTTAAGCACTCTATATAGTTTACATATTGCCATGGTGTAGGCGTTGCCGGATAATATAATGTGGATTAGTTGCCTTACATTACCCATGATGCCTTACCCACCCAGATACTAATTTGAGAATTTTTAATTAAATAAATTTAAATTCTGGTGCAATTACTTAACACAAATACAATATAAGAATATTATAGACACACTATTCAAGGAAAAAGAGGTCAAATTGCCTAACTATAAAATTTCGAGTTACATCGCTGTTTTGTTGATGTATTCGATTATTATTCGAACACAATTGCACTTCCTTCCTATGAGTCATGCGGTATATCAGTCAGATTTTCTTGTAACTATCCTGCATTTGAATTAGCTATTCCAAATCTATATTCACCGTTTTTTATCGAATAAGTACACGTAATCAATTAGTTGTAAAATAACGTTCATATTTTTATTTTTATTCTTTGTCAACAGATACGCCATAGTAGGGTTCGGTGGTCGCGGCGTGTACCGACGTCCGCGCGCACTCTACGTCAACAACAAGGTGTTCACCAACTCAATTGAAGTCTCGCAACACTTCGACAACTTTATCATTGGTAAGATGAAGATGATGATGTTATTATATTTAGTTTTTATACATTCAATTATCTGCTATTTCAGATCTTGAGAAAGCGATTAATATATTCATCGGCGTACGCGCTTTGCAAACAATGCTTTTATCATCGTATCTCGATAATCAACCACTACCAAGAATATTAGTATGTTAGTCACCCATCCCAGTTTAGTTAAATGGTTGTGTAAGATATATTATACATTGAAATTAAAATACTTTCAATCGGATTTGATCGCGGCGTGTATATGAAAAACCACTACTTGCACATAATTTTGAAACTATTAAACTACTACTTATATTACACTTTCTATTACTTTTACCTATTTCAATTTAGTATAGCGATAAAATTCGTAGGAACTAATTTAATCAAATTCACACCAGTAGTTTGGTTGGTGGGATCGCATCAATAAATTTTCAAACTGAAGTCGTAACCTTTAGGCTAGCACTACATTATATTTTTATTTATTTTTCACTTACTTACTTTTATTTACTATTTTTTTTATTTAATAAGACAACTTTAGGTATAATTCCTGTGTCGCGTGGGACTTTATAAACATTCAAACAACGGACGCAAAGAACACCCAGAGTCGGAACAACCATTTGTGGATCACACAAATTTTTGTCCTGTGTGGTATTCACCACGACCACTTAAACTACTACGCCATCCGTGCAGTCAATTACTAAATATATAGCTAATCCCACTCGTCTGTTTGTCGCAGACAAATCGGACGTAGTCCGCGGCAATCGCACAGCGCGCACGGACATGTTCAACGCGCTGAGCTTCGCCACCCGCCTGCCGTTCAGGGCCGCCGTACCCAAGACCTTCGTGCTCATGCCCTGCTCCAAGTGTGACTCCGCCTTTATGAGGGTAAGTTAACCACCTCATTTATTTAAAGAAGACATCTCTCGTACTAGGGTCGAGGGTGTCGCAGGGAACTTTATAAACTTACAATTAACCGACACAAAGAAAACCCATTAAGCGAAAAAAATAAATATTTTCGGTTCAGCCATTTGGCTGACAGACAATTATTTATTAAGTCTCGCGTGGGATTTCAATTCTGTTTGCCGCTTCGCCATCCATAATATCTCGTAGGACTTCTAAAACTTAGTGTTAGAGTAGAAATGGTATACATACAAAGACGCACATGTATATCCCTGAAGAGATAAAACCCTTCCATTTTGTCAGCTAAGTTTTATTTGCCACGTCCTAGCACACGAAACCTAAAAAAACTCGTATTGTGATTTACCGTGCACATATTAAAACTTATTTAAAACTTATTTATAAAAACCTTAATTACTACTAATAAAATTTATTAATACTGGTAATTAAGTTTTCGTTTTTAGATGACATAAAGATTAAGCATAATACGAACTGTGACGTAATCACTATTTATATGCAGTAGACCGAGGACGATAGTGAGCTATCCCCAATACAACCTCACTTTTTTTATATCCAAACATTAAATATTAATTTCTCCCTTATCTTGCAACCAATTTTGATACTGTTTGTGCTTAAGTAGTCGCCTCGCCACAGCCACTGCGCCAAGTGATGTGGGTTAAAACTTTGTGTTATCACAAAGGTTTATTCCGAGTCTGGTGTCTTTGTGTCAGTTGTTTGAATGTATGTATGTATGTTAAGTCCCCCGCGACATAGGAATGATTCCTAAAGCGGGAGTTGTCTTTTTAGAGTTCGAAAAAACTCTTATACAACAGCTTTGTCCGTCTGTTATATAACTTTCAACTCAAGAACCGTAGGAGCTAGAGACTCGCGGTCAACGCCATTTGACTCAGCATAGTCGATATACCCCGAAATGACTATGACCTTTAACCCCTGACTTCAAGGTCACGTAAAAACATTTTTTTCGAACTCCAAGATTTACGGCAATTCATTGCCGTTTCTCACTTGTTTAAACAAGAAATAAAAAAATCTTGTGTTTGCTATCTTTTCTTGTGTGTAAAAGAGTGTACAAAATCAAACATAGGCAACTATCCTATTGTACTTATCCATAATTGTAATGGGAAAGGACAATATAATCACATGAAGATAAGTAAAAATATATAAATAAGATAATAACTGTGAACTTTGTCGATAGTTGGACTATTCGACGATATACCACAACTTGATGGAGAACTCGGTGACGCTACACATTCTGATGGACGACGATTTCATGCTGTCCAAGAAAAGAGCAGCTAAATACTTGTTCGGTAAGTCTTACTCCACTTTACTCTTGCCATGACTTAGAATGTTATTATTACATACGCAATATGCCTTGGCGAATGATGTCAATCACGCTAAATCGCTTGTCTTGGTGGTGTTACCTTAGCTAGTTACTCTTTCATCAAACCTCTTTATCTCCCTGTATATATTGCTATCTCTCGTGTTCTTTTTCTAGCACTCTTTTTATTCTCTCTCTCTCTCTCTCTCTCTCTCCCTCTCTCACTTTCTTTCTCTTTCTAATACACCTACACTCCCAATCTATCACCTCTTCACTGTCTTGCTCACTCTCATAATGACAGAGAGCGAAATAAACTGCAAGATACTGCAAATGAAAGCAAACATATAATTATAATCGTTAAAGTTAAGCTAATATAGAAAAGAAAATAAAGAATTTGATCTTTTAGTGTAGTCTAGCTAATACTAATATCCATAAAAACGACTAATGGGTGTTAGAAAGTAATTTCCAATTCAATTTCTAACTTTATTGCACTACATAATATTATTTGTAATATTATAGAATGCAAGACCTTTAATGATCTTATAAATTTGGTGTGGTAACAATTATGAGTCCTGTTGGTTATGATAAAAGTAAAAGAGAGAAAAAGAGCATTTTCATATATAAAATATTTAAAGTACAAACCGACTAATCACGCTTTAATTGCGTGACTCGATATGTCGACACCAAGTATTCCAATATTGGCTGAGGCAGTTATGGCGATGTGCTCAAAACGGGGAGATACGACAAACGGCAGTTTTTTTGCGGTGAATACGCAGACTTGTGTGTTCGTGGGGTTAAATCGGACCAAATTAAGTCTGCCCCAATCCGAGACTTTCTTTAAAGAGGTCTCAATTCCACACACAAGATTGTTTCGGCTCTCAATGACGTTTTCCCGAGAGATGTTAGCGCGGCTGGTATAGAGAGCATCGCTCATGCTGTCGTCTGCATAACAATGAATGTTGCTGATTTGCTGTTTTGACATGTTTGTCATTGATATGGAGGAGAAACAGAGTAGGCGATAGCACACAGCCTTGCGGGACACCAGCATTTACAGGCATGGAGTTAGAGCATTCACCGTCGACTGCGACCTTAATTCTTGTCTGCTAAAAAGCTAGTGAGCCATTCGCATAGGAACGGAGCTTCGAAAGAAGCGCTTTGTGCCAAACACGATCGAAGGCCTTCGCTATGTCCAAACTAACCGCCAAGGTTTCCCCCTTTGTCTTGATCGCCTGTGCCCAATGATGTGTCAAGTATACTAGAAGATCACCGGCCGACCGACCCTTACGGAAGCCATATTGCTGGTCAATAAACAGCTGATGACCCTCTAGGTACCGTAAGAGCTGACAGTTGATAATGGATTCTATTATCTTCGAGGTAAGGGGGGTTATGGCTATCGATCTGTAGTTGGACGGATTTAAGCGGTCGCCTCTTTTTGGGATCGGGTGGACCAATGCTGACTTCCATCCAGTAAGAGAGCCGAAATAGTCGCGTTAAGACCGGCGCCTACTCAGGAGCGCACACCTTTAACACAATAGGAGGGATTCCATCAGGCCCACTCGACTTATGGATATCAAGGGATAGAAGTGCTAAGCGCACTGGGCGTTGGTAGAACCGGATATCCGACATACAACCGTCACACCGTGGTATGGTAGACAGTTTTTGTCCCCTGTCATCCAAAGTCGAGTTGGACGCAAAAAGTTTGCCCAGAAGATCGGCTTTCTCTTTTGCGTCGTGAGCCAACGAATCATTTCCCATGTGTAGGGGTGGAAAGGATGGCTTGCAGAAATTTCCTTCGATAGCTTTAGCAAGAGACCAGAATGCACGAGTACCCGAAGGAAGACGCTCAAGCCTCTCGCTAATCCTACCGATGTGCTCCGACTTCGCCCTTGCAATGTCTCTTTTGAAAGACCTGGAAGCAAAGTTATACTCCTTTTTTAGTGCGCTGGTATTTACATCACATGCTGTCACCGCATCAGCCCAGGCTTGGTAAGCTTCCTGCGAGAATCATTTTTGGAAGATGGACCAAACCAAGGCCGAAATTTGCTATCAATGGGGACCGCAGAGGACGGAATAAAAAGCTCCATACCATATCAGCAATAGAATCAGCAACGGCTTTGGGATCATCCGGCGTGAAGCATACTTGTCCCCAAGGGTAGGACGCAAAGAAGGACCGCATCCCATCCCAATCTGTGAAGTGCCGCAAACGGCGGCCGCGTGCGACACGCGATTGCGGTGAGCACGTGAGAGGCACTGTACTCCGGATAAGGTAGTGATCTGAGGAACCAAGTGGGGCGCCAACAGATACTTGGTAGCCATCCGGGTGTGAAGTCAGCAGAAGGTCCAACAGTGAAGGACTTTGGCTCTCCACATCTGGGATTCGCGTGGGCGTGGTAACCAGTTGTGTCAGGGTCTATGCCAGGGCGAAATCGTAAACAGATCTCCCCGCATGATCGGTCTTACTGGAACTGAGCCAGTCGGCGTGGTGGGCGTTAAAATCGCCAAGTAAAAGGATTTCTGCGGACGGCATCTGATGCTGCACAAGGTCTGAAGCCATCTGGATGTGCTCAATGAGTCGGTCAGTTTCGGTGTCACCGCTATGGGACTTATAGAGGCGCGCATAGACGCAGGGATGGTCATCGCTGTCTACACGGAGCCATAAGATGGAGAGATCCCTACCTTCAAGATTGCTGAGGCGACAAGAGCTGATATCGTCTTTGGCATACACGCACACGCCGGCCCTAGAAAGAAATGAGTGTTCTATTCCGTACCCAGGGTAATTGAGGTAGGATGTGTTAGCTGGAGACGATATCTGCGTCTCGGTCAAGAAGAGCAAGGCTGGCTTTGCTGTCTCGAGGTGGTGGTGAACAGCATTAAGATTACTATGTAATCCTCTGATGTTGCAAAAGTCCTCGGCCAGCGGGGGAGTAGGTGCCATGGTATTTCTACTCTTGCCTCGGGCATTATTGAGCGCAGTTTTGCCCTCCCCTCAGAATACAAGGGGCGACCTGGGCGTTCACGCTCAGGGCACAACGTACCTGGACGCTCAGAGAGGGATTCTCAAAGGCTAGTGCAGTTGGTACCCTCCTGGGGTAGCGTTCGGTAATTCAACTGTGCCATTATACGGGGGACGGGGGGGGGACCAAACCCAGGCCGTGTTATCACTCCGGTCGAGCCGATCCATTCGTGCCGAAGCGTGGCTCTCCCACGAAGGTCAATTCCGCCGGTTAGTGCAGGCCCTTTCCCCAATGATATATTTTATATTTCTAGACCTCCTGCTTAAGCAGGAGGTCTAGAAATATATTTTGCATAGTAGTGATGGCAAATTTAAATTTGCCATCACTGCTATGCAAAATAAAAGACTGCAAGACATTTTTTTGTTGTCTCAACAAAAAAAAGTTACATATCTATAGTGGTGGGTCCAATGTACCCAGGTGTATGACAATACTGACTTCAGGAGTGGCGAGTGAAACCCATCGGTCCTACTGCGCACACTTAGGATTACTGCGGGAAGGTATTGAGAAGCTGAGGAGAGTACAGCGACTGTAGCTGATTTTGTAGACATTTAAAGTTTGAACATGGGTCCAATAATAATAATAATATAATAATATTCTATCACATACACACAACACCATCTAGCCCAAACTAAGTAGAGCTTGTACTATGGGTACTAGACAATGGATAAATATACATATATACTTTTTTTTTTTTTTTTTGGAAATACATACATATTATACATAGAAACACCCAGACCAAGACAAACATCCATGTTCATGCACACAAATGTTTGACTTGTGCGGGAATCGAACCCGCGACCTCAGGCGTAGCAGTCGGTTACACTAACCACTACGCCATCGAAGCCGACAATGGACCCGCATCTATAGTTAAGGGTTAGTAAGACTATTAGTAATATCATAATAATTCATCACAGGACTGGACAGCCAACTGGCTTACACAAACAAGGACTATGAGAGACTGGTTGGTGACTCGGCGCTTAAGAAACAAGTCAAGCTGCCCAAAGAGAAGCTGGGATTGTGCACTTCCCTCGCGTTGGAGACTAATGGTAAGATTTTTAATTTAACGTAAAGTGGCTAGCGCCATCGATTGCTCTATAGTGATAACCCCAAAACAAAACGCATTGTTTTGTTTTGAGATTGTCACTATTTTGATTTGCTAATAGACCAGTTTGCTAGTCTGCAATGAAAGTCAGTGAATACTATCAAATTTTAAAGACAAGTAGGACAGTGTCATATACGATCTGAAGCCTAAAGCTGGAGAAGTTCAAATGAGCAATTAATCCTTGTATTTCGCTTATCTGTAGATTTTCTATTTAACCTGTTTTCTGTAAGAAAGCCAATTTTATTGTATTTGCATATTTGCAAACAACGCATCGCATACCTTTTGGTTTTTAACCCTATCTTACTAATATGGACTAGAACTTTGTGTCACCTGGGGTCGGCTCAATCATAGGAAGAAACGAGCGTTTACTCCAGGCCCCAGTTTGCGGAGACGTAGTGTATTCAAAATACGCTACGTTTCAAAGGAGCAGAGTAGCCAAGTAAAAGACAAATTTAACGCGGCTTTATGCAACTTTCTCAACGGTCCCTCCCTGTATTATAGTAAAAGAACAAAATGTCGTCCTTCGACGCGAAGTAAGGATTCTGCCCGCAGGCTGTGTAGATGAATATTTATTGAATATTATATATTCAGGTTCATACCTGACAGGCCATATCCCGGCGATTGATGACGATATTAATGGTTATTATTTAGCAACAAATAACTGTGCAAATTTCGACTGAGTTATTCATTATGTCATTGAAATTAAATTACTTTATACAAATCTTATGACGTTTTTTTTTTAGGAACACTATTATTAAATCATTTCGAAACTATAAAACTATACTTTTAAACTTTACTACTATTTAAGTTATTTACATTGTAATAATTTATTTATTTATTCATAAAAAATATAAGCTTACAGTTTACACCAAATCGCTTATATCTATGCTTATAATACTACAACAAATTACATACAATCTTAAACTTAGACTAGCAAAAGAAATGAGATAAAATAATATTTGTAACAACAAAAACAACCTTTTATCAACTTAGGATCTCTAAAATTACTTTGAACATTAAGATATATGTATATAAAATATATAAATATGTTTTAGAATTGTTTTTGGCTCAAAAAATATATCGGCCTCTGGACTACATTGAAGAAAATCATTGATAAGTCTAATTGCTCTAGCAGTGACGCTGTTGTTAGCTTAGAAAGAGTGCCACATAGGCGGATAGCACAGAAGTCTATGTTGACCTCTTCCAACGCCACGCATAATTATATTGGTCGGGAACATAGAAATGTATTGATTCCCGTACAACAGGATTATCAACCTTATTCGCTAGTATTAGACAGTAATTTATTAAGTGTGTGGATTCCCGCCTGAGTTGCAGTGTGTCTAAACCTAACATGCCTGACATAAACATAGAAGGATAGAGAAAGGGGTAATATCCATATTGACGTTTGTATAAGTACCTACAGAATTTACGTTGGATTTTTCTAACATACAATGCCTCTTGACGACTCCAAACTATTTCATTATATTCTAATTTACTGCGGACATAGGCATTGTATATTTGTTTTATAACTTGAGTGTTCTTTAATTGTGATGATATTCTAATAATGAAACCAAGACATTTATTAGCGTCTTTACAAGTTTTAAGTATATGTTCATGAAAATTTAATTTGCCACGTTGCATTGGTGCGCCAGCAAGATTAGTTATATTTGTAATCGGATTACGGGATAGAAAAAAAGTTATAGGTTTATGCACATTTAGAATTATTAAATGATAATTTATTTCTTATAGTCCACTCAACTATAGCATCAATATCATGTTGTAACGCTACACAATCTTTGTCCTCAGTTACAGAAAGGTACAGTTTTAAATCGTCGGCAAACATAAGGCATTTTGCATTAGAGATAACACTAGGTAAATCAGTGATCATTATTAAAAATTGTATAGGACCTAGGGTACTACCTTGACTAACCCCTGATAATAGTCTTCCGACTTTATCCTTCTGCTTCAAACTGCTTACAATCTTTTAAGTAGTGGGCCATACATTTTAGGAAAGAAGTTGAGAATCCCAGTACAGAAAATTTGTTTAAAAGTACATCATTACCCACGAGATCGAAGGCTTTCTTAAAACCAAATTATTCGCCATCTACTTGACAGCCAGACTTGATTCTTGTACTTTAAACATTCAAACTTTCCTTGACATTTAGATTACTTTTCACCACCGATGGTCAGGGGGAGATTACGTCATTAATACTTTTTCTGTCATCCGCTTTGTCACGGCCAATTCTTTAGAAGTTGTGACATCGGATCCATATGATGAAATTACAAGTTGTATTCGATGTTATAGGCACAATATTTGCGGGCGCCAAACTGCGCGGCGACCGCCCAACAGCTCGGCGTTTCTCCACCGTGTTCGGTGCGCGCGCCGCCACCGCTACGGCTCGCTGCGCCGCGCCGCCGCGCTGCGAGTGTGCTGAGGGACGACTCACCTGCCGCCCTTGTGCTGACACACAGAGACTGGTACGTACGTTGTATCCACAGCACACCACCACAGTGCCGCTACGAATAGATACACAGACGAAAAAGTACCGACTGAACACAACAGATGACGCTGTAAACAATAGACGCTTATAATCACGCCCGCGAGACAATCCGGAATCGCGCACGTAAAGTTTATATAGTGACTAAGTACATATATATATATATATACCTGACATCAATTGTCGGGCTGTCACCCGCCAGACACGATCATCCAGCCTGGTTGGAGGATCCTCCCTATGGCTTGGAAGGACATCAGTCCCCGTTCCTCCATTGCTGCATGATGTATAATATCAGTTCTGTATTAAACTGTGCCGCTGCTGGGCACGGGCCTCTTCTCAGTGTGACTTTCTGAAGTTATGTGCGTATTAAACACTTAATTATCGCTAACTGTAACGGTGAAGAAAAACATCGTGAGGAAACCTGCATGTCTGAGAGTTCTCCATAATGTTCACGGAGATATGTGTAGTCTGCCAACTTGATATACATATATTTACTTAATTCAAATGGTTTCTAAAATTTAGCCGATTATATCCAGAACAACGCGTACCAATAAGTCCGGCTCCTGTTATCTTTGCCGAACTGTTAAAACATGGAATTCTTTGCCGGAGCACGTGTTTCCTCTTTTTTTGGTCCTGAGTCATTCAAGCGTGGCATGAAAAAGTACCTCCTTAAGCTGTTAAAGTAGGGACCTCGGCACTACATCACGTGAGAACGTGGTGTGGAGGGCTCTGTTCCAAGACTACACGACTGTGCAACAAGTGGTGTATATATTTATTTTAAAAGGCAATAATAAATGGATAATTGTTATGAAAAAGTGGTGAGGAATGAACTTTGGTCGGTATTGTCCATGTACCTATGGAGTGAATAGCACCCTCACGCGAGCTCTGAAATCTCGTTATGACGATTCCAGAGCTTGTATTAGGATAAATGAGACCTACACAGAATTGTTTAGTATCGAAAAAGGTGTGTGTGTGACAAGGATGTGTATGTAGCGTTACCCTAGCTGTTTAACCTATACATGGACAATTGTATGAAAGATTTAAAAGATTGTGAATGGGGATTAAGAGTGAATCAGTTACTTGTCCAATGTCTTCTTTATGCCAACGACCAAGTAATACTTACGTCATTGGCAGAAGAGTTGCAGGCGATGGTAAATATTATGCATGGTGCTTTTGAGAGTAAAGGAATGAAAATGAATGTAAGCAAGATGAAGTAATGGTATTTGAAAAGAAGAAGTGCTTGACGATGTGTAATATTATTATACAGGATCGTAGCAAATCGAAATCCGTAGTCTTTGCCTACCCCTCTGGGAAACAGGCGTAAATCTATGTATGTATATAATTTAAAAAAATCTTTTATAATTTGATTACAACGCATCGTTTTGTAATGTTAACAATTTTTAAGTTTCACATAATTGACAATTTAACTATTACTTCGATTTTAAAATTTATATATTCAATTGAATTAAGCCTTACTTGGCGGCAATCTATTGTATTAAAATTATTGGGAAGAGAGAAACTCGCCATGCACCCTCGGATTGGCCAGCCCAACTATTGCTATAGAAAAAGGTTGACAATACCGAACTCTTCTGAATAGGGACAGCCGCATCATGGGATTTGGGCGTACTCCAACTTGCAGTATTCTGCTTCGATCATAAAATATGCGGCGACACGTGTTTCACCTCAGCGCAAAGTAATCGCGGGCTCAATCGTTGATAAACTGTCTTGAAATTGCCTCGCGCTGAGTTGAAACACGTGTCGACGCATATTTTTGTTAGCACAATAGTTTTATTACACATACTTGTCTCCAAATTTAGAAACCAACTCAGTGACTATTATCTGGAAAGCCTACTGACTATCATTGCCCATTATCATATTAGAACGAACTCCAATTAGAAATAATATAGTAACACAAACTCGTGTACATACTATGTAAGCGTCTAATCATTTGTTCGACCCTAAGGTTATCGGTTACGACATGCGTGACTGTAATCATCTAGAGATTGGGGCAACAAACTGATACATTTATCACTCATATAAGCTTAATATTGTTTAAAATAGATACGAAGGGAGTACATAGATGGCGAGTAAATCTAGAAGAATTGTCTTTTGACCTAAAAGCAAAACTAGTCTAAGTTGAGACAATCAATTCTTTTGCGTGTACTTTCAGCGGCACTTGATAAATATTGGCGAAATTTGGAATTAATCTATCATATTATTCAAAGTACCTAAATATCATTTATAATTCCTTGCAGCATTTTTTTTAAAGAGACAACTGCCGCACCTTGAATTATTTCTGTATCACGGGGGACTTTACAAACATTCAAACAACAGACACAAAGAATATCCAGACTCGGAACAATCATTTGTAGATCACACAAATTTTTGCCACGTTTTGGATTCGAACCCACAACACGGCGCAGTAGCAGTGGCGACGTGACCACTTAAACCACTACGCCATCCGTGCATAAAATAGTTATCAATCCAAGAAGAAATGCAGAATAAATAATATTCATAAGATAATTATCGATTCCACATTCAGCTACTTATGTTACTGACACTATTATACTTATTTATTGATTGACAGTTAACATATTAGGGTACACAATCACGTTATACAATCTTCCACTTTCCATTTGTGCCAAACGACTGTTCTAATTTCAATATTTTCTTTACAGTTGGAGCTATCGTTCTTCAACCCAGAAGACATCGACGAACTAATCGACATGGCGATGGAACCACCCACGTTGCCGTCTTTTAGATGATACGACAAATTAGATCAATAAGTCTGCTTAGATATAATAATACGGCACATCGATAAAATATGACAAATCGCGTTATGCTTAAGGTGCTGATAGATTTGAGCATTCACTTGTAATGAGCATTTTAGCGAATGTTACATTACAGAAAATAAACGGGAGCGTTTTAGCGAGCATTCTAGGGAAAGGACAATCAATTTGCTTCGAGCTTTTTGCCGTTTTTCCTCGTTCGCTAGAATGATCGTGAAAATGTTCGTAGCAATATTTGGCTCCATGCTTGGCTCTGTTCATTGTTCAGTTGGACAATTTAAAAACGGCGAAGGCTAGATGTTCTGTTACAAGTGAATGCTCAAGTCTATCAGCACCTTGACGCTAATTTAAATTTGACACAAGACCACTTACATAACGTAGGTATGCATTTTGACATTTGGATCCTTCCATTTGTATGTAAACAGATGACCTAGAAAAATACTTAGTTAATGCAACGAATATGCGTCCAACGTAAATTAGCATGAGGAGGTGGATGAAATAAAATCACTTATGTACGCGTAATCTATGTATACGTGACTTGAACATCACTAAATATTTGCTTAGGGTTAAAATTCAGTTATGAACAATTAAAATATTTGATGAGACAATATGATGCGATTTAAAATATTAAATGCATTGAATATCGTGATGCCAGTTTACTCAATGTAGCATGGAAAGAAATAATAAAATTGGATGGTAAGTTTAATATAGGTACCTACATATAAGTATAACAGTAAATATGTGTTATATTTTTGTAGGAGTACAGCGGTTTTAGGTAATGTTAATGCCCTTTTTTAACGACTGACAACGACTTCTATGCCATATACACGTTGCATACGTGGGACAAGCATGCACATCATCGCATACGTGGCGTAGGTACGTGGGCAGTATGTCCCTACCTTTAAAACTTTCACAAACATTACTACGAGCGATCCCAAATAACTAGAAAAAAATTTTTTTTTATACTATAATACACAGTTATTCTATTTTTAAATATGTTTTCCTTTATTATTTCTGTTGGTGGTAGACGAGAAAACTAAGTTTACAGTGAATGCTACAAACGTTCAATTGTAATCGTTTTGAATCCAGTTTTTCCTAGTGTTTATGTATACATAACACAAAATAACAATTAATTTAACCTTTTGAACGCCAACGTCGTCTATACTCGACATGCGCAAGCGTGCCCTGTGCGCCAACGTCGTCTATACTGGACAAAACTGTTTTTTGTCGGTTCACAGAAAAATACAAAATAAACATATTAAATCATTCGATTTCTGTGTTTTAGTGATACAACTTAAAAATTGAATCCCCAATTTTTACTTAATTGTATACAGCAAACAAAATTGTTATTAGTTATTGAAATATTTGATCATAAAAAACAATATATAATATATCGATTTTCGGGCTTGGCGTACAGGACATGGAGGTGCCGTTATGGCGTGGCGTTCAAAAGGTTAATGACATATTATATATTAATAGCATTCGTCTATGTAATGTTTGTGCTTAGGCACTAGAGGACTTTCGAGATCAAAAGGTAATTAACTACCTACCTAGCAAATAGTGCAATTCAGAACTATGGCTTGATGCAGGTTATTGTAAGTAAGTGCGACTACAATTTCGACTACTCGTATAAAGTAGGCTCTCTAATAGTTACAAATGTTAAGATATAAGACAAAAACTATAGCTCATTATATGAATTATTTTTGTTATAACGTGATACAACTTAATGTGATTCAGTGCTAATGAATTCGCTGTGTAAATATTATATGTATTAAATTCAATACGTAGTTATATTATGTCGCAATAAAATATTTTTATAATTGGACTTTTGGTCGCTTTTAACGCTACCTAACTTATATTAAATTGATCCACTCCTATTTATCCTTACGTCATAGAGACCGTCAAAGCAGGTTTACAATTAAATTATTATTATTATACATACATAATCTCACGACTATATTCCAGAAGGGGTAAGTAGATAGTATTACTATAGCCATCTACCGGGCGTAGTTCCAGACATCGTGTTACTGCTAAGAATTTATTTGACAGAAAATCCTAATAAACACTGCCTGACGTTGGAATCGAAAATATTTTTTAACGCTTTGTATATCAAGCCTTACCTGGGCAAACTACAATAAAGGACACACATGACATAGTTTGCTAGATTTATTCATTTTCACAATTATTATTTTATACTCGTGAAACGAATAAATTTATCTTTAAATAATATATAACTATAGAACCCTCTGTACACAAATCTGATCCATACTTTACTGATTTTTACTGATACCAAGACACTGGGAACAAGGGACATTTTCCGAAAGAAACTCTGAGAAAGAGATATTTGCGACCTGAAGACATTTTGAGAAGTAGACATTCTACGACTGATCGGGATGGCGTAGAGGTTTAAGTGGTCACCGGCCACTGCCTCTAAGCTGAGTGTTGTGGGTTCGATCGCCACATGGGACAAAAATTGGCGTGTTCAACAAATAGTTGACCCAAGTCTGGGTGTTCTTTGCGTACGTTGTTTGAATGTTTGTAAAGGCTCCCGTGACACAGTGACACAATAATTCCAAGTGCGAGCGTTATCTTTTTAAAACAGAAACAGAAGAAATGTGGCTACGTTTCAGTGCCACGAAGATAGGCGTATGACAATATATCCAAACTGTTCAATATCTCGCCAAGTCAACCGTATTATTTCATTGCATGAAATAGAGATAAGTAATTAAACATAAATAAAACAATCAGTAACAAGACAGACTTTATTACCAACTAAACAAGTCTTACAATAATTAAGTCTTTGATAAGAAAATAATCACATCTTCTACAAATATGTATGTTCACTAATCAACAGAGTTATTACACTTCTTAGCCACTAATACCTACGGGTATTCGATATTGTATTGATTTTATATAACAGTAGGTACTATTTTACTAATATTGTTTACATAAGGTGGATTAGGCATAGATACGATCCTAATTCTAAGTTCGTTTAAATATCTGATTAAAATTTTAAAATATATTGAGAACATATCGCATTCTTAATAAAACAGCGACTTAACTCGAAATTTGAAAGTAAGCCAATTTGAACTCTAATTGTATATGTTAAATTCTAATATTATATTTGTGTTAAATCTTTTCAATAGAGTTCAAATTTGTTTAATCAAAAATACTGAGATAAATCTCTGTTTTATTAAGGATGCGATATTTTAAATGACTGTTTTATAACATTCGATACAACAGTACCAAGTTTGTACGGCTGACGCATGTACCTGCGCAGTAAATATGTTACAAACGCAGCGCAAAATTTCATTTCTTAGTTTAGTTATTTTATGTTCAGTTATGCGCAGAATAAAGACATTATTATGTAATGACAAAATTCTCGGACTAATCGCAGCGTCCTTTCCTAATGCGGCTGACAATTTTCGTTGAAACATAGCTATTATAACTCAAACGGAAGAGCACTTGAAAGTTACTAGTAACCGGTATTTTTTACACTGCGGGCTATATAGAAATATGTGACAAATATTACTACAGTTACAATTCTATAACAATGATTGGTTACAGAGAATGAAACTTTTGAAAAGTTATAACGATGGCATAGTGGTTATAGTCCTAACCATGTACATATTCTGAATATTTTTTAATAGGTAATATGTTTGTATCTATTTAATGGTTAATCAAATAAACATAATGTATTGTCGACCTACAAACAATATTTATCCAAATCACTTATGCATCTTATAAGCTACAACTATGCCGGCAATAACAAATGCAACAGCTGAGAACTTATACAACAAATTATATAAAACCTTATTCTGTCCGCCAACAGAATTGACAATAAGATTATTCATTACAAACACAGTGTTACTTTCTTCAATAAATGCAAGTTTTTCATCCTCTGTCATCGAGGCTGCTATCTCGTTCATAGCCTTTCTGAAATCCTGTTTTAATTGACTAATCTCTGTTCCTGAGAAATCAGTGACTTTATCACTGTATGTTTTCTGATTTGGTTTATCTGGAACGAAAATTTTAATTGTAATGTACTTACTTGAATTATTACCCGACTATGGCGAAGCAAAAAGGAGGGGTTAAATTTACCTGGTATGTACATATATGGGTATGCATGTATGTTTATCTGTTCCCCCATAACTTCTAACATACTTCTCATAATTTAACAAATGAGGTCGACAGCGTCATGTTTGTCCGCTGGTTATAGACTATGTGACCTCAAATTAAATTGAATATGGCACAGTGTAGAGGACATGTCTTTTTACTTCACATGGTTCATAATTGCTTTTCATGCAGAGTTAAGATACAGTGAATTTGGTTTTTCATAATATTAATTATTTGTACAAAATTACACCTTGCTTGGGGTAGCCTATCCACCAGAAGCATATAATTCATCATATCTTTCAAGGTATCATCTAATAAAATAGAACATATTTAATTCACAAATTCTCTGCTAAGTATTACTGTGTAATTATTTGTATCTTTTTGTTATGACATGCTAATGTAAACAAAGAATGTAACATGTAGAAAAGTAAATGGAAGAAATGTTAAATGATAACAATAAAATTTAAATGTTATGGTTAACATACGTAACTTAACTTCCGTCACCTACAGCCCGACCCAGTTAAAATAACATAAAATACATAAACATATTTACCAAAAACCCTTCGTTTCTTCGCGAGTATCTGTCCACCGCTCAACAGTCCTAGGTACAGGTGGTACACATATGCTAGCAGGAGCAGCGGGTTAGATTGTTCAAGCCCTTGCAAGTGTTCAATGTAGTTTTCCAAAGCTGCACCCTTTGGTATTGACTTCCAGTCATCACCAAGGTAATGTGCCAAATCTTCTTCAAATGCTTGCTTCCTGCAATTATTTGTGAATTTAATCTTTCATTTTAAAGGTGTTATACTTTTAACCTGTCAAGTCTTCATAAATCAGACATCATTAAAAACCTATTGTGTATGGGCTTTGGTGTACCGCTGCAATGCAAGTCATCCAAGAAAGTGCTTAGAGCTTAAGTCAGTATTTATACAGGGCATTGTTCTGAGAAATCTAACTCTAATCAGCTAGATTAGCAGTTTGCCATGTTTATATGGCTAAAGCATGTACCTGTACTAATAGTATAAACATCAACGGTTTGAATATGGCTTGAGTTTGCAATAATCAAACTTATAATTGGGTATTGAAAACATAAATAATATATAATCTGGAGATATTAAATGCACTAACCTATAAAGTGCTTTATTAACAAAAAGCTTATCAAACTCTGGCATGTTTAGCCTTGCCTTAGCATCTTCTAGATAACCGAAGATGTGGTAGAATATGAACAGTCCACCGCCCCACACCTGCTCATCCCTTAAAGCTGAAAAATTGTAAATTATGTACACAATAACATGGACTTGGGACACCTACCTACACCTTTTAGCAATCTTATATAATTAAGTAACTGTTTTACAGCAAGAACAACAGCATGTTAATATATTAGGTTGTATTTACAGCATATAACAGAAAGATGTGGTCACCTTAAAAGATGATGAAGATCAAAATCCAATAGCAATAATTTTTAAGTTGTGAAGAATAATAAGTGGCTCTGTGTAGCTTCCAGGAATTACTATATTCACATGATCCAATAGACAACTCATAAATATGATGATAATTTTTGATAAACATTTACAAAAATATACATTTCTTGTATAATTCATACAAAAATTTACTGCAGCAGCATGAAATCTTCTTAGCCCAAACACAAACTAAAAAAGAATCATCCATAAAACCCAACAATAGCCAATACATGTTAACTAGGTTTTATATACCTAATATCTTGCTGCATTCTTCTAATCTTGATTACCAATTGAATAGTGTGAGAATAGTTCTAAAAACTCATTAATTAGACCTTACAATTTGGCTTTAATTCTTTTTATAGATACATGACTAGCAGAATCTTTACTTGAAGTAGCCGGCTTATTACGACTGAGATTTCTTTGTTCACTGCACACGCGTATATACTAATGAAGGGCGTTAATAATGTAATAGGTACCTACTATAATGATGTAAAAGCATCAAATTATTTTTAATAAATATTTCAATAGAAACTTACAGATTGCGAATTTGGCGTTCACAAGAGCATCGCTGATGTTGTGAATTTTTCTTGTCGCTTTGCGCATACGAGTCGTGAAAAGATCTCCATTTTCCGTCATTTTCACTTCAGTTCTTGAACAGGCTTTCTAAAATGTGACCCAAAGAGCAAAGTAATACGGGATGTGACCGCACTCGATAAATGATAAACTGTAATAACCCCTAAGGCTCAAAATATGTATTAATCAAGATGACAAAGAAAACAATGTTGAGGTCGATGATAACTTTTGTTAAAATCTCTTAACCGTATGAATGCCTGAGGTGTTTTATTTATGTTTCTTACTTATTTTACACCGAAAACAATTCAAACATACCGTCCATACATATAAAACATAACTATATCACAATCAGATATATACTGCGATATGACAATACATCATTATGTTCATTTTCTTTATATATTTATGTTCTCGTTATATGCATAATACATATTTATCAAAAATTGTTTTGCTAGATTAGTACCGGTACCTGATTATTTTAGGGTTGAGACTTGAGTAATCAGCTGTTTAAAAGTAGCTGTGACAGAACTGACAGATCATCGTGCTCCATCTACGTTTAATTTCTGCAAGACAACGTATATAATCTGAAAATTATATTATATAAACTAATACCCAGTTTATATGTCACAAAAATTTGTAATTTTCTACTTCTTGAAATTAAATTACTAACCGAATCACTAATTATGAATATGTGCTTAAATAAGTATATTAAGTGTTTAGTTCGAACTACGTTTATTTTTATACTGTGGTTAAGATAAGAACCTACATCTGTTGTAATAATCTGTACAAATAACAAGAAGTACGAGGACGGAGGAAGTAGTAATTGTTATCAATAAAATAATCATTGAATTGAACATTGAAATGGTGGTTTTCTACGGTCGTTAACAATTCAGTTGTTCAAACGCTGATTTAGGAAACCTTTTTGTAAACTTATCCAAACATGGGAGATTCCTGTAAAATTAAGGTAATTTATTATGATCATCTTACAAATAAGAGGCGCACATGTAAATAAAGAGAGACAAGTAATTTATGAAACATTTACATAACTTTATAAAGAAATTGTTTTTAAAAAGGAGAAAATAATAAATTGATGCTGTTTTTGGATCTATGAAATTACAAAATAATAAAAAGTATGTTAACGAGTTTGTTTATAAATTGATACGATACTATCAGTTTGACTTTGACATTTTCTCAAATTCTTATCTAACCTCACTAAATCATACGGAAACATTATTTGTAAAATCACGATGGCTTATGACTTAAAACAAGAAGAGGACGTAAAGGATTACATTGAAAATCTTGGAATCGAATATCGTTTCGGATGTTACAAAGAGAAGAAGCCCGAAGTGTGTCATCTTCTAGGTGATTATCTAGAAGCTATCAAGAAAGATTTTGATAAGGCTGCAAAAGTGTATAAAACCAATTGTTTAGATTATAAGTTCGGAAAATCATGTCTGAAAATTGGCAATTACACTTTGGTGGGTCGCGGGCGGGAAAATGGTGAAGCTGTGGAAGCGCTGAATTACTTCGAAAAAGGATGTGAATACAACGAGCCCGGCGCGTGCCTTCACGCTGGAATGCTGTTAACAGCTACTGGATCCGGTATTAACGTTAAACGAGATGTTCCGAAAGGTACGTTGTAATGTTGCGCAATTTATTTTTGGATTGCCCACAAACTAAATAAGTCATTGATCTAGGAATTCTTTTTAAATCGATAATATTTATTTTACAGGCTACAATTACTTGAAGAAAAGCTGCGACCAGAACGACAATATGGCTTGCCACTACCTCTCCGGAATGTACATGACTGGTGTACCTAAAAATGTAGCCGACTACAATCCACATAACCCAGACAAGAATAAAAACATTGACTACCTCATAAAACGTGATATGACACAGTCATTTTATTTTGCCAAGAGATCTTGTGAATTAGGAAACATGTATGCATGTGCTAATGTTAGTATGATGTACAAGAAAGGTGATGGAGTGGAAAAAAATACTGATGAATCAAAGAAATATTTTGAAATCGCACAGAATCTGCAGAAAGCTCATGAAACTACAAAAGAAGTCAAGTTTCAGCAAGGATTGGATGGCAAATAGTATTATTATATTTAATAAAAATGCATTTATCTTGCAACTTTAGTTATACATAGTGTTGGTAGAAAATCAGTGTACAAAAGAACTCATTATATTATTGTTAATTGGTTTCTATATTGTTTTTACTTATAATGTTATACCCTATAGCTGTCTACAGGAAATCTGCATATCTGACAAACATAATGGACAACTTGTCCACAATGTTTGCGAAGATATATGAAGTCTGCCAACCCACACTGTGTCAGTGTGATGGTCTAAGGCTGAAATATTCTCACACTGAGCAGAGCCTGTAGCCAGCAGTGGTACAGTTTGTTTATAGTCCTGTGATATCATTATTATATCTTATAGGAGTATAGGAAAGTTAACTACCTCCAGACAACATCTTAAGTGGAAGTAGCATGCAGGCAGCCAGACAATAAGAAAAAAAACATTCCATCTATTGACATATTAAATAAAAATATACATATTAATTCAAAACATACATAATCTTGGCTTTCGCTCAGATGTAAAGTTCTAAGATGTAAAAAAGATAAAAGGGCCATCATGTCTATATCAATCAGTACCTACTTCTATATTTAAGCCAATTTCAATGTCTCAAAGAATCTCAAACAATTTATAGTCAAATTACAATAGCTATCACTATATTTATTTCCTATACATACATTATTATTACACTAATTACCTTATTACATTGCACTACAATTACAAATTGCACAACACAGTCTTTTGATTAGCACAGAAGCTAAAGAATTTGTTTTTTTATCCATATACTGCCTATTATATCTTATAGCTGGAAAAATTATGGTGTGACTGTAATACGATATTCTCTGTTTTACACTGTTGTTTACGCCTTCAGGCCTATCTTATTTTATAGAGAGGATCCGAACTCTATACAGCATCGGCCTAAATTATAGGTACACTAGAATTGTAATATTAATCCTTACATCCTGGGGTCCACACAATTCTGGAGTGGACACATCCCACCTCGCTTCTTATTATAAGTATAGGTACGGCAATGGGCGTCAGTACAGCCTCATGCATAGGTATGTCGCCTTATAGAAAAGCCCATCAATTAAAGTTCTTTGATATAATTTATTTTAAAAAAATACATACCTACCTTAACCCATCTTACTCTGAGATACAGCTACATAATATCTTGGTTTTAAATACATACTCTATAATTGAACAGATTGGCATCATCGGTGGGTCTGGTTTCGATGATCCGGAGTTATTACAAAATCAAGTACAGAAAGAAGTGACCACACCTTTTGGCACGCCCTCGGATGTGCTCATCGAAGGACAGCTTAAAGGAGTTCCATGCGTGCTGCTCGCGAGGCATGGCAGAAAACATCAGTTCCAGCCAAGGTACCTATGCATTTTTACAACGTACCTAACTTTCTGCGCGTACTAAAATCTAATCATGAGCGTCGCCATCAGAAACCAAAAAATACAGAAAAATATTTTTTGCAAATACCTACATTTTTAATTACCTTAATTGAATACAGATAATATAGCCTATTTTGTTTTAAAGTAAGTAATCATCATGTACCTATTTCGTGATTACCTATAATAAAAGCATACCTAAACCATTCTTGCATCGGTCAATGAAAAGATAAAGCTATTATATGCTACGTAAACTGTAAGATTGATCACTAACAATATTATCTTATTAATCCTAATACAAATATTTATGAATCATAAAAAATATACCTATACATATATTTTTTATGATTCATAAATATTTGTATAAATCTTTATATAACAGTGACGTCAACTACCGCGCCAACATCTGGGCGTTGAAACAAATAGGATGCACGCACATACTCGCCACCACCGCTACTGGTTCCCTGCGAGAGGAGTACAAGCCTGGTGACCTAGTTATCCTGGACGATTTTATTGACAGGTACCTACATGCACTTTCTTCACATAATACTATCTGTCTCCCGCTATACTAGATGTTTAGAAACAAAACGACTGTAACCTAATCTAAATTGTCCAGCTGATCGATATTAAAAAATATTTTAGTTATCGAGCCTTTTTGTTTTTATTTATTAGGTACAAGCAAAAATACAAATATTACTGCTTTATAATTTAAATAAATTTCTTGATTTCAATGTGCATACAAAGCAAATGCTTTGATATTGCGTAGCTATCAAGTTCAACAAAAGAAAATTACAGAAACGTCGTAGCAGTTATTGCACAGGGTACCTTTGCTCTTTTTTATTAGTAAAAAAAAGAAAATGAGCATGGTACGATAGAAGCCCGGTACAGCGGTCCTAAATTAAGAAACCAATCAGGTTACCAGGCTTTTCTACATTGACCGTTATGTAGCTTAACCCATTAGTTCCCAAAGTGGTCTAGGTGGACCCCCAGGGCTCCACGGGAGACTCGACGGGGGTCTACGTTGGCGTGACAAAAAAATGGGGGACCACAATTCGTAAGCGGAGGTCCACGAAAATTTATTTGTTTTCGATAGGGAAGAACTAAAATAAAGAAGCTCAGCGACTGTTACTTGTAAAAACTTGCATATTCCATTTTCAGTACCAGTGGTCTCGATCCTACCGATTACGGGAAAGAAAATTAAAAAAAAAAATTAATAGATAAAGTTCTGGGAACCTCTGACTTAAAACCTGAAATACAAATATTAAAAGGGGCAGGCAATCCGATAAATGATAACAGGTTATTTTGGGCTTCAGTTTGTTATACAAAAATAACATTAGACGGTTTTGTTTTTATTGTGTCTAAAAATAGAAAGAATATGCTTTCCAATAATGTATTACAGTATTACACTTACATACTTGTCCTACAAAAAACTACAGAAAACAGCGGAACAAATAATATCGACGAACGAACGTTTGGCGCGAAGTCACGTGACATAACAATAACAATCTTCTATATATATAAAAATCTATTGCTGTTCGTTTGTCTCGCTAAAACTCGAGAACGGCTGCGCCGATTTAGCTGATTTTGGCTTTGAAATGTTTGTCGTAGTCCAGGGAAGGTTTAAACGGTGAGAAAATATAGAAAAATTTGTTTGGATAGGTGATACGAAGTACACCGGGTCAGCTAGTATTATCTAAATATTATTCAGTTGGTAAGTGGCACGTTCGAAACACTCAGTTCATTCCGAGTATATTGATATACAATACAAGACTTTAAATACAGGCCTTTCAATACAAAAACGGAAAACAATCGAGTGCGCGACCGCGACCCTCTTTTTTTTGCTGTCACCGTATGATAACACCAGGGTTTACTGGTACAAATCTCTGCCATCACTATAATTATGGTGACGGCGGGGTTTAAGCGGTTAACCTTAATTATGGCTCCGGCAAATTTAAGACGAAATACGTCACATTAAAGTTTGTTGAAATTAAACTATTTATTAGGCCTCTGCCTCGAATTTTGCGGGCAGCGGGGCGGCGGCGGCGGCGGCGCGGGAGCGGGGCGGGCAACGCATACCTGTTCTCCAAACCAGCGGGCAGATCGCGCGGCACTATAGCGGTGTAGTGTTGTGTTCGTGGTTGTGTTGTCGAGATATTTGTTTTATTCGCAAACGAAATGTCTGAAAAACGGCGACAACATCTTTATGATTCAAATTTATTCCTAACGCTCGATTTATTGTGGGCAAAAGAAGAAGTGGATCCCTACTATAGGGCAAGGAAAATAAATGGCGAGTTTTATCGAAATTATGAAGAACAGAGACAAAATCCCGACAAATTCTACGACTACACCAGAATGAGTGTAGAAACTTTTGACTATATTCTTGAAAGTATCAAGAGTGATTTAGAGTCTGGAATTAATCCAAAACGATTTAGAGGTATATCTCCAGCAGAAAAATTATACTTGACGCTTGGGTAAGTAAAATTACGAAATTGTAATTTGTAATTGTATTTATTGATAGTTTCAAAAAGGAAATTGTGTTGCACTAATTTAGTAAATAGTTTTCCATCGGTCTTAAGTTCCCAGATACAATCATTTTAATTAAATACCTACTACACACTAATCAGCCTTAATTATTTATCTTTGACGAAAACATTTATTATATAAAAACGTTTCGTATGAAATAAGTAACATAACAGTTTGTCATTTATTTTTAAAATCACAGTTTTCTTACTCATTGACAGTATTTTTATTATACCTAGTGTTCAGTATTATTCCACGCATATTCTAATCTTATCACTAAAAAAAAAAATCACAGTTACCTACAGTCATTTATCTCTAAAATCACAGTTCTCATTTGTACGATGATTAGTTATTTCAATCACAGTTTTGTTATTTATGGACAGTATTTTCATTATGAGATTGATAAACCTAGTGTTGAGTACTATACCCATACATATATGATTCATTAGAAGGGTACATGCTTTCATTTACACTTAACTCATCTAGAAGAGCTTGATTAATTTTTTGTCTTACTCTAAACTTTTGTATTGGCGTGAATTTTTCCATTTGTGGAAGCAAACTCATCAAAAAGTAGTAGTCTTCTGACTTATTCTCATGTCTAGAAGCCTCGTTTCTACTTTGATTTGATAAATCATTTTCCAGCAGTCTTATCCTTTTCCTTTCCAATTCTAAAAATTCAGTTCTTATGTCATTCGCTGTTTTCTTTTTTCTTGATCGTTGTGAAGTAGACGCTTCTCTTGAAGGCGTAGAAGTTTCTTGCGATGATGTAGAAGCTTCTTGAGAAGAAACAGGAGCCTCTTGTGAGGATGTAGAAGTTTGTTGTGGATAAATAGAAGATTCTTCATCATGACCGGTTGTATTTTCTTGAGAGTTTTCTTCAGAGATGTCTTCTATCTCAAAAGAATCATTACTTATCTGATTACTTACTTCAGTACTGCTTAAATTACCCTCAGTAACATTTGGTACAACTTCATCACGCAAAAACACCAATTGAGAAAAATATTGCCAATTCGAGGGTTGATTAACATTTCCGGCATCTCCTGATCTAGGAGAAGGGTTTTTTTTTAATTCCTTTCTATAGTGATCTTTTATATTTTTCCATTTTTTCTTTAAATCGGTCACTGAAACAAAAGAATGAACAGACTATTTATTACATACATAACTTTTACATACCTATGCTTTAATTTTCAGGTTTTTGGCGAGTGGGCAGCCTTTCAAAAGACTGTCGTTGTCATTCAGAATGGGAAAAACAACGGTGGCCAACATAGTTTATGGCACTTGTAGAGCTATATGGAAAAATTTGGTACATTTACATATGCCAAAACCGACAGAAGAATTATTGAAAACAATAACGGAAAAATACTATGAAAAATGGCAATTTCCTAATTGCATCGGTGCTATAGATGGCAAACATTGTCGAATAAAAAATCCTAAGTTTGCTGGATCATCGCATTATAATTATAAACATTACTTTTCGATGCACTTGCAAGCGGTTGCGGATGCTGACAAAAGATTCATTTGTATAGAAGTTGGAGGAAGAGGAAAACAAAGCGATGCAGGGACATTCCATTACTCTAATTTGAACCATTTACTTCAAAGTAATAACTTCAATATACCCCGTCCACAATATCTACCCAGATCAGATATCATTCTACCAATGGTTTTTATTGGAGATGAAGGATATCCACTCAAAACCTATTTGATGCGACCTTATCCTCAAAGCGTACTTAATGCACAAAATGAGTTATTTAATAAGCGATTATCGCGGGCTCGAAAGACTATTGAGTGTGCTTTCGGAATTTTAAGATCCAAGTGGCATATTTTCAGATCACCCATAGAGACAAACAAATGTCACGCAAGATTACTCATCAAAACTTGCTGTTTGTTGCATAACATTGTCCGAGATAAGGACGGTGATAATGATATTGCCTATATTACTGTCAATACGAATCAACAAAGAATACAAACACGATTACAAACAAACGCCCGGACGATTATCAAGCACAATATATACGTGAAAAATTCAAAGAATATTTTGTAAATAATCGCATTAGTTACTAATTAATTTGTAAAACATAATAAATATTGTATTTGACATAATAAATCATTTTTATATTTACCTACCTTCAATATTCAGTTCGTTTTTTATTTCTCCCCATAATTGGTTAATTATTCTTCTATTTTTATGGTTCACATCTTTGCTGTTCCATATGGGTGTCCTCTCAAAGATTGCCGAAATAATTTGCTCTTGCACGTCCGAGGACATTTTGATACGTCACAAAAAAAAATGTACAACACTATACTACAATGCAAACGCGCAATGCGGGCGGTCACCGCTTGACTGGAGTGCACCGCTCGTTGCCCGCCCCCGCGCCGCTGCCACGCCGCTGTTTTCGAGAACCGGTCCATTTGATTTTACGCATAAGATCCTGCCGCTCCCGCGCCGCCGCCGCTGCCGCCCCGCTGGCCGCAAAATTCGAGGCAGAGGCCTTACGGCTTATATCGTGGTTTATTTGAAATTATACAAATTACGAACTTCGGGTACACTGAAATAAATTTACACTACAATCTTGTAGTGTAAATTTATATGTATCCGACACACACCAACTCCCTGTCCCCGCGACCTTGGCTGCTGAAGAGCAGCCAAAACGTCGAGAAAAGTGCAAATACAAAAGTTTTAATTTTCTAATAATATACATTAACCGCGGTAATATCCGTAATAAATAGTAATGCCTTAATTACTTTTTGGATAAAAGGTACCCTGTCCATATCTGTATCCCTGACAATGTGTATGCGGTCGGGTAGTTAAGGCGTGAAAGCGTAACAAACAAACTTGTGCACAATGACAACAGGGATTCAATATAAATACAGATTTTAATTCTCAGAACATGGGGCCGTACATGCACATTTTACGACCGTACGGAAGGCGGTCCAAAGGGTGTTTGCCACCTGCCGATGCGGCCAGCATTCTGCGAGCGAGCGCGACAAGCCTTACTCAGTGCTGCGCGCGCCCATCAGTACTCGTGCCATGAGACTGGGACCGCTGTTGTTATTCAGGGACCGAGGTATGTAATTTCATCTTCATCGCTCTGTCATTCATTATTATCATAAGTGTATAAGTGAATAAATCGTTGGATACACTAATTAAAATAATTGAGATAAAATATATATGTCGTGGAGATTATTTAAGTAATAGGGCGTGATTATTTTATTTGTAATGTAAAAAAGACTTTCTTTTCTTGCGTCAACGTAATGTGTGACAAAGCCGTAGGGGGCGTGCAGTTCGGTAAAAGCACATTTATATTCTTAGCTTGAGAAAGTGAGCACGCGCTAATTGCAAAACTGTCTGTTCACATATACAATTTGAATTTGCAACGGTAATATCAAATATACACGTTTACTAAAACTGAAGTGAGGTTATTTATGATGAAGCCAATCCAATTGGTGACGATCCGACTGCCTACCTGACCGAGACGCCGTTATGTATAAATATCATTATTATTTCAGATTTTCAAGTCGAGCAGAGAGCCTTATGTATCGTCAGTGGGGCGGACACCTTGTTAACATGACTACAGTGCCTGAGGTATTAAAATTATCTTTTACTGCATACTTAATTATGTATCTTTATTTCGCCGAGAGATATTACAATAGGAGTAATCCCTGTGTCACACGGGAATTTATAATAATATCAGACCTGTATTCACCAAATGTTACTCGAACGTGCCACAGGTTTCCATTAATAATACTCCACTAAAAAGAGTCACTGAGTTTAAATACCTGGGTCACTGGGTCACCGATGAGCTTAATGACAACATGGATTTTGAACAGGAACGCAGGGCGCTGGCAGTCCGATGTAATATGTTGATCCGTAGGTTTGCACGGTGTACCAAAGATGTCAAAATAACTCTTTTTAGAGCCTACTGTCAGACATTCTACACGTGCAGACTGTAGATTGATTATACGCAGAGGGCTTACAGCGCTCTGCGCGTTCAATATAATAAAATAACGCGTTCAGGATGCTGGCTGGGCTGCCCCGCTATTGCAGCGCTTCTGGAATGATTGCAGAGGCAAGGGTATACGGTTTTCATGCCATTATCTGCAAACGGTGTGCTTCCCTGCTACGCAGAATGCGTGGTAACTCACACAGCTTGTTGAGCACATTGTGTGATCGGTGGGACAGTCCGATTTTGGGACGCTGGATACGACTACCCACGACGTAGACAGTGTCCAGAAACCGGGTCTGTCACATAATATTACGTGTGAAATTGATAATTATGTTACTAACACTAGGTTAAGGATTTTGTCTATTACTAACACTTTATGGACCCTGGTCTGCTATAAATATTTATTATTATTATTAAACTGTCCCACTGCTGAGCACGTGCCTTTTCTCAGTGTGAGAAGGTTTAGGCCATAGTCCACTACGCTAGCCCAGTATGGGTTGGCAGTTGTCACATATCTTCGAGAACATTCCTTCATGACGCTTGCCTCCACTATTAGAGCAATATTTCCTCATGATGCTTGCCTTCAAAGTTAGAACGAGTGATAATTGATTACTTAATACGCACAGTAGGTACTTTACAAACATTTAAACAGACTCAAAGAACTCAATATTTTTCGCATGTGGGAATCGAATCCACAACGCTCGGTCCAGTGGCTACGGCGAGCCTACCACTCTAACCACCACGATATCCCCGCATGTATATTTACATCACTAGCTGTGCCCGTAGTTTCACCCGCGTTTATGGTTACTGGGTGCTTGTACTTATACGATAAATGGGCTATCCAACACTAAAAGAATTTTCAATTCGAACCCGTAGTTCCTGAGATTAGCGCGTTCAACCAAACAAACAAACTCTTCAGCTTTATGATATTAGTATAGATAGATAATCGTACTTAATAATTATAAAAGCATAGATGGATAATATATACATTTTTCGATGTATTCAACAGGTTGTGCTCGCAAAGGAAGCTGGCTTGAGCTACGCAGCGGTAGCAGTTGTGACCGACTACGATTGTTGGAGGGAAAACGAAACTCCAGTAAGTTTATTTAAATTAAAAGCAATAGTTAACAACATGAACTCGAACCCGCGTATACATGTTTGCATTGTGCCAAACATAGTATTCCATTTAAACGTAAAAGTGGAATTAGACTTCTTACCTGCAATCCTGTACAACTGAATAAATGGTCTGCTAACGTGTGCATAATGTTTGCCTAAGCGATCTTAGCTATAAAATAAGCTACGTCACCCATTTAAGGGCAACATTAGGAAGCTGATCATCGGAGTTCTCCAATTTGAACTTTAAAGTGCGTCGTCGCAAAGAGCGGGATTAGATCTGCGGCACCATCACAACATTATGCACAACCACAAAAATTATGTGTGAGTTGGTGGTTTCAATTTTTGGGTGCTTGAAACTTGAAAATTTATTTTATTTGATTAATTCGAAATAGCTACAAAGACGGCTACGGCTTTTCGTAGAATTTTAGAAAATAAAGCTCCTAATCTTAAAATCTCGAGGAAACCACTAGAGTTAAGTGTGCCTTTTACAGTTCAGTATACCCGCAAAAACTCTGCGGTTTCGATTTAATCCAGCCAGCCTTTATTATGTTTCACTAAATAAATTTTTTGTTAATAATTAAATGAGCAAGATTTTGCTCTGGAAGCTCATAATTTTTATCATTTATATTCAATCGGTGTTTTTAGGTGTCCGTAAGTGAAGTTCTGGAGACTTTCGGTAAGAACGTGAAAAAGGCGGCTAACGTCATCATCAAGGCTGTGCAGGTGCTCGCTGCTCAGACAGAACACGACTACTTGGATGCACATAAGGTAGGACTAACATCTATACCATAGAAATACCCCCATGCAAGGTCTGCCATCAAAATGTATATCCGAAATTTCGGGCCGAACGAAACAAACTTCTAACAAGTTTCTTTGTTTTATAATAACATTACTTCGTTGTTCGGAGTACATCGTGCAAATTTCAGAATGTGTTTCACGATACGAACAGTCCGCCCGACTGGCGGCTTTGGGATCTGTATATTATTTAATTTGAAGCAACTTATAAACCGAAAGCATCGTATTAATACGCCGAACAATATGTTGGTGATCCTTAAGGTATATAAGGAGACCTGGGTTGTCTAGATTGTTGGTATAGTAATAATTGTATAATATAATATACCAAATAAACATTATTAAAAAAAACTGCGTGTTGTAATTAATATCTGCAGGTAAAAATTTGGACATTGCCTGCTTTTAAAATGAAAACTCAAGATAATCTGTCAAATCTAGCTACAGAACATAACAATATTGAAAGTCGGAAGATCATGTTAGTGATGAGTCTAGAGATCGGATATTCCAGTGCATATTTACCTAAACTTTAAGCAAGCAACATAAAGTGGATAATTAATACCACCTTTAAAATAAAATGAAAATTATAGTTGGGATTTAAAAACCATGAATTATTATTGATTTTATAGAAACATAGTTAGGTACAAATGATTGATTTGAAGAATATTATTCCGTTTTTTAGAGTGCCGTATTGAAGTTGTCAAATTAAAATGTTTTGTTTTAATTACGTAAAATAAAAGTAAGTTGGCTTTGTTTAAGTAAATATTACGTAAATTTAAACTTATGCTTCAAATACATACCTACATACGTTTTGTTGTACATAATATACTTGTGGCGGTTTCTATTGTTTCAAAATATATTTTGTTTCACAACAAAACATGGTATAGTTTACTATCTCTTTCTTAGATATAGTAGTAACTATTTGCTATCTATTTCACTCAATACATAAGCTGTGTGAAGGAGATAGCAAATCAAGGAATGTAAGCATTTTGTAAGTGTGTGAGTGAGAAAGCATATTTTACCTGCTTGTGCGCAAGTAGCTATCCGACATTACAACTGAATTACTACATTCGTCGCTATGCTTGCTATGCGGTTCATGCCAATAATAATTAATGATTTTTAAATACCGGTATTAAAATCGATATACTGGCATTTTAGAGGTGGTATTACCACTCTAGTTACATGCTTCCTCAAAGTTTAGGTAAATATGCACTAGAATATCCGATCTCTTGATGAGTAAAATATATTATTGTTGTTACAGGAACTGGTGTCATCCGCCATAATGCTGAAGGAATGATATCAACAATTTTGATGTTTATACATATAAATACCACTAATCTCTCTCTCTCTCTCTCTCTTAGCCTTTATTATTCCCACTATACCTATATAAATACCACTAATATGGTGTGAAAATAATATTTGTAAAAAGAAAAAAAGAAAAAAATAAATCAATGTCTTCTTAGCAATGATCCATTTATTCGTAGCCTAACTTAAAAACACATCATATATAAAATGATCGAATCATCCTTAACATGTAAACATTTCACACAAATACCGTCTTATCCACAGAGTGTAGCAACATTACACTGCTGGCCAAAATATAAAAAACGATAAAAATATATAAAAATACATTATCTGTGTATCCTAAATTGAACAAAAAGGTAAAACGTCTTTTCCATATTTAAATACTTTGTGCCGAGTTACTGGCCATACAAAATAAATAAAATTTCATAACAATTTTGACTTATGTGTAAGAAAAGTATTTGTCCAGCAATGTCACTATTGAGATCTTGAATGTTCTGAATAGCGCACGAATCTGTCAATTATAACTAGTCTAAGCCATTTTACGTATTTAAATCTTGTGCATCAATTTGTTAAACGTTGAAAAATTGTCCTTACTACTAAATTATTACACTAGTTTATGATCTATGTATCTCCTTAGAAATGCATTCCTTTCCACTAAGAATGTATGTAGTTCATTTCTAGCCTTTGATTCCCTTGCGAAAGAGCCTTAAGGTTATATATAACAGCATATAGTCTGAAGACAAGTGCGTTTCCGTTGTCACATTAAACATATGATAATTTTGATAACCCTTCAGATGCGATATATATTAGAAAATACATAAAACCACGTAATAATGACAGAATAATCAGACAAAATTGACATTAAACTTCATAAATACCAATGTCGTTTAAAATACGTAACAATATAGCAACATTGAAATTGAACCTCTTTTTATTACATTTATATTAAATTATAATGCATCAAAATTCCATCGGTACCTATCCATCAACCAGAGTTGTTACACGTCTAGCCTTTTGACCGCCACAGCATAAAAGTAGCGCCATGCCCCCTACGCCAGGCGATGATTAATTTAGTTTTAAATAATAGGAAAAAGAAACACAAAAAAACATAATTTTGTTCTAAAAAACATGTTATTATATTTTGTCGGCTTATGCCGACGGTGGCGTGATGGGCAAATTTTCGTTTGTCGATTATACCCGACCATGGCGGTTGAAAGGCTAGTAGCTGTATGCTACCAAACTTTCTAATATTCCGTGCATAATAAAATTAGAATTCAAATACCGATATAGCGCATGTGAAAGGTAATCTAATTATTGTGCTACTTGTCACCTTATCCTAATTATTCAGTGGAAATCTCATGAAGCACAGTATGTGGCTACAAATAACTAAACTCTATCTGTATACACCATGATTATTTAAAGTACTACCCACACTTTGTGCCGACATATTCCGTTCTCGTTCATGCAGAACTTTGGTGCGTAGGTCAATATAACTATCTATCAATAGCAGCACCGAATTTTGGCGCGAAGATAGTTAAATCATGCGCTGTACTTATTGAATACATCTACAGCGCAGACATATGCGTTAGCCATACAAACTTGGCGAAAACACACAAAAAATATCTAATCGTGGCGGATACAGTTTATAACAAGAACACGCGGTCTCCAGCCTAAATGCCGTAGATATGTAACAAATAATATTTAAATAACATTAGATTTAGTAATGTTTCTATTGTTACTTTGCCTCTAAGGGCGCCACGCCCCGGCTAAAGTCAACACCATTACAATGATCAGTTTGTTGCAGACATATTTATTGTATTACACGTTTCATCGCGATATTAAAAGGTCTCTGCTTCCTTTGACTAATACACTCCCCAGGTTGTTTAGACGTAATCTCTTCACTGCTGTAACAACATACAAAATAAATATATCAGCGAAATAAACTATCAGAACAAAGTTGGAATTTAGTTTAAGAATCAATATCCTACAATATGAATATAATAATGTCCTCGAGTCCCCGAATTTTGGTCACGGCGTCCAGTCTTAACGGAGACTGGCCATCTGCGCAGGAGATATTATAGTGCACAAGTGTGTGCGCAAACACAAGTGCACTCTCTGTTCCCTAACTCTCATGATCTGACGGGACGGTAATCCGACACGACCGGAGAGAGATCTGGCGCAGGACTAACAGCTTTACTTGCTTGCTCTATTAAGATTTCGTACCAGAAAAACTCAATAACATTTTCTTGGCCTGACCCGGGATTCGAACCCACGGAGCTAAATTCTAATAGTGTAACTAGCATACTAGATTGCTTTAATTAATTTATTTTAAATAAATCAATTAGAAAAAATAAAGTATGCTAGTAGTATAGTATTTTGTACAACCTTATAATAATGTCAACCAGTTTTTAGTGTTCTAATAGTCGGCTCGGATCTCTTTTCACAATAACACATGTAATATATAATTGGGTTGCCCAATTGATGTCAACTTGATGTTGGTGGCGAAGTAGCTAGTGGCCTAAGTAGTGGTAAGCTGTAGCTCTTATTTTCGTTCGTTATATTTATTTAATAGGTACAGTAACAGACAACAGGTTAAGCATTACACAATATTAATTTTAACTTTAGTTTCCAACCTGAAGTCCAATTAAAAATAGACACATCATAGAGATGGTTTCCTTGGCATTACAAATCGCTGTGTATAGTGAACTACATTTGTGCCAAACAAGCATACGGTATGCCTGGTAAGTTATTATAACTTAAGGGGACAAGGTCTATAAGAAGGAAGGGACTGAAGGAGTCATTGGGCCTTCGGCGATTTTAGCCATGCAACAGTACATATATTGCTACTTTATGTCGACATTCTAAGGTAGAATAAGTACACACCGCAAAATAGAAAATATAAACTTCATATTCCCTGCAACATTAAATTGAGCAGAAATTGCAAGTGTGTGCGTGGACAACGGGTTATTGTGAAGCAAACACTAACAAATAGGCGAAGTAATACACACTTTGATTTCACGCACACCAACATCTATGTTGGTGTGCCCTGCAAACTTATCTATTTTGCTGTGTGTACATGTAATAATAGTACTACTCCGGTCGAGTCAACTTATTCATGTTGAAATCAGCAAGTTATACTGAATTACTCTACTAATATGATAGATATTAGCATATTAAAGTATGTATGTATGTATGTATGTATCTTATGTGGGAGCCAGTCAGTGCAGACCGGCGACACTTCGACCCAGTGGGATCTTTTGTGTCGACGCTCTCCCAATAACGACTGCCATAGATGTTCATGGCAGCCGGGACTGACGGCTTAACGTGCTCTACGAGCCACGGAGCACGCGATAATTGTCAATCAATACGCACATAATTTCGAAAAGTCATAACTTCCGAAAGTCAGAGTTGCGCGACGTGGGTTCGAACCCGAGACCAGAGGGAAGCTCAGTGGGGAGACCAACAGACTGCAATGCAGAGGCATTGCAGTCTGTTGGTCTCCCCACTAAGCTATCACTGCTCATGCATATTAAAGTAAGTCATAATCATCAGTAAGAATCACACTTTGTATGTGACAAAGTGTGATTCAACGAGACTTGTTCTAAATATGTTTGTGAATTTAATTATTTTTCTGTAGTATAACTGATCTTTAAAAATAATATTATGTCAAGTTCATAAAGGGATATTTTCTTTTCATTCTGTTAGGTGGTAGACGCATAGACACATACTGCTCGCCCGATCGTAAATAGTAACCATAACTAATGTTCACTTGCAACACTATACATTGCAGACCCCTAAAGACACATGGTCGTTAGTATTAGAGTGTAGGTGATGCTCACATTAGTTCTTGGTCCAGGGGTTCCTCGGGTGTTGTCCAGGGATCATGTCGAGCAGGTACTGCCGCTGCGCCTCGGCCACGCGCTGCATCTCGGCCATCGCCGCCGCGCCGCCGCCGCCACTCGCGCCGCCCTTACCCGCTGTGACACGCACACACGCACAACAGTGAGCAGATTTGATGTTCAGGAGAAACGCACACAGATTTGCATACAACAAAAAAGTCTGCCCAACATTATAGCTCTAATTTTATACCGACTTTTTGTCATCGGATGTGCTAACGCCATAGTCATTTTTGCATTACATGCTAATAGATTCACATCTCAGTTCGAACAAATTTAGAATATGCTTAAGACGTTCAACGCCACGTGTATATGAGTTCAACTCTCACAGGCCAATGTATATCTGGTTATACACCTTGAGTAGTCATCTTCAGAGACCAGTTTATGAGTGAATATACACCGCGCCGAACATTTGATCATTAATGTACAGCAGACCATCACATAGATTTTAATAATATCAGTCATGTTTAAAAACTACCATTGTGTTGTGTGATAAGAAAGTTTACACCCCTGAAGAAATCTGTTGCAGATTTCACACATCTTCATAATCTATAATTATATTAATACGTGAACCAAAAACTTTGTACCCCTTTTTACGAAAATTGCGCGGACGGAGGAGTATGAAATTTGGCACAGTTAAAGTTTATATGGAAAAGGAGGGGCGAATACTAATATTTATATAAAATATGCATTAGAAATACATTAAATTAATAAAAAAGGACTACACGCACACAACCATGCATTTGACACACGCAGTCGAAGCGCCTAACTATGGTTACATATATCAATATATAATGACATATTATATCAGCAATATCTTACAGGCTAACTGGTCGAATTCCGACCGCTAGTCATTTTAAAAACACTAAGGTATGCTGGTTTCTTTGAGTAGTAGTTAGTAGTTTCCCGAACGCTGCCTAGCCGATTTGGATTCAACTATTGAACTCTTTATCGAAGATGGACCAACCTAACTGGATCATTTGTCCCAGGTATACATAATTTCGGCAACTTCGAGAGTAGAGTTCCTAACCTTAATAAGAGTAGGTATAATATGAACTTGAACATGACTTTCGTCTAGTCTATGTTCATTTTAAGACCTACTTGTCGGGAGACTACAGAGGCCATCGAGCATTATGCCGAGGTCTTCCATGGTCTCAGCCATGACCAGGTGAGTGATGTACTCGCCGTTAATGTTGATGCCGAGTTCTTCCAATTCAAGAGCTTGAAACCATCTTCCAACGCAGCGGTGACCAGTTTCGGAGATATAACATCCTCCTGTCTTACCCCTTGCTGTACTTGTATAGGTTTCGAGCTCTGGTCTTGGAGACGGGTTAACATGATAGATAGCGTTTTCATACAAAAACATCAGCACTTCGACATGCCGGTAGTCAATCTGGCACCTTTGGAAAGACTGCAGCACTGCCCAGGTTTATATCGAAACAAAGGCTTTCTCATACTCTACAAACGCCACGCAAAAAGGCCGGTTATACTCTTCGGATTTTTTGTATAACCTGCCGCAGCGTATGTATGTGGTCTATGGTACAGTAGCCTTTACGGAAACCGGCTTGTTTGAGAGTCTGGAAGTCGTCTAGCGTAGGCTAGACGACTTCCAGTCTTAAGAAGGTTCGTGATGACCCTCGAAAACAGCTTGTAGACGTGACTCAGAATTGAAATGGGTCTATAGTTCTTTGTTCTTTATAATGGTTTTATCGCCCTTGTTAAAGAAAATCACCACCACACATCTGTGCCATGCCTGGCGTTTTACCCTCGAGTATGACGGAATTCAAAAGCTTCCGTATAACTGCCACAGCAGTTTCGCCGCCGGCTTTCAGAAGCTCAGTCCTAATTTCGTCATCACCTGCCGCCTTGTTGTTTTTGAGCTGTTTGAGGGCCATGCTAATCTCATGCAAGCTGACGTCCGGGATATCTTCGGTGTAGTGTCGGATCAATTCAGCTGTAGGGTCTGTTGCTGTAGTGATAACGGGTGGTCGTGTAGTCGTCCAGAGAACATCTCCATCTCCTTCAAGAGCTCAGGTTCAAACGATACTATTCTGTCATCCTCCGTCTTCAGCTGGCTTTTTGCAATATATAGATCTCTCGCGTACACTGTAGAGCCTTTGTTCCGCTCAATCGCCTCACAGACACAAATTGTGTTGTATTGGCGAAGGTCGCGAGTCAATGATTTAGAGATCTATCAATTGAGGCGCCAGTATTCTGGCTTATCCTCGGAGGATTGCAGAAGCATCTTATGCCTTTCCTCTAAAAGCTCCCGGGTTGGACCTGTGATACTTTTTGATCTTTTGGGCCTTAAAGAATTTAGATCCTGCTCTATGGAAAGCATCCACGACCCTGTTGTTGTAGTTGTCACCATCTACGCACTCATCCAGACATTCAAAACGGTTTCGGTGTTTGAGCTGAAAGTTCTCGGGGTTTTGAATATGAAATTGATATACTTGTATATGTAATAAATAAATAGATACTACAGTCATTGCTCGTTTAATAGTGACGGAAAACATCGTTTGACAATCTGCATGTCTAAGAGTTCTCTATAATTGAAGATATTTGAAGTGAGACCCATTTCATATTAAGAGGAAGCCCATGTCCAACAATAAGACAGTTTATAAATAAAACTGATATTATTTTTATATTATTAATGGCAAATAAGATGCACACAGTCGCATACACTATAGCTGCGCCACTGAGACTGCATAATGTCTCTAGATCTATACACAGGTTGACAAAAATGACATCAGGTTTTGCTGTCGATAAATACTTAGTAGCAGCATGGAGTCTGAAACTGTGCCCGCTTGACGGCAATAGGTTCCATGACTTGCTGTGGCTATGTAAAAGATACACATATAAACTAGAAAATTTCGATGAAAATGTTTCATAATTGAATCATGCACAAAAAGCAATAACATAAGGTTGATGCGTGTAAAATGTAAAAGAGACAAAGAGTGGAATACGTACAACGCTTACCGAGTGCAGAGGCCTGCGCCATGGCCAGCTGGTAGGTGTAGATGAGCGGCGAGAACTGCATCATGGCGGCCGCCGCCGCCGCCGGCGACATGCCGCTCGACCCGCCCGCGCCCGACAGCCCTGCCATCGAGTACTCTGCATTACTACTCCGCGTGCTCACTGCGCCGCTACACCCTACACCTAACGCTTGTCTGGTAGGTGTAGATGAGCGGCGAGAACTGCATAATGGCGGCCGCCGCCGCCGCCGCATTACTACATACTAGCAGAGATACAGGAAAACAGCGTATGTGCCATTTCGTTTCTATAAAGTCTGTGAGCGCCGGTATAATCTACTTTTATTTTTATTTTGTTCTGTCTAAAGTATCTCTACTCTGCATTACTACTCCGCGTGCTCACTGCACCACTACACCCTACACCTGTTTGGGTATCTGCAATGAAGAAAGCTTTCAGACTCTTTCACCTTTTAAGAAACCTGAAAAGCGTCTACAATAGATGAGAGTGTTATGCTTTTAAAACCTATATTCGGTGCCAGGCAGATTCACAAGATGTGATTGGCATATTCTGTGATCTCTCTAAAGCCTTTGACTGCATTGATAGTCATACGCTGCTGCGATTCAAGCATTATGAAATCCGGGATACTACACTTGACCTGATTGATTCCCACCTAAACGATAGACTATAAGTTGATATCAACGGCAGTAAATCTTGGATAACCAATCACAATGAGCGTGCCACAGGGCTCGATTTTAGGACGCTTTTTGATTTTTACGTGTTTATATAATTTGCCGTTCTTCGTACAGGACTTATGTGACATTGCTTTATTTGCGAATGACACATCCCTTATTTTTAGTTCGAAGAACATCGTATGCTGTTAATGATTCGATCGCGCAAATACTGGTCTGGTTCTGGTTGGCGTTAATTTACTACCAAACTCTAAATAAATTAAATGTATTAAGTGTATGTTACCACTTATCCTATACAGAGTGATTGGTAAAAGACTGGACATATTGAAGAATAGTATTCAGTACTCGATTCTGGACACGAATACCTAAAAAAAATAGGTACTTAAAATTTGACCTAGTTATCCAATAAAAACTTAATGTGCGGCAACTCTTGCGAACGACGAGCCGATTGGCCATGCGACCTTGGTAATTACACGAAACGACTCGGTAGCTAAAACCTCCGCTACCGCACCCCGCACTCTCCCGAATTTGCGCCCCCGCCCGTCCTTTTCTTATCAAAGGTCATTACCCTCGGTAGCACGGCGCGCTCGACTGTGTGACCCACGCAGTGTCCACATTATATGTATATTTCATACAAATTTTCATCAAGGTTTTCTTTGCAGGTTACCCAGATTTTATTTTATTTATTTTTTATACGTTACGTCTGACCATAAATTATCATGTCCTTAAGTACGTACAATGTTCAACCAGCCACACTGTATATTTTGACGTCCATAGGTGTTACTTTGTGACCTAAATAAATAAATGATTTTTTAGTTAGGCCAAGCATGCACTGCGATTAAACGCGAGCGATTTAGGAATAGCTGAAAATGCCAAACCGCTTACAAACACGCACTGCGGTTGGCGTTCTGCTTAATTTTATTTCAGTACCACCATAGATTCCTGGCGAACAGCGGGTTGTGGCATTGGCCTTAAAAATAAAAATTTTAATCGTAAACATTGCCGCCGCCGTAAGTACTACTATCAAAGACATTTGAAAGGATACTTTTGCAAAATGTACAACGACGTGCGACAGCATCCCGATAAGTTTTTTAATTACTACAGAATGTCAATTGATACTTTTGATAGATCATTACAAGTTGTGAGCCCATATCTGCAATATGAAGACACAGCATTTCGTGAGGCAATATCACTTTCATTTTTAATTACTTATTGAGAAAACCTTTATTTCAAACCATTGAAAAGGATAGATAAAAAAATACGAAGTAACGTAAAAAGTAATAATAATTAAGCATTTTTTTCAGTTAACTCTTCGGCATAGTTTGGGTCTTATAACTGATTTCCAAATTGTGAAAAATAATTGGCAGTCGCATGGCTGGTCTTAAAATTTCTTGGTCGATAATTTGCACCTGATTTTGTGGCGTTCGTATAGGCGGTGCTTACAGAATTGTAGTTGATGGAAACTGAGGATTTGAAATTATAAATGGCTGTGGATATGGACTTGGTTGAGGCAGTGTTGGTGATGGTGATTGGGTGGAATATATTGAATAGGATATATATTATATAGGATTGTGGACAATACTTATACTGATAGGTGCTTCGTGGCCGGTTATTTGTTTGATTATTCAATGATGAACTACATGTTCTTGGTCTTCGAAATTGAAATGGTTGATTCTAAACGTGTTGCAGTGGTTGCGGAGATAAATGAGAACGTGCCTGTTTTAAGACATTAAGTATTTCAATCTTCGCATAATGCTTTTGGTCTTCATTTAATTTACGTAACATAGGAACTAACATCAGTTCAAATTTTTTTTTTTAATAAACTTACTCATTGAAATGAATAAAAGCATTATACGGCCAAATTGTGGTCTAGCATGAGAATAAATATTGTTTGGTGTTTCCCCTTCTAAAGCTCTGGCTCGGTATCACGAAACCCACAGGGAAAAGTAGCTCAGGTCACTTGCTAATAAGTATTGTACTTATGTATTTTACTTATTTATTCGGGGTGTATTGCTGCCTCTATTCATAATAAATACAAATATATACAGGATGTCCCGAAACTCAACGATAACCTGGTACCGGGCGAGAGGCCAAGGTATACCAGTTATGAAAAAAAAATAAGGAAAAGATCCATGTCACTAAGTCAAGCGATGATTGTAATTTTTCGAAAAAGTTGTAAAAAAAAATGTAATATCTTCTATAACTTCACGCTAAGACCAATAGGAACGGCTGACCAGATGTTGCAAAAACTGAGAAAATTCTCTTATGTGAAGCAGACGAAGTTGAGCGGGTCAGCTAGTGATTTTATATTTATGCCAGTGAGTGTAGTTCATTGTGCTACACAGATAACATTTCACTAATAAAACATTAATTTCATTTGCGAATAAACAAACAATTTCACGTGATACCTCTAAGTAGCTGATGCTGTAAGGCCTGCATGGCGGCGGCGCTGTGTTGTTCGAAGGCCATCTGTGCGGCTGCAGCGGCCGCCAGTTGCTGGAAATGTTATAAAATATATATAATATACGTATACAAAATTATTAGGAATTGTTACTGGTAGTCATCCTATTCAGTAAGTATAGAGTTAGTCTGATTTACTTCACACTGACCGTCGGTGATAGTATTTGGGGCGCAATCGGTCGCTGCCAACCTGACAGCTTGAATCACTTTAGTATCACGCCATATTATGAGTTACAGACATATACAAGGTCTATGCCAATTTCACGGCAATAGATGGTGACAAGCATGTGCGATCAGCGCACAAAACAAAAACACTCAATGACTGTCGAGAAGCAACAGCGCCCAGAGCTGAGCGGGGCTGGTAAATGGCGCGTTTATTGACGTGATATTAAAAAAGAGAATCGAGCAGGCCGACGTTCAGTATATAAACAAACGCGCCTTAGACTTGCCAAGAACGTATCGAGCCTAAAATCTGTAGACTATAATTATCCTACCAAGAAACACGTGAATCTAAATGTTATTTAAAATTAACTTCAGAAAGAATAATAGAACTTGAAAATCGAGTAAATACAGTAATACCGCGTACTTACGCGATAGGTTGGACTGAGTGATAACCGCGTAAGTCGAATACGAGTAAGTCGAGGTATAGTTTTGCATATAAATAAATATTAAATATTTTTAATGAAATCATAAATGCGAATGTAAGTTTGTTTGTTGGTTACGCTTTTACGCCTTAACTACTCGACCGATTAACATGAAATTTCGCATACACGTTGTCAGGGGTACAGAAAATAACAAAGTACTGTTCCCTAGGGGTAGAAAATTGACATAACCTACATTCACGCGAGCGAAACCGCATACAAAATCTTGTATTTAATAATATCTTAGATTATAAATATAAAATTGCCAATTGAAGTTATTTTAATAAAAAGGCTTCATAAAATCTAACTAAATAGTTTGACAAGTGAGATTTCTCTTGCGTCCGTAAAATTTTCTCAATTCCTGAACACAATAGTGTGGGTTTGTGTTTTACAAGACGAATCGACGAGATCTGTAATCACACAACTCCGGGTACGCGTAAGTCGAGGTATTACTGTACCACTAATCAACCAATATTTACCTGGTGCTGCTTGCTACTGCTACTATTTTGACTGGTGCTACTAGATGACGATCCTGAAAATAATTTTTAAATTTATTTTTTAAATTTAAATTAATTGAAAATTTATAAGGACTAATAAATACAACAGACACTTAAGTTAGAGCTTAACCAATACGAATAGAATACCATTTTTTTATAAAACCTGTAGTACATAAATACCAAAATAAATAAATCAAACAATATTTCTTTAAGGTTATATTGGCCCTCTGATTTCACACTTTAAATTACTCCAAAATAAACTAAATTTTTAGATTGGAAATGCGCTAGCTAGTCCCATGATATAATACGATTGATTACTTGTGGCAAAGTCTTTAAAATGGCGAGAAAATGTGGATGTGTTTTAAACTTAAATAGAAAGATATGGAGAAAGGGTAAAATGATAGGACACCTAATTCAACATAATAATTTTATGACAAACATAATGGAAGGGAAGATAGAAGCAAGAAGGAAGAGAGAAAGACCAAGAAGAAGGTACACCGATCAACTGAAAGAAGTTGTGTAAGTTGAAACTTATAAGGAACTGAAAGAGATGGCATTGGAAGGAGAAAGATGGAGATTGCTACACCGACAAGAGCAAAGCACTTAAGTTTTGGATGGAAAACGAGATGAAGATAATGCTTACCCTTTCCTTTCTTGGCGGGGACTTCACTGGTTTCTCTAGAACGATCGGAGTGGTGACTACGCAACGAGTCCGACGATGTCATCGGCCTAAAAATGAATGATTGAAGATGTATAATTTCGCAGTCGAAACGTAACGATGGATATATTTAAAAATTATTGCCGAGTCTAAAATTTTCTTTTACAACATCACAATTACGAGCATTATATTAAATAACTATTAAATGAACTAAATAATCCCAAGACTTGACGTTAAAGAGTTTAACTTATCCCGGTAATGTATGTATATAGAAAAGCTACTTCAGTACGTCTCCGCTGTACTGAATTAGCATTTTCTAACAATAAACACGCGTAAATGCTGCTCCAATACGTCTCAGAGAGTGATGTACTGCAGTAGAATTTCAAGTTTTATAACGCGCCGCAAAGTAGGGTAGTATTAGTTATCTTAATTCTGTTCGTCAACGTGAAACTGATACTAAAGGAAGCCTAAGAATTTACTAATACTCTTATTAATACTTCTAGCAAAGCTAAAATGCTTATAATAGGATTGAATTCACGTCGGTAGTATAATAGGTGGGCATCTAACCTATCTCGATCGCAAGTTCAATGTCTTGTCCATTATTAGACTTCCAAAACATGTTAATTAATATTAACCCACATACTATACACATGAATACTGACTGTTTAATAGCTAGTAAGACAGTAAAAAATTCTTGTATGAAATCGATAAGAATAATAGCAGGGATGAGATGTGTGCACGTTACCTTGGCGCGGGTGGGGGCGCGGGGGTCTTAGCAGGCGCGGGCGATGCCGCCGCCGCGCTGCGAGACGAACTGCGGGACACCGACATCTGCGCGGAGACGGCCGGGTTATACACATAATACAAACATTCCAACGTTCAACTGATTCGAAATAATGATAGTTAGTCGAATGCATTAAAAGGTTAAGGAATATATGATATTGACTATGACGCTATAAACTGTGCTAGGACGCTAGAAGATACGATTAATGACCAAAATGTAACGACACGAACGTGAAAATAAGTGATTCCAATATCCGATATTGATTCGTAATACATCATACTTCGTATTGAATATTTTTACTTTTGCGTACCTTTTCGAATAATTTGAAATTGCGCAACATAATTCATTATAATTCTTGTTTTTATTGTGTGCATCGATGATTCTATTGAATGCCAAATATTTCTACTACGGGAGTTTATAAATGGTTGCTCGCGCTCCCGATGCATTCAGTTCTCTCTGAATACAAATGAAACAAACATTTGAGTGATCATGAGATATTTTAATACGAAATGAAGCGGCAGAGTATTGTGAGAAATATTCTTAATAGAGCCTTTACTGTGTGAGTGTTGTTAAGCCGTAATACAGATTTTTGTCGTTTAAAAGACATTTTAATCGCTATTCTGTCACCTAACAATATGAACGTACATCAGCCTGAATTTACTGTGTGCATTTATTGAGGTTGGTGACTTGCGGTTTCCATCCCGACTGTGCTTGTCAATACACCTTTTTATGCAGTCTTCTTTCTGGCTATATAATTTTACCTATTTCATCTGCTTATTTTTTGTCGCTATCTTCCCGGCGATTGCACTACGAGGACGTTGCCCCTTAATTAGAGAACCCGCCACCTTAATGCAAAGTTTACCGCTCGCGGTCATCGTGTCCGACCTAGTGACGTAGACGCCGCTCGATCTCCTGCTCCTGTAGTGACGTACCTGCAGCGGGCGGTGCGCGTGCGAGTGCGCGGGCGGCGGCGCCTGGTGCGGCGCCAGCGCGGCGTGCGCGGGCGGCGGGTGCGGCGCGGGCGCGGCGGCGGGCGGCGGCGACGCGCCCGGGCCCGCCAGGCGCCGCTCGATCTCCTGCTCCTGTAGTGACGTACCTGCAGCGGGCGGTGCGCGTGCGAGTGCGCGGGCGGCGGCGCCTGGTGCGGCGCCAGCGCGGCGTGCGCGGGCGGCGGGTGCGGCGCGGGCGCGGCGGCGGGCGGCGGCGACGCGCCCGGGCCCGCCAGGCGCCGCTCGATCTCCTGCTCCTGTAGTGACGTACCTGCAGCGGGCGGTGCGCGTGCGAGTGCGCGGGCGGCGGCGCCTGGTGCGGCGCCAGCGCGGCGTGCGCGGGCGGCGGGTGCGGCGCGGGCGCGGCGGCGGGCGGCGGCGACGCGCCCGGGCCCGCCAGGCGCCGCTCGATCTCCTGCTCCTGTAGTGACGTACCTGCAGCGGGCGGTGCGCGTGCGAGTGCGCGGGCGGCGGCGCCTGGTGCGGCGCCAGCGCGGCGTGCGCGGGCGGCGGGTGCGGCGCGGGCGCGGCGGCGGGCGGCGGCGACGCGCCCGGGCCCGCCAGGCGCCGCTCGATCTCCTGCTCCTGTAGTGACGTACCTGCAGCGGGCGGTGCGCGTGCGAGTGCGCGGGCGGCGGCGCCTGGTGCGGCGCCAGCGCGGCGTGCGCGGGCGGCGGGTGCGGCGCGGGCGCGGCGGCGGGCGGCGGCGACGCGCCCGGGCCCGCCAGGCGCCGCTCGATCTCCTGCTCCTGCTGCAGGGCACGCACAAACGCGGTCTTCAGCCGGGCCGTGTGCTCCGCCTGCACACCGCACATCAGCAACGTTATACACTACACACTACGTATACGTCATACTAACTGATCGCACAAACGTTCGTGTATTTCATCAAGTAAGGAGAAAGGTAAAGTTGCAATACTGCAGTTTCAATGTGCAGCATTAAATAAAGTATGTGTAATGAATACGAAGACCACCCGGAAACCATTATTCGATTCAAGCCTAACAGTGAAACACAGATAGATGCAGAGAGGCAGCAAGTGAAACATACATTATTACGTATACGTCATAAGTCTAGCCGATCGCATGCAAAAATGTATCAATATAGAGAGATAGTTAATTTCATCAAATAAGGAAAAAGATAAAGAAACTCTCAATCCATGTAATACTTCAGCTTTCAATGTGCGTGGTTGCATGTATTAAATAAAGTTTGAGTAATGAATACGAAGACTGCCCAAAAACCATTATTCGATTAAAGCATCATAGATAGAAGCGGTAAGTGTGAAGTGTAGTTTTAGTGTGGGGTGTGATTTTAGTGTCGGGTGTGATTTTAGTGTCGGGTGCGAGTGTCGGGTGCGTGTGTCGGGTGCGAGTGTCGGGTGCAAGTGTCGGGCGCGAGTGTCGGGCGCGAGTGTCGGGTGCGAGTGTCGGGTGGAGTGGCGGGTGCGAGTGCAGGGTGTGAGTACGGCGGGTGCGTACCTTGAGCGCGCGCTTGACGTTCCCGGAGACGCAGAGCTCGCACAGGCGGCGCGCGGAGGGCGGCGGCGGCGCGGGCGTGAAGGTGGCGTCGTGGCGGCGCGTGCTGGAGCTGGCGCTGCTGCCGCGCTCCCAGCGCCACACGGGCGTGAAGTCGCAGCCGCACTGCGCGCACACGGCCGGCACCGACGAGCGCGGCATGCTGCGCGCCGCACATACACATACACGCTCTTAGCGGACACGCCCTTAACCGTACACCTCGAACACATTCATCGCTAGTTATGTTTTAGATCCCACGTAATAGGGCGTCACACCTACTGTCGTCTATCGCGAATATTACTAGTCTAAAAATATTTTTCAATAGGCGAAAGCGCGGCGTTCTGTAATTAATATTTTCCCATTTCGAACGCATGCGCGCAATGTTGGCCCTAGTCAATCGTTAAAGGAACGCTCACTCCCAACAAATACTAGTGGAATCAAGGCTAAACACTGGCATTCATGAGTCCCGGGAACTCATAATCGAAAACAAACTTGCAACTTTAATACATCCTAATAGCATGTCCTTTTAAAACTATATCGCACGATGAAACTTAACAATTATTAAATCAAAGACCAAAATATTGTCTTCTGTTTACGCGAATATTATTCATTGAAATTAAACTACTATATACGGATTTTATCGCGTTGTTTATTTGACACTATATTACATAATATAAAAAAAATAATTGTTACACTACTATTACTATTAAACTTTACAAAATTTTTAGCCTAATTATATTGTTATTAAAACTATTTTAATAATTTAGTAAAGTTTAATAGTAATAGTAGTGCAACAAATTTTTTTTTAAATTATGTAATGTAGTGTCAAATAAACAACGCGATAAAAGCCGTATATAGCAGTTTAATTTCAATTAAAGACCAAAAATTAAATCAAATGACGACCTTATTTGATTTGTTTCAATATGCGATACGTTCCATCGAGTCGGATTAGTAATGCAAATAATTGCATTAGAATAGCAATTCGAACACAACGCGATATCTACTTTGGAGACAATACAGACAAGGACACGATACAGATACTTATGTGTATTCGTATAAATTCGAAAGCAAGGATATATGCATGGTATAAATCCATAAAATATACATTATTATGGATGAACATTTTGAAACATTGGTCTCATGTTTTGATACCAATGTATCAAAATGTTGCACCATAATAAATATTTGAAAACTACATTCAAATTCGGGCGATTCAAACGCCGTTATTTTCGTGCGATTCAAACGCCGTCATTTTCGTGCGCTGTCATCGAGTTTCATTAACAACGACCGCGACGACAATGATAATATGTATCAATGTTGTAATATGAACGAGTTATCTAAATTACTAATAATCAATCGCAGGGATGCAATAACTTATCAATTACATCATTAAATCACGATAAAACTATACACAGCTACAAAACGGTAAAAATGAGTCTAAATATACGCCTTCATTGAGAATCTGAACGTGGACTTTGAGGTCACGAATTGACCAATAGCGTTTTATGTATTAATTGCGATTTCAACTTGTCCACGTCGTTTTGTCACATTTTATTAATTAAAATTTATAAGTATGAAACAATTAAATAAAAAATATAAGTTATAAGTGTAATTCTACAGTAATCAATATTTAAATGAAAATACTTGACCTACGATTGATTTACATGCATATTCCAATTTTGTGAACATCGCTAAGTTGCGCTCTGTTTAAAAATTATATTTCCGTAACTCCAGATATGTAAAAAAATCCACTTCTTACCGCTCACAAATCGCCGTGTATTCACGGCGATTTGTGAATCTTTTTGAAATTAAAATAATGTCAACTTTTGTTGACTTTATTTTAATTTCAAAAAGATTATAAATTATGATATTTACTGTTCAGACCTGTTAGAAAAAATTCATTTGAATGTGCCATCTAAATCAATGAGTTTCAATCCACCTCACCTCACATTCCTACTATTTTAACTAATTATATAAAGAATAGTTACCTAGTAATGCTAGTACAAGTTTTTATAACTTATTTAACTGACGCACGGAATCGTTCCTTCTAGTGTCCCTCGACAAGAATGTGCCGGCGCCGCAATTCTTTTAAATAGGCATTTTATTATTGTAGGAATTCATTACAATACTTTATATATTCCGAAATTACCGTAAAGTTTTACAAATATTTGTTTAGTGGAATCTAAATAAGTAATTTAAACGTTTTGTTACTATGCTTGCTTATATTAATCTAACCAGACTACATCTATGTATATGCATAGACTTATAACAAGCTCTCTTTAGTTGTAAGTCTTTCATGCACTCTCATAAAAATAATCATTTATTCATATGTTGATATGACAACACTTAACACTGGCCTATGTTGTTTATAAACTAGTCAATTAGAGCTAAAATATAATGAAAGTTATGACTGACTAGATTGAAATGAAGTAAAATGCATTTGATTCTATCTAGCGTCCAAAGTGACATTAAATCGGATACTAAAAAAGAGGCATATTTGACTTCAGTCTCGGTTTATAGACGTACAAAGAAGAAAGTGGTGTAGTAGACATACCGATCCTCGTTAGTTAGATAGTCAACGACGTGTTCAAGCCCCACTAAGTACACGAAGTCGGTGTTGCTCGGCGATGGGATGAAGTTCATTTCTGGCGGCGGGGGTTTGGGAGGTGGGATCTGTTAATAAACAATAAATATTATTAATAATAGCATTAAACTACTTTACTTTTAGAATCGACGATTTTGAAACGCTTCTTTGCGTTTTCACGATTCGTGTAGCATGTGACGCGCCTTCCTTACTATATAATATAAGAATTGTTTGTAAGTGTATTCATTACACAATAGTTTACTGCCAAAGCACCATCTTTTATTTTGACACCTAACACCCAACATTGCATGGCGACCTTTACAGTGCTGCGTATGTGGTTTTTTATTTAAAGTAATATTGTGGAGCAAACTTTTTCATTTTTTTATTGGAGTTTTTGATGGACCAATAACTGATGACCGTGACGATGGTACATGGGATTGGCTGACGATGATTTAGCAGGGAGCTATAACCAACTGGCCCATAAAGCATGCTGATTTTGGACGGCGCTAGGATCAGAGGTTCTTACGAGTGAAATATGAGGTGACTTTTTATTTGTTATCATTATTGCCGCGGACAATAGCTTATGTGCACTACTTTCGTATTTTGTATATTTTAGTTTTAATTTCTATAAATAAATAACGATTTTATAAAAAAGAGGCTGTCTTACTATGTTTAATTAATGCCTGTTGACAACATCTGTATATGTAATGAGAAAATAATAAACAGACAAATCAGTTTTGTATATGTAGTAGTTTATTTTTCAAATGTTTTATTTATAAATACGTATATTTGCTTAAATTGTTTGACGTACGTGCAACAAAAGTACATAAACGACCATTTTCAATTACATAAAATTTTATGAAAATAATATTACCATTCTTAATAATAATTAAATATGATGTACATAACATTATAACGGGTCCATGTTAGCATTGTTTTTTTACTAATGCAAGCATTATTTTGTTTTGTCGCATAAGGTGTCCGATGTTCAGACGTGATATCTGACCCTTTAACAATATTAACTGTTGCGCGTTGCTTCACCTTATGATTTAATGAAGTACGTATATTACAAATAACACTGCTTAAAATAATTATTTTTATTAATGACTAATTATGTATAATCAGTTTGTGATGATTTCTATACATTATTTTTATAGCTTTTTATATAGTCCTATATTTCAAATGTAATAGGTATATTTTAGTTTACCAACGTATTCAACTTCTACAATTTAATTTTATATTTGTTCTTCCATTTATATATCGTCGTTCGGCATTCAACACCGCGAATGCAATATTCACAACATTTTACACGAGACAAAAGAAGCTTTTTAATTTATTCTATACACCTAGAATTTCAAGTTCGCGGTTTTGTTAGACACGACTCGAAAGCAAACAGGATTAACTTTTAACTATAATTTAAAGGATCACGCGTTTTAACGTATAGAACGACATAAAATAAAATTCAGGTTTTTAAACAAAATGTCACATTCACGGTTTTAGATGCCGACGGACTATATCCAATCAGCCACCTATGTAAACAATACCTTATTATTAAACTTGATACCTACGTCTTAAGAATATATGCATAGTAACCATACAGACTGCAATTAACTACATCAGCAACAACTTATGGTGAGCATTAGACATTATTGTGAAATGTAATTCTACACCATGGAATTATTTAATCATAGGTGTTCTATGATTTATTGAGAAATATGTTTTACTTTGATGAAATCTTGCAAAAGGATGATTTATATTATTAGAATTGGTAATATATATGTATATTGAAGAGAATAACCGCTGAGAGATTAAGAAAAGAAGGATGATGATAATAAAAAAAATTGCTAGCTTTAATATACAATTAGATATTGTCATATTTGATAAGATAGGAATTGTGGACAGTGTTAGAATTTTGTAGCAGGTATAGGCTTGCTGTGAGTGGAGTGGTCTAGTATGTGGCATTTGATTGTATTAAAGTGTAGAGTGTGACGTATCGCCCCTCGTATGTAATTGTACCGTAGCAAGTAAGATTAAGCATTATAAACCAATCATTATGCTGAAAGTCATCTTTTATTTTGGCAGCACAAGGCAGTACAGGCATGGCGACCCTGTCAGTGCTGAGCTTGTGGTTTAGTTAAGCAAATATAATAAATAAAACAAACGTATTTTATAGCACACATTATAATTATACAATTATATTTTTATGAATATAAGTAAATGAAGTAATATTTTTAAAATCATTTCTTCTTAAATTATAGTACGAGATAAATATTCTGACTTTTGTAGTAATTTCTGCGTTACAGCCTATATGTTTTATTAATTTTATTTATATTTATTGTTAATTTGAATTATAAATTTGATAATTCAATTATTATTTGTTTATCGGTATGAAGCTACTTTATACTGCACTAGCTTAGCGCGTTCAACAAACTAACAAATAAACAAACAAACAAACTCTTTAGCTTTATAATATTAGTATACATAAGAGCATTTATTAAATGTTATGGGAATGAAGCAAGACATCAGTACCTTATGTAAACATGAAAGGCAATGAAATTTTACACCAAATCATTATATTTGTTATGAAGTATCTTAGAACTTTGACATAATTTTAAAAGATATTAATACAGTTGATTTAAACTACGTTTGTTGTTATTGTATATTGGTTTGGTTTTTGCAAACAATATTATATATTCATTGCAATTAAACTACTATATACGGATTTTATTGCGTTATTTATTTGAGACTCTATTACATCATTTTGAAAACTGTTACCCTACTACTATTAAACTTTACCAAATTTAAACAGAAGACAATATGAAATATTAAACAATATTTTAGTGCACTCTAAACTTTTGAGTGCATTTAGTACCTTTCTTTAAATAAGGTGAAGGATGTTGGACAGATATAGAGATGTGATAGATGCGTGATAATACTGATAACAAATAGTGAGGTATCAATATAAGTATTTTAGTATGATTGTTACGAATATTAGGAAATGTGAAATACAGATGGAACTAATGTGGTAAATATGTTTTGACAGTTATTTAGCTGATGATGTTGGATTCGTATGGACCATATTATTATTTGGATTTGTTTAAATAATGATATGTATGTTTTGACTATGAGATTATAAGTGAGGAGTAAGTGAGTTGACACCACTTGTGTGTCAACTCACTTACTAATACATAATAAAAGGAATATTTTCCTTCAGTATGATCATGGTGCAAACGAGATATTTCTGTGAAAATTGTTGGTGGTCAAAGTAGTCTTAAATAAAAAGCCTTAATATAATTAAAAATGAAATACAGTTTAAAGGTCGACTATAAAATAAATAGTTATATGATATGATAACAGAATGTCGGACAGGTATTTTGAATAATAAAGTATATATACCTACTATAAATTAAGAGGGATTAAGAGAAAGATAATTTGAAAGAATATAAAGTTGTTAAGATGATGTATTTTATGTAAATGAAATGTGTATTATAGAAAGGATTTAAGTTTTTGAATTTATTTATTTAATTTTCATGGAAGACCAACAGCATTATCACTATTTTTATACAATAATATTATGTAGCATACAGCCATTAATAGGTCCTCACTTATAAGCTATATGGTACATATAAAAAATGTGGAACACAATATTAGAAATAGCTTAAAATTAATTATACATAACACTTATACTAATTTTGGCTAAGCAACCGCCTCACTGTCGCCTGTTTTGCGTTGAAAATATCAATGTCATGAGCTTTATTCATTACATTAAGGGTCTTGCCTGCCCGCCACATAAAACTATTTTGCCGATAATTTGTTGATGCATTAGGTAAATGAAGTGGTGTATATTGACGTAAAGCTTTTGCCGGAATATTGAAGCCGATTTTGTGGAGAAGTTCGGGGCAATCAATAGTATTTGATATAATTTTTTTGTATATATATGACATCAGAAATTTCTCGTCTATTAGTTAATGGAAGAATATGAAATTTTGCACACAGTTTTGAATAGTCTTAAGATCTATACGTAATTCTAGTACGATAGCATAAATATTAATAATAATAATAAAATAAAAATTTAAAAAATATATTATAGGTTTTAAATCCATAGGTACATGATAAATAAGTAATATCAAGAGAGTCAGCATTATAAAAACATTATACCACATACATATATCAAAATATATCAATAAAATGAACCCTTTTTGAATGCTTTCTATTCTTTTAATATATATATCATATCGTGGATTCCAAATTTGCGACCCATACTCTAAAATACTTCGGACGAATGTGCAGTATAATAGATATATGTATATATAAATATTTAGCTACTTTAAACAATGCCTCCAATGTGTTCATCAAATAGAAGTCGAGTCGTACAGAACACCAAGATCACGGATCTTATTACATTTGGGAATAATTTGACCTTTAAGTGTATATTTAGATGGTATAGTGTTATTTTTCCTGGTATAAATAACAACTGTGCACTTTGATGGATTCAAATCTAACTTGTTTCTAGCACAATAATCATCAAGACGTGACAAGTCAGATTGCAATGCTTGGACATCTTTAAACGATGAAATGGTCATAAATATCCTCATGTCATCAGCGAAGCATAGCAACCGGGCATAATGAAAACATTTGCCGATGTCGTTTACAAAGACTACGAATAACAGTAGGCCTAAAAGTGAGTCTTGAGGAACACCACTGGGCACAGTTACGCAGCTAGATATGTAATTATTTATAGCAACTGCTTGAGATCTATTTGCAATGTATGATGAAAGCCATCTTAAAAGGTCTTCCTTTATACCTATTGCAGAAAGCTTATGAATAAGTGTGTTATGGTCAATTCTGACAAAACATTTGCTGTACACAACATCTACACCTGTTTCCCCTGGCTCATATTTTCAGTGACAAAATCATCAAAAATTACCAGGTTTGATACAGTAGATCTCCCCCTAACGAACCCATGCTGGAAATCATTAAACGAAGTTTGCAACGCAGCATATACCTGATTATGTATTATTTTTTCAAATAATTTTGCTTTGATAGACAATTTAGAGACTGGTCGATAATTCGTTACTTCAGTTTTTGAGCCCCTTTTATGTACTGGGGTTATAAAAGCATACTTCCATATTAAAGGCATAACTTCATTGATAGATAGAGTGTAATAAATATGTATTATAATCAGTATACATACTGTTTAAAGAAAGTTATTCAAGTGTAGGTAAAGGAAATATCATATTAATACAAAGGTGTATGATTTGGTGAAAAGGATATTGTGATATTGTTATATAAACAGATATATTTTACGAGAAATAAGTGAATAATATTTTTCCTGTGGGTTTTAAATTACTTTGATCTATTTTGCAATAAATTATTGTGCACCTAATATTGAGATATTTTATTTATATTGTGTTAAATAAATATGTATAATATTAATTTGGTTTTGAATTAAAAAAATCTCTTATTTAAAAGGGCGGAGGTGTAGTGTATGCCGTATCATATATAATTGTATAATAGCAAGTAAGATTATGCATTGCTTATGCTTAATCATTAGATTGAATAACATCTTTTATTGTCAAACAATACGTGACTCGGTTGATTATTCGACATCTTGGTGAAGCCTTCTATCCTACCTCTACCAAAGACGCTATTCTCTAATATATGTTGTAGTAAAACTAGTAAGCAAGAAATCAGCACATACTTGCAGTAAGGTCTTCTCAAGTTGTTTCCGTAAGGCGAGTTTGGCGGCGGCCTGGCGCTGCGCCGGAGTCTGCGTGTCCTCGGAACTGCGTGTGCTTGCCTACATAAAAGAGAAAACATTATTTAGTTACATATGTATATCCACAATATAAATAAATACTACCAACATGACAAAAACAGATTTAGATTGCGGCTGCGTGCTGTTTAATAACTGACTGCCCAAATTGGTATAAAGACAAAGATATAGTAAGCCGCAATGCACTTTGGTTACATCAGTTTTAACCATATGCAAACGACGCTATAGTACGATTGTTTACATATTTCAATTAATCTTTATGTAATTAGTCTATATTTTGACAACATGTGGCTAAAGCTGTACCATTTCATGAAAGCTATCCTATAAATATATATATATATATATATATATATTATACTAGATGTAACCGCGGTTTCATCCGCGTTTATGATTACTGGGCCGCCCCCGTGGGTCGTAGCGTGATGTTATATAGCCTATAGCCTTCCTCGATAAATGGGCTATCCAACACTCAAAATAATTTTTCAATTCGGACCAGTAGTTCCTGAGATTAGGGCGTTCAAACAAACAAACAAACAAACTCTTCAGCTTTATGATATTAGTATAGATTATTTTTCAATAGTAAGTAACCAAGGAAAAAAATTTGATGCGTGAAACAAATTTGTCCAAAGATTGGCTATTTAATATATATAGAAAATTACATATTTAAGATGTTTATACGCGCCATAATTAGGTTGTATGCGCAAGATAATCGCGCAAGTAGCACGCGCGAATTAATCAAACAATGGGGATACATGCGCGGGTGACTCATGTCATTAGTATACATGATGCATTTAGCCTAGGCACTTGCGCATGTTACCTACATCGTGTACGAGCAATTATGTTAATCCTAATGTATTACAATAGTAAATTATAAATAAACAACCTAATTCAAAACTCCAGATTGAAAATCTCACGTCCAATCTAATAACGCGAGTGATTCGAATTCTTAATCAAAACTAGACATACTTTTTTATATACTTAGATACCTTTTTTCAATCTAGAGATTTCTATTCGTATAGCTGGTGATAATTTAATAATAAAAATATGAGTGAATTTGACATCACATTTCCATACTCACTGCATCGCTCGTGCTACTGGTCACTGACGAATTGTCCTGAGACGGCTTGTAATACATTCATCAAGATCATTATATGCTTACCAATATACACACATGTATGAAAAACAGCTTCAAAATAACATAAAAATACCAGCTGGCATTGGCTATAATCTTTATAAAAGATTAGTAGATATTTTTGCAAGCTTTTGTTATCAAGAGGACGACACAGTGATATACATTCTGCCAATAAAGTACCGGGAATCGATCATTTAAAAATCTGCTTAAAGGAATTGTCAAAATTCATTGTTGGCACAACTATTCTCTTTTCTCTGTTCCCATCTACGCAGAGTTTGAGCATCATTTGTCATGTAGTTTGTTAACATTGCCCGATTTTGTCAGGTCAACTCAAGAGTGTTTTGCGATTTTTACAATGGATGAAAATATCGAACTAGAAGTCTGTTTGAAATGTTGTATTGCAAATGGTATGAATCGTGATGAATCAATGTAAATATTACAAAAGACTTACGGTAAAACGACTATACCAAAAAAAATCGTGCGTATGATTGGCACAGTTCATTTGATGGATCGAGATATGGTGGAAGATTTGCCTCTTTCTGTTCGGCCATCAACATCTTCAATTATACTTAACATTTATTTTTAGATTATCACGGTGTTGTGCACTCGAAATTCTTGCCAGAATTCCGAGTGCACATTCGTCGCCAAACACCAGATTTATGGAAAGAAAACTCATTGATTTTGCACTACGATAACACACGATCTCATAAGGCTATCATTATGAACGAAACTCTGGCTAAAAACTCAACAAATCTTATCAAACGGTCACCATATACCCTAATATGGCTCCGAGCGACATTTTTCTTTATCCAAACTTAAATGACTACTTCGAGGTACACGTTTTCATTCTATAAATGACAAAAAAAAGAGAATACTAGGCACCTGCCTAGTATTCTCTTTTCCTCCTTTCCTTTTTTGGATAGGGCCTGCCGTACCTACGGCAGGCCCTATCTAAATAAGGCGTTTAAAAAATGTTTTGGTGATTTATGCAAGCGATCAATAAATTTAAATTAATATATTCATATACATATTTCGTGTTTTATTCACGAATTCCCCGTACATTCTTGACATAATACCCGATACCCGATACATTGCGTAAGCCCCTCTCTCTTTCTCAAGCTTAAGTAAAATTACCAAAACACTGTAATGAGAGACGTTGATGGGTCTAGGTAACAAATTACTTGACTATATTCCTATCGTAGAATAAAAAGAATTATGCTGGCTAAACGTGTCTTGCCTGGACATGTTTTCAAAAACATTGTAGTTAATTCTCAGATTTCAAGAGATCACGGATGTGCTGTATGATGGACCAATAAAGGTCTTTATTTTGCAGATCAACAATTAAGTACAAGTAAACAACTAGGCGCTAATCAGCGCGGGCGCAGGTGCCGGCGTCGGCAGTGCCGCAGCGGCACCTGCTCCGCTGCACTGCGGCGCACAAATTTGAGTAATACCGACCTACGTTACCTACCTGTTACCCATAATAATCGGCGCAGTCAAACCGATAAATACGCTTGCTAGACCAGTACACGCATTTGTAATAAGACTGCTCATTAGAATAGTATTTGATCATTTTAAAAATGATATAGTATTTTTTTTGCTGATATCTATAGAAATTTTATTTAATCTGCATTCTGTATATACAATTATTAATACAACTTTTCAACCTCTTTTTTGTTGATGGCTTATTAAAACGTAATTTTTTAACATTGCTATGTAATGTTATATCTCTCATTAGATTAGGCAATTAACATTCTTTTTAAAGGAAAATATAGATACCTTAGACGACGCATGTTGTGTTGTTGGCGGTGGGGCAGGGGTGATTGTTACCGAAGGTGTTATACTAGCGCCGCCACTTGTCGATGTCTGCAAACAAAGGAAAATATATTAAAATAAGAACTTAAAATTAAATTAATTGAAGTATGATGTTTGATCCGTCGTTATTTCACGCAGGTCCAAAGCGCGGATTACTGCACTGGTTCGCGCCGCTGCTGGTGCGCTGCACGCACGACACGTAGTCTGCAGGTGAGGTTTAGTTACCTGCGAGCGGTAGGGCCCGGGCGTGAGCGTGGCGCCGCCGGGCAGCGACGACGTGCGGCGCGCGCCCGCCGCCGCGCCCGCGCCCGCCGCGCCGCCCGCCGCGCCCGCGCCTGCGCTCGCGCCCTGCACGCACGACACGTAGTCTGCAGGTGAGGTTTAGTTACCTGCGAGCGGTAGGGCCCGGGCGTGAGCGTGGCGCCGCCGGGCAGCGACGACGTGCGGCGCGCGCCCGCCGCCGCGCCCGCGCCCGCCGCGCCGCCCGCCGCGCCCGCGCCTGCGCTCGCGCCCTGCACGCACGACACGTAGTCTGCAGGTGAGGTTTAGTTACCTGCGAGCGGTAGGGCCCGGGCGTGAGCGTGGCGCCGCCGGGCAGCGACGACGTGCGGCGCGCGCCCGCCGCCGCGCCCGCGCCCGCCGCGCCGCCCGCCGCGCCCGCGCCTGCGCTCGCGCCCTGCACGCACGACACGTAGTCTGCAGGTGAGGTTTAGTTACCTGCGAGCGGTAGGGCCCGGGCGTGAGCGTGGCGCCGCCGGGCAGCGACGACGTGCGGCGCGCGCCCGCCGCCGCGCCCGCGCCCGCCGCGCCGCCCGCCGCGCCCGCGCCTGCGCTCGCGCCCTGCACGCACGACACGTAGTCTGCAGGTGAGGTTTAGTTACCTGCGAGCGGTAGGGCCCGGGCGTGAGCGTGGCGCCGCCGGGCAGCGACGACGTGCGGCGCGCGCCCGCCGCCGCGCCCGCGCCCGCCGCGCCGCCCGCCGCGCCCGCGCCTGCGCTCGCGCCCTGCACGCACGACACGTAGTCTGCAGGTGAGGTTTAGTTACCTGCGAGCGGTAGGGCCCGGGCGTGAGCGTGGCGCCGCCGGGCAGCGACGACGTGCGGCGCGCGCCCGCCGCCGCGCCCGCGCCCGCCGCGCCGCCCGCCGCGCCCGCGCCTGCGCTCGCGCCCTGCACGCACGACACGTAGTCTGCAGGTGAGGTTTAGTTACCTGCGAGCGGTAGGGCCCGGGCGTGAGCGTGGCGCCGCCGGGCAGCGACGACGTGCGGCGCGCGCCCGCCGCCGCGCCCGCGCCCGCCGCGCCGCCCGCCGCGCCCGCGCCTGCGCTCGCGCCCTGCACGCACGACACGTAGTCTGCAGGTGAGGTTTAGTTACCTGCGAGCGGTAGGGCCCGGGCGTGAGCGTGGCGCCGCCGGGCAGCGACGACGTGCGGCGCGCGCCCGCCGCCGCGCCCGCGCCCGCCGCGCCGCCCGCCGCGCCCGCGCCTGCGCTCGCGCCCTGCACGCACGACACGTAGTCTGCAGGTGAGGTTTAGTTACCTGCGAGCGGTAGGGCCCGGGCGTGAGCGTGGCGCCGCCGGGCAGCGACGACGTGCGGCGCGCGCCCGCCGCCGCGCCCGCGCCCGCCGCGCCGCCCGCCGCGCCCGCGCCTGCGCTCGCGCCCTGCACGCACGACACGTAGTCTGCAGGTGAGGTTTAGTTACCTGCGAGCGGTAGGGCCCGGGCGTGAGCGTGGCGCCGCCGGGCAGCGACGACGTGCGGCGCGCGCCCGCCGCCGCGCCCGCGCCCGCCGCGCCGCCCGCCGCGCCCGCGCCTGCGCTCGCGCCCTGCACGCACGACACGTAGTCTGCAGGTGAGGTTTAGTTACCTGCGAGCGGTAGGGCCCGGGCGTGAGCGTGGCGCCGCCGGGCAGCGACGACGTGCGGCGCGCGCCCGCCGCCGCGCCCGCGCCCGCCGCGCCGCCCGCCGCGCCCGCGCCTGCGCTCGCGCCCTGCACGCACGACACGTAGTCTGCAGGTGAGGTTTAGTTACCTGCGAGCGGTAGGGCCCGGGCGTGAGCGTGGCGCCGCCGGGCAGCGACGACGTGCGGCGCGCGCCCGCCGCCGCGCCCGCGCCCGCCGCGCCGCCCGCCGCGCCCGCGCCTGCGCTCGCGCCCTGCACGCACGACACGTAGTCTGCAGGTGAGGTTTAGTTACCTGCGAGCGGTAGGGCCCGGGCGTGAGCGTGGCGCCGCCGGGCAGCGACGACGTGCGGCGCGCGCCCGCCGCCGCGCCCGCGCCCGCCGCGCCGCCCGCCGCGCCCGCGCCTGCGCTCGCGCCCTGCACGCACGACACGTAGTCTGCAGGTGAGGTTTAGTTACCTGCGAGCGGTAGGGCCCGGGCGTGAGCGTGGCGCCGCCGGGCAGCGACGACGTGCGGCGCGCGCCCGCCGCCGCGCCCGCGCCCGCCGCGCCGCCCGCCGCGCCCGCGCCTGCGCTCGCGCCGCTGCTGGTGCGCTGCACGAAAACAACGATATCATTATATGCATAAGAACACAAAATTAAAATGGCGACACATTAAAATGGCGTCTGGTTATGGCATGGACTAAACGTGGGTGCGCCATACAAGCAACAACGCGCGATCTTACATCGCCGTGCTGAAGTTTCACCTAAACATAAGAGAGAGAGATAACCTCTCGTAAACAACGAAGGAGCGATAAGAAAATACAAAAGCAAGCCTTGCGCTACACTACTTCTTATACTTTAAATTTAATCATTAATTTTAAGTATGGTGCACCACTCGTACAATCAGCAGCGTATGCAACACGTCCGCAGTGCGAGACTACCGCGTTATTAACAAGTTCGCGATCTAACCGTAACGGGTAAAGACACGGGGTCTACTAAATTTCTCCGCAGTCATTGTGTCACGTTCTTGCGCAATATACCATAGCTTCAGTTAAAAACTATTTTTTATTTTTCCCCCTTGTAACAGTAGCGTATACTAAGTGTGCTGTTTAGAGAGTGTAGGCTAAGTGTGTGGCTCATATATAACCCTTGTGTTTTAGAATATAAAAGAGATCATAAGACCGTAAGTTAAGCAACTATTGTGTTACAGAATAAACAGTGACACTTTTATAACCATTGACTATATTATTTGGACACGTAGTGCCGTAACCCCGCCAAAGCATCTCATTGTACAGCCAACAGGCTGACTAACTGTTGGAACAGTAATTGGCTAAGTTTACAGTGTAGTAGTACCTTGCTCTGCTGGTGCGCGGGCGGCGGCGCGGGCGTGACGGTGACGCCGGGCGGCACCACGCAGCCGCTACCCGCCAGCGCCGTGCCCGTCGCCGAGTCCTGCGGTGTACAAACAAATAATTAAATAAGTATACTAAATAACAGTGTATTCATTTAAAACATACCGCGCGTCTCCTCGGCGCGCAGCTTCTCGCGCAGCGCGCGCAGGCGCCGCTCGCGCTCCCATATCTCCGCGCCCGACAGCTCCTGTTCCATGTTGTGAGTAGGCTCACCTTAGCGGGCGGCAGGCCGGTGGCCTGCTGCGACTGCCGCAGCTTCCGCAGCAGCACGAGGCGCGTCTCCTCGGCGCGCAGCTTCTCGCGCAGCGCGCGCAGGCGCCGCTCGCGCTCCCATATCTCCGCGCCCGACAGCTCCTGTTCCATGTTGTGAGTAGGCTCACCTTAGCGGGCGGCAGGCCGGTGGCCTGCTGCGACTGCCGCAGCTTCCGCAGCAGCACGAGGCGCGTCTCCTCGGCGCGCAGCTTCTCGCGCAGCGCGCGCAGGCGCCGCTCGCGCTCCCATATCTCCGCGCCCGACAGCTCCTGTTCCATGTTGTGAGTAGGCTCACCTTAGCGGGCGGCAGGCCGGTGGCCTGCTGCGACTGCCGCAGCTTCCGCAGCAGCACGAGGCGCGTCTCCTCGGCGCGCAGCTTCTCGCGCAGCGCGCGCAGGCGCCGCTCGCGCTCCCATATCTCCGCGCCCGACAGCTCCTGTTCCATGTTGTGAGTAGGCTCACCTTAGCGGGCGGCAGGCCGGTGGCCTGCTGCGACTGCCGCAGCTTCCGCAGCAGCACGAGGCGCGTCTCCTCGGCGCGCAGCTTCTCGCGCAGCGCGCGCAGGCGCCGCTCGCGCTCCCATATCTCCGCGCCCGACAGCTCCTGTTCCATGTTGTGAGTAGGCTCACCTTAGCGGGCGGCAGGCCGGTGGCCTGCTGCGACTGCCGCAGCTTCCGCAGCAGCACGAGGCGCGTCTCCTCGGCGCGCAGCTTCTCGCGCAGCGCGCGCAGGCGCCGCTCGCGCTCCCATATCTCCGCGCCCGACAGCTCCTGTTCAGTTCCAATTATACGTTATTAAAGAAGAATATAGTTCAAATCCTATTGTAATTACATATTCAGCTACTACGTCGGCATATCTTCGAAGATGTCCGAGTGTTGCATTTGTTCCGAGACTGGATGTTACTAGTGTCCGTTTTTTTAAATGTAAACAAGAAACCGTTTGGTACCCAGAACATGTCCTGTTAGTCGAACTAAAAACTTGTGTGCTCAAAACTCGCATTTGATTCGTGTGATGAGTGATACATATCAAGTATAAGTACAATATATGTACACAAATGTCTGTCTGGACATTATTATGCCCAAACCCTACGAAACGTTCGAACCCATTATCATCTACCGTATACTTGAAGACTTTGTGCTAGTAATAATTTGTTAACAGAAAATTATTCTTATACGTTCGATTCTTATTCGTCTGACCCAGTCACAATTACATGACCTATTGTTGTTTACCAAACAACACTATGTGTATCAACACAAATTTATACTATGAACTCCATCTATCAACTCCACCCAGGCTTCCATCAGGCCACCCGAGGTTTCAGGCGACCTGGCACAAATTCGTGATGAACGCCGTATCCTTAAAATCCATTGCTAAAAGTTACTACGCACGTGGCAAAACAATACTATTAAATTATAAAGCTATAGGTACAGGCAAGTCTGAGTCTTTAGTAGTCGTGATAGTCCTTAATGTACGCCCTTTTTTTTACGTGGCGTAATGTTCCTTATGCGCCCCGACAATTCCTGCACTAGACGGAAGGAAAGAGTCCTATGCTGCCGCCCTGCCCATCGCTCCAACACCGGCTGGAGGGCCTAAACGGTTCTGAAATTGGCTAGGGGCGCCTCCAGCCGCGCTTTCCATCCAATCATGCCATGGTGGGCTCGATTTCGCGCACGGTCAATCGCTGCCGGTAGGGGATGACAACCTATCTCCTCCCACACCGACTCACTCACTGTGAACACTTCGGCGAGCACTTCAGCCTCTAAATCCTACGGGGGTGTACCGGCCAACGCGCATACTGAGTCGGCCGACATCATGTGATAGCTACGTACGACCCTGACCGCTATGACTATCTGCGGTCTCCGCAAGAGAGTCCTGCACTGAGCGGTCAGGGCATCCGCTGGCACCGTTGCGCCGTAAAGCACCATTGAATGGAATAATCCACGCGTAGAGTCGCTGGCAACCGACACTGGGCGACGCTGGCAACTGACCCTCAAGGGCGGACGCATTGCTGAGAAGTTTCAGTGCGAGCTGTCTGAATTGCTCGTCGAAGTGCCATCTTCCGTCCAAGACCAGGCCCAGGTACCTCATGTGGGGCCAGGTCGGGAACACGCGTCGAGCCCACCATTGTCGAGACGCCAAGGGGTGGACTGCGACGGGGCCCATGGAAGACCAGGGCCTCCTTCTTGCTAAGAGCTACCCGTAAACCCAACGCCTCGATACGCCTGACAACTTGGGCCTTAATGAACGCCTAATTTAATTGTACATGAGTAAGTAAGTGGGCACGTGACTTTAACTCACTCTATGTCCGGCTATCGGCAGCGGCGGTTCATTCTCGTCCTCCTCCGAGTCCTCGTCGTCGCGCGGGTCTCGCGGCGACTCCGGTGCGGGCGCGGGCAGCGAACTCGGCGTTATTGACACGTTTACACCGCTTGAGTTCAGCTTGCTGCTCACGTCTGTTGACAAATGTCGTACGAAAATTTAACTTCATCATCGTTAATAGTAATATAACAATAAACGTACTAATAATCCTAATTAATATAGCTATGCTCAGAGCTTCTTGCGAGATCGAATCAGAAATGAAGAGATGGGAGGACATATACCTCTCTATGTTTCGCTTACGCGTCTTAACTAATCGACCGATGATCATTAAATTTTTATAATAATGATCATCAAATTTGCATAATATTGCATATACGTTGTCAAAGCTACAGAGAAGGACATAGGACATAACTGTACCTTTCATCCAGATAGAAAATACTGTTCCCGCATGATAGCAATTTTTTGACAACATCTATCATCTATCAATATCTAATAATCTATACAGCAGACCGTTTTAAAATTAAAAGCTAATTTAATTGAATTAAAAGCGTTTATTAAAAAGGCGTAGAGCGACAGCACGGCGCAAGCATGGTACAGATAAGGCACAGAAGCGATTAAAATGATACAGAAGATACTGATAGGTAGATGTGTTATTAATGTTATTATACAGTTCGATTTTGTTGCGATAACAGGTTTTCTTCATAAGTTCTTTACAACAAGCGGCATGCTTTGTGTATAATTCACGACGCGTCACTTTCTTACACTTTGTATAGAAAAGTTTTGAAGCGGCACCATGCTTCTGCTACGCTTGCACCGCGGCTTTATACTAGAGATGAAACGGATAGCAGTTTAGCCGGATACCGGATATTCGGCCAATCTTGTAACCGGATAGCCGGATATTCGGCCGCCGAATATCCGGCGGAACGTTGACGTTTGGTGCATTACTCATTCATGATAGTGAAGGGTGTTCGTTTGGCAGAGTACGATTCTGCTAGATGTTTCATACATACGCTTCAAAGAGCTATAAACGAGTCACTCAAAGTCCAGGCTGAAGTGACAACAATGATTGCTACTGGAAGACGACTTGTGGCGCACTTCAATCACTCAGGTTTAGCTCAAGAAAGCTGCTGACGAATCAAAAATAGCTAAATTTACCCGAGCAACAAAAATTTTACAAAATTTGCCAAAATCTATCTTTCAGCACCTTGTAGCAGTGTGTACAGCGAAAGACTTTTTTGTGAAGCTTTAGATCTTATTTACGAAGACAAGTGGAACCGCTTGCTACCTCTTAAAGCAGAGAAATTAATATTCATTCACCATAATTTGCCCTTAGTGCTGTATGAGTACTAATTCATTTTCTAAGTTGTAGAATTATCTTTTGATTACTAATTGTATTTATTAAGTGATACTAACTAAATAAAGCAATTAATTACCTAATATATTTTTATTTAAATCCGGTAATCGGCCAGATAGACGCTAGTTATCCGGTATTCGGCCGGATAGTATTTAGGCCGCCGCGGATATCCGTTGCATCTCTACTTTATACCGCTTCTGTATAATTTACGCCAAAGCTGTCATGTGATTAGTCGACACGTATTAACTTCATCCGTTAACTATTAATAATAAACTGTGTGCATAAGCCAGATAGATAAAACTACTATTGACGGAATTTACTGACATCATCTCGTTAACAAAGTTCTGTCATACAAATATAGCAGGATCGTAAATACGTGTGAGTTAATATAATATTTTAGTAATTATAGGTATTATTATTATGGCATTACGTATTATCGTGATAACAAGAGAGAAACAGCAATGAATTGCCGTAAATCTTAGAGTTCGAAAAAATGGCTCAAGTAATATGCAAAGGTCACGTGGTATTACGTGACCTTGAGGTCAGAGGTCAAAGGACATAGTCATTTCGGGGTATATCGATTATGCTGAGTCGAATGGCGTTGACCGCGAGTCTCTAGCTCTTACGGTTCTTGAGTTGAAAGTTGTATAACAGACAGACGGACAGACGGACGAACAAAGCTGTTGTATAAGAGATTTTTCGAACACTAAAAAAGCAATAAATAATAATAACAATAAACTTTATATGTACCAAAAATAAAAAAATTAAAACAAAGTGGGGATATTTCAGTAAGTTTCAGTAAATTTCATGTTTATTATATCTTTTAGGATTTATTTTGAAATAACAATCAAAACGGTAAATATTGGATAACGCAAATATTTATTTATAGAAAAATATGCTTATTGCTATTATAGTAACATCAATCAACTATAGACTATACATGAGATCCTGTCTACCCCTTCCATACTTTTTGTATGAAGGTCGGAGTGGTCGCAATATTTCTTCTTCACTGTGTTCAATATAGGGTACTCCTATAATAGGATCTATATTTTCTGTTATTTTGCTATCACGTGGAGAGAGGCAACTGACTGGGCTACGTCTTGATGGTCCAGGCGTTGGACTATCTCGATTTTCAAACCATATTGCGATTCTCCAATGCCGCACGCACATCTAAACAGGTTTCTACGCCGTCTTCACCCTCGTACTCATCTACCGAGTCATCTGGATCTTCAGAAAGTCCAAACAATCGCTCTAGCTCATTCTCAATATCTTCATCTCTCAGGTGTTCCTGGAATGCAAACAGGCAATGGCATTTATACTGCCACCAAAGCAAAACAGTAAGCGGGCAGTGGCATCCATACTGCCACCAATAAAAATGGAAAATGCAAATTACAATATGTTGAGATCAAAAATCACACGCAAAACGAAAACAATAAGCCTCGAAAAATTATAATAAACAAGAAATCTTACCATTTGAGCCAACATTTAAGAATATCCAACTGGATGAAATTTTCATCTAAAAAACACCACTATCGCGCAATAATGGCTAACATCAGCTTAACAGCTTTCATCTATCTGACAAAGTCACACTATTCTTAAACACAAAATATAGTCAGTGTTACCATCAGTGAAAATAAATAGTACCGCCCACAATACAGACATGAATAAAAAAATTATTTTGTTGGTGGCATGTATATTGCTTCTGCCTTAAAAAGGGTTAATATGCTTTTGCTGTATCGCATAACGTCGGCTTTTCGGCCGATTGCAGTAGCGCATGAGTAGGTATGTATGAGCGGTCTGGTCTTATTGAGAAGAGACAATTAATAGTTTGGGAGGTGCCCTTTGTGAATTCCACATTCGATCTATGGCTAATTTTATAAACTTGGATCTGCGAGAATCCTTACCAAGATAAAAAAGTTTATCCCATGTTTTCTCTGTGCTCCAAGTTATATCCAAATCTGTTTACGTATAATTGAGTAATAATAAAAAAAGAAAACATTTTACTAGCTTTCAAATTTATAATATTAGTAGATAGCAATACTGAGGTAGGCCGACAAATAATTAAATTCGAATAAAATCAGTTTTGTACATGTTGCACACGGTGAAAGGAATCCGTAGTCGAGATAGTCGAGAGGTTAACGTTCACGGTTAAAATTTGAATTTTTTAAACAGAAAAATATGTTTGTTCTAGTTAAAACTTATGATGTATTTGATATTTCTCTAACTCCTAGTTGCACAGACCATTACAAAACTATAAAGCCGCTTCTTCACAAATACACAAGAAAAATAATTGTGCAACGCTTCAAATCGGGATGCCTTTTAAAAATAAGTTTTCTCTTTTTAGTAGTCGATATTGCGCATAAATAATGTCTTAGACATTGTTATTCTTATTAAACACAAGCACTCGTCTATTGCTTACCAGTAAATGGCGCTGGCGAGGGCATAGACGGTTTCCGGTGTGGAGGCGCAGCCGGCAGCAGCACAATATCCGGACTCTCCGCATAACTACGTTGTTCCGATCTAGGGCGAAGCACCCGTTTGCCGCTGGAGCCCTGTGTAATAAAAACAAATTAAATAAAACAAGCACCAATGTTTAAATTTGCTTAGGCTATCTAGCCTAACCAAATTTAAACAATAGTTATCTAACTACCGCGACTTTAAGGGTCTTTAAGGGTCCCACCGCCTACAAAAAGCATTTATCTATAAGATAAAAGTCTCACCATATCTCTTATTTAACCTAACAAGAATGATACAGCATGCGATTTATCTTTCGAATAACTTTTACTTGTTAGTTGTGGGACTGGCCGTGAGTATTACAACAGAATTGACTTAGATTAGATGAACAAAACTAGAAACGAGAAGTGTGTCATACGAATTCAGCTTTCCTGATGACATCACAACGATAGGTTTGTATATGAACCAGGTGATCTAAAGACTAGTACACTAAGAAGATTTCACTATCATGAATTCCTTTATCACACCGTGTAAGTGGGCCACCTAGAGAGCAAAATATTGTGACACACAGCTTCTAAAATGAGGCTATGACAGTGTACCCGGCGACACATCGAATCGACGAAAAATACGATAAAAAATACTTACTTATCATATCGTAATATACTTTGGTAATATAATTATAATTATATTATAGTCACAGCAACATAACAATTGACACTAGCACTAACTCATTGAATGTTGGAATGCTCACAAGATGTATAACAGCATTGCATTCTTTGTAATTAATGTTGACCAAGCCAGTTTATTAACAAACATCTACACAATCACAATATTGATACACATACATCTAATAATGAGTATTATCAATTTTGAATATACTATTGTTTGCCTAAGACTACAGTTTTATTATCACTTTAACCCAATTTCTAAGGTTCAATATGTTTTGTTTTATCTCATATGTCATAACAAAAGGGTTATTGTTAATTAAATATATAAGCATTCAATAGATTTACTACTGGCCCAATATATAGTAGATTTCTACACTACTGATCTGAGATTTGACTAAAATGCTTAACTGATTGGTCCTTGAGATTTTTTCTTAGGTTTTACAGTTCTCAACTAGTTAAGATAGGGTAACCGAGTTACAATTTTAGGCTCAACTGATGGGATAGGCTGAACAGAAGACTGCTTTTTTAATAAAATTTCAGATAACATCGCTTAATTAACATTCCTAGCAACAGAAAAATTACCATAGTAACCAATCTAAATGTAAGTTCGGTAAACACTAACCATAAAACATCAAAAAACATAAGTGGAACTTTGTGGACTTTATATATCAATTAGAAATATTAATAATTATAGACAAAATAAGACACCAATATTACATGAAGGGACAAAGAGGTATTAGAAATAACACCACTTTGCCCTATGATAAAAATCTTCGAGTAATATAAGACCACTAGACTCATTCTTGAATTTGACAACATTTAGTTAAATAATAATTATTAATGTTATTAATACATTAATAACATAATAACATAACATAGATTATATTGTAAAGAATGCATCACAGGCATTAGGCTTTATAATGCGAGCGTCTCCTGTTTCCGAGAAGCGAAAACATACAAAATACTATATTGCACGTACGTTAGAAGTATACTGGAGTATGGGTCGCAGACCTGGAATCCTAGGTATGACAAGTACATCAATAGAATAGAAAACGTACAGAGAAAGTTCTTAAAATATCTTTGCTATCGTATTAAATTTTATAATTATAAGTCAGATCAATACTTGAACGTATGCGCCAAATTCCATCTTCTACCTTTATATAAACGAAGGTATATTGCTGATATAACATACTTACAAAAAATTTTGTGTAATTCAATTAATAGCTCAGAACTGTTGTCTATGGTAGGTTTGAATGTACCAACAAAATCGTCACGTCATCATACTCCACTACACCTACCACTCGTACATATAAACTACCGGCAGGACAGCTTTATGTGGCGCGCAGGCAAGGCACTTAACGCAGCGAGTAAATTGCATGACTTCGACATCTTTGACGCGAGTCCGGCGACGATGAGAAAGATGCTGAGTAGAGATTTTTTATGAACTACGTAGATGTTTAGTTAGTTAATTTATTTTTATTTTATTGTAACTTTCAATGCACATGGTTTATGTATAGCGAATTGTTTCTAACCGTGAGGACCTTTAATTGGCCAGATGCTACATATACCAATGTTATTATATTTAATAAGGCCGTTGGTCTTCTTATAAATTAAATAAATAAATAAATAAATACAGATAGCACAAATTATGAAGCCTCAGTGGGTAGATTGCCAGTGTTAGTTTTAAGTTTTACTTCTTTGTTGTCATTTTCCTACCTACTCATTTCTACAATTAAAACAATTGTGATATAAATGTTACTCACCCTTTCAATCTTCCAGAGGGAAGCAATGAAGATGACATTTGATTAATTAATATATAAAAATGTTTAATTATGCACATATTCAGACTTGTGAGGACAATTATTGATATCAAAGACTGCCAAACTTCTTATATTCTTTAAACATATCCAAACTCCATAAAATAATGTCATATTTAACAATTATTGAAGAAGATAATAGATATATAAACTTGTGATAGATTAAATGTAAACTCAACTGATTATCACAATAATTATTAATCTATTATTAAAGACAACTAGATGACAGTATAGGTATTATGATGAATGATGGACTAGAAAAAGTTTTGGGAGGACATCCTACCCACTACATATAATTTTTCACTACTGAAAAATAGTGAAAAATTATATAATAATATATATTCGCAGATCCTCTAAAGCACTGGCATGCTACAAAATAAAGTAAAATTGTATATTTTTTTAACAATAAATTTTGTGTAATTCTACTTGTTCCTATTTATTCCTCAGTGTCACTTGCATGTTTCAGTAATATGGAAAAGACTCAAGAGTCTTGCTATTGCTGGACTTATATTTATTCCAGCAATAGTAGTTAGCAAGACTAACTTTTTTAGTAAAGTGAGTCACACTTTCAGCCTTAATGAAATCGAATGCCACTGATCCAGTGTGCAATGTTGCAAGTGTTTGCTTCTCCATTATCAATATTCTGAATGCTTTGAGTTTGAATCCCACTTGGTAACCGATAATTATACTGACACAGTATTCTTTGTGTCTGTTAAGTGTATGTATGTTAATTCCCCTTCAACGCTTGATCCATAGTGCAGGAGTTGTTACATATCATAAAGAGAAAAATCTGATATCATAATAGATTTCTTTCTCTAGTCTATAATTGTTGAGACATTTGATTATAAGCTTTTGTAAGTGAATTTGTTGTTGTTCCTTGTCTCATTTGTGATTATTACGGTGCACAGCTATTAGATAATTAATTACTTTAAGCACATCCATGTTCAGGTAGCATTTAATTAATTGTTTTCCTTAAGTGCTCACTGTTTTTAAGTACATTAATATATCACTTATATGTTTTGGCATAATTATTAGAATTGCCAATGTTTAAACAGTTACTGTAAATTATAATAGTATTATTGCCTGTACTAAGCCTTACTGGGTTATTTAATTTCATGCTTTTAACTTAGAGAAAAAGAAACTATACATAACTAAAATCACTAAGTCCCTAAAGTAATATCGCTAAATCTTTACTGTTATATTTTAAAATGTACATAAACTGCTAATATTATATTAGAATTATAAATAATTACAACAACCACACCTCTATGACCTGAATAATTGTTTCGCTTTGCAGGAATCTATTCATCATAAATAGAAAAGTATACTATTTTTAGATCAAAGATAGCATGATAGTTGCTGATTACTCATTGTTTATTTACTTTTGATATTTAACATAATTATAAGAATATAATTTTGATATAAGGTACTTACATGAGGTGGAGGTTGAGCAGGAGTTATAGTAAGTCCACTGGCCGTTAAAGCCCTCAATTCACTCAGTTCAGGTGGCAATGACCTGGCCATTAAAAAAATTACATAATTTCAGATAACAACAATGTAAACACAAATATCAATTTCAATAATAAAATCACCTGACGCTTAGGTCGACCGCAGAGTCGTCTACGTCCATTATGGTTAGTCACCTCTGTAACAATTACGTATTACAAATTACATACCAATTATTAGAATATCAATCAATATAAACAATACATATTTTAAGAATAACTATGTACACAATCAATGTTGTAAAATCAGCAAAAGCTGCAATACATGTTTAGAAATTGATTATGTCGACATAACAATGAAATTGGTAATCATTTAGATCGATTTTTTGTCCAAATGTAATGCACACGCACGCATCACCGGGATGACAATTGACAAGACAACGGCCAATAGGCGCGATAATAAACAACCATCAATAAATTATAACAACAATATACCTATTATTAATTATTGGACACAGGTCACATAACGCGTTAGCACTTTTTAAATTGTAGGTCTATTTTTCGCAAGTTTAGCTAAAACACTTTTGCAGTCACAACAGAAATTCTCTCGCGGCCATTGACAACAGATATCATACAAAAAATAATATTACAAAGTACAAACAGACAAAAAATTTGCGAGTGACAAAATATTAAATAACGATATGGTGGAAAACTTTGGCCCAGTGGAGTGATTCAACATTAATTTTATGATTACTTTATTCATCGGATTATTGATTGCCTCAGTTCTGTAGTCGTTTCTTGTGCTCGAATTCTAAGGTTCTAATCTCAGGCCGTGTCAACAATTTTTTTTTTTAGTTTATCCGTCAAAAACTCTCAATAGCATTATCGTAAAATTGGCGGTGTCGCACTGCGCACATCATCATATTTCGGAAATACCATTATTAGACATTGGGGTTATATGACATATTATAACTATATTATATTTAGTATCGCATCTTTGTTAACATTTTAATATTAAGTCATCAGACCTTTATCGAGTCATGAGAGTTTTATCGTTTACTATAATCATGCATTTCTTTGTGCACGAGTTTAAAAAGTTGTTTTGAAATCGCATATTTACCTATATACATGTACGACCAATCGTGTATCAGCTTCGCAATTAGCCTAGTTATGCACATTTCGCATGACTGTGAAAAGCAAAAATTTTAAACATTAGCAGATGTATAGACTTATAATAAATATAAATTATTGCTTAGAATATTTTCGCTACACCAGGTGTTTTGTTGATTATATTTTTTTGTTGTGTTTATACTAGACTTTAAATGTGTGAAAAAATATTAGCCGAAAATGTAAAACTACGCTTTGCAAGGCCAGTAACTATGAATCTCAATCTCTGACTGATTTACTTATTCTCTCAGATTATTCTCGACTTTCATTTCATTCATTTTTTGATAGATATTCCCCTCACAATTCTACTTTATTTATTAAAAAACAGGTTAAAAGCAGTGGCCGCCATCCAAAAATGACATAAAATGTTGACTTTAACCATGTCTAGGCCAGCTTTGGACTTTGAATATGTCGAGTTGCCAGATGCCGTAAAGAAGATATAGTATTGTACTATACTATATTCTAAATATACTATCTTAGTAAACAAAAGCTCGTATTGTCTAAAAATTCTACTGCAATATAAATTATATTACTCAGAGATTTTTGTCTATTTACTTAACTCAGTAAAAAGGTTTTCAATAAACCAATTTTCGTATTGAAGAAAAATAGACACAACATTTAAAGCATTTTATATATTATATGCCGTAAGTGTTTAGTTCAAAGTCTAGTTTCGTATGACTTATATAGTTATGATTTTGGGGATCGTATACATAATAATAAATTATTATAAACTCAGAAAATCCGTGCCTCCCTAGATGGAATATTATACACATAATATATATCCAGATATATCGTATCTGGCAACGCTAATAGCCTAAAATATTTGTTAAATAAGCTGCTGTTGACTTTTTGAGTTTTGACCGTCAGATAACTGTCAAAGATTGCTGTTTACAATCACGTGTGTTGTGTAGTGTATTTTTTGGTTAAATTTATTTAGGAATTGGATAAAATGCCGGGTCCTGACTTACTATCAAGTCAAGGACTGCGCCTGGATGGACGCAGGCCAAATGAACTTCGTCGCATAAGATGTAAACTTGGTGTATTCACACAACCCGACGGTAGCGCATACTTAGAGCAAGGAAATACGAAAGTTTTGGCGGCTGTATATGGACCACATCAAGTAAGTTTTAGTTTTTTTAGTAGTATTTACTGTTTCAACAAAGTTTATATTATATTGAAACTAAAAACCAAATCACCTCATAAATAATAATTACATAGCCTACCTATTTTGTTGAAATTTAAGAATGCAAGGGCTGGTATTAAGCCTGGCTGTGACCAAAAAAATGCTATAAATATTTTATTGTAGTATTGAAATAAGTGTCTCTCACCCCACCCATCGTCAGGCTGTTTATAATAAATATGTTTGTTACAGGCAGCTAAATCTAAAAGTTTACAGGATGGAGTTGTTGTTAATTGTCAATACAGCATGGCTACATTTTCCACAGGTAGTGTTTCATTATTTTATTTAGAAACATGGGTCCTTTTCTTTACAAAGGCAGCAGGCATTATGTGTATCAATATAATTTTAACAGTGAAAATTATATTGATACACATATAATTATGTCAAATAAACAACGCGATAAAATCCGTATATAGTAATTTCAATGAATAATATTCGCGTAAACAGAAGACAATATTAGTTAAAATATAATATTTTAGTACAAAGTAAATGCAAATATTTTTAGAACAGAGATGAGCTGATAATATTTGTGGCATTTTTTTATATATTGTATATTTATTTGTCATTTTGGGTGGAACACACAACAGTCCTTGTAGTACACCTACTTATGAACCTACCCCATCTAGAGTTTGTTTTATACTTTATTTTCTTGTTTATTAACATCAAACCCTTATTACTATTTGTCAGGATAGAAATAATGGATTGTATGACCACAGTAACTAAAAAAATGATCTTCTTTTTGTATATGTTACTATTTGTCCAATGCATGACATTTGCCAATTTAAATTAAGTCGTCCAAATGTTCCTTTTACTGGTAGAAATTGCTGTTTGCCTTATTTTATTTTTATAAACTTGTTTTCTAAATAAATTTGATAATTTATTTAGCAAACAAGTTTATAGCTTATATATAAGCTTAATGATTTAAGCATGAGTATATTTTTAGGATTCCCTATACAAAGCCTATTATTAAGCCTCTGCTGTCCATCCATCTCTCAGTGGCTGTGTCTCATATACCTACCGTAATGGGTAGAGTTGAAATTTTCACAGAGTGTGTATTTCTATTGTCTTTATAACAACAAATAGTAAAAAAGTACATAGTGTTATATCTTGTACTATGGAATGGCACCCCTTGTGTGTGTTTGACCCCCTTGTTTCTTTCAACTTAGATTGCAATATTTTAATTAAATACATTACAAAGATTACTTGGTAGCTGTACAACAACTTTAATCTGGATCACAACAGCACTATCTTCGAGTCTTCTGACAATGTAAATATGTTTTATTGTCTACATCATCTAAAATTAGTGATTGTAATTTAGGCAATATCTAAAATACAATTGCTTTATACAAAGAAAAATACAATCTTCTATATGTAATCTCCAACATAAAGTTGGTTATCTGTTCATTAGAATGATTTATGTTAGATGTCTATCAATTCGTTTACTCTATCCGTATAATCTAATTATTATAAACTGATATTAAATCTATAAAACTGTTGTACTTACAAGTTCGTTCGCTCGGTAGCAGTACTTTTTCCTGAATGACGGGTACCCTATGTCCTTATCTGTAACACTGACAATGTATATACGAAAATAGATGATGATCGGTTGAGTAGTTCAGGCGTGAAAGCTTAATAAACGAATACACACTATCAATAATTTCTGATATTCTTTTCAGGAGAAAGAAAGAACAGACCACGCGGCGATCGTAAATCCCAGGAAATGTCAATGCACTTGAGACAGGCACTTACAGCTGCTATCAAGACAGAACTATACCCTCGCTCTCAGATAGATATTTATGTAGAAGTTCTTCAGGTAAAATCGAATAAATGGATGTTCACATCGAAATTCTAGCAGTTATAGATAATGAGATATATCAGCCTACAAAGAAATGTTTTGACCGTGCGGTCACGTACTGTTTAACTGCTTTCGTTTCTTTATTTCTATATTGAGAAATTTTTGATTCCCTTCTATTTTGAGTCTGTCAATTTTTTGGCGATGTTTTTTCTCTGTTTGGATAATTTGGCGGAGCAATTTTCACACCCGAATTTTAGTACTTAACAGTATTCACCGAGTTGCTGCTTATCATTACATAATATATATAACAAAAACAGGCAAACATTATTGCAACTACAGTTGGATAATCGCTAGTTCAGATTATCCAACTTTAGTTGTCATAGTTTGCCTTCTGACATTCGTTTTTATTTAGGCAGACGGCGGCGCGTACTGCGCATGCGTAAACGCGGCTACTTTGGCGCTGATTGACGCAGGCATTCCTCTCCGCGCGTACACGTGCGCTTGCTCTGCATCAATGGCGTGGCGTAACGGAGAACCTGAACCTCTAGTCGACGTAGGACACGTTGAAGAGGCAGCCGGTGGTGTTGTGTTGACTGTTGCAAGTTTACCCAGCACTGGTTAGTTGATATGTCTAATGTGTATATATTTTAGACAGGTTTTATCGGTATCACATAACTGCCTTATTTTCGAACTGTAAATAAGCTGTCTGAAGAAAGATATTTTGAACAACTCAGAAGAATGAACAAGCTTTATTTTCAAAAACTGCCTTAGCGGTATGTACAGCGATGTTCGACGCCACTGCTATGCTCGAGGCCTGGTTTGCGATTTCCGGGTCGGTTTTTTGTCAAGAAATAGTCAGCATTGAGTCCAGAATTCCTTATAAACGGCCTAAAAACATAACTGGCGAAATGTGGATATGTTAAACAACTCAACCTACACCTTCAGATATATAGGCTTGAGATCATGTTTGTGAAAAAACATTTACGAAATATCACTGTTCAAAATTTTACGTATTGAACATAACAGTAATTCAAGACAAGTTTCCGAATGTATTTTTTTTTTTACAGGTAGCATAGGACTACTAGAAATGTCCCACAGACTGCACATGGATTACTTCGACGCTGTACTAAGCAGAGCATTGCAAGGTTGTAGAGATATTGAGGTAAGTGCCCAACTAGAGAACGTAATGATTGTTGAGGTTCGAGATTTATTGATCCACAAATAATACCTGCAATTCCAGCCATCTATTTAACAGCGCCTGACAAAACCGATTGGCACGCCCACGTTTATTGTAATGAAGAATGAATATCTAATATAATCTCGAACTAAAAGTACTGTAGTTATGTTCGTGTAGAATATAATGTAATTGTATTTATAATATTTTCCAGGTAATCTTGGATAAGGCGGTAAGGGAACACTTGGAGGAAGGATGGACCCAACAAGATGTTATAACTATATGAAATAAACAGTACTTTTCTTTTATCACCGACGTTTATTATAAACATACTCCATCCACACCTCCATTAAAATACACGAAAGAAAGAAAACAAACATAATAGACTTACATATTTATTAGAGATCTGAACAAAATAAGAAATTAAATTATATGTACAGTCTATGTTAAAACTAACTAAATTAGAGGTAAGTTAATAGGTACACACTTTTTCCATTACTTTGCTTATTGTATGGTGAACAAAAACTTAATTTTAGAATCGAAACATTCTATGGCAAACGAAAAAGTGACGTAACGTAGAGTCAGCAAAAAATTGTTACAGCAATAGCCAGCAGAACTATAACGCAAAATGAAAAATAAAATATACTTTTAAAATATCGGATGTAAATATCAGTCCATCCGTTCCTGTGATTGCACACACAAAATAAATAAAATGTAACTTTGAATAAATAAAACAAGTACCATATTGTACTCAATCAAGTCCTTGTACAAAATTCCATAATATTGCACACCAAAGGACATACTAATCAAAATAAATATCGCTCCGTCCGAAGCCTTTGTTAAAACAGTTATTAATATTATTATCATTTAAAAATGTATAAAACTTTCGACATTACCGCGTAACATAATTGCAACATTTTAAAATAACTCGACCGTATAAAATATGCGTAATATATGACATTGCGAACAACCAACGTTGTCAAAGACCAAAATATTATTATGGGATATAAAAATGTTATCTTAATACACTGAGTTGCTAAGGCACTCATCTACAATTATCATCTATATATAGAAAAAACTTTATGCATAAGCAAAAGAGAAAAAAATGTGGGCATTTGAAAAAAAATCTCGTCCATCGCGTTACATGCAAAACAAATATCTCTCAATTCCAAAGGAGACTTAAACCTAATTGTATAATACGAATAAATGTTTTGTCACATCCCTATGGCTCCGATGTAATGCTATCGAATTAGCGACGAAACGGTTTAACACCGTCGCTGGGTGAAAGGACGGATGCAGGCAATGTAAGCATAGCCCGCAATCCGACATTCTTTGTATAAAAAAATATATAAGACTACGTCCTATATGTGATGCTGTATACTAATTTGACAAAAAGTCGTAAAAAATTGACTAAAGGTTAACTAAAATTGCACTTTCCTATAACTGAGTGATGTTCGTAACTGTTTGGGTTTATATCAACAATAACAACTGTAAATAAATAAAGGTATATGTTGTATAAAGAATGGACGCCGTCCGTTCACGTTGTTCGGATCGCTAACCCGAAAGCGGCTTACGACACTAAACGACAGCTATGGTAGAAAAGTCTAAGCTTTGATTGTGAACATGTGACCGCAGTCGTTAGTTGGCCGCCACTGGCTCTGGCGCCGGCACTTTTTGACTAGGATCCCCCGACACATCTGGAAATATACAAAATAACAAATGTTTACTGCTAGCCTGTACAAACAAGAATTAACAACTATCTGGAAATCACATAAACACATATATTTCTTGTTTTAAATTCCAGGCCTCTTTAAAACGATAACCCACATGCCGCATTAGAAATTTGAGCTGAAACCTTAAATCCTGGTACGGCCACCAAGCTAACTCTGGTGTGAGCACAGCCCATATGGCTACCCCTTTTATACAGGGTGTAACAGAAAGGTGTAATCATATTTTAGGGTCGCTTTGTACATCTGATAAATAACCTATGTGCCCTAACCCCATATCAAAATATCGAATTTTAAATCTTATGGCAATTTTAATCATTTTATTTATTTGTTATTTAAATATCAATACAAAATGAGTTACAACAACTGTGCAACATCTGTTGGGTCACCGATCTATGAACGACCAGCTGTATTGTAAACAATGAATAGGTAACAGTATCCACATCTGGGGCACAGTATAATGGTCATTTTTACTATTAACATAGTAAAAATGAACAAAACTTACAAAAATAGTATTTTGTAATTCTTAGAAACAAATACACGTGCATGCAGTATAGTGTTGCTTACGTATCGATTAGAATACGCTGATATAAATTAAGTCGATAAAAAAGAAAATTCAATATCTTTGTGAATATAATATATACAAATTTAATTCTTGCGGTTTTCCATTTTACATGGGCTATATTATGTGACCCTAAATATGACCACACCTTTCTGTTACATCCTATATACGCCTATAAGTCTATGAATCGAACTTACGACATGTTGCACATTAGAAAATAGTTTCTGTGGCACCAGGGAAGTTAAATAATAACTATAGATGCCTAAAACATTGACAAATATTAAACATGAGTGTTATAATATATACTGACCATTGCTAGTCTTGTTAGGTGAGTTGTGTGGCGAGCTATTCTGCGATTCGCTGGTGCTGCCCTCCGCCTCGCCCGTTTCACCCGCCGAAGACGCCGCCTGCAAGAACCATATTCCATTAGTTATTATTATTAGCATTTATATATACGATTAGATTTTACTGAAGATGCGTTACATATCCATAAAATACAAAATTTTCGATAAATTATGTTGTGTGCCACACAGTGTTAAAACATAAAAAACTCAACTTAATTAATTAAAAGCTGATATTTGATGAAATTGGTTCAATCGACTTGGGATCTATTTGAGCATAAATCCTGCCATTCTAAATAACATTCTGGCAGTTGATCATTAACATAATTTAAATCAATATAATCTCTTCACTAATGGGATTCTATTAACTTTGATTGTGTTTAGTTAATTTGTAATTAATTTGAAAACTACAGTTAAATCCTTATTTTTAATGTCCGAAATAAGGTACTCACCCTATTTTTCCTAGGTAGCCTAGGTTTAGGGCCTTTGGGCTCTTTGGCGGGGTCGAAATGACAGTCAAATATTTCAATCAGTTCTTTTATGTCTTCCTCCTTAGCCGATATGGTCAACCCAGATAATTGCTTCTCTAAACCTGTGAAATGTATTAACATAAATTAAAATTTGTTTTATAATTATTATCAACGTTATTTAAATCAGCATCAACTTAATCATATTAATATTTTGTAGTGATATTTTTCTAGAGTATAATTAAAATATATTCAATATTGATTTGGTTTATTTATATAAATAAATCAAAATTGTATATATTTTTATTAAGAGAAGAACTCTACAGCCCAGCTGATAAAACTAACATTAAGTTTGTCAACAACTATCAACAATAGTTAACAGATAGTGTAGCTTTTCAAATTATTATCTTGTGATTACCTTTGCAACTCACGACATAATTATTTAGTGCAATTATTAGCCAACTATAGATTAGTTAGATAATTTAGGGGTTTAATTTTAATCTGTTACCTATTGATTTAATTGATGACTCTGAATAAGTATTATTCGTATTTATAGCTTTACCTTTAAAATGAATATTTTGTTATTATTTTAAATGAAAAATGAATTAGAACTAAGCATATTCACAATATGGGAGAAGACAGAAGAAAAAAATAGCAGTTTTATACATACCGGCCAACTTGTGGTCCTGCCAGGCGTCTTTGAGCTGGTCGTAGAGCAGGCCGGCGTCGGCCAGCAGGCGCCGCAGCTGCGTCACGCGCTTGCGCTCCGGCCGGGCCGAGCGCAGCAGCGGCGCGAACACGGGCCGGAACGTGTTCTGTCTGCGGCACACACGCACTGTACCCAGGCCCACCACCGCACGCTAATGCCTACCCAACTGTGTTCTAATGTTTCATCTTTAGAAACAGTGCCAGATACACCTCACACGTTTCCATATAACATTACTATACGTGCTATTGTATTCATGCCCTCCGTATCTACCATCTGGTAAGATATGACAATAGGTTATCATGGGATAATCTATCTTCATATAAGCTGTATGACCGCAAGATTTTTAGAAGAAACTTTAACCTTGAGGTAGTAGCTATCAATATATATACAGTACATTTTAATAAATATATTTATTTGGTTTCATACACACGCATTAACCACAACTATTGCAACTTATGCTATCGAATATAAAGGAAAAGAGTCAAATCTAGAATAAATAATTAGTATAGAAGCTCACCTCTCCAACAATTTCTTAAGTGTAGCGAGCGCCTCCAGTTCGGTCTGCACGGGACGTGCCCACACGCGCGCGGTCTCCACCATGTCCTTACTAGCGGAGGCGCCTTCGCCGCCCGCACCTACTTCTTGTTGCTCACCTAAACAATAACAACACATTCAATCTTTCTAAATACAGAAACCAGTTTGAAACTAGATAATAAATTATTGCAACTATACTATACATTTTTCTGATTCTTTTCAGGATGGGGGAGAGGAGAATACATATATTTTAAATCCCATCTCCCATCATCACGACACATTCTCATTTATTTAAATGGTATTTTCTAGTAGTCTGTATGTAGTGTCATAATAAACATGTTTGATAGGATGCCCATCAGTGCAATAAAACATAGCATGAGTCATTGTCCCAGAACACATGTAAATTAAAAAAATGCTTATTTATCTAAATTATATTTCTACATACATAACTTTCCGTTGAGAGAGGCGTTATTTTATCTATATTATGACTAGTATTAAAATCACATAACTAATACAAGAACAACTAAATAAAAAATAAACTACACCATAAAACTAAACCAAAATAGTAAGGATAAATCGGTTTGATAATATAATGTTTTCTATATCCTGCAAGTTTAGTTGATTTATAGCAACTATCAAATAACCAGAAATAAATTACTTACCTTGTATTCATATACGCACAAGAATAATAAAGGAACATTAGTGAGGTAAGGCCCAACAGAATCCCTATTTAAACCAGGAGCAGATTATCTTGGGAGAAACCACTACTGCATGGAAACACTCGAATAACTAGTCTTAAGTTCATGCAGTGAGTAGTCTATCAAACCACATTAACCTGTCAAGTCCTGGAATGCCAGACGTAATTAAAAAGCTATTAAGTCTAGTTGCCAGTGTGCCACTGTGACTCAATAGGTTAAGGTTCTATGCTGTTTATAGAGCGCCAGTAGTCTCTTTTGGTTTTAACAATGATTACACAATAATGCTTCCCTTTTTTGAATTATGGAGAATACTTGAAAACATTTCCTAGTATTGCATATGTCTATAATCATGCTTTTATAGCCATATAAATGTTTCCTAATTAAGTATAATGAAAATAAGTCAAAAGTTACCTTGTGCAAGGTGCTCAACAATCCTATACGCCGCCGTGGCCCTCTCTAAGGCACTATCTACGGACAACGAGTCCGCATCGAGCAGGACCCTCGCCAACACTCGCAGAGACACAGACTTCACTGTCGCCTTGCATTTGTCCGCCGCCAACGCGTAACTATCCGCGAAGCCGGCTACTATGGATTTGAAACGGTCGAGAAGCTTGTACCTGTGAAATAACAACGAAATTAAACCAGATGTCTGTATATGAGTGCATAGCCTACATCAAAACACACCCGGTTTTAGATAGTGTATTAATATAATAATTTGAACATTACATTTTATAACAGAATATCCAAGCTTGTCCAGTGGGTGTAATTAACGACATCTCAAAACTCGAGTGATTTGATTGACTGTAGCTAATTCAGTCAGTTTCAGATGATCTGCATTTTAGAAACCGGATGAAGTAAAAAGAAAGCTTTTCTTTCTTTCTACATTAAAAATGATAAGTGTAATAAAATATAATATTGTCTTCTATTTACGCGAATATTATTAATTGAAATTAAACTGTTATATACAGATTTTATCGCGTTGTTTATTTGACACTTTATTACAAAATTTTGAAAATTGTTACACTACTCTACTATTAAACTTTACTAATTTTTAAGCTAATTTAATTATTATTAAGTTTTCAAAATTTTGTAATAAAGTGTCAAATAAACAACGCGATAAAATCCGTATATAGCAGTTTAATTTCAATGTAATAAAATATGTCAATAAAATAATTAGAGCTCACAAAAGTCTTCTTAGATTCAATAAATTATTAGTATCTCAACTCTACCAACCAACGACGTATATTGTATGTTATGGTGTTGTTAGACTTGAGTATTCAATTGTAACAGATTATTGAACCTTTGACGTTATTAAATTGTCGAAATGAACAACGAACAGAGCCAAGGAGAGAGCCAAACAACGCTACGAATGTTTTCACGATCATTCTAGCGAACTGTAATTTCGAGCAAAAGGGGAATAGGTGCCCATATTTTAAACCATATTTAAATGATAGTATGCAATGTCATTAAATGATTAATTAAGGAATTTAATTAAATAAAAGTTGAGGTTATTGAGAAAATATTTGTATTTATACCGATGACAAGATTTTTATATAAATGTTTTTCACACACTCTCTTCACACATCATCATATAATAATAATAACTAACCAAATCACAACGAAAGAAACACAATAACGCAAACCGAGTAGGTAAAGAAGCTGATTTGTTATGACAGTTGGTTTCGGTGTTGTAAGTCAAAAAATCATAGATCAATATCTAATCTATATTATTCTTTTGCTTATTACTGGCATAATAACATAAAATAATATATTTGCTTTATTTATTAATTGTGGATTATTAACATATAATAATGCTACCACTATGCAATTTCTTTATTACTTCTTATATTTTATTCAATAATGTCTCTGGTGATTCTAACAAAACTTATTTCCGTTACGATACTTATTTTATTATATAGATTTTGCTATTTTCTTTCGGTAAATGAATAGTACGAATAATTATTAGAAATTATAATATATTTTTTTATCATACGTGTAATCTTGGGCGGCTAAAAATTACTCGTTAGCCAAAAATGGGCATTCCCCTTTACTGTCCTGTCGCTAAAATGCTCGCTTAAACGCTCCCGTTTATTTTTCTGTAATGTAACTTACGCCAAAATGCTTATTATTAGTGAATGCTCTAAGTCCATCGGCACCTTTAGAAATTATCTATGTAAACGCTTACATATCTTGTATAATAATATGCAGCATAACAATGCATTTTATGGTTTAAACAATGTAACAGCGCCATAAACACTGGGAATATTTTACATTATCTATTACTAAGTTTATTCTTTTATATGTATCAGGAATATCCATACCTAGTGAGTGCTTCGAGCAGCATGGTGGGACTAAGGCGGCGCGGCTCGTGGTAGATAAGGATGACGCTACCATCACCCTTCTCCTTCTCCAACCAATCCAGGAAGTCTGACAATGCAGATATCTCAGACTTTGTTTTCAATATCTGTGGAACAAGAAAATTGCTACTGATGAAATTGTGAAGCTGCAAATCAATGCAATTGTTGTCTGCCAAACTTTGACATCAGTTTAGAGAATTATTTTATTATTGTTAGATTGTTGAATAGAATACGTAAACATTTCACCAACTACCTTAAGGCAAAACAGATGGCCACTTGACAACATCAAACTGTTTTTATGTGGAATAAATGTTATTTCCTTATATTATGTAGCTCTACATAATAAACACATTATTACACATATAATCTTCAAGCATTCATATTAAAACCGGTGAACCATACCATCATAACTAATAAATTAAAGGTTAAAAGGCCTGGACACATAAAAAATAACTTTCAAGTCAAGGTTACCATGTTCTTGCAATATCATAGTAGTACAATACTAAATTTTAAAACTATAAGACCGATGAAACTTGTTCACATTCCTTTATCAACTAGAATAGCGTAGATTAGATTTGACTTAACACACTATTTTATGACTTCAAACATCTAAACATATTTTGTTAATATACTCTCCATTCAAGTCACCTTTCAAACAAGAAACTATACCTTAAATTGTTAAACTGCAAGTCAATATGATTGTCATATTATGTAAAACTAAATCAAAACTGGTTTAACCATATGGGAAGTACGATGCCACAGACAGATACATATGATCCTAACTAATATTATACATGCGAATGTGAGTTTGTTTGTTACGCTTTCACGCCTCACATACTCGACCGATTATTATGAAATTTAGCATGCACGTTCTCAGGGGTACAGAAAAGGATATCAAGAAAAAAAAAACATTTCCCGAGCGAAGCTGCGGACCAAAAGCTAGTAATCTTATAAAACGCTGTTTGCGTTGGAGGTTAAAACGATAATACATTCGTAATTTCATCTTACCTTATGAGTATTAGTGTCTTTAAGCATGCGGTATCGTCCAACGGTGACGACGCGCACGTTGTGACGACGGCGAGCACCCGGGTTGAGGTCGCCGTAAGGCATTATGTACTGCGAGTACGACTGCTTCGGCGTGTACGCGGCTATCTGACATATCTGGAACAATTACATGGTAACGTTAGTAGTGATGCGCGAATTAGCTCACACAAAAGAAAGAGAGCGAGTAGCTCTTTTACTGTCAAGAGCTATATCACTCTGCTAGCTCTTTAGCTCTTCTATAGCTCAGTAGGTCTTAATACATTTGACTTAGGCGAATCGAAAGCGACCGAAAGCTCAATCGCTCTTTGAACGTCTACACTCTTTCTTAATGTTTATTTATGACATAATATACCACAAGTAGACAAACAATATAACAAAAACATTAAAACATATTTCTTTTAATCACCCAATATTTAATCATGAATGAATATTATAGGTCATTAATATTGCGAAAGTCATTGATTTTCCTGCATACTTTAACACAGGCTCAGGACTGTCAATCTAGATTAAAGTTGCATTTACAGTGACATGGAGCTATCCTTGAAAAGAGCTAATGATATGACACGAAGTGTGCCAAATATTGCCGAAGCAAATCGTATGAGTCGCTTGGTAGAGCGGACCGATTGCCGGTTGGCCGTTCTGAGCTACAAGAGCTAGTGAGCTAAATAGCGAGCGAGTGAGCGATTGGGAGCGAAATGAATCAAGCTAGCTCGTTTTTATCACTCGCTCGCGAGCTACCCATCTCTAAACGTTAGCACTGGACAATAAATAAGCAGCGTATTCATTAAGACCTGATTCCTATATTCAAGAAACGTCATTTTACCTATAGGTAGTAAATTTTTGACACATTCTATGAAAAATGGCAAAATTTAACTGTTCGTATAGAAACGACTCGTTGTTTACAGGTTCCTATATATAAGAATATGTAGGAACCGGGTGTAATGATATAAGAATTAAGAAGCGCTTATATGCCCGAGATAGGCAGAGGTACAGTCGACCAAAATTGTGGTCTACTACTCTACGATTGAGGTTCATTTGAACGTCATGAAACAACAAGGTCGATTTCCCCTTGCAATAATATTATGACAGTGAAAATTGCCCTCTTTATCATGAATTATACTTACGGCATGCCAAGTGTCAAGTTAGAAAAGTCAATCTTCGCGATAATTAGATCTCACAGAAACTTTTGTCAAGACTGGTAGATCACTTTCTTGGCCGACTGAACACAACATTTCGCTATACTAGCTTTGGTTTTGGGTCCCACGTGATATTCGACTGCACAACTGACATAGTGGTGGAAGTAGTCGCCCCGCCACTACTACTACACCATTGTTAGGGCTCGATTGTGTCTCGAGTGTAAGGGTTTGTCATTTGAATTTTTGTAAAGTCCCCCATGATCAAAGATCAGCGGAGGTCTTTTTAAAAACAAACCTAACCTAACCTAACTAAATTTAACAAATATAACATTAAGGAGCTATTGCCGTGTGCCTATTGCCGTATACCGGGTACAGTGGCTCCCTGTTGATGCAGCAATTTTCATTCAGCAAAAACCCAAATAATTATTTGTTTTGCCGGGAATTCATCCCGGGACAAGTACAGTAGTCGTATTTACAGACGCAGCCTACCTGAATTTTACAGTCTAGTTAAAGCAGTGTGCTTTCAATCTTGACAATAGACAATCAAGCTGTCAGTAAGTTCTTATCTCGCCCGACTTGCGCCGTAACCCTTGCTTTCGTGCATCGTTAGCAGACTGTATGGCCTAGGTTTAGTTTGATTGTAATGTACACATTAATATGGCCTCAAGATTGCATGAGTGATGGTATAGACAGCAGCGTAACAAAACCATATTTTTTAATTGTCTTAAAAAGCCAACGCCCGGACTGGGATTAATTCCTGTGTGCGACTTTACAAACATTTAAACAACGGACACAAAGAACATCCAGACTCGGAACACCCATTTGTGAATCACACATTTTTGTCCCGTGTGGAGATCGAACCCTCAAAACCCCGCGTCATGGTGCTGGCGAAGAAACCACTGCGCCACGCGCCACCCGTGCAGCTATGTTTACGTCACATAGTTATAAAAGTGCCAGGCCATACGAGGACTAACGATTCGTAGGTAAATAACAACATACTCTCCTATCACGTGGTAGTCTTATCACTAGACGATTTCGCCTACATAAACCTCATGAACACTTAGGTACCAAATACAATAAATTAAACAAAGTTTAATACACTATCTCAATATGATTTAAGACGAGGTATTAAGATAAAATCGTGCTGTTTATTAAAAACAACCTTCACACTATAGTTTCATTGTTAATACAAATATTTTTGCAATACAGTTTTTTCGTAATATAAATAACTTAATATTTCTACTCGTTCATGATTATATGTTTCAAGTTCAATACATCGATAAGACAATTTAAATGTGCTTGGATATTTAATTTTGTTACTTAAGCACACGTAAACCATTAAACAGATTTGAATGAAACTTAGCACACAGATAGACCATAAACACATTAAATATTTTCATTCCAGTGGCATTCACGCAGACATGTGCCATTAAAAAATATTATTTATTTTCATATACAATTAAGTTCAACCTCCCGGTCTGAGCCGACATTTTTTTTAATATGTCCCCCCGTCTAGGTTTCCCCTCGTCGCGTCCGTCTGCACGAACATTGAATCGATGGCCACAAGGAACACCCAGACAATAAATATATATCTATGTAACGCGTTCCTACATGCGTCGAAACTACAAGCTCGGTGTTTTGAAATAGGAATAGGTATGATTACTTATAGAATTGTATAGATATGGCGTAATAAAACAAAATGACGAGACTAAATCAGTTGGACTATAATATAATCTATACTTCAGTATTTCCGCACATAGTCTCTTGTCTATACATATATTACATGCCATCCATCCGTCCCACATAATAGAGGGAGAGCCTATTGCCGTATACCGGGCACAGTTTATTTCCGTGCTGTAACTAAGAATTGCTTGAAAGAAAAACCGAATAACACATCGCCTGAAACGGATATCGATTCCGGGATCACATGCACAGCACTCGCAGTTTTCAATCTATCTATAAATGTAAAGTGAACATAACACACGATACACTACAAAAATAGAATCACTATCAGTGTCATGTGTAAGGTTGACTAATCGGCCTTCACCCCTGAACTTTTACATGCGATTGTGAACACAATTCGCTACCAAGTATGGGGACGGTTAATTCATCGACTGGGAGACTGCTAGCCTAGTAGTACAGACTGACGCGTTGTTTAGGAAATGTACGACTTAAAATAGTATCGCTATGCAACATCTGTTCCGTGCGAGTTCATACAATATATTAGGAATATTTTTATAGCTTAACTGTACCTACATACATTGGATTTATAAATTAGTGTAGGGGGACATAACAGTAAGCTACATCCACTTTTTCTAAAGAATACGCCCGCATTAAGAAAATCCTGTGCCGCGCTCAGAATCGGTTCAAGGAACTTGCAGACTTCTAGCCTGGGAGCTACTATTTAAGATTACAATATCATGCGAATGAACCTGCCGCACATTAGTATGATCATAGAATAGTAGGTATTTCTAAGATCTAATTTTTATACGCACGTGGAGTTCGTTAACTACTAACTACCTGGTCGCCACTGCCGCTGTGCCGAGTGTAGTGATCCCCACACATGGCAAAAATTTGTGTGATACAGCAAATAGTTGTTCCGAGTCTGGGTGTTCTTTGTATCCGTTGTAAAGCTCACCGCGCTAATTATGCCTAGTGCGGGAGTTGTCTTCTGTAGAGAAGAAAAGAAAGACACGTACCTCATCGATAAGTCTCCTGCCGGTAGTATCCATGTCCCAGCCGACGAGCGCATACTTGCCGGGCGGCAGGCCCGCCGGCTTCTCGGCGAGCGCCGGTGGCAGTTCCGCCGTGGTCTCCAGCTCGCCGCCGTTTACCTTCGCTTCAGACACCATGGCCATGTAAACTACGTCAGACTGTTGAATATACATTCGTATTTAGAATCAGCTGTGGCTATAACTCTGCGTCATTGCTTATTCGGAGATAACAGCGGAGCATAACGCCTATCTCGACTAACGACTATAGAATAATACTGCCAAAATAAGGTTTTGCTGGTTTATTGTGATGCATACGGTTTTAAAGAGCCTTAAAGAGGCGCTTATTAGACATAGAATGAGTTTTCTGTGGTAAGCGGAGCTTCAGGTCGTCTTACGGAGGCTTAATGCTATCTTAGAAATCAGTAGTTTCAGTTTGATGACGATATAATAGGCCTACATACATTATTACCTAGCTATATAGGTTACTCCGTTACTCCGTACAAAATCGCATCAAAATCCGTCGCGCCATTTTTCCGCCAACGCGAATTTAGCAATTTATTATACGAAGAGATAAGCAACATTCTATAAAAAATATATTATAATATACACAACATTTAGACACCAAATAAATAATATCCTCCGGACCGAATTTCGGCCACGGTGGCCAGTCTTAACAGAGACTGGCCAACTACGCAGAAGATATTATAGTACACAAGTGTGTGCGCAAACACAAGTGCACTCTCTGTTCCCTAACTCCCATGATCCGATGGGACGGTAATCCGACACGACCGGAGAGAGATCAGGCGCAATACCAACAGCTTTACGTGATTTCCGAGGCACGGGGGTGTCTTACACCACCAACTTCCTAACTCCGGGCTGCTATTGAGATTTCTTAACTGAAAAACCCAATAACTTTTTTATTGGCCCGACCCAGGTTCGAACCGGAGACCTCATGCACACCAATCGCATTCACTACCGCGTTACTAAATATTCTTCACGTAAAGAAAAAATAATGCATTTAAGTAAATAAGTAAAAATAGAATAACTATTTATGTGGGCGGTCACCTAACAATCGTTTTTTAATTACATCGAAACTAAACCTAATAAAAAGATTATCGTATTTGATAATACTCTTTAATAAAATGAATGGATTACTAAATTATCGTACGATAGTTAGGTTACTGAGATAAACCAAACCTAGTATAATGGTAGTTTTATAAAAGCGCGACCGCGAAGATGATGCTACGTAGCTATTTCCTTCAAGACAAAATATCTTGATGTTCTAATCTACCTACTAACTTTATATAGGTACCTTTCTAAGCTTGCTTCATCATATTACTTTGTTGATCCAAACAGATACATGTTTTATATCTTATAGCTAGCTAGGATGATTCATATATATTATGACATACTATACCTACAAGACTATTTTTTTTCAAATGAATATAAAGCTAACTTCTTGACCATGACTCAGAGTCACTAGGGCGTTCGTGACCTATACGTGACATAATATGGTAATATTTTTCTACATACATACCTACTTTGTCTCCTAATTATAAATGATTAACTGTTTGTTAAGTTTTCACTGCTAATATCTAAACAGATTTTGATGCATTGTGGAAATTGCTTAAACGTGGGCAAGGACATAGGCTGAATTAAACACGGGAACAAAGAGTGCACATAGAAGTTGGCAAATGTAAAATCAGCAAACGTTTTCTAACTATAATTTATCAAAGGCTTAGCAGCCGGTTCTGAAAGGCTAAGAACGATGTATGATTGGCTGTTGCTAATTCAGTGAGCAAATATCGGCATTTGACATTCCTTTGAGCATTTGTTAAATAATTTTGTGATGACGAGAAACCGGGTATAAGGATTACTCTGAGAAGCACATATGTATGAGAAAATAAACAAACTAAAAGAGGATAAAGCGTAGGTCGTACTTTTCTAGCCCTTTTAAGAATAGGTGTATGTCTACGTACGTCATATAAATTGTACAGGGCACTTGTTTACGAATGTTATAGCAATGTCTTATCAGATTAAACTCTCCGAATAGGTGTCTGTATTTTATAGATAATAAGTGTACCTCGGTTGAACAACTTTGTTGTGAATTGTGAAGCTTCGATTCCGAAAATACCTATCAGACTATTTCAAATTATTTTGTCATCAACTCAAGTACTTTTAATATTAGAAGTATTCAAGTAAATAGAATTGCATTTAATGTTAATAGAATAGTGGTTAGACAGTTGATTATTGGGATTAGCAGTCACGCTTACGGCCATTCACTAAGAGTCGTAAGCGTGACCGCTAATCCCGGGGCGGATCGCCAGAGCATTCGCGCGAAGAGTACCAATATGGCATAGACTTAAGTCCGCTAACTTAAAGAGGACTAATCTGTTTATTTGAATATAGAGAGTAATCGCTGTAACGACAAAATCGATTCTAAATATACAAAACTATAGTCTCCGAGTAGGTACCATAAGCTATGGGTAATGAAAAGAAAAATATCACGCGAGGGGAATACGCGTGAAGAAGCAAGTTCGATCTAAGTCTAGCTTCTACCCCATTATTGATTGGACATGACCACATGACTGAACGCAATTTATATTGGCGAATTTCTGGAATGTGAACATACGGTTGAATAGTAATTAATCTTATCTTAAATGTAACGATTTTGTATAAGATTGATTAATAATTTCAACCGATAATAGTAGTACTGGTTGCAGCTAATAGGCTTTATATATGAAAACTATAGGGCATATGGGCCTTAACAATGCAAAGTACCTAAGTATCGCGTGGAGCACGATATATATATATATAAGAGTAATTTTTGTTATCTTATCTATCTTATCTTGTTACGGGGGCCAGTCAGTGTAGACCGGCGACACTTCGACCCAGTGGGATCTTTTGTGTCGGCCCCGAGATTTATCCCTTAGCTATCTCCCTATTAATGTACTGCATTAGTCGCAGCGTACACTTCAGAGGGAGAAGCTTGAAGTCTTCAGGGTTCGGATATGCCAATCCCATCAGACCCATCCTTAGTCCAGCCAACGCGTCACATTCACACAGTAGGTGTAATATGGACTCGTCCCGTTCACCACAGGCTCTGCAGATCAAATTGTTTGCTAAACTCAATCTGCACAGGAAGTCATTGGTACCAAAGTGACCAGTAAACGCTCCTGTGAGCAGGCGTATTTGGCCCTTGTTGTACCCGCAGAACTTCCGGGTGAAGCCCGTGGCTCTGTTTGCAATGAATTTCTTGGAGTGTTCCAGACCCCTAAGGGCCATCCACTCCAGTCTGTGTTTATCATTGCCATGTGCATTCATAGCTGCCTTGACGGTACTCTCAGAGAGTCCTACGAATGGCTCGGGGCCAACAAATAGTTGCTCCGAGCTCTTCCTGGCTAATTCGTCAGCCTCCTCATTACCCTGCACACCTGCATGCCCCGGAACCCACACCAGCCTGACTGTGTTTTTCCTGCCAAGTTTATTAAGGGCTTGAACACAGTTCAGGACCAGTCCGAAATCCACCCTACAAGAGTTCAGAGCCTTAAGAGCAGCTTGACTGTTACTGAGAATATAAACAGTCTTATCAGTGACATTTTTGTTGATATTCTCCTGCGCGCAGGCAATTATAGCATAGGTTTCCGCGTGGAAGACCGTTGCATATTTGCCGATGCTTTGGCTCACCTTACAGTCGTTGGCATAAATACCAGCGCCTGATCCTGCTTCCATTTTGGAACCATCGGTGTACCAGATGAGACAACCCTTGTTAGGGGATTGTAGACCTTGTCTCCATTCGTCCCGTAATTTTTGTTAATAAGACGTTGAATTTTTAAAGCTACCTACATAAGGCTATTAATTTTGTTACATTTTAAATAAACAATGTAGCTTCAACATTGTTTCCGATAGTTATTTCGTCTTGTGTATGCACTTTCTTATCAATTGACTGTGCATAACCTAAATATCATAATTTTCCATGTATGAAATATACTTCACGCGGTCGGAATTTAACAGATACATCCTTATCATAAATTATTATTTTATTAAAACGCGTTCCTTGTTGTCCTTCTTTCATCATAGCAACAGATAGTAAATTTCTGTATAGATTGTTTGTAGGCTGGGTTATAAGGGTTACTTTTAATCTGGCAAAAGAGCACGGTTTCTGGGGCATTAAAAATCACGAGACCGAAGCCGCGAATAATAGCTAGTGTATAGTAGAAAAACTATAAATATTAAACGTCAATACCTACTATATTACCATTACACGTGTGCTATCATTATTATTGATATCCGGTTATTTCCCCGACATCCATTTAGGAAACTAATATTATGTCACGGGAAATCCCCATGCAAGCGTGTTATCAGTACTCAGTTTCATCTTGGCACTATTTTACTGAACTGGGGAATGACAAAGCTATTTTGTATTACGCCCGCGTCGGCGACAACACCGTAGTTTATTATAGCGTGCATAATTTTATAGTCTCACTTAACATAGCATTGAAAGATCTTACTTATAAATTGTGATAAGACATCAGACCATTAGAAGTAAACATTTGTCTTCAAATAATAAGAAAATGTTGAATTAAATGTAAACAATGGCATAAATATGGGCTTTTACTTTCAAAGTTCAGTCAGGAAATTAAATTAAAATGACTTAATTTTTTTCTATCAAGCTCACCTGTATTTGAGCCAAATTCAGTGTAAATTTCTTTGTAAGCAAACAAGTGGATATAAAGATGCAAATACAGTCTACTGTTATACATACAACATACAAGCTTTAAGGGCTACATCAACTTCCAGGTCCCTGTGGCCCAGACACAATGCTTTTTGTTGTTAAGATAATATGGTCATATTAACTCAATAAATAATAACAAATTCACAATAAGCTTACTTCAAAATGCTGAACAGATTTGCTCCCCTATACACATCAACACTTATTGAATGGAATTCAATGAACCGGCTTAGCTGTACTATAACACAATGAATTGAAGGGTCCCTCGTACAGGTGTTTGACGGGTGGAATTTGGGGTGCGGTGCAACTAACAGGTAGATATTTGAGTAGCCCTACCCTCTATACAAAAAACCTGATCCTATTACTCACATGAATAATTGTATTGGTTAGTTTTATGCATACATGATTCTCTATGGGGATCAATGTTGGACCACCTGATGGAGGTTTAATGCAACAAGTGTAACAAACAAACATATATTATAAATGACCATAGATCAATACATTCATGCAACAAGTGCAATCTCAGTTTGTACAGATTCATAAGTGTACTAGGTTTATAAGTGGAAGATGAGTAATTGTTATTTTCTTAATAGAATTGATAACATTGCAGTGAACTTGTTAATGTATACTGTTACTAGGTAAGATAACTAGCAAAAATTTTGCAATAATTATAACAAATAGTGCACTTTAGAAATAATTATTTCAAAGCACTTCAATAATTTATATGGTGTGGGCTACCATAGGAATACTGAAATTAAGAAAACAAAAGCTCCTATATGGCCAAGTTCTACAATCTTTTAAAGATCACTTCCCAAAAAGTACATGAGAATTGGTCATAAAATCATACATATTATAAGTACATGTTATTTATTTAGTGAAGATAATAACATTGTGACAACTAAACCAGTATTATTTACTTATTATTTAAATATTTCAGGTGTAATTATATTTGATTACCCTAATGGTAATCAAATATAATTACACCTGAAATATTAATAAACATTGTTTAATAAACAAGTATTTTTGTTATTATATTTACTACACTGCTTATTCATGTTTACCTTAAAACTAAATTATGCTTACCCTGCATACTAGGTTTGTTTAACATTAAGACATGTGATATCCTAGTAATGGTTACTTATAGAATGATAACTAAAGCAAGACAGGAAAGTAATAACTAATGAAAATATATTAGTATGGGTACTTATTATGACATTAATTTATCAAAATATATCTATATTATGAGTATATGCATATCATTAATTATACTTTACTACTTTGTTTCATAATAACAAATTTTAAAAACATTTGGTCTGTTAACTTAATCTATTCTACCTACCTACAAAGATACCTATATGAAACAATACCTACTAGCTAGCAACAAGGTACTTGAATACATACGCTTTGCTAAAACAACGTTCTGTTACTTATTTTGGTATAATGAAGCACTAGAAAACATATATTACAACAGAAAATTAAAAAATATATTCGTAGTGTTTGCACACTTACGAAAAAATTGGTTGCGCAGGTTATAATAAACAATAGGATTGTTAATTTAATCACAATACGTTTTTAACGAAATATATTAAAATAATAAAAAGACGAAAATACATGTTATTGTTTCAAACTTCGAAGTATCGCGGTATAGGCAAAAAACCGGCGCCCAAAAATAATCGATCATGTGAAAACAAAATAATTACGCCGAACATAGACTACAGGTACCAAAGGTTAAATATTTAAAATAATTTCCACATGCTCCGTATCCCTGCTAAACTGTTCGCTTATTCTATTTTAACCTTAAAATCAACATAAAATAAAGAAAAATTAAAATATAGGACACGTGGCGGTCTTTTTCTAGAGACAATTTGCCCCACCCCAGCACGTCAAAATAATTTCAATTTCATACTTACAACCTAATAGAAGTGATGAATGGATGTTTTCAAACAATATCTGTTTACAGGAGACTTTTTGCGACGTCCCGCAAACGCTGCAAAGTAAAATAATTTGGTAAAAATATCACAAAATCTCAGCACGTGTGCGGCAAATGGCAAACCGCAATAGTGAGTGATGTGAAAATTATTTGTTTGTCGACTGGGTTTCGATTGAGTATCGAATGATTTTTTGACAATAGGTCTTTTATGAATAATTGATAATTCAATAAATTAAATAATTGTATAAAAAACAAACATGAAATTATGTCTATTACGTAGTACAGTTTTCTTGAAATATTAGAATTAATACATTTCTGTAATATATAAAATGCATCATAATTCGAGATGTTTAATTACCATAACATTGATGGAAATAAACTATTTTTAAAAGTTATATTTACCATTTTAATAATTGGATATAATGGAAACCGTAATTTTAACAGTACAGCACTAACGAATAGAAAAAGTGGGAAAAAACATTGTCACGTTCAAAAAAAGAGTTAATACAATTATTGTAATTTGAACATAAAAGTCTTATGCAAAGATTAATTATTCAATATATTTTATTTGTGGGATCTTGAGTTTTAAACTTAAAATGTTATTATGTGATTTTACTATCTATTATAACAACATATTCTAATTTATTTACACTTTTAATATTTTCATAAGTTTTACTTGAATATAAACGCATCTGTTACGTGTTACCGTATTTGAAAGCGTAACATTCTGAACATTTGTAGCAGCTTCAAAACCATCCAAGCCAACTTTATTCACTCGAGAGAGGGAGAGACGGCAAGCTATCGTTAGAAAGAGACATAATTATAATGTATTGAATATCACAAAATCTTCTCTCAGTCTCAGTTTGTAACGCTATAGGAGACAATCTGTCAAACTGTATAGTTGTAAACGATATAACAGTACAATAATGCGCAGAGTATTCTACATTCTGAGTAAATTAGATATAATTTACAATTAAAATGACTGATAACATAGAATATTACCGAAACCAAATCGCTCTAGCCAGGACCGAAATTAGAAACTTGCGGTAAGTCATATCACATTCATAACTATCGCTTTCATTGATCTGTTTATGTAAAGTAACTTTGCTAATATTATTGTAGGCAGCAGATATCGGCACTGAAACATGAACATATTAAGGAAATAAAATATTTAAAAACTACGTTGGACGGGCTTCGTTGCTCTAATTGCGGGGATACAGGTGATAATCAACATTTTTATCACATTTTTATATATCTATATTATCATATTTACGGTTGCATGCATTTATAGAGCTTATTAAATACTTTTTATTAGAATCGTATGATAATTGCTTTTTTCTCTATGCAGTTTAATGCAGGTTGAAATTTGATCAAAAGTATGAGTGCTTTATATTTCACAATTCATTCACAGATAATAATATTGGCAATTTAAATGGATCAGACAATAAATACCTTTATTCTAGTTGCTATAGTAGCTTTAAATAAATATTTTCATATCTTCTTTAGGTATAATCAAAACCTAATAAAATAGAAATCTTATTGTGATTAATTAAGATTTTCAGAATTGAAACTAGAAAGTTGATTGTAGGTGGCTGTTTTGCTATACTTAACAAATCTCTTGCAGCAAACAAATTATATGAAAGTAGAAAGAGGTGTATACATACATAGTTACACACCTTTTTTGCTCCCGAGGAGCTGGTAGACAGATATATTCCATTCACTTTTTGCCAGTTGTGGTCTAAGCTCCCATATAATGTCTAAATATCTGTTTGGCATAGTTTCAGACTATAATAATTTAATAGCATTTTGTCTTATCCAGAAATTTACCTGAGATCTCATGCTCAGCAGTTGCATTCTACCACTGCTTCACCAATGCTGACAGTCAAAGTAGTTATTAAAAATAAATAACATGTAGGTGATGTAGGTTTTGTGTTTATGTTATTGGATATGCGTAAGATTTTTCTCACTTCTATTATAAATGTAAATTGGCTCTCTATATTTTATGTTTTCACATCCCACTGGAATTTTGATGAAATATATAATGGTCACCCTATCTATAATCTTGGGTATGGATTATCTGGTATACCCTATTTCCTTATGTATCACCTGACTTCATTTATCATACAGTGTGACTGGTTAAACATTGTAGATACTTAAGGACATGATAATTTATGGTCAGACGTAACATATATATAAAAATAAAATTTGTGTAACCAGCAAAGAGAACCTTCTTGAAAATTTGTATGAAATATTCATAAAATGTGGACACTGCGCGGGTCGCACACATCTGTGCGCGCCGCGCTACCGAGGCTAATGATCTTTGATAAGAAAAGGACGGGCGGGGTGCAAATTCGGGAGAGTACGGGATGCGGTCGAGGGCGGAGGTTTTGTTTAGCTTTAGTATATGCACAGGGTGTCCACAATAAGTTTTTATTGGATAACTAGGTCAAATTTTAATTACCTATTTCTTTTTAATTAAACTACTATATACGGATTTTATCGCGGCAGCAGCCATGGTCATGGGGAAAACTAAGTCTCCCCGTGACCATGGCTGCTGAAAAGCAACGTTGAGGAAAGTGTAAACTTAAATATAAATAGCTTTAATAGTTTTAATAATAAATTAGCTTAAAATTTAGTAAAGTTTAATAGTAGTAGTTTCTAAATTATGTAAAAAAGTGTCAAATAAACAACGTGATAAAATCCGTTTATAGTAGTTTGATTTCGATGAATAACATTCGCGTAAACAGAAGACAATATTATACCTCTTTCTTTTTAGATTTTTGCGTCCAGAATCGGGTACTGAATACCCTCCTTCAATATGTCCAGTCTTTTACCAATCAGCCTGTATAGACCAACTTTGGGTACATAGAATAAAAACGCAATCTTACAACACATATTGAATTATATTAGGGAGGTTACTTGGTGTAAATCCATTGTAATAAAATTATTGGGGATATAGAAACCCGCCATGCAAATGAGCTGACTGTTTGGCAACAAATTATGCCAAACAGACTTGCATACTGCAAGTTGGAGTCTGCCTGGATCCCATGACACTGTCCCTATCCAGAGGAGTCCAATATTATCAACCTTTTTCTATTGCAATAGTTGGGGTGGGCAACCCACCCCAACTAATCCTCTCTTCTTAATTATTGTATTGTAAATATATGTATAATAAAATTGTGTCATTCACAGCAACAACAATCAATACAAATCATAATGAGGAAAGCGTATGTCCAGCTGATTCAGATCACATCTCATATCGGCCCATTGGAGTCATTGAAACAAGCTTCCATAACAAGAGAGGTGTTCCCAGACAGCCTATAGTGATGGCAAAGGCTAGGGGTGTTGTTGTTATTAACCCAAATGTGTTTAACAATCCAGAACATGCATTGAGTGGCTTGGAAGAGTTTTCTCATATGTGGTATGTCTTCAAAAAAATTCAATATATTTGGTAATCCTAACTTTTACGTCCTACTGGACTGATCTTCGTAACATTTGGCATAAACATTGTCAGAGGTACAGAAAGAAAGTACTGCTCCCAAGCGAGCGAAGCCGCAGGTAAAAGCTAGTGATCAATGATAATGTTAGCTAAAAATGCCAAAGTTAATAATGCAGCATTATTTTCATGGAACATTTTTAATTTCTAAGTTGATGTTAGATGCCTGTTTTCAGACATAATGCTTTTTCATTGTGTCTTATAAATTGGTTATGTAGTAACTCTACATAGGCTAAGAAGCTACGATATATGACAAGAGATGGCACTGTACTCAATATATACAATCTTGATTCTCGCAAGCAATGTTTTCATGATGAACTACTAAATATACAAGTTCCTGACATCAACTGTCTTGCCGCGGTCCGCCAGGCACGATCATCCCGCCTGGTTGGAAGATCCTCCTTTTATGTTGCAGGGAAATCACTCCACATTCCTCCATAGTTATTTTGACGCATAAAATTAATAACACAGTTGAGGCATGATATATGTATTGGGTCTTGCCATAGATAAAGTCGCAGCTGGTGTAGGTGGTACCTCCTATTATGTGCTGCCCAGATATGTAGTTATATATAGATCATACTTAGTAAAACACACATGTGACAAATAATTTGTGTAGTGTTGGTATTTAATTGATGTATACTCTATTTCCAGGATAATATTCCATTTCCACGCTACAGACAGTACAAATGTACCGGCTAAAGTGGCGCCACCTAGACTTGGTGGTGAGAGGCGCGGCGTGTTTTCTACTCGATCTCCACACCGACCTTGTTCTATAGGACTGTCTCTCGTAAAGATAGAGAGTATTGAAAGTAAATTTTATTTTACATTTAATTAAATAATGCTTTTATATGATAACAAATCAGAATTAATTTCAGGATGTGAAACAGAAACTACCATTACATTTGTCACAAAAAAATATTATCGAGTAGTTCGTGACCTCTACTAAAATTTGAATTCGTCGTTCGAATGTGCAGTCAATGAATACAATGAGTACGAGCAGGATTAAAAAAAAATCACGTGACAATAAATAGATTAAGATTAATATTCGAAAGAATCAATCATCCAGATCCATAACAATCACGCATTGCTCACAATTACAGTGTTATTGTCCAATTTACTATTACTTACGTGAAAATTAAATAAATACAAGTATCTTATTGAATTCTTTCTGTACAGGCAATAAAATATACTTCCTCGGTGTCGACATGGTGAATGGCACGCCGGTGCTTGATATAAAGCCGTACATTCCTCAATATGACTATCCAGCGCAGGAGTTGGACACTGGTATGTCGTCGTTGGAAAGACCACCGACAGAGGGCATCAGCGATGTCGCTGAAATTGCTAATTTACAACTGGATGATGAAGCCGAAGACATTAGAAGGTAAGAAAATAATTAAAAAAAAAATGTCTTAATTATATAGTCAGGGATATTCTATATCAGCAGTATAACACATATCTAGTTAGAAGGAAATACTTGATTTAAAACTCACCAGTCACACTGTATAATATGTAGCCCAAAGACGTGAGTATGATAGCACGTACAGAACCGCCAGACATGTGATTTAGGATTCGATTACCAAACCAGATATATTATGTGGGTTTTATTATGTTTTTGACAGGAAATGTTCAGGAAGCAGCACCATAATTCTATGGGTAGCAGCAATAATGTGGCTTGGTGTAGGTTTTTGTTTTATCTCTTTATAAAACTACATCCGTGAGATTTCGTTATTTATGTTATAATAATTATCAAAGACATGAACTTTGGACATATATTTTCAACTAATAGCCCCCATTACTCACATCGCATAAATTAGCACTTATATTTGCGTCCGATCGTAGTATCGGGTTGATCACGGATTTGCCTCGACTTTTCTTTGAAGAAACTAGCTAGTAGCAACATGGAGTCTAATAATACAGGTATATATAGGCTTGTCACCTTCATGTGGCTTTATAATAACATCTAAACTATGGGCTGAATAAAGCGTAACCCTTGGGAAATATACGAGCGTGAGTTTATGTGTAAATTGTATGCTGTTCAAAGTGTTTAGTAACTTATCCAATTCTTAGATAAATTTATTGTCAGCTAGTTCAATACCTATACCAAGAAGAAGATAACATTACTTCTATCCTATTTTCGCCATAACAAATAATACAATTTTCCAATATAGTTGCAGATTATCAACAATAGCAAACCCGATAGATCTAGAGACATGTAGTCCACTCTCCCGTTCACCATTCGAAGACGAGCCATCTCCAGAGCAGCCAAGCAATCTCATCACTCCAATATCTCCATCACCAGAATCTCCTTCAAGTGCTGACTTACTTGACAGGAATTACCGGACAACAGCGATCAGACGACCTGATACTGAGAGGGGTGCGCCTGATGGCCAAGAGAGGTACACTCCGCCACAGTCGGCACATCTGTCTAGTATATCCCATGATGGTATCAGAGTCGCTCCATGGATATCCAATCCTCCATCACAGTGTTACGAAGTGAGATTCACAGAGGATGCTCTGGATAGGCTGAATGATCTGATAGCAGATAGAGCACAAGCATTCAAAGCTAATATAGAATGCTTACTGTCCGAAGACCCCAGGTCACACTATGTAAGGACCAGGTACCCAGATCATGAATACAGTTGTGTGTTAGAAGATCTGTCTATAAGCTGTGTGTTTGATTCTAATTCTTCAGTGTGCACAATTATAGCTGTAAGGAATGCTGAAGATTTACAAACTTAGTGTAAAATCTTGCCTAATATTTATTAAAGCACATGAAAATAAATTATCAGCACAAAGTTTGTTAAAATTTTATTGTGAATAAAATTTAAATCTATTGAACATACTATATCTCATCTTATTTTTATTTAATAATTTATAGCTTAAATTTTAGATATTTGTAGTATAGATTACAGCATTCATATTGTCTACAGTAAAAAAAGTTACATTGGCTTACGAAATAAGGTTACAATTCATATAAAGCACAAGTTTTCATATGTATAGTATTTCATCTTAAATTTTATTACTCATATAAAAATATCAGATATACGTATTTATGATTTTTAACAATAATATACATGTTTGAATAATAATAAGGTAATAAATGGAAATTTCATACAAATATCACAATAATTAATCCTCTTTCTTATAAAATATAATATGCCTACCGGAGCCAAACCCGCCAATAGCATCTAACACATTAATTTCTACAAATCTCATTTCTTGCCCCTGCAATGCAATTACTTTTTCAGTTTCATCCCTTTGCCAATTAATAGGACTAGACATTAGACTCCATTCTTTACTGTCTAGAGAAAATCTATATTGTAGTTGGAGAATAGTACCATTACCTGCATCTATTCTTGGAGTGTACTCTATTCTATCAATTTTGTAGGTTGTCCCCAAGTCAAAAACTAATTTTATTGCTTTGCCTTTGAGTGGATTGGTTTGGTTCGGCTTCCCCCAATGCGTATGCCATAAAGAAGTAGGGTCTCCATCAGTAAGTTTACATACTTCTTGACAAGGTTGGCATGGAATGTTACAAACAACTTTTACATTTTTCACTGCATGTTTACAAGGATCTTTTGTGGACACTATTATATAGTAACTCCATTTTGAAACTCCCTCGTCGCTCGCCGATCTTATTCGGAATTTGTGTTCAGATTCGAATTTGAAATCGTTAAATGTGAATTCAGTGCCTTCAATGTTAGTGAATAAAGTTCCATCTCTTTCAATTTCATAATAAACGTTATTTTGAGGTTCCCAACGTAGACATATGCTTGTTGGCGTTATATCTTCGTCTAAAACTGTAAATCTTGCTGGTGCGTTTAAAGACTTATTAAGGGTCGTATTACTTCCATTTATAACGCTTTTGTTTACAAATCCCTTGATTTTTATATGAACGTCGCTTTCAGTGATATCAATTTTTTTAATCTTTACAAACAAAAATGCTTGCTTGAGTTTGTCACAGCCTACATCTTTCAAGTAAGGATTAACTACGTATTCTTGATTAAAGTAATAAGCGTTTTCTTTGACTAGGAATTCTTCCTCAGTTTCGACTTTTGGTATGTGAACAATTTCGTTATTTATCGTTGCTTTTATATGCTTAATATCTTCGGAGGCCATTATTCTAAACAGAGTTGATCTTTCTTTAACAAGATTTTTGTAAGCTCCTTCAGTTTTATGAACATGTATTAAGAAGTCGCCATGTCCATTTGAATTGGGACCGACGACTGTAATTTCTGTTTTAGCATGATGTCCTTTTAAATACTCACCAGATTTACCATCGTCTTCATATATTTTAAAGTTTGTTTCACCATTTGGATAAATATTAAAAATTCTTTTATCTTTTTCTATCTCACTTGGATTATTATTCGGGTTAACCATAGGAATTACGGCACCATCTTTAACAAAAACTGGTATTTTCCATAATGGTGTTTTCAGATCGTTCCATATCTTACCGCCTTGGTATTTTTCTCCAGTGAATAAATCGATCCAAACTTGATCTGGATCCGGCAAATACACAGCATTACGTATCCATTCACCATTCTTATTATATTCTTCTTTGTAGACTGGAGCTACCAAGATGTATGGTCCCCACATATACTGGTACTGAGAATCTTTCCCATATCCACAGATTTCTTCAGAATATTCTAGAAACATCGCTCTAATCATCGGCAATCCGTGTATAGACTCATAACCTAATGTGTAGTTATAGGGCAGATACATTGATCTTAGTTTTAAATAAGCTCTATTAATAAGTGTCGCTTCATCGTCGAAGCTAAAGGGAGTTTTCTGAATTTTACCCCAACCGTCCATGTTTAACTGTAGTGGAGTAAATGTTTTCCATTGATAATCGCGAATGTTCACTTCTTTGACACCGCCGCCGTAAATGCCGTCCATATCGGAACCTACAATAGGTATTCCGGAAAGACCTGATCCGATGTACGTAGGAATGTGAAAGCGTATGTACTCCCATTGTCCACCGGTTTGGTCACCAGTCCATATACCAGCGTATCTTTGGGTTCCAGCCCATCCATCAACCATTATGATCATTGTTCTAGCTTTATGGTGCGCTCCTTTTAGAAATATATTGGTCGCATTCTCGACAGCGGTTAAACCGAATGAGTAACCGGAACCGATCCAGGCTACGTCACATTTAAGTGCCACAACTCCAGCAACGCCGACTTCTTTCTCCAAATCACGATCACCTTTCTTCGGATGATCTGGATTTTTAGGTTCCAAGTTTGATTCTGTCCACAACGCTACTTCTACGCCCCTTTCTCTCGCATATACTGCAAATTGGTTTAAATTCTCAATGTCACCTTCCAACGAATCTGTTTGTCCGTATCCACAGCCGTAACCATCGTTGGGAATGAACCAACCGAGTGGCATATCATGCCTTTCATATCTGTCAATCATAGCTCTCGCCGAAAACTGATAATTGTGTTTTTCTCCATTCAAAGATTCCAAAACGCCTTCTTTACCGTCCATGTCTTTGGGTTGATAGCATTTATAATAAAATCCATCCTCGAATAAAATTGCATTAGCGGTAGCCTTATCTACTTTAACCCAATAGTCACGGTTAAATGCATTTAAATGCGCCTCGTAAAATGCAAACTCGGGCATAAAAATCGGTTGACCAGTCAACTCATAATAGTCCTTTAAAATGTCTTTAGCGTTAAAGCTAAAGAAAAAGAAAGCATCAAATTCAGTCTCGTTATGAGTAGTTTGAACGGTATCAGAAACTTCTGAGCCGAAATCATAAACACCTGGCTGCCATGTATTTCTTAAAATAGCATACCCTTTAGTAGACCAGAAAAATGGGCAAGGGGATGTAACGCCTCCATCCACCCAGTTATTTGTATTAGCAATAATTATCTTTTCTCCCTTATGAGAAAATTTTCCATTCTGCATGCCGCCTCCGAAATAATACTCATTTTCGTGTTGCTGTAAAGTTTGTTTGACTGTCATATCGTTGTAGTACAAAGGTTGAGATTCTATCAACACTTCTTTGTTAGATCGTAAGTCCTGCACAACCATTGTACCTCGTTTCTTATCGAAGCTTATTGATATTTTGTTCGTATAAACATTGTAATACTGTTCTGTTTCTTTAAGTATGGAATACTCAAACGGTTGTCGATCGTAATCGGTTACTTTCTTCACGTTTATCTTCGCAGTATCTGTAGGATTATGAGGTACTGGATAATCGTGAAAGATGTCTGTTGGTGACATATAATACTTGAAAACATGGCTATTCAAAATATTGAGCTTGGCCAGTTCGCCAGTTTGGTATTGTATTAGAAACTCAGTATCCGTCTTTATAAAAGACGCAATACCTCCCAGAGTGCCACTCATCTTGGTTTCGGTGTATTACTGTTGTCAGTAATCTGAAATAAAAAGTTTTGTGTTTTAAATATCAAGATTCGTTGCAATTTTTCATCATGTGCTTCTATAGTAGAATATAGGGTATAAATTTATATAGTAATAGAGTAGGTATAGGTCTTTCGACAATGTTCACGCTGAACAGCTACGTAAATATGGTTTGTATAGAAAATTTTCTCTCGATTTAAATATCGTTTGAAGGTCTAACATGAGGTTTCAAAGTTATAGGTCGACATTGTCTTTCCATATTGTGTATTGATAAAGGCTTTCTTAATGTATTATATAAGTATGGTATAAACGCCGTGAAATTTAAACCTATATAAGTAGCAGTATAATAGATGAGGGTTGCGTTGCGTTTCATTCAGTATAGCACAAATTGTCGCCATTATGTGCGGTCTACACAGTTGCAAATACATTCCTTTGCAAATGATTTTAAATAGGTTTAACTAAGTAGTTGCTTTAAAAAAAAGAAACGAAGTTAATAGGTAGATTAGTCACACACAAATATACATAAAGTAACCATGGGAAAACCTCGAAATATCACAAACATTACAAATTGTCTATACCTAACTAAAAACCTATATACCTATGCATAAAAGTAAGTATTATAGTAAGATAATGTTCTTTGTGCTTTAGTATACACTAAAATATATGCATACATCGCAAAATTAAATAAAATACGGACAATGGTTGGTCTTATCGCCAAATGTGTTCTTTTCCAGGAACGAGTGAGTGATGGTGTAATTGTTTGTTATTATCTATACTAATATTATAAAGCTGAAGAGCTTGTTTGTTTGTTTGTTTGCTTGAACGCGCTAATCTCAGAAACTACTGGTCCGAATTGAAAAATATTTTTAGTGTTGGATAGCCCATTTATCGAGGAACGCTATAGGCTATATAACATCACGCTACGACCAATAGGAGCGGAGCAGCAATGAAAAATGTTGCAAAAACGGGGAAAATTCTCTTATGTGAAGCAGACAAAGTTGCGCGGGTTAGCTAGTCAAATATATTATATCAAGACTTTCGGGAATATCTAGTGCGATGTTTCACCCGCACGCGTTATCCCACGATAAAAATATCGACGTAGCGATGTCGACGACCCTAAAATCTAGACACGAGAAACTTTATATCATTTTAAAAGTATATAAACTACTACTGTTAAACTTTATGAACTTATTTTAAATTAATAATTTATGTTTCTAGAATTTACTTTTCCCGACGTTTCGGTAATTTTTGCCAGCCATGATGGCAGAAAGCAACTGAAACGTCGGGAAAAGTTAATTTAAATAGTTTAGTTTAACGGTAGAACAAACCATTATAAAACATTCAGTTACAGCGTTCAGATTATAGTATTCATTCTTTAATAAATAGACTTGGCAAAAGAGAAAGATAATGCATAAAGATGAGTCTTAAATTCTCAATGTATTTTCTCTAGCTACCAGTGCTCTAGATTTGTTTAATAAATAAGACAAGTAAAGAAGAAACTATCATCATGTAATTTCATAATGGAAATACTCTAGGTCTAAGTCATCATGCAATTTCGCATACACATTGTCAGAGAACAGAGAATTGTAAAATTTAGGGTACCTCGTCCAAAAAAAGTTCTGATCCCGAGGGATAGAAATTTATTTACAAAATCTAAATTAACACAAGCAAACTCGCGGGCTAAATATAGAAGTCTATATAACATTGTGCAACGACCCTCGGGGGCCGGTCTGTCACAATCACAGACGACCACAGCAATATCTCTAAAAGCTCACCTGCCCGCGTAGTAGTAGAAGTGAAGCTGTATTCGTTAAAAAAAAAAAACCCGCACTAGGATTCCATCCTATGTCGCGGAGATCTTTACAAACATTCAAACAACGGACACTAAGAACGCTCCAGACTCGGAACAAATTTTAGTGCCGTGTCGGGATCAAACCCACAACAATCGGCGCAGTGGCAATAGCGTGAAGACAACTTAGACCATTACGCCATCCGTGCAGTTAAACGTCCGTCCGTGTAACAAACAAACAAATTAGCATTCGAATTTAAATTAGTTACCTAAAATAACAACTGTATACTACTGTATAGTCTCTACAAATAAATCAAAAGCTAAAATAAAAACACGTAAAAACAAAATACGTACCAATCACTCATCAGCTTATTTATATAACTTATTATCATTAACTAGATTTCGTCCGTATAAAAAAATGAAAAAAATAACACTGAACAGATTTTGATATAGTTTTGCAGATTGGGTTTTAAATTAATATCATAGCCACGTTTTATCTTACACCGGCAGCGTTAAATAGGAGATATCTATGTTATATTGTCTAAACCGTAAGCGTACGAAGTCGAAGTAAAATCAAATGAATTATAAATTAAAATAATTAATATTGGTCCTTTAATTTCAATATAAACAATAAACTGATAAATAAAATGACTTACCTACACGTATAACAGTTGCTGATAAAGATTAAATGGACTGTTTTGTTATTTAAATAGCTGTTCTTACTTATGCGTGTGACCTGGTAGGACACAAAAGAATACTGTTTACTTAACAATACAAATATTAATTATTTAAATTAATAATCTATATAGGTTTCACACCACATTCGTCACAATTAAATAACTAAAAAATACTACTACTACATACAAACATGTTATCTGTGTTAGTGATGAACCATACAAAATAAGACGTGACAGGACAACATACAAAAATAGTGTCGTCACTTATAGGTTAGCAGTTATTCGGTTCTTTTTCAATCGATTTTGATGCTCATATTATATATTACTCTTTTCTTTTACTGAAAGAAACAGTTTCTTCATAGGAATAAATCATGTGCCGTGGGGTACTTTACAAACAATAAAACAACGGACACAAAGAAGACAGAACAACTATTTGTGGACCACACCTGTGTAGGGATCGAACTCATAATAGGTACTCGGTGCAGAAGCAGTGGTGGGGCAGCCACTTAAATAAAAAAAGTAAGTAAAGAGGGTAAGGTACACACGGCTACACATCAAGTTAGACATCCTATATACGCATAACAACACTACATACAAAATAGAGAATTGTTGGAAAGGGACAGTGCATCGTGGTTTCGATGTAATGGTAAAGATAAAGCGACGCTTCCCGTTCAGCATGCATAAGACAAAATAACAAAAATATAACTCACTCTCTCGCACGATTTGCAGCGTTCAACTTCTAATAGTTCAAAGTCCAAACAGTCTAGGTTGATGTGTGGCTGTGTGTACTAATATAAATTTTTTATAAGTTTCCAACTTTGCTGAGACACAGTTATCCTTACCAAACGATGTTTAGAAAGATTACCAGACATGTGATATAATCTCCATAGTACTAGATTTACAATTTTACAGGATTTTGATTATGTCTTTACACAATACTGTGCTAAATAAGTAGATTAGGATGATTGGTTGAACTGTGGCAGAATTAAGTACCTACATTTCTTCGAACAACAAACAATATCTTAAACAAATAAATGCAACAAACACGCTTCGTATTGATTCATTTTTTATTTTATTTAAGAGATTTTTGCATCTTGTATGATCGTAATAGTTTTTCTTACACTTGCGATGTGGACTTAGAATGACTCCGAGTAATGGCGCCTTATCAAAACTATGTACAACGTAAGTACTAATTTCAATACAACAGTTTAGACGTGAGTTGTGATACACGATTAGCGGCACTTTGTACTGGGATAAGCCCACAATCGAATTTCAAGTATAACCTTAATCTTATATCAAGAGTTTAATTTACGTGCACTAGTAATCTGCAATGGCTACAAAAATTAAATTTAAGTATTCTACTAAAGATCAGTTCGTTCTTACTAAACGAATTGTTTTCACATCATAATTAAATATTCGAAACTTAATTTTATAATGGTATGATTAATAACTCGTCGTCGATTGTAATGTTCTCATACTCGGTGGATAATGTGTTGCCTTTTTTGGTAAATTGCATATCATGAATCAATATTTAAAAATGTTTTGTTGATTTTATTTTTCGATTACAAAACTCAACTAATATTAATAGTTTCAGGAACAGCCATGTACCGACGCTGACGTTTCGTTTTTGATTGTTTGACACTTGGATAAAATTTGTTTAGTACCATTGACGGCCGGACTAAGCAAAAATTGTGATTACTCATTTTGTAATTGAAATATTGAATTTTAAATTTGATCTTGTTCTGTTTAATAGATAAATAATCCAAGGTATGTGTAATATGGTATAATGTCATAATTGTGCTTAGACTAGATGCGAAAAGTCTAAACCGCTTTGTCATGTTCATAACCTAAGACCGGTGAGTGAAATTTGTTTAATTTCAGATGTTTCTTACACGCTCTGAATATGACCGTGGTGTTAACACGTTCAGCCCTGAAGGGAGGTTGTTCCAAGTGGAATATGCTATTGAGGCTATCAAGCTTGGGTCGACCGCGATCGGCATTTGTACCTCGGAAGGAGTAGTTTTGGCTGTGGAGAAGAGAATAACTTCGCCGTTGATGGAGCCTACTACTATTGAAAAGATCGTCGAGGTCGATCGGCATATTGCTTGTGCCGTGTCTGGCCTGATGGCTGATTCCAGGTAAAATACATTTTAGGATTATTTGCTTGTTATGGAAATAATATTTATTAAATTTAAGCATTAGTAATCTCAAATTATAAATAGTTGTATGAAAACAACATTAGCACACAGGTTCCTGTTGTAACATACCCATCCATTATGAAAGGCATTTTTTCAATATTCATCTCAAGATTTATCTGGATCGGATTAAATCAATCTGTTTAAAACTTATTTAAGGGCTGTTATTAGGTTCAAATTGATAAAATAAATATTATACAAATAAATAAAATAATACATATAATAATTTTCAATAAATCCAGCCTTAAAAATGGTAATGTTCTAAAGTGCGTCCCATTACAATGAAACCATGTACTGTCAGCAAAATTATAATAACTAGGATTTTTAATTCATAAAATACTTTTAGTAATTTGACATATGTTCAGCTATATATTGTTGCTGATAGTGCAATACTGCGCAACTAACAACAGAAAAAACTAAATATCTTCTTCTGTACTTATCAAATACCTGTCTGAACTGTAAGGTATTTAGAAAAGTGTATTAGTTAACATATTTTATAATATATAATTCAATCCTATATATTTAGCTAGTAAATTTACTTATGCCGTTTTTCATTTTCTAAGGCATTTGTTATTTGAATGTTTTTGGCATTTAAGCGGAATTGTAGGGAGAATAAAACAGAATTATATTAATAGAAAGAAGTTATATTTACTTAAGTAATCAGTCTCATAATTTTGTAGTTACTAGATTGAATCAGTCTCGTTTATATAAAAACTCACTAGGTTAAGGTCTTAGCATAATTAAAAGATCTAAAAAACATAAAACAAAGAGCATACAAATCAAATAATTATAGGCATTTCAATAGTCAGTAAAAAATAAATGAAATATTTGTGTATCAAAACATAACAATTAAATAATAGGAACATCAAAAAGTGGTTCATCCTAGACAGAGCCGCATTCTTTGTGAATTTATATAATAAAAAAGATATTTATATTTTCTTCTATGGTAAGTTATCATAAAACTGATGATAATCACCAGGAATAACGTTTTTTAGTGCAGATATTTGCTTTCTAATATTGGCACTCTAGATGAGAAGAGCAATGGAACACTATTTGTAAGTGTTAAGATATTTCGTGGTCTTCGTGGCAATGGGGTTAAGTCATCTTTGAAATGTTTTTTTATATTGAATAGTCCCATCAGGATTATATTTTAATACTTGAAGGTCTACCACACAATCGTCGCCAGCAGTACGACCGGGTCGTATGCAGTCATAAACTTTATATGCTTTAGTTCTGTAGTCCTTGAAAAACGTATGAATAACTTTGTACGGAGAGGGCTTTTTTATTGCTTGTTTAGTTAATTATGCATACTGCAATGGCAAAAATATTTCTGTTTCTTAACTTCCTCTCAATTACAGAAATGACAGAGTCTACCTCCATCTGTGTGTGTCCCCTTTCGAGATATTTTTGTGTTATTGTAATACTTTTATCCATGGCTAGTCTAAGTAGCGCATTTGAAGCGATACTGTTTCGATTTTGCGATGTGCAACCATCTGTCCATATGACTACATCTTTTGCATCTTCAACTAACAGTTAGGTAATCCACATAAAAAGAAGCATAAGTGGTAGCCTTTAAATCACAAGTGGTTTCATCGAACCAATAGCATGTGGCATTGTCTGTTCCAAGGTTGGCGATAGTGAAATTATGCACTGCTAACTTGGTTTTGTAATGTAGAGCACTAGCCGTCAAATAAGGACATAGTTTTACAGCTTATAATCAGCAGTCACAGTGTGAATAATTCCATTTATTGCGGCTTGTTTATCCTTGCCCTTTTCCTGTCGAGCTATGTTGTCGAGTTCAATATGACGCTGATAATCTTCTTCTAAGACATTGCCCACTTTATAGGCGCAGCAAAGATCGATCACACGCGTCTTTTTTAGGTTGGAACAAACCTATGTTTTCTTCTGCTAAAACGTCACAATAAAGTTTCCTTCAAGCAACACGTTTGGATGATGATGACGCAAATTCCACATGTAAATTATAAAGCTGTGATTTGGACTGATTTACTGGCTCCAAATATTGCTTCGTACTCGTTTTGCGACAATAATGGGATGGTAATTTAGGCAAGACTGATAAATAGCTTTTAATAGAATCTCGCTTACTCTCTGTAGATACTAATGAAGGTGTGCCCACAATTGTATGAATGAGCTATACGTCGACCTGTAAATGTGATCCGTAGCCAATCGACATCGTTAGCTTATTGCCGCCAAATCTCAAATTTGATACTTTTGTACTGCCGCGGTATTATCCATTGTTATTTACGCGGTATTGCAGTATCAGCGACGATATGTTACTGACTTTTCTCCTTAGAGTTGAAGATAGCAATTACAATACAGTGAAACCTGGAGAAGTGGGATTTCAAGGGACCTATATTTTTTTATCACTTATAGAGGTTTTCATTTAACCAGTTTCCCAAATAGGCAGGTTAACATGACAGTTGTCTTATTTATAGAGAGTCCCACTATTGAAAGTTCCTATTAACAGAGGTATTTCAATGCAAGTGTGTCCGGACATCATTGTAATTATAAATAACATAGGTTTCTCATATATCCAGGATCCACTTATCCAGGTTTTACTGTATTTAATTCCTAGGCAATTTACATGGTTTGCATAAATTTCAAAGAATTAAATATTGTACTTATTGTTCTTTTTAAAAGACTATCCATTCCATACCAAAAAGCAGTTCAGATGGTAACTCAAAATACTACAAATAATTATTTTCATTATTATAGTAGCAATGTGATTTTTTAGGACTCTAGTTGAGCGTGCCCGTGTGGAATGCCAGAACCATTGGTTTGTCTACAATGAGCGTATGAGTGTTGAGTCTTGTGCTCAAGCTGTATCAAACCTTGCAATACAGTTTGGTGACAGTGATGATGACAGTGGTACAGCTATGTCCAGGCCATTTGGTGTTGCTGTTATGTTTGCTGGTTAGTAATAATAATATATATTTTTGGTATTTATATGTAATAAAAATAATTTGCTGATTTTATTCTAAAAGACAATTCTAGGGATCAAGCTCTGTGTCGTGGAGGGCTTATTATTATAAGCCCTCACTTAACATATTTATAATTTGTAGATTATACAAATACTGGCCTGGTCTAGTCATACAACCATAGCTGGATATAAGATTTATTTATTTATTAATGCCCTGCTAACAAATGTAACAATAATACAACCACATACTTAATGCATACATAGCATAACAGGCTTAGCAGAAAAATAACATCAAAATAAAAGCAAACATTGCATGCACTTAATAATTATGAATTAACAAGATTTTGTTTATTTTGCTTTCTTGGTATGTTAGTGGACACTTTTTATACTTCTTTTCATTAATTTTCATGAATAAGGGGACAACCTTATTGCTCACAATGAGTTACACTAGAAGACTTCAACCTGCTATTGAGAATTGTCTGAAAATAAACCATAGAACAGAACATTATGACACCTATCTAATAGTTTCCAATCTGCCTTTGGTTTTTAATCTTTTCATGTTTCTTATTTGCAGGTATTGATGAGAAAGGACCTCAATTGTTCCACATGGACCCTTCCGGAACATTTGTGCAGTATGATGCTAAAGCTATTGGCTCTGGCAGTGAAGGAGCTCAGCAGAGTTTGAAGGTAAGTAAGTTTTAACCATTAATTGACACCAAATTTAAGGCTTAGCTTGTCTTTTTGCTGCAGTTGTTTTCACTTTCTTTTATGAATGAATAACATGAGGTTAATCCTATTGTAAAGGTTAACATTATAAGGAACCCTGCATAACTATGTGGTCTCCATAATGTTCTCAAAGATATGTGAAGTCTGCCATTACACAATGGGCCAGTGTGGTGGACTATGACCTAACCCTCCTTACACTGGGAGGCAGTCCTTGCCCAGTAGTAGGATAGTTTATAATATAGGGCAGATATTGTTTATTGTATATAAAATCTATGAATAATTAAATACAATGTTAAACAAATACTTTATCCTACAGGAAGTTTATCACAAGTCCATGACCCTCAAAGAAGCTATCAAGTCTGCACTGACCATCCTCAAGCAGGTTATGGAGGAGAAACTGTCTGAGAACAATGTAGAGGTGGTCACCATGACCCCAGGATCCATGTTCCACATGTTCACAAGGGAACAGCTGGCCGAGGTCATTAAAGATATACCTTAAATTATAGTACAGTAAATGCACTCTGGGTTTCATAGGATTATGTTTTTTTATATGTAGGTACACACATTCAATGTGATTTTTACTATAAGACAATGTATAATTAGTGAAATGAAAACTATTATAAAAAACTTTTTCATATTAACTTTACCTTAAATGTCAGGCTGGAATTTTTTGATCTCTTTGGCTTTCTATGTGATTTTCATTTGTTACTGACGAGTTGTATGATATGTCTGAAGTATAGCTTCCTATGATAAAAGAACATACTCTCATAGACCCAGACCCTGCCTAAAATAGAGGTTAAGTAATGTTTGAAGTAAATTGTATCATCTGTAATAAAATTTATATAATGTAGAAAGATCAAGTCGAATTGAACAATAGTTTATTGTAATATTTAGAAGTGTCTTATTGGAACTAAAATGAATGAAAAGGTACAAAATTACATTTCAAGAAAGCTCATTTGTTTAACGAAAGAAATTGTTTAAGACATCTATTTATTTCGTTATAGTTTTAATGAATTACTTGTAGTTAAAAAGTATTTTTATTAGTTGCAGTATGTTTTCTTGTAACATGTACTGTTATTTCTAGCCAATGACAATATAAAATCAACCAACTTTTTACTTTCAATGGTATTAGATTGTATGTAATATTTATTTGTGTAATTACGTATTTAAAACATATGTAAAAGTAGCATGATAAGTATATAATTTATTTCAAATGATACTTTATGTGGTGCGGGCGACATTTTGAATCTTACAGTAAGTATTCACTTGTTCAATAAAAGAAAGATCAATTTTTATAATTTGTGTACTGTATTTGTTTATTATACCTTTCCTATCTCCTAGCATAGCTTAGCTACACAGCAATACTAGTGGTAATTATTTCGTTCTTTTGGAACATAAGTTAGTCTGTACTATATTTGTGTAGTTAAATTGTTTTTCTGTATAATGAGAAGAAAGGATATTAAAAATACAGTGATAGGTGGCCTACTGTATTTGACTGACGTAAACAGCTTCGGTATGGCTATTACATCTCTGTTTTGCACACAGCAGAATAGTCGAGATTTAGTAGTAAGAAGTTTGCAAGCATGTTTTCGGCAACGGTGCGGTTGCCGTGGTCTGAGCCGCTAATTATAAAAACAGTTTAATCATATATTATAAAAAAATATACATACAATGAGTAGTGAGAAGCACTTACGGTTTCTGACTAGGCTAGTTTAGCAGCAGGTTGCAAACTTTCTTGTATTTAGTAAGTGACTTTAGAATTTAGCTAATCTGATTAGTTAGCTAGTTGAAACCTAGAACGTAGAATACAAATTAGTGTCGAACTTCACATGGACCTCTGTCCATTTCTCCACCAACCGTTCTGGCTGTGTGTAATATAGCCACAATGTTTCATGGGTAAAGTTGTTGCATTTATGTTGTGTGATAAAGATCATGTTAAAATCTTCATAGGGCTGTGACAATTTCAGAGTGTACTTTAAAAATTTGAGCAGATATTTTACATTGCTGGTTAGCATCTGTATGCTACAATCATTGTGTAAGACTGTTGTAGGTAGTATGTTAAAGAAGGATGTTGACTATGTTTATATTCAATCGTATCGTAGAGATTGATGCTGATTTTAGCGGAACAGCGACATCTTTACTTATTTGTAGTGCAATCCGATTGCTGCCAAATAATATTGTCGTGCTTCTGCGGCAATTTAATTTGCCATGTTATTAATGTATATAATCGTTTTCATAGCTAGTTATCATTTAAGAAAATGCAATTGAACTTGGCGCCCATTTAGATCACAATTCTTTTGTCGGCAACACTGTCAACTTTTGGTGTCGTTCGAGTATAGAACTTGGCAAAATTACCAAATTCTTATTTCTCTGAATGTATTTTATGTAGCAATTATTGAAGAAATTTAGCAAATATAAGCAATTGATTAGCAATTCTTGTATATACTTTCAGAGCCGCTTGGCATAGCATTCTGACGCTAACCAGCTATGTATGTAGGTGCAATAGGTATTTTAGACTCACTACTCGGGAACTACCTATAATAGTCACGATAAATAAACTGTATTTCCTAACATTTCAAATAAATACAGATGATAGCGGCGATCCCAGAGCTGCAGTGGAGTGAAACAAGTTCTCGCAACACTATCCAAGACTTGTCCAAACTGAGACTCGGCAGGCAGACAGTTTGATAACAAAAATAACCGTGGATGTAATATTACATAGGTTTGGATTGTTACAGCTGTTTTATTGTAGTTAGTATGTAAAAGTAGCATTTCATACTACCATACGCGTACAGAAGATATCTATACTAATATTATGAAGAGGAAAGATTTGATTTTTTTGTATTATTGTTATGATTTACCTCAAAAACTTTCCAACCGATTTTCAAAATTATTTCACCATTAGAAAGCTACCTATATTATCTTATCACCGGGTGACTTTTAGGATTTTATTTAAAAAATAGTACTGTCGCTTACCTAACTTAACCTACTTTACGTGAGCGATGCCGCGGGCAAAAGCTATTATATATTATTATATAACATATTAGCAATCGTAACGCACACGATATTTCATTCATATTTCATCGGTCGGCTAGTTAAGACGTTAAAGTGTAACAAACAAACAAACACATTCGCATTTACATTAAGTTAGGATAGGATATCTGAATAAAAGCAATGTATGGTAGAAAGTGAAAAAAAATTCTGCGGCGTAATCTTCTTTATTAATACACCAACAATAACTATTCTATTATTAAAAATAATTAAACGATAAAAAAATAAATGCATATTCTTAACAAAAAACCGTATATATAAAATATCACAATAAGTCTCTGATCTGCTTATAAAAATAAATTCAATTTTGATACAACAAACAAATTGTTGAAATATACAAAATGTATTTTTTTTATTCCTATGATTATGTAATTGAATATACATAGTTTATTATTATCCAACTTCGTACTGGTAACACTGATTAATAATATCGAATTAAGTTGAAACTTATTTTCAGAAGTATTTGATACAAGTATTCTACAACGATCAGATAGTTAGTCACCCTGTACAGGCAAGAGCCTTCAGGTTGAAAATATTCCTACTGGTTAAACTTACAAATATTTCTCCAAATACGGTTCCAAGTCAAGTGGGTTAAAGTTAGGCCCAAATCTTTCGACCGGCACCCCATTCCTATCAATAATAAATTTAGAGAAGTTCCATTTTATGAAATCCCCCATAGTGCCCTTCTGGGTCTGTTTTAAAAACTGCCATAAAGGATGAGTATTGTCCCCATTCACTTCAATCTTCTCGAATACATCGAATTTAACTTTCTTCTTTTGGGTGAATTGGAGGATGTCTTTAAGGGTCCCTGGTTCCTGGCCACCGAATTGATTACAAGGGAACGCCAGTATACGAAGACCTCTCTGTTTGTACTTTTCGTAGAGTTTATTGAGTTGTGTGTAGTGCGTGTCTGTATACCCGCACTGCGATGCGACGTTCACAATGATAAGTACTTTGCCCCTGTATATCTCTAAGTTTACTTCTTGTCCTTTAATATCCTTTACTGTATAATCGTAGACAGTTTTCATTGAATTGGGTTCGGGTTTGTTGTCTGGCGGCTTAGGTCCTTCTCTGTAATAGAATGATGGCAAAACCGTTAATATTTTCATCTGTGATCAAAAGAAAGTTTTACTAAAGAATCCCTTGTTTAATATTGTCTCACGTTTACGCGAATGTTATACATTGAAATGTAACTACTGTTTATACGGATATCGTCGCAGGTAATTTAAAAAAACGTATATTGAATGAATTAATGCAGTGCTTAAGAAAACGCGTGGTATCGAGTAACATCAAGTAAAAAGTAAATTAAAATACCTACTTCTGCTCATTGAATTGACGGAATGTAACAACCGCATCATATATGTCATCAGCCAATATTTTAGGCATTTCCAAAGCCGGGAAGTGACCTCCGCCATCTACAAAAGTGCTCTGCAAGTAATTCGAGAATTTGATTGTCAACAACATATCCGGGGTATAGCGGATCTCGTTCTTGAACTTTATGCCCCAGGTTGGTACTTTGGTAGGGATCCTGGAAAATAAAAGTCGATTATTAAAAAATATATTCAAATAAGTACGGTATAGCCTAGTGTGAGACCGTTGGACTACCACGCAAAGTTCTCGAGTTTTATCCCAAGGCCCGCATCTCTGAATTTTCGAAGTTGCTTATTAAATAGGTTTAACTTTAAAGAATTTATTCTCAAAAAGACAAAGTCACTTACATGAGAACATTGGATAACATTGTATATAAATACACTTGTTTTAACGGTAAAGGAAAACATCGTGAAGGAACCTGCACGTGAGATTTATCCATAATGTTCTCAAAGATATGTGAAGTCTGCCAATCTGCATTGGGGCAGCGTTGTGGACTATGGCCTAGCCCTTCTTACCCTAAGAGGCCCGTGCCTAGCATTGTTTATATGCAGGGCTGATATTATACGTACAGTAGGATATGTTAAGCATGTAATGTGCCTATTCTCCGCTTTGACAGCATACAAAGTTAGAAATTAAATCCTTTTTATATAATGTTTACAATAGGTATGGCCCATGTTCCGTATGGACTTTAAAAAAAATTTAAACAACAAGCAGACTTGGAATAACTATTTGTGGCTCACATAAATTATATCTTTTACGGCGATCGCATTTGCAAGTCGCTATATAGTCGGCCTCGATGACGTAGTGGTTAGTGTAACTGACTGCCACGATTCCCGCACAAGTCAAACATTTGTGTGGATGAACATGGATGTTTGTCTTGGTCTGGGTGTTTCTATGTATAATATGTATGATTTACAAAAAAAAAAAGTATATATGTATGTTTATCCATTGTCTAGAACCCATAGTACATGCTCTGCTTGGTTTGGGCTAGATGGTGTTGTGTGTATGGGATAGAATATTATATTATTATTATATTTGGTACAGCAATTTACATTAGCGCATCATGCTGCATTGTGATATGCCACAGTGCCACAATGTCACATGCGGATAATTATTTTGTGTAAAACACATGGATTGACAGTGCGGTCACGTTCTAATTCGCTGGTACGCATGTTCCACTGTGGCGAGATAATTTTTTTTGTTGCATATTATATGTCACAATGTAGCATGATGTTGCCTCAACGTAAATCCGCCTATAGTATGGTCACTTGATTTCTATTCGCGGCTGATTTATGTTTAACTTAACAGTGTATTACACCGTCTTGTATACGTTACATTGGTAGAGAATTTTAAAACCTAATGCAGTGCTTAGCAAACCTAACTAATATCTATTATAAATGCGAATGTGAAACTAATATCTATTATAAATGCGAATGTGAGTTTGTTTGATATGCTTTCACGCCTCAACTACTCAACCGATCATCATGAAACTCATACACGTTGTCAGGGGAACAGAAAAGGACATAGGGTACCTTTCATCCAGAAAAGTACTCTTACTAACCTAACCTACATTTATGCGAGAGCGAAGCCGCGGACAAAATCTAGAGCTAAATATAAAATATGTTTTTTCTAAGAAAAGATAAACTCACTTGTCCATTAAAATCATATCCGAATAATATTCGACGAAGGGGCGCATACTGGTTGTAATTGTATTAGTCATCCAGTATATCATGACATTGTCCAGAAGGTGAGTGAGTGAGAATTTATTGAGCAGTCCACCGTCTGAGGCCCGGCTGTTGTCCATATTGGTCCAAATGGAGAACTTCTCTAGAATGTACGATGCTAAGCCGGCCGGAGATTCGGAGAGAGCAATGCCTGAAATTAGTAAAAAGCATCCGTTTTGGTGTGGTTTGTAGATGGCCTGGTCACATTTTTTCTTAAAGGCATACCTAGCTCTGTTTGTAATTCCTGTATCTCAGGGCACTTTACAAACATTTTAACAAAGAACACCTAGCCTTGGAACAACTATTTGCTGATCACACATTTTTTGTCGCATGTAGGGATGACGTAGTGGTCGCCTCCCCTGCCAAGTGTTGTGGGTTCGAATCCCGTACGGGACAAAACTTTGTATTATCCACAAATGGTTGATCCGAGTCTGGATGTTTATTGTATCTGTTGTTTGAATGTTTGTTAGGTACCTCGCGACACAAAAATTAAGCATAATGCGGGAGACAGCTTCTAAAAATAAAAATATGCCTGGCGGCAGTGGCGAATATACTAACGCTATTTGTGCAGTCAATTTCGACAAGACATCTCTAAGTGTTTGATGAATCGTTATCATACTTACCGATAGTGTCCGGTTTGGTAGCTTGAAGATGGAAAAATCCCGATTCTTTGATGAATGTCTTCAGATGCTTTGCCAGAGGATATGTCCGTTCTCTCTCTTCAGGTTTCACTAGCAGGGGTGGCCATATCGAGCCTGGCAAATATAATACTGTTTAATAAAAGGAGTCAACACGTAAGCCTACGGGCGACCGTGTGACTGCCACGCAGAGGTCTCGAGTTCGATCCTAAGGCACGGATCTCTAATTTTTTTAAGTTAAGTTCGTATTTAATAGTTCGTATTATTGCTCGCTTTAACGGTGGAGGAAAACATCGAAAGAAACATTGATATTGAAAACTGTCAGACATTTTGTCTGACAGTTTTCCATAATGTTCTTGAAGGTATGTGAAGCCTGCCAACCCTTACAGCGTGGTGGACTATGGCCTAACCCTTCTTAAACTGAGAAGAGGCCGGTGCCCAGCAGGTGCAGGTGCAGGTGCAGTGCCTAGCAACAGCTAGGGTAGTTTAATACAGGGCTGTTATTGTATACGTTTTGGTAGTTTATGTCTACATATGCTATTTACTGTCGCTAGCGAACATTTTGATGCACGATAATGGGTAGCAGACATTTTGAGCAACATTACTAAGTTTATTATCCTTAGTGCGGTGATTTCATTGGATCGATTAATGCCCTAAAAAAAGAAATGCCCGCAAACAAATTACGACTTGTCGACATGATTACAAGAGATAAGATTTCAGGCTTGAGATTATTATATTTTTCTTCTCAAACAGTGTTTTCACACATTTAAATTTATATTGTAACGATCGCTCAGTCGCAGAATGTTCGCTCCGCAAAATGTCTACAGGTCGCAAAATGTCCTTTATTGCCATATTTTGCTAACAAAGGACATTCTATATTACAATATAGGACTTACATTAGATAATTTGTGAGATTTATTTATTTAAATTTAATTAAAGCAAATTATGTAATGTAAGTCCTATATTGTAGTTTTTGTAATACCTATCTGAATAATATATTACTATAAAGCTCTCTGTACCCGAATCTAATCCGTACTTGATCGGATTTTACGGTTTTATACCAATGAATTGGAAAGCAGGTCTATTTTGCGACAGGGTCATTTTACGAAAGGGACATTTAGCGAAGTGGACATTCTGCGACTGAGCCGTAACGATACGTACCCATGAATGTAGTAAAAGCTGCTTGTTGATTCAAAATTACTGGCATGCTAGAATGTAGTCCGAGAACTTTATCAGGGAACAAGGTGGCCAAGACCGATGCGATGGGATGGCCAAAGTCTCCTGCTCCATGCACATAATACTTGTTGTAGCCGATACGTTGCATCAAGTTGCGGAGTATCACTGCGATTGCTATTGGGCCCATGCCTTGGCGGGAAGGTGCCTATAAATTGTCAAAATTTATATTCAACACAACAAATATTGATCATGATGATAATTGTTACGAAAAAACTCAACCGATTTGAAACTTTTATGATCCTCGAATTGATAAACATGGAATAATGATCGAATTGATAAATATTAAAAAATAATCAAATTGATTATCAATTTGTTGTCAATTATGTTATGTTATGTTTGTTATGTTATTCAAACCATAGCTAAATATTTAAAACACGCTATGTATAGGTAATAATATCTTGATAATTTTTTTGTGTTTCAATCACCAATCTATGATATTTATTAGCTTGTCAACAACATTACTACTTTACAATCTAATGATATCAACTACAATATTTATATAAGTTAATAGTTGCATACTATTCTACGGTTGAACATTTTGGACCATATAAACCACAACCATTTATGTCACCACATTCTTGTAAATAAAATGAATTTGAATCTTACCTGAGAATAGCCTATGCCTGGTAGACTGGGAGCAATAACTTCAAATACAAATTTCTGATTTTCTCTATGTGTTGTTAACATTGGTATGAGTTCGTAGAATTCGCGGATGGAAGTTGGCCAATTGTGAATCAGCAGAATAGGTATTACCTGCAAGTTTAAGATTGAAAATTTTTATTATTATTGTAATTATATTTTTCACAAAGTTTTACAACCATTTAACAGATTCTCTGTAAATTCATCTTAAAATAGTCTTGTTATTAGTTGGTAAATTTTAATGATTACTATACTTGGTCAAAGCAATGTCAAGTCTATGCATGGATCCATATTGATTTAGTTTTGGCAACCATTGTCTGTAAACATAGAAAAAAAGTACTACAGTTTGCGCTGGTAAAAATAACTACTTACTTCAACATTAGGAACAGCTTCAGCATCCACATGAACATAGTGGATGTTCAATCCTTGTATATTGGTCACATATTGGTTGTACAAATTCAGGTAATTTACCCGCTCTTTAAAATTGTAACTATTTTGCCAAAAGTCCAGAACTTGAGCTAAGAAGTTTGTGTTAAACCCATATGAGAAGCCAGCATTGTCTAGAGGAGGCACAAAAGGCCGACGATGAAGAAGCCGTTCTTTTAAATCCTCAATAATCTAAAAACAAGAAATTTTATTTTTGCCTTAATTTTAAGAAAAAGCATATGACATTATATAATAGTCTTCTTAACAAAATGTTAGTGGGCTTTGTCCTTAGTAGTATAGAGAATAGAATAGGATTAATTTCTCTGAAGAGTTAAGAGTCTTGTAATTTGCTCCATAGAGAGCAGTACACTCATTCTAATTAGATGAGACTTAAAGTATAGTTGGCAAAATATGCCTTGCATGTACCAAATGCACACGCTATATAGTAATGAGTGTAAGAACATCTACACTATTTAGATATTTTGTAAATTTTGTGCAATATAAAAGGCAGCCAAAGATACAAATGTGATAAATTGACAAATACCTAGATTTTAAGTAACTTCATAAGTTATACATTTGTGTGACTGCCTACACTGAGTGCTGTGGGTTTGAATGCCAAATTAAACAAACCTATGCATGATCTTGAATCATTGTTTCAAGTCTGGTTCTTATACATTACATTAGGATATAAGTATATTAATTCAACTTACCACATCAGGGAATTCAATTTGAAATGGTTGTATAGACTTGTCAGGTTTCATATTGATAGGGTATTCACCCCACCATTCGTCCAAATTAATATTTGGTAATGGGGGAGTTCCACCATTGTTCCATACATAATAACATGATGAAATAATCATAGGTGTTATTAATACCCACAAGATGGTCAATCTTGAGGTCTGTATAGGAAAAATAAATAGTTGTAGTTAATTTATATGATACCTACTTACTAATAAGAATTCATTTTATTTATTTATTATTTTTATTATAGAGATGATAATTGGCTAGAAATTAAAGACACATCGATATTATCTATTAAATAAAAAATAAAATCTATAAAAACACAGGCTGAAAAAAAAACTTAATACACTAAATTACACCTAACTACATGAGGATTGAACATGGAAGAATAAGGTTTTTGGACCATTTTACTAAATCGTCTTGTTTTCTTCACTGCCGGTGGTGGTGCCGGTTTAACGTTTAGTCGCTCGTCTTGTCGAAACTTTCTGTAATATTATCAAAACAATAAATTACCGGTAACGGTTATTTACTTACAAACATTTTAATAATTTTCGTTACACCGCCTTCACCTAGAACTCCAATCAATCCGTCAATACTATTTAATGTATGCTCTACTATTTAGTCATTTAAGTTAATTTAAGTCACAAATTTCATTTAAAAGAATTTTTTAAATCTAAGTTTTGTAGCGTTAACTTCGACTTGACAGAAATTAGTTGACAGAAATAAATTGACATTTGGAAAATCAATGTTCACGTTAGAGATGTACCAAAATCAGTTTACGTAATTATATTTTTGTATTAATATTTATTGTAATAGTACTATTTCTTACTTTGCACGCTTTAACTGTAGATTATTAACAAATAACAATTATTTAACACATTTTATATTTGGCAAATAAAGATTTCTTATTATTTATATATTACCGATATCGTACCCTATGTACAGTTAGCAACATACATCGATGCACACATGCGAAATTTGGATTATTGTCTTCAACTCTCAAAATTATAACTAATGTTAGTACCTATGTCTATCAGCTTTAGCTAAAAGAGTGTTGATAAAATCACAGTATAAACATACAGAATAATAATAACGCTTTTGAATTCATAAAACATGTATGATGTTGACTGTACACAGTCGAACGGTATGTATATATATAAAAAGGGGCGTCTATCTTAACAATCAGTTCAAAGTCGACAAGATCGACTTTGATAAAATGAGATATGATTAAAGATAAGCTGCAAGTCTATGACCGCTAGCAATATCAGGTGTATCGGATTAAAAATTGGATGAAAGCTAAATAATTTGAAACGTTAATACGTGACATTATTACTTTTGACGATACACTACTTTAGGGTTTAAGAAAATAGGCATAAAATTCATCATTTATGGCATATGAGGCCATACAAAGAAATTATATCTACTAAGAATCTAAACCATCAAACATACCCAAACAGATTATCAAATCGGATATACACACGTTCAGCATTTAATCGTGTAAATCTAACTGTCTTTTAGTTAGTCTGTACGTTAGGATTTGCGGTTTGAGGGTGCATTGATACTTGTGTATTGTGTAACTTGCTTAAGAGTTCCTATTATATTTAATGTATCCTTGACCCTTTTAATCTTTACTGCATGTAATAGTTTTATCAAGTTTACAATAACTATAATATGATGACGCTATGACCGTATGTAGTTTATGCTAGAAAATAATGCCGATGCTTTTGTATAATTTAAATTGAAGTACCCGAGGGCCATCCCTAGTCCCCATACTAGATTTGTGCCCAAGTACAAGTCCTAGAGTGCAATAAGTTTAGAGTCTAAAGCGCATCCTTCAGCGCAGCATCTGGATGCGCTGTAGTCCAGTGCGCAGTCAGATGTAATAATGGCGGTATTTCTTTATACCTGGAATCTGTCTCGATATAGATTTTGTATACAAAATTTGAATTTGAGCAATTTGTTAGTCAATGCTTTATATTTGTTCAAGTGTACCATACTTAAAATTATGCACGTTATGTACCTACATCTGAGAGAAAGCACAAGCAATCGATCAATACTATTGAATTATTGGCAAAAATGTACAAGTAATTCAAGTTTGCTTTTAGGCTCGAAATACTTACATATTCATGAATATTTGTTATACTAGAAGGTAATAATTAATTTGTGTCTACTGTTAAGACGTGTATACATGTATGTAGAAGGGTAATATGCAAAAGTTACTTACCAAAATCACTTTTCAATGAGTTGCGCGCGAAAACAAGCTTTAAGCTAGGTACTCTGGCTTCAGACTACCTCAGAGCTCTGGAAAAGTCTGCGCGGGCAGGTGGATATTGGAATATTGGAAGTAGCGACATCTGTTAATGTTACATGCAATTAAAAGTACTGCCTGTAGGATAACTGAAGTCCGTAACTAGGTTTGGTGAAAATATAGCTTCTCCAAACCGTAGTGAAGTTGATCTCGATTGGCACCATAAATAACACGCGCGAACTTTTGATTCCAGAGGGGTTTTAAATTATTGTTTTTGATTTATGTAACCATTTTTGACTTAGTAAATATATTATGATCGTACTTAGTTCGTATGCAGTATAATAAACGACCTTGTTTGCTTTTCCGACTCATATTTTAAAGCGTTTTTATTTAGGGAGACTTGTTTATCGTTGCAGTATTTAGTTTTACACAATATGTTGTTCTCTAATTAATGATATTTTCTTTATAGGCATCATAAACGTTTAAATTAATTAAATTAAAACTCAAAACGCAATAATTTAATAAAAAGATAATTAAAATTGTGTTTTGCATTTTGCAAAGAAAGTGCATCTGGATCATGCATTTTAGCCAGACAAGCCAGGGTATTAGGTTTTATTAAGATATCACCTGTTTTAAGAGGAGCTCCTTAAAAAATTAAACGTATCTATAAGTGGTGGCATTGTTTTATTTAATTTTAAAATTATATTTGGTAACTGTCAAATTAAGTTTAACGTGTTACATCATGAGCGTATGTACCTACTTATTTAAGGGTTTTATGGTAGATAAATAATAGTAATAAATCCCAGTAATCATGCGAATATGCAGGGTTTTTTCATAGAAAACCTTTAATGCAAACAAATGTGAGAAGAAAGATTTATAAATTTGCTGATACTGTAAATATCTATAGGTACAGAAATGAACAACTAACCTTGAATCACTCTTACATACATTGACTTACGCTGGCTACGCTTCTACATCACGAAGGGATGGCCGAAGTTTTATTATTTGCCGTCTACAAGAAACTTTGCCGGAGTCCATGCTGTTACTAAGAATTTACAGCATAACAAAATATAATTTTGCTTATCTAGGCAATCGAACTCGGAACTACACATCCGAATCGTATGCTATCTTGGATTATTTGCCCGCGGCTTTGCTCGCGTTCATATAGATTTTATTAATTAATTTCTATCCCTTGGGAACAGTACTGTTTTCCTGGATGAGAGATAATCAGCAATCAACAGATTTTCTGCTGTCCACATCGTCAAACGTTGATATTATTGATTGATCTGGCCAAACCATGAGGGCAGCTGGTATTTGACCATTTCATGAAATGGCCGACCGACTGCATTGAATTAACGAAGACCATCTGTTTAATAAAGTTTTGTCATCCAAATATGGTGGGAGTGTAGATATGAGTGAGTTATTAAGACTATTTGAAGTACTTTTTTGATAAATATGTATCTTTATTGTCAACCAATAACTTAAATATTTGGGACGGACAAATTGTAATATAATTATTTATGTTTCGTTTAAGCTGTAAAATAGGATAGATTTCTACTGTTATAAACTAAAAATCACGTAACGCGAGCATACGCTTTTGCATTTTTCGTGTAAATTTACGTAATTTTGTAGGCGAAAATATTAATTATTTTAAGATTTTACACGAAGTAATTGCAAACAATTCATTGTTATGGTAAGTGTATATTTTATGTTTGTATTAAACAAAAAGTGTTGATTTTATTCACTTAACTGTGACCGCCTGTTTTGGAACATTTCGCTCGGCGTAGTCTTAAGTTCTAGATTTAGCCCGAGGCTTCGCTCGCTCGAGAACAGAATTTTTCTGGATATAAAATATCCTATGTCCTTTTCTGTACAGACAACATGTATCTGAACTACATGACGATCAGTCGAGTAGTTAAGGCAAACAAATAAACTCGCATTCGCATTTATAATACTGATTAGGATTTTAATAATTCTACTTAACGTATTTAAGTGATGAAACTCAATCAATGACTGACTTTACTATGTACGAATGTCTCTTTTTTATTTTTTTATGTGACGCCTTGTAGACAAATGCCGTATCGCGTAATGGTGGCTGATAGGCGGAATTGGAGTAGTGTGAGTGGGTATGTACAAGCAATCCGGTACATTTGAGAGAAGAAAATTTATAGTTTAAGACATGTAGTCTGTACGTTTATGCATATATTGTATTATTGAATTATGTGATAGCATTGTTAATAAGGATCAAATAATGGTAAGAAATGACATAAAGAAACTAAAGGGAAGTGTTGATTTTTATAAATTTATTTATATCTTCAAGTAAGTACCTAAGTATTCATATTTCGACGAATCCGTACACAAGCAGTGACAGCAATTGTGCTATATGTTTAACCATTAGCCTTCTTTCTTTTGCATTGCTCCTTCATCCACCTTCTGGTTCTGGATTGTTAGTCTATGTATCTTATCTGACTTTTCCTGCTGGATATCTAGATTATGTAAGCAACTTAACGCTATGTAAGTATGTACTTGATTTTTTGCATATCCACAAACCTGTGTGGCTTATAATAATTGCACTTATTTGTATACCTAGGAGTTTATACGTACGTAAGTGTCTATTTTATTGACAGTTGCCATATGGAGACAGCGTTGGCCTTGCGATTGAGTAGTGGTTTCAAATTCCACCCATTGCTCAACTGACGTGAATCTACTCCTAACATAAATTTCAATTTAGAATTTGTTACCCAATTTACTAGTAATCCCTAAAAAAAACAAAATGTATGCAATGACCTTTTTATTTAATTTTGGTTCATAATTATTTCGAATCACCTTCTACCATCGAGCGACATGTTACCAACATCAGCATAATAATATGATCAAAAATAAATGAAGAAATTATTGACGTGTGAAACGAATGCGCGCGAAATAAATCCGAATGAGAGCGAATGAATGGAAGCTGTCACAATGGCGGCCGCAAGCCGACATTAATTGAACTTGCGGGGCCAATATGGATGCTAGGGTTTTTTATATTTTTCATTCTACCACTGGTAGATACACACTGTTTTTAGGGCTGTGGGTTTTAAAATTAAAAGCGGTATTTAATTAAGCAAAGCAGGATAATAAATAATTACCTATGAGTAATAGGGATCTTCCTATTAAAAACAAATGATATCAAACCCTGTGGGCTGTGATCTACTAAGTTAATATGTACAAGATTGTAACGCGCGTATGTTCTCTAACTCACTTAGCCGATTATTGCAACGACACGTTTAAGTGCAATTTTTTAATATTTATAACATGCTATCCTTTGTATGTACCTATTACTATAAACTGCTGCACTTATTAATATTGCACACAAACGTGTCGTTGTGGTAATCACCTGGCTCAGACGAAATGAGTTAGAGAGAAAGAACGCTTATGCGAGCTACAAAAATAAAATAACGTGTTACCTCTCCTAATCAAAATAATAATATCCAACAGAAAAAAGTTAGACTGAAAATGATTGTTATAAATTTTGTTCTATAATGTATTATCGTAAAACGGGGCTATTCGGGACACATTTTGACACAATATCACACAAATATCTTGTTTGTAAAATGCAATGATAAAAAAATATGGGTTTCTGGAAATCCCTTGCATAAGTAGATATACGTTTGGAGTAGCTTCTTTATTCAGTAAGACTAACAAAATAATAAAAACTAACCTGTCCCAAATATCACTTATTTGGGGCTATTAAGGACAGCATTGAAAACTGATAATTTATCCATTATTTAAACTAAAATTACCACTTTAAACAAGTCTAGCGATACTTGGGACAAATACTAATAAAAATCGCTTAAAATAGCAACAATAAAAAATGGATTTATGGAATTTTAAGAAAAATACGATTTGGTTTTCAAAATAGTTGTTTAACTTTTAGGGTAAACTTCTTTAAATGAATTACACAACACAAATAGCGCTTCGTTCGTGTTTTTTTCCCTTTTCCTTTACCCTTACCCTTTTTTTCTTGCTCAGTTCTTCATTCCTTCTGTTAATCTGTTCTTCTGTATCTTTTAAATCAGCTAATGTTATGCTTTTGCCAGCAGGAACATTGCAACGCTTCTTTCTGGTAATTTAATTTTCACTGGCACAGCCTCTTATTACTTCTAACATCTCTATCATAACACCAGAAGCATTGTTTTCTATATTCTCATCTGACATTTGCCCAGGAAGTCTTTCTTTTGATCTATTTCTGTTGATAGGCAGCAGGCCGCATTTGGCGAAACCAGATTTGAGATTTCGTGAAGCAGCATCCTTTGCATGGAGCATTTTTAAGAAATCACCTAAGAGTCTAGGAGAAGTATTTTTCGCAAGAGTTTTATATTTCCTGACTTCACCTTTTTCCAGCTAGTTAAAATAATTCGCCTTTAATGTTTAAGAGGAGCGAAAAATGCAACATCGAGAGGCTGTAGAATGTGTGTGGCCTTTGGTGGTAAGCACACAAACATTATGTTATGTTTTTCACATTCTTCCTGTACTTTAGACGAGAAATGCGACGATAAATTATCTCATATAAGCAAAATTCTTTTCCCTTCTTTCATTTTTGCATAAGGGATGATGATAGACTGGACCCAATCTTCAAAACATATTGAATCAAACCACCCACTTCTGGAGTTATTGTATCTTGTGTCTTCTGGATCTTCTAAAAGCCATGTATCGTACAGGTGTTCCGTTTTATATACAACATATGTTGGTAAAAGTAGTCCTGATGCTGTGCCAGAAAACATCAGACTTACAGACGTTTTAGAGTTGTCCCAAATAATCCCGCAGCGGTGTTCCAAAAAACCCCAGACACATTTTCAATAATAAACCCAAAACTATAAGAGTAAAAGAAGTGACTCTAGGCAAGGAAACATCGTGATAATAAATATATTCGTTACTTAAAAACAATAGCACTCTTACCGATTAGGATTTTGCGCTGCGAGAGAAGTTTTGACAAAAAACAGTATCAGATGCTTTTTTTAGGCAAAATCAGTATCAGACGCTTTTGACGCCAAAATTCGAATCTAAACTGTAAAAAGACTGACACTGACAGGTGAGAATTTGACGTAAGCAATCAATGTATTGCTAGAGTATGTAAAATGAAGTCTACCAGAGACGAACCGAGAGTTATCGATATTTATGTTTGAAATCCTTGGTCGTCCCAAATAACAACCAAAAACCCGATTAACCCCGTTTTACGGTACTTAAAGTAATTTACAATTATTCTTTTCAAGGCTTGATATTTGCCTATCTTGATATATGTATCTATACCACGGAACATAGCCAAACGCTTTAAAAATCAGACAAGAATGAATATAACCGTCGCTAACATATTTAGAGGTTACACTATGGAGGTACTTTAGCGCGACATCGGTCCCCTATTATCATTCTGGACGGAGCTGAGGTGGTATGAGTAACCGAACAATACTTCGCGTCGGTTACTTACGCACAATGGCCCAATTGTAGGGCTAAGTGCGGATAACACACGTCCAACTAACTAACTAACTAACTATGGAGGTACTTTAGAGGTTGAGGATAGTGTCGGGTATAATAACACGTAGACTCCAGATTTCAGAATTCGTATATTTGATTTTGACACCTTAATTTATACTAGACAAAATATTGCGTTAGCCAATAAAAACTCATAAAATATTCAAACAAAAATGTAACCAATAGCAACATTCGACGAATCAGGCAAGAGTCTAGTTTACGCTAACTTCCGTGTGCGGCGCTAACGTCGGAGCGAGTAGTTTTCCACGCAAATGGCGCTTGTGGTGTCGTGCGCCTCTCAGAGTATAAGTATTCTGTGGTCGTACGTGTGCGGTTCAGTGCTGCATACGTACGGTCGCTATACATACTTAGTTGGCAATATTATATTATACAAAGTGGCGCAAATGTTATCATATTAATTGATACCACTTAAACTACATGGCATTCTTTGACGATTTACAAATTATGAACCAAATGTATTCGGTAATTTAGCCACAGAACATTTCTGCGGTTTTCATAATTTAGAAATTTTAGAACATGTAATGCAGAGATAAAGTACTTAGGTATCAACAGACCTTAAACAGCGATATTTAAAAAATCGTTGTATTGTATTTGGGTCCGAAAATTTCTGGTCTTAGCGAGCTGACAAAGACGATTTCTCGGAACCTATGACCATTAGTGATCTAGGAACAGCGCACGATGGTGTTCCAATTTGAGTCGAATTTTATTTTATTTACTTTTTCAAAAAATCATTTCTTAATTTCTGCGAAAATAGGTTTTTTGTTTATGTTGACCGTTTTATATCAACCAGCTTAAGGTAGTATATATTATTTAATGTGATACCATTTGCATCACCTTGTATATTCTTTAATCGTCAAACAAATTATGAAAAGTAATAACATAAATCATTTTGTTTTAGTCGAAAATTGTATTTTCTTTGTTAATGTTACATTAAATTTAATTCACAAAATTTTGCAACCCTACCGAACACCCACCACGCTTCCAAAGCGCTATCACGGCTCTCAGCCCTGTCAACGTTTTCCCATTTTTCCCGCCCACCCAACCGTTTACATAAAACATTCTAACTTCAAACATTGTTATGCAAAAAGAAACCTTAAGTTGACCAAAACACATATCATTCGCTTATAATTCGATTGTATAGAAGCGCGCACTTACGGTATTTGTACTGAGAAGTGGTTTAGCGATGCGGTTTTTCGAATGAAAATCTCTTTCGGTGGAATTGACATCCGAATTTAATATTGGTTTAGCGTTGTTAATAATATTATTGAATATGAACAGTCGGATAGTGTGTGGTTACTGTGTAATGTAAGATAATGAATGTAGATAATAGTTTATCGTCCACGTCATGAAAGGCGTTTGTTTTTATAATATGAAATTAAAATATTAGCGTTAGAGTCATGCGTTAACTGTGCAAGATTTTATTTCAATTAGAAAAGATGTGTAAAATTGTTTGCTGATTAAAAATTGTCAGGCGTTTTTTATTTCTCATAAGAATATACATTCGTTTGTTTGAGAAAAACAGGATTAACATAATTAATTGAAATGTTTACAGCTCGACAAGTACCGGTGCGACGTTATTTGATATTATGTATTGAGGGTATATTGGACATAGTACAACAAAACTTATTATAACGTTTTCAATTGTTATTGTAATAAATAAATACTTATAATAGCTGAACGACTTATTTGTATCTATCGATAACGATTAATATATCAATTGTGTTGATATGTGATAAGTTTATTAGTTATTATATGTAGTCAGAAATATTAAACTAAACAAAATTAAGCAGAAATTGATTGTTTGCTAAACAAAACTGTCAGGCGTTAGGTTTATAAATAATCAATAACATAGGTACAAATAAATAATTAGTCGCTCGTCGGAGTACACTATTTATGTGCCTTATTATTCAATGCGATTCTAATGAGATCATAAAAAGTATGTTTAAGTCCCTTTATACGAATAAACCATACATATTCACTTTTTTTAAAACAGCACGGGCGGGCGTTATTTTCTTTGAAGCATTCGGATGAGGTGCCTCGTCAAACGCAGCGCATGACACCGTCCAGCTATATTCCATGTGGTCACAGTGACTCCATATAGTCGGAATGGTATGACGACGTGAACCAATCAACAATCGGGATTTTGTACCGTTTTTTGAGAGGAACATACGTACAATGGGTTGATATAAGCTCGTAGTTTTTAGTCTATACTGACCAATTGTTGAGGAAAGGTCTTTTCTACATTTCTTTCAACGATGCTTATATACGGCTTCGATTTGCCAGTCTTTTAAAATTGTGTCCAGACCTAAAGCCAGCGTTTCCTTGCCCCAACGACGGCGTCTCTCTGGTGTGTTTAGACGCTAGTAATAAACCACCACGCGGTTAATATATCCATAGCATAGCTGCACTTATTTCTATCATTCCTGTATTCCCATGGGTACGTTATGATATCCGGAGATTTGTTTTCATTGCTTGGTTACCGGCCAGCCGCGTTATCCACACTGTTTTCTCAAGTAAATGAAGTTATATTCGTTGAATTTCCGTATACCAGACTGCGTGGATGTATTTATATTGACTGAGTATTGCCCACGGCTTGGCTTGAGATTACCTAATGCTATTTTTCTGGAAGTACAGTACGCTATGTCCTTTTCTGTACCCGTGACAACGCTGCTACACGTGACAAGCTATATGCCTTCTTATCAGTTAACGTCCTTGTAGTCAGTGGACAGCACGTGTATAGGCATTTTCATGATGATAGGACGGGATAGAAGGCTGAAAGCGAATGAACCTAATGAATAAGCAAACAAACAATCTCACATTTGCATTTGTGATATTATATATAGATAAGATATCAGCAGTGACTTACTGTCTCGTTAATCTCGTTGATGTGGTAACGCTTACGCCATATTATGTGGACCCAAAAGCATAGCTATTAACATCTACTGAGCATAGTTCCAACCTTCATACTGAGAATATCTTGAATGAAAATCACTATAATATTTTACTCGACCCAGAAATCGCACTCGAGACGTACATACACAGTAGTTACATTCAATATCGCTGCATCATCGAGGCAAATCAATAACATTAAAGATTACAAATTAAAGTGATTTCGACTGAACTAGATAAGTTCAACTGGGAAAGTAACTCCTTTCGACTTCCAGAAGATCGCTACTAAAAAACCTAGTGCACTGTGCCTGCGGTAAGTATGGGTGTTCGGTGTGCTACCAGCAGTATATCAGGAATATCTTGCCTATTTTGCTGTTAGCACTGCATATTTTTCTTTCGACAATTCAGCATATCTATAATAAAAGTGTGCTCAGGCTCTAGTATCAGTTTACCATTAGGCGAGCTATATGCTTGTTGGCCATCTTAGTATATAAAAATCTCGGCAATCAAATTTGCCTTCGCATTTAAATTTTTGTCCTGTTTCAAGCTTATAATTTCGCACTCAACATAGATTCATTTCTAAACAAGAATAGATATTTAGTCTAAATATAAATATTTTCAACTGTATTTGCCGACATAGCCAAAGCTATGACGTCATCGCCTGCTAAAGATTATGACGTAACTTGAATTTACAATTTCTTGACAATAGCCCGCGAACGTGACGCCTTTGAAACCGTACCTTATACGTCCTAACAAACTTATCGTTACGTGACAGCGAATCCCTTGATTATGTACCCACAAATTTATCCTTTTAACCGACAACTAACACTTTAACCTTTATGTCTATTGGAATAGAGCTCAAAATGGTTCGTGTTCTCAGTAAAGGGTACGTATTGTAAAGTTTGTAGAAGATGTATAAGGGGAGGTTTTAAGTGGGGTGCGATAAAGTCACAGGTCGAGGCTTAGCGGTTACGAGTCGCGCTTGACGCTCCGTTTCAGAGGGATGGGGATTTCGGCGTTATTGGCTCTACACTAGGGTTGTCGAAAAATGTAGTAAGTGTGTTCAAAACGTTAAGTAAAATAAATAGGTAAACTGTACATGGGACAATTCTACCTTCTCGTTTCCTATTTCGAACAATACTTGCTGGGCTTAGGTATCACTCCTACACGGTAATGCCCATTAGAGCGTGTACCAAGAAGATTGGTTCCTCATCTTTGCCGAATTATTAAAACATGGCATTTCTGTCGGATCCTTCAAAAGGCGCTTGAAAAAGTACCTCCTTCAGCTGTAAAAGTACAGAAGTAGCATCATCTCAACTGTGATGAGGACGTGATGTGGAGGACTCTGCTGGACTATAGAAATGCTTATCACCAGGAGGAGCGTAGAACTTTTGCCTGTAACAATAAAAAAAAGAAGTAAGTCCAAATAAGAGATATCTGGCAAAAAGTCAGAGGGTATATCATAAGCATTTTAACATGCTTTGACATATTTGATCTTCCAGAAATGGTTACGTTGGAGGCTCTTTTTTGTGGAGCACACAAATTTTTGTCTTGTGTGACGATCAACCCACGATACTTGATGCAGTAGCTCTGGCGAGGCGACCACTTAAACCACTACTAGGTATTACTCCACTATTTAAGAAAATATATTATTGACAGATATGATAACGGTCAAACGTCTCGATGGATATGAAAGCTGTCCTTGGTTAAGATACTTCTTACTCAGACCCGCGGGCGGCAGGACTAAGTTGTTGACAACTTAGGTACCTAATGGAAGTCAAATTCGGTAGATTCTTCTTGAACTCCTTAGGTGTAGATCACCTTCAATATTGGTGAGTTTAGGCGAGATCTTGCTAGTTATGTGGAGGAAGGCATCACAACATACCTATCACGTACAAGTGCATTTGAACTCGTCAATTCTATCAATCATGACAACACATCACCAAGAGGTCAATCGCAAACCTTACGACAGCATTATCGCAAATGCTTGTAATTTATAGTTATATAGTTTCACTAAAGCTCTCGGTTTGCTTATGCGTCAAACGTTGCGTGCATGAGACAAACGCAATCCGTTTACTGCATCTGCGTCGCTCAAGATTGATCAAGATCGCTTAAGATCAAGACATGCGTTTGGCGCTGCGTTCAACGCATAAGCTGAAAGATTTTTATTTTGTTTGAAAAACGTAAACTATTAAGCTGATTTACAAATTCTTCTGTCAGTAGACGGCTACTTTATCCAGAAGTAGCATCCGAACTAATATTATAAATGCGAATGTGAGTTTGTTTGTTTGTTACGTTTTCACGCCTTAACTACTCGACCGAGCATCATGAAATTTCTCATACACGTTGTCAGGGGGACAGGAAGGACACAGCGTACCTTATATCCAGGAAAAAAAAATCTGTTTCAAACCTAACCGAATCTAATTTACGCTAGCAGAGCTGCGGACAAAATCTAGTAGGCGAGCTTCGTAGTAGTCATAAACGTGGGTGAAACCGTGAAATTGACGTGGCATGTGACGCATAAACGAACCCAGCGTTTTACACACAATTTATATAAGCACAACTACCGTCCTATAGCTTATTATTCTAAGGCCACGATTATAATTATGAAGAGTGACGATAAACGTGTATCGTGCGTACACGTTTGGAGAGTAAGTAGTTCCCACGAGCACGGGCCGTCACTTCTGGTGTCAGCCATTACGTGCTGTTAACATAACAACTTGTTACACGTTACCTATTATATGTATGTGCTACCATGGAATACTGACAATACAATTGATGGAAATGGTGTTCATCTTTATTAGAACACTAGGTGTCTGCGTGGCTAATAGTCTTCACTCATCAGTTTTCTCAAGAGCTTGAGAACTTGGACTACCAAATGCTAAAATATTTTTTGTGTAGTAGTTTGGTAGTTTCAGAATTATATATGGATTGGAGTTGTTACTAAGAAAAGTAAATACAAGCATCCATGATTTTATGTCATATGTAATTAGTTGTGAGCCTATTACTGCGCCAAAATTTTACACCGCTGAATGCAGTGTAGTGGCGGAGTGCAGGCACGTAAGTCAGAGAATGGCTTCACTCTAATATACGATGTTGGTACTATGCCATATAAATTTCTGTTCTCATACTAAATTGAACCTTCTCATACTGAATTGTATTAAACATGGTATTTAAGTATCAGTGTTGTCAATATACCTACTGTTATCTGGCCACAATTACGGTGCTTGACTGCCAGTGCGTTTATCTTCTTGTTAATTATTCCGTGTGTATTACAGACTGAGTGGCTACTTACGTAGAATATTACGTGGACATCTTTGATATTATTGTGGATCATATAGGCAGCATACACAATTGTAAGAGGTTCTATAACAATATTTGGATTTATATCATCAGAAAGGTAAACAAGCATACAGCTCACTTGTAGTAGGTAAATGATTTTGTATTTATCATAATTGTTATTTTGGTTAACTCCAGTTTCTTCAAGGCTATTCAACGACAGAGCAAAATCAAACTCATGTCAACTGATTAGATAGACTGTTGCTAATTGAGTCGGCTAATCACAGCAATAACATGTTAATTTCTGTGATGGACTGACCGTTTGTTAACATTTCTTTCAATTGAAGTACCTTTGTGAAATCAAGTTTTATGACCACTCCTATAACTAACAAGTAAAAGTTATCTGAAAGATAAATCACATGCTGTCTCACTTATGTTAGGTTAAAGAAGAGAGATAGCGAGATTTTTATCTTATAGATAAATTCTATCTGGAGGTGATAGTACAAGCTGTTAGTTAACAACATATTGTAAGAACCGTTATAATCAAAATATTTTTAATTGTAGATATTTTTATTTGCGTTTGTGAACGTTGTGTACCTCTCTCTTTAATGGCAGGAAACCACATCCATCACCATCCAATGTATTGAAAATTTTGTTTTTTTTTTATTCAGTTAGACATCTCCCGCACTAGAAATAATTCCTGTATCGTGGGGAACTTTACAAACATTCAAAGAACGGACACCATCATTACCACTCACCACACAAAGTTTCGCCCCGTGTTGTTTCGAAAAAAAATAAGATTAAGTAGTATCTTTTAAAATATTTATTTTGGAATGCTCTACAATACCGTAGATGATGCATATTCGCGCATAAAGTTGCGGGTATAATTAATTTATAGATATATACTATTATAAGCTATGTTTTTTCATCAAAGATATAAAAAAACTAACTCATATTAACGAATTAAGGTTTTTTTGAATCCGAAACTGGTTTCCTTAATATCTGTTTTTTCTTTGTAAGATTCACTCACACACAACAGAACGGCTTTTGAGGCGCTTAACACAGCCACGTCTTATCTAGGTATATGTATAATTCCATTTAAAGAACGACGACGACGAACGAGTTATATTTATAGTTATGGCGTATAATGTACCTATGACCTTGTACACAGTGTAAAGTGTGTAAACCTTAATGCAGTACTAACTTGACTGTATTGCATTAAGGTTTCATGCAGGCGAAATGTAGTCGACGACGACCAATGCTGATGAAATACCGTACTTAATTTAGTTAAAATAATATTATATTAGGGGTTAAAGTATGAAATTGCCGATTTGTACTGAAAAATTGGAACTCGTATTTTCTAAGATGTACCCATATTTATTTAATCGAAATATTTACCCTAATTATCTATAAATTGCTGCCATCTAAACGGATGTTCATTTATGCCTTTACGATAGAACTCCAGAGATCTAGATTCGACAAACTGTGTGAAAGCGTTTTGTACTGCCTCCTGGGAAGAAAATATTTTATTACGTAGAATATTGTCCAAATCATGAAAACCGTGGTAGTCCGTTGGAGCAAGGTCTGGCAGGTACGGAGGATGACGTATGGTTTTTAACTGCAGCTCCTGTAGAGTTACAACGGTTTCTCGTGCAGTGTGAGGTCTTGCGTTATCATAGAACAATAATGGTGAATATCGACTCACGAGTGTTTCGCCATCATTGTTCAAAGTTCGGCATAGTAAACATCTGCTGTTATTGCTTGACCAGACCTGAGAAAGCTATAGTGAATAACACCATGAAGATACCACCAAACAGTTACCATTACCTTTTTATTGGTAAGCTTTGCTTTAGGGCACTGTTGTGGCGTTTGACCTGGGGCCAGCCATTGCGTTTTTCACTTATGGTTATCGTAAAAAATCTACTTTTCGTGACATGTCTTAATTTGATCCAATATTCCTCCATTTCTGTACCGATTCAACAAGGCAACACAAGTTTCAACACGTATTTCTTTTTGCAGATCAGTCAAATCATGAGGCACCCATTTTTCATATTTTAAGAGTTCGGAAATACTCTTATACAACAGATTTTGTCCGTCCCTCCGTCCGTCAGTCTGATATACAACTTTTAACTCAAGAAACGTAAGAGCTAGAGACTCGTGGTCAACGCCATTCGACTCAGCATAGTCGATATACCCTGAAATGACTATGACCTTTGACCTCAAGGTCACGTGGTATCACATGACCTTTGCATAATAATTGAACCATTTTTTCAAACTCTAAGATTTACGGCAATTAATATTCTATTCTATTCTACCACATACACACAACACCATCTAGCCCAAACTAAGCAGATATTGTACTATGGGTACTAGACAATGGATAAACATACATATATACTTTTTTTTTTGTAAATACATACATATTATACATAGAAACACCCAGACCAAGACAAACATCCATGTTCATGCACACAAATGTTTGACTTGTGCGGGAATCGAACCCGCGACCTCAGGCGTGGCAGTCGGTTACACTAACCACTACGACATAGAGGCCGACAACAGTCATTGCTGATTCTCACTTGTTTATCTTATTGATTTGATGCAAATGAGCCAATATTGTAGATATGGTAACGTTAAACCATGCCGCTAATTCCTGGGTAGTTTGACTCGGATCGGCTTCCACCATCTCCTTTAATTCAGCGTTATTCATCCGTGTGGGCGTCTTCCACGTAGTTCGTTCTTCAAGACGAAAATCGAGGTTTTATATTAAAAATATAATTAAAATATAATCTTTATTCTATCGCTCACTATGTTGTAATTATACAGTATATTTATTTTATTTAAAAACTATCATAAGAAAGAATGGCTTTATTATATAAGCACAAAATAAGTAATTTAACTATTTAATCAAGATATTTTATCCTCTGTTATATTATATGCAATATACCAATACTTAGAAAATGCTCTTATAAGTATGTATGGAATAATAAAATAATATATAGATATAATAATAATAAATAATACATATGTTCATTTAAGTTCAAGCTGCTGGCTGGTGCCCAGCAGTGGGGCAGTTTATATGCAAGGCAAATATTAATTTAAATATAATTATTTTTGCAAAAACAGGATTAAAATTTCAAAATTCATAATGGAAGCGCAATTCTGCTATTTGTGTTTTAAATTTATATGACTGTATGATATGAGAAAAAGTAAACGCAAAGTAGGGTATCGCGCTAGCTCCCTCGCGCGCTTGCATTTAAAAAGCTGCTTTGACACAGCACTCACAGCGCAAGTTCGTGCGTTCTTTTTCTTGTCATTTGACAATTGCCAGGTAGGTATGTAATAAATACAGTAGCATTTATTACCTGTAGGTAAATCTGGTAAGATTTAAGACATTTCTACATATATAATTTAATTGCTTTATATTTTAGATGGCTGGTAACGATAGCAAAGTTTACCAATAATAGTCTTCGATAATTTTGTATAGGTATAGGCATAATGAGATATTCGTCTTAAACCTGAAATATCGCTGAAACTGATGCAGCCTGTCTTGAAAAGATCATGGGCTATCGCAGCTACATTACCTTGTGCAATGTTCCTGCGAAAGGTAAGGATTGTAGGCCCTTTTAGAAGACGCTATGCTGTCGTAAGGACGTAATATTTATTAAAGATAGGTACTCCTTTTTTTAAGAGACTCACCCGTGAATTACCTTATTTTGAACTTTATATGATCATATCCTTGCTGCGAAGGTTATCTTAAATAAAAATAATATATACACATTTACTCATTCATAAGGTGTTAAATAAAAATGGTATTTACGTTGGCATTTCACCACGCATAAGCGTAACCAGACCGATTAATTTTAGGCACATAAAATACATTTCTGCGTGCATTTATTGCGAAAATGTAGATTTCGATCTAAAACATGGCATAATAGTAAAAATGTATTTATCATTATCGCGCCTTGTAATAGGTAATGCATACACACGTAACATGTATGGGAAAAGGCCATTACAACCCGACTTACAAAAATGTTACAGAAAGCCTAGATCCGTGACTAGATGTCGAAACTTATATTGTTGCTATAATAAAGTTTGAGTAACACTGGATTAGTATAAAATCTGCCTGAACTTGCGAAACTACATAACGTGTAGAACAAAGTTAAGAAAACATTTACTGCCGCGGAATAATGATACTAACTGTTGGAAGTGGCCACCGGTGTCGCTAAAATACAAGATATTTTACTGTTATTACCATGGACGCAATGGTTAAATTACTACGGTTTAGACACTACGGCATGCTACGTGTTGCATGTTAGACACCCATACAGAAAAAAATGTGTGAACCACCAATATTTGTGCTGAGTCTGAGTTTTCTTTGTGTCCGTTGTTTCAATGTTATAGACATATACTTAGTAGGTAATAAAAATGTTGTACGTTCATAGACACAGACTAACTAAGTCTGTTCACGCGTACATTCTGACAGTTAGTTTCGATTCTCACGTAACAGGACAATGAGTCTGTTGCTGTGTACTGGCCACATATTATCCAGAATCCATTCGACTATTAAGAATTACCGAAAAGAATACCCATTGCCATTGCTTTAACCCAGGAGTCAAAGTCAACACCAATCCAAGGTTAACAAAAAAATAAAAAAAATGAATTCAGTGTTATTGACCCAAAGTTTATATTTCTTAACATTACCTTAATCTAAAACTCTAATTTTATCACAGTTCATTGTTATTCAAAACTATACTCTATTCAAGTTCTGATATGTATTATTTGCGTGTAATACGAAGTTTACAAAGCTGCCCATATGACCAGCTTTATGGCACATGCCGCGCAAGAGTATGCCACTTCCATCGTATATACTTTTCTTGTTCGCGCTACAAAATATGTTTTATATGCTGCAAATGTAACAGTAACACTTGCAGCCAACATTACGCACTTTGCCAAAAATAAATTATGCTTACAAAATTAATTTATTCTTATTATTACAATCAGTATAGCAACTACATAACAATGTTTCTTAAACGCTATTTGCGTACTTAAATTAAAATTCTTCTGTTTACAAATATTCGAATCCTACGAAATACGTTTCGTATGCGGTAATTCCATGTGAACGCAATAGTATGCTGTTTTGTTTTCTTAGAATGCCCCTGTTTTTCTGTCATGATTAAAATGTTCAGGAAGCTTCCATATTTAATTTAAATCCCTAAGTACCTACTGTGTCTGAGGGAATAGTAGGTACTTTTCTTCCGGATGATGTCTTCTATTCTACCTCTAAAACATGTGAAAATTCATGATGACAACAAATAAACGCACTTACTTTCGCATTTATAATATTAGTTAGGATTAACGTTTATCTAGTTATTGAAAAACGCTCCTTAATTAATAGTAAAATATTTTGAAAGATTAAAACAATGCTTATTGTGTGTAGATTTTATGAAATGGTCAACCATCTTACTTTGCTGAACAAGCGGGTAGAATAAAATTATACAGCAAGACCTTTATACCAAAAGTTAGTATATTTTTAAGACAAGATATAGAAGCAAACGTGGCAGCCCTAGTCCATCTCGTTACGTAGCAAGCCTCTCCACGGAGTCATCAGATAAGAGACGGGCGCTCAAGTTTAATTGAATTTCCTCGCAAAGTTTCCGGCGTGCCACCCCTGGCCGGCGCGCGCCCTGATTGGAGCGGCGTCAGCCGCACTCAAAGACATTGTTCCCCGGCCCGTAGCTAGGGATGTGCCTATGTACTGATCACCGATATACATGAATGGTTAGTGGGCTATTGTTTGTCATATGTATTGAAAAGTTGTGTAGGTAAATTGTATTTAATTAAAGTTTTTATAGTCAATAAGGTTGGCATTAGATATAAGAATGAGAAATTGCTTTGAGTATTCTTTAAAAGGATTTAGTACACGCACGTAAACTCTAATAAGTTATTATTAGAAACACATTGTAACACGGCTTTAGTAACTAAGTAAAGTCTATATATTATGTTCGTGTTAAATATGCATCCGTTATGAATGTTATGATGGAGTTTGAATTGACGCTATATAAAAGATAAACAATTTTTAGGCTTGTTTATTTGACAATGAATGTAGGAGTATAAACGGTACATAAAGTTTTGGTTGGTTAGTTTGGAATGCGTTTGCGGCTAATGGTGAAGTTCCGAGTTGATTACCGAGAATTTGATTTTCTGTTAGGTATTTCTCAATAGCAGCACGAAATAGACGGCAATAGTGTGCGCTTAATATGCGCAACAGAAATACATGAAATGTGGATATATTAACTTTTTAAGCATATTTACGTGCTACATTATACGTTTATATATTTATTGTAAATAATTTGATCCCCTTATCAGACAATTTGTTCAATACAAGTTACGCAGAAAGTAAAATTTGAAGGCTAGCTATAAAGCTATATGGGCGGTTACTCTGCTACAAAGCGTGCAAAATGTGTGTATTTTATTAATTATTTTAAGTAAGTACCATAACTTTGGACATTGTGATCAGCCACCATGACGAAGAATTTTTGCGTCATTACTTACTAACATACATATACCACTCAGAATTACCATTACCAATGGACTTTGAACCTTATATTGGTGGAAATAAAGGTGAGTGTGAAGTTCGGTAGCAGCAAATGTTTCTCCAAGGTTGATATATGATGCCATCCCAAGTTAGTTCCACTTTTGCTCAGAAGTGGGCCGACGGAAGTGTGTAGATGTTACGCGTATGAAAACAGATAATAAAACTATTTCGAGTTGAGTTGGTTAATTCGAAGGGAAATGCTATTGTTTTGTGATGATATTGTATTTTATTGTCACGAGTGTGTGGTTAAGTAATTTGCTACAACTGTGATAGTTTAGTAGGCATCTTTGGATTGCCAACCAAAGTTCTGTCGTTTCGAACAGATGATGCTTGTCTCTTATTGTTTGCATTTTTACACAATATAGATGACAAATAAGTATATGGCTAGCGGTTACCGTACCCTATGATCGTTTGCAATACCTGGATTATCTACAACGTTCACCCCAAGGGAATTTAAGATGGGATGTAAGGAAAGAAATGGGGAATGTTCGTAGGTATGCGAGTCTGTGGAACTCTTACCTTACCGCGTGCGAAAGTTAGTAATATTGCTAAAAGTCTAATGACGACGGCTTCCTATGAAACTTAAGATTACTATAACGATATATAAAATATTAAAATTTGGTTAAAATATTTGTGAAATAATTAATGGCATTGCTTGCTTTAATATTGAACAGAAGCATATAATCTGCAAATCAGCATACGTCCAGTCATGCTGGACTATTGCGTAGCTTTTTAACTTGGAAAAATCTTCCAGCGTCGACAGCCCAACGCAGGAACGATTTATACAAGTGTCTATAAACCGTGATATTATTGATGAGTTTAACTTGCCGTGGTCGCACTGCTTACGCCTAAGACTATGAACAATATTTGTAAACAGACTAAAATATATGCACTTTTACTAATAACAATATCAGAATTTAATACTTTATAAGGAAGTATTGACAAGTCGTTACTAAATTGAAATATTTTTTGAAAATATATTCTCTAAGTGAATACTTCAAATTCAAATTCAAATCTTTATGCTTTGCCACAATGTAGTAAGTATATAATAATAGATGGTAGACTTATAGCTAAGAATCAATTGTGGACCCTGCCGAGTCCAGCATACTTAATATATTAGGAGAGAGGAAGAGGGCTTGTCCCTGAATATTTTTATTATATTAATAAATTATTATTAATAATTATTTATTTATGCTATTTATTAGTGTTTGAAAATATTTTATTACATGCTTTTATTTATTTATTTATATAATTAAACTTAATGCATCATTTCGAAATTTTCTTGGGGTACATAGTATGTACTTAACGAATTTAATTATTGCATTATCTATTTATTACATTTAATATGATTCTCTAAACTAATTTTATTTATTGTTACTAATTATAATATTTGAAATAGCTTATTGTTGCGCTGTTTAGATTTGTACTGTAATGCCAAGTATTATATAACCCTCCTGAGTACTTGTGTCCTTAATTTAGAACATCAAACAATAAAACTCTGTTGAAGTGAATCATTTACGAAACGTAGTTTTGTTGTGTAGAATTAAACGTTTCTTAACTACAGAATAAAACTAAAATAGGATCACGTCCTGTCAGTATGTGCATAAGGTAAACATGGCATCACAAGACCAGAGAGCGCGTGCGCCGTTTTGAAAGAGTAAGTTAATCCGTAATAATCACTATTTTTATTATTTTTATTTTAATATTTACACTTCTTATACATAATTAGTTGTTATCTAAATAAAAAAAAAGCAATATCTTTTTCGACATTTAAAAAGTTAACTGCTTTATGTTGTATGTTTCGTAGATGTTATTATTTTAGTACCTACCTACATTCGGTTCTTATAAAGGTGCGAAAGGCATTTTCGATGTCCTAAATTTAGAACAAGCGGTCTAAGCACGACTATTGCTTTTTTTAAGAGTTAGTAGAAGATCTTATTCTGCAGGAGCTGGACGTATCAAAGGGAGGTTTTAGTGGCTCAGATGATGACAAAGCGTATATACCACCGCATCAGCGTCAAAAGGCTGCGTCTAAGCGATCTAACAGCTTCGAATCAGTAGATGTGACTGATTTTGACACCTGCCATGCCCCATCCATCATCATCGCTATCGCTATCGTCTTTTACTAGAAGTCGCCGAAATACTACTCGAACAACAAGTGGTACAGGAAGAGTTAGAGCTTCGAGAATAAAAAGATAAAGTGGAAGGGGAAAGAAACAATCCAACAACTACAACAATTTTTTATTAAACAACAATCTTAATTATTGATCTATTTTTTAATTATAATTAGAAAGATTATGAGTGTTTAATTATAAGAAGAAGAAATACTGTTTATTCATAAAAATACCTTGTTTTATTTCTTTACTGAATTATTTTTTGTTCAATTCTTAATTAAAAGTAGATATAATTAGTATATTAGTTTTTTCGTAACTGAGAACTTCTTCTCTCTTAGCCTTTATTATTCCCAAGTCACTTGGGGTCGGCTTTTTTTCTGGTCTAACCGGATTTGACTGGATATCAGTTTTTACACGGAGCGGCTGCCACCTGACCTCCGCAACCCGAAGGCTAACGATACCCTAAGGCTAGACCAGTGTCAGGATATTAGAGGGTACTGACTTTCCCAATAACGACTGCCATAGATGTTAATGGCAGCCGGGACCGACGGCTTAACGTGCTCTCCGAGGCACGGAGCAGGCGATAATTGTCAATCAATCATAGATATTTTCGTAACTGAGAACGAAACAGCTTAATTTAGTACATCAAAAGAACATGGGGAAAACTGCAATTTCCAAATTTATAATAAATATATTCATAAATTATTTTTCTTCATTTATATACCATGCTCAGAAATAGCTAGCAAAAAATTAGAAAGATATTAGTTAAAATAGCATTCTCGGACTCAGGAGGATACATTATTATAGATTGTTACTTTTCATCCTTCTTCTTCATAGGTATTATTTTATAGTGTAGTAGTTTTTTTGAAGAAGAAAGAGTTTTAACTTATTAATAAAATTATTTGGTTTTTCTTCATTCTTAATAGGTTCTGGTAACTTGTTTTATATTTTTATGGACATAACCAAGGGGTTTGCATGGTGAGCTGGGAAGTTGGTAGGTTTAGTCTGTTTTTATGTCTAAGTGTGTATTTGGTTTGTATGTTTTCTCTTATATGTAGTGTAGTTAGTATTCTGGATGCTTTCGAACAAATTTACAAATTTCAAAGATGTAAATGCATGGTAAAGTTAACATTTGGGACTGTGCAAATGAGGTTCTTTATTTAGGTACGTTACAAAATATACAATATCTTTATTCCGTTTACGGCCTTCCGCGTGATCTCGGTTTCAATTCTCAGGTCGGAAAAATCTTGTATTTTTTGTTACCAAAGTTTTCAGTAGCAGCACGTAGTTTGTGAATTTTGTAAGATTGTGTCAAAGTTGTCTACTACACAGGGTCTGAAGACAGCAATATACACGACGTCAGTTACGATGCATATGAAATTTTAACTGGCTATATGTGGTTAGTAGCTGGTTAATTTACTGGCTGCTCCATTTGTTTTGAGTGTATATATATTTATGTACAAACAGCAGCTATAGTCTAGTGGGTGACCGTTGGACTCCCACACAGAGGTCCCAAGGTGCACATCTCTGACTTTTCGAAGTTATCTGCCCGCTAGCTATAATAGCAAAGGAGAACATAGTGAGGAAAACTGCATGCCCGAGAGTTCTTCACAATGTTTTCGAAGATATGTGAAGTGGACTATGGCCTTCTCACACCGAGAAGGGGCCCGTGCCCTGTATTAAGACAGTTAAATACAGGACTGATATTATGATATTATTATATATGTATACAATCAGCCTTGGAGATTGCAGGCTGCACTTATTACGACTTGTGTCCAAAGGATAAATATATGATTAAATAAATAAGCGCAGTAACAGTAATTTTGTTATAATGCGAAAATGATCGTTTATTTACGGTGATGCAATGCTACTGCTATGCCAATAAATAATAACTTGATTCTACTGATTGCTCTACCAAATAAAAATTATTTATTACGAACGAGCTATGCCTGGTGAATTTTATAGCGTTGTTTTACTTATTTTATGTACTTTCTTAGTGTGTGTGATATCTCCATATAATATTGGGTCCTTACATATAAATTAAGCGTTTTACATTGCAAAAATAAAACGAGAAAAATATTATAAAATTTTATATTTAATCAATCAAAGTATTTATCTATGGATTTTCGCCATTTTGTAGATCGTTCCTTGATTTTATTGCTGGAAATATTTTGGGATTTGATATTGGGAGTCAGAATCGATAACATTTTTGAAGGTGGTTTGAACCGCCTCATCGTAATTGATTTTTACCTTGCAAGAAATTGTCCAAATTCCTATAAAAGTGGTAATTTGTTCTAACAAGGTCCGAGGAGTATGGCCCACCATACCCATATCAAAGACATTCCAATCGCAACTCCTCTAATTTAGCGACTGTCTGTCGTAAAGTATGGGGTCTAGCGTTGTCCTGAAGCAGGAGTGGACAGAGCAATTGAGTAGTCTCAGTTGCTTAACGTCTAGCTTTTCCATCACAATGTGCAATTTTTTTTTATTGTTGATAGATCTGCCGTATAAGTAAAAGGGAGAGGAAGGCCAAGGAAAAGATGGATGGACTATGTGAGGATGGATATGAAAGGAAAAGGGGTAAATGATCATATGACGGGTGACAGAGAAGTATGGAAGCGAAGGACATACTGCGCCGACCTCTAATAAATTGAGACCAGGGCAAGAGAATGATGATGTTGATAGATCTGCCGTAATCGTCTGGCCAGATCTTAGGAAGCTGCTGTGTATGACACCAGCACTGGTCTACCAAACACCCACCAGTACTTTTTTCTGAGTCAACTTTTGCTTGGGACAGGATTTAGCCGGTTCTCCTGGGTTCTCACTGTGATCCATCCAACTTCATGGCTGTCTCCCCGTGACCGGGCTGCTGGAAAGCAACCGAAACGTCGGGGAAAGTGTAAACTCAAATACAAATAGTTTTAATAATTCAATTAGCTTAAAAATTAGTAAAGTTGAATAGTAGGTAGTTGTAGTAGGGTAACAGTTTTTAAAATATATTAAAATACAAAAACACTTTATTACATAATATATAAATAATTATGTAATAAAGAAAGTGTTAAATAAACAACGCGATACAATCCGTATGAAGAAGTTTAATTTCAATGAATAACATTCGCGTAAACAGAAGACAATATTAAATATCTTCTATATTATCTATACTAATATTATAAAGCTGAAGAGTTTGTTTGTTTGTTTGAACGCCTTAATCTAAGGAACTACTGGTTCGATTTGAAAAATCTTTTAGTGTTGGATAGCTATTTTATCGAGGCAGGCTATAGGCTATATAACATCACGCTACGACCCACGGGGGCGGCGCAGATATGATAAACGCGGTTGAAACCGCGAGAACATCTAGATTTTCATCAGGTGAGAAATTATTAACATACAAAATATATAAAAGACCGTAGCTTATATTCGTCGCCGCGCCTTGCCTGGAGTAGTAGGCAAAGACTCTATAGTCCTGCTACTATATTATGAAATAAGAGGTAGATCCAAATAATTAGTAATCGGTATTATTACTTACTTAACCAATCCTATCACATTTTTCATGCACACTCTTTAGATTACACGGTACTTTTAATTTGGACATCTTCCAGATCCGCTCTGATCTATTTAGAGAACGTTCACCTAAGTCTATCCGTTCCGAATATGTAAAAGAAATGAGTTCATATCCACAACCGTAACCAATTATTTTAATCCATTCGTACTCGAATCAAAACCACATAAGCATCAATCAAAGAACAATTCACGCCAAATGTAAATTAGTGAGTCAACGAACCATGTTCAACATAAACTGTTCGTTCCAATTGTTCTAATTAATGTGTTAAATAAGGCGAGATCTATTAAACACGTAATTACAACACGCACCAATGACTTTCACCTAAACTGATTAACCTAATTATTTAAATAATATTGCTACACTTATTGTACAAATTGCTCCAGTCGTTCTACCAGTCTGTACGATGATTCTAAGATATATGTTTTTCTGACGAAAATGTAGTAAATGGAATATTTTTTTTTTTTTTTTACCTTGGGGAATGCATGACGCATACCCCTCCGCGTGGGCGGGCGGAGGGGTTATGTCGGACTCGCCGGGGTAAAATAAAGATGTTGAAAAGATGAAGTACCTCCCGGAATACCGACTAAACCTACCACGGTGTTCTTCGACAAAACCACTATCGACGGGGCCGCGCGGATCACTTTCGCATGCGGTCGCGACCCCGCCGAGGTTTCGGCCCGCCGTATGAAACGGCAGGCCACTACGCAAAAGACCTACCCAAAGGCACTTCTCACAATAATATCCCTACTGTCCCCCCTAGAGGGGAGACGAACTCGACACAGAGGCGCGCGTGGGAACACGCACGCCGCCTCTCGGACCTGGTGCTGAACGGATGGCGGGCAGGCCCACAAAGCCCGCCACCCCCAGGTCAAACCTCAGGGTGGCTGGAGGTCGTCTCGCGAGTACATGGAATATGGCTTAACCCTTTTCATATCGAGAATAGGCTCGCATCTTCCAGTGGGGCGGGGCGGTTTATAAACGGCACTAATATTAAAATTATTATATTATATTATATCAGTCCTGTATCAAACTGTCCCACTGCTAGGCACGGGCCTTTTCTCAGTGTAAGAAGGATCAGGCCATAGTCCACCACGCTAGCCCAGTACGGGTTGGAAGACTTAACATATCTTAGAGAACATTATGTAGAACTCTTAGACATGCAGGTTTTCTCACGATATTTTCCTTTACTGTTAAAGCGAGCGAGAATTAACTATTTAATTAACGATAAGCACATAACTTCGAAAAGTCAGAGATGCGCGCCCTGGGATCGAACTCGAGACATCTGCGTAGCAGTCCAACGGTCTCATACTAGGCTATCGCTGCGTTTTTATTTTTATTTAAATATTAAAATAAGAAAATACTTAATATTTTTTTAATGTAAATAGCTTTATTAGTCATGCATTGTGAAGTTTCGAGTACAATTCTTAGGTGCGTCAAAGTGGCATGACTTTGTATTTACTACCGCTAGGCGACCTAGGCAAAATGCAGAGATACGTAGGTATACAGTAGGTAGGTAAGCATGCAGTTTAAAACAATTTCCTTGGGGCTTTATTTACAAAAAGCAATCATAAGGTCAATAATATACCAAAATAAGAGATTTACTCATTTCGTGATCAGCTTATTGTAGAAAGTAGGACTGTGAAAACGTAAATGTGTAACGAAATGCCTATGTATTATTTAATATCAAATTAAATTAATTACATAAGTTTTCGGCCCATACCTACTTTACTATGCATTTATGAAAATGGTTTGCGGAAGAACTACATATTTTAATAAAATATTTTAAAACAATATGTAACAGAAGGCGGTGAGTAATGAACTAATGACGCAACAAACATTTTCAAATAAATTATTTGATTTAAATTGCTTTTATTTAAGACTTTGTTTATAAATTTGACATGTTCATAATTAATATGGTTTTACGTTTACGCGAATTTTATACATTGAAATTAAACAAAGCACGACCACGGATGATTATCTTAATTTTATTGCGGTACATATTCATGAAAAAGTGTACTTTATTGTATAAAAGAGTAAAAATATGTACGTCCAGCTATGCACTTAACAACAAAGTAAGTTAGTGAGCCTGCACTCTAACGCGTCTTACAATATAGTTGAGCTGTTCCCTTTAGTACGTAGTACACACGGCTACACATCAAGTTAGACACTATATACGTATTACTACGCTACATATAAAATAGAGAATTGTCGGAAAGGGACAGTGCATAGTGGTGTCGATGTTATTGTAGGTAAGGGTAGAGCGTAACAAAAATATAACACACTCTCTCGCACGATTCGCAGCGTTCAACTTTTAATAAATCAAAGTCCAAATAGTCTAGGTTGATGTGTCGCTGTGTGTACATATTTACTATACTTTAAGCCCACAATATACACTCCTACAGCGGAGGCGGAGCGGTACCGGTGGCGTTTCTGTGATATTATTCGAATTAGTATAAAACATAATACACACAATCCGGAGCGACCGTCGCGTCTGTGTAATTTTATATACATAGTTTTATTACTAATTCGAACAATACAAAAAGTCTGCCACCGGTACCGCTCCGCCTCCGCTCCGTTTTCGTGCCGCCTCTGCTATCTGGTTATCTGGTGGGCTTCATGGTTTAAATATGGATACCAGTGTGTGACCTTTGACAGTTTTGTCTATCCACACTTTGAAAAACGTTACACTAAGCATATCGTATAGTTATTAAGAAATGCATGATATACAAGAATAACTTTATACTCACTTTCTACACACATAATAGCATAATAATAATTGAACGACGAATTTAGAGCGCGCGTAAAAGCCTTTGTTTCACAAAACTTTCGATTTGGCGACCATAATTATATTTTAATTGTTCTACGCAATAGACGCGAGCGGCATTCTTAAACATGGTATTCACAAAACGCTTAATACGTAATCAAATTGTAACACAGTTTATTAAAATTTAAAGAATGCCGGCTAAGTGCGAGAATTATGTGTCTTTGAGGAAAACGTATAAAAAGTTATTAACGATCGCATGAATAAGTTTGGTGGATAATCGATTTTTTGAAAAGTGTGCTGGTTTAAGACGTCGTCATAAATAAATGTTTACGTTTTCTTTCATTCTGCCCATATACTTTACATAAACTCTACCAATAATTATTATTTTATTTTCTTTTGCTTAATTTTGAGCATGAATTATTTATAACGGTCCCAAATTTCAAGTACCTCGCTTAATTAGTTGCCGAGATAAGTTGCTGTGACAGACACAAAAGCCGTACTATGGCGACTTCGTTTTTAACATTATGGCATGGAACCCTAAAAATTTACCTTATTTAAGTAATTTTATACAGTTACAATCTATTGACTCGAGTTACGCTAAAAATACCAGTAAATAAGTTTTCGGATTCAATATTGGACTATTTTCTGCTAGGAGATTCTTAGGACCAGCACAGATTCCAATTAAAATGTGTCCAAGAGACGGCTATTTTACATAAAAAATTAAAATATACCTAACTAACAAAACGTTAGATCGAATTCCGCGTCCCTATCCTTAAGTAGCACTTCAGGGATGTGCATAATACCTTTATCATGCAATTGTGTTAAGGAAAGTTGACACACATAATGTTAACTGTCCTTTACTCTATTCTACGTAGACCTTAAAATAATAGGTAGTAGTACAAATATATTACGCTATCAATCTTCATACAATTAGAAGCCTTGCGTGATAACGTCATCTTCTAATTATATGAGAATTTATAATAGAGATAAGAACAGAACTAATGTAGATACACAACTTTTATCTTTAGTTAGATTGAAGAGATCAGATGTGTATTATCTGATTTGAAATAAGTAAATACTTTAAGTACTTATATTTAAATGTTAAAATCGAATGACTGCCTCGTTGGTTTTATAGCTCAACTGAGTATGCGCTTGCAAAATTGAGCATGTTGTAATCTTGTGTTTGATTATCGAGTAAAACATCCATGGTTTTTTTTTATACGGCTAACATGGCAAAGATCCATACGGCCCACCTGATGGTATGTATGTATCTTATGTGGGAGCCAGTCAGTGCAGACCGGCGACACTTCGACCCAGTGGGATCTTTTGTGTCGACACTCTCCCAATAACGACTGCCATAGATGTTCATGGCAGCCGGGACCGACGGCTTAACGTGCTCTCCGAGGCACGGAGCAGGCGATAATTGTCAATCAATACGCACATAATTTCGAAAAGTCATATAACTTCCGAAAGTCAGAGGTGCGCGACGTGGGTTCGAACCCGAGACCCTCTGCATTGCAGTCTGTTGGTCTCCCCACTGAGCTATCACTGCTCTCACCTGATGGTAAGTGGTCACCATAGCTGCACTTTACGTTGCCGACCCTTTAGGAAAGGAAAAAAGAAAAATAAGTGGGAAGGAAAAGGAGCGGGAAGGAAAGACTGTGATTTGGCCTCCGGCACTCTCACTCACCGAACTAAACACAACAGTAGAAATACTGATACTTCACGTCGATATTCTGTGAGATTCCTTCCCCGGTCGAGCCGGCCCATTCATGCTGAAATCAGCGAGGCTCTACTAACTTTTACTGTAGCTGTTTTTTAACTACTCTTATCCACAATTATCGTGTTAGGCACTTTATCCTCTAATGTAATACATATCTGCTTAACTCACAGGCTTAAGTATTTGCTTATAATATGTAGGTGACATTGTATGCTGTAACAATAGAAACTCTAGTTAAGCGGCGGTAGCTGAAGACAAGGCTTTGGACTTGCGATCTAGTGGTTGCGGGTTTGAAGCCCATCCATTGCATACCGACGATTTTTTATTATTTATAAAGAACTAGTTACTTTTTGTTTATTTATATTAAAATCTAGCTTGCAGACTAATTAGTAATTCAATGTTAACCTAAACTGCTACGTTCATTTAATTCTAAGTTAGAAGCAAACCGGCGTAAGCACACACAACACAAGCATTTAAGGTTAATAGTGAGGTGTAACAATAGTACTAGTGTTTTCAAACCAAATTGTCAGTCATCTTTATTAATAAACAATGCGTCAATCTTCAATTTCTAACTCGGATATCGTGCTTGCTTCACTGAAAACTGACACTTTCAAAGTGCTTGTCGATACTTATTCATCAACTCGACCACGAAAACCTCATCCACGTGGTCGAGTTGGGAAGATTTAATTCGACCTATTCTTTTATTATGCATCTCGACCGAAGGCATATCCACTACGCGGTCGAATCGATACAGCAAATCGATGCAGAAAATGTTAAAACATCGACCGATGACGATATGAAATAAATGAATACATGAACACTATACACATTAATAAAGCATGATCAGCGCCTCGTAAGGTTTCTTTAAATCAGCTGGAGAGGCAGTGTTATCTGAGTGTTGTGTAGGCTTTAGTTCCGCCCGCCTCGCGACTGCCGGCATCGGCATCGGCCCACTTTCTACGATGTCTATGATTAAATAAAGCACATACGCTTTTTGAGTGTGCAACTTTTAAATAAAGGTACAGAATTTCTAAGATGAGCGCACATAGCCAGTTGCACTCACTGATCGGTAAACGATTAGCGAGGTTAAGCAACGTTGGGTGCGGTCAGTCTATAGATGGGTGACCGCTTAGTGGTATTTCATCTGAGCGTCTCCGTGCTTCGGAGGGCACGTAAAAAGTCGGTCTCAGTTGTTGCCAAACTGACAGCAGTCGTTCAGCCATGTCAGAGGCCTACGGGCGGCTTGAACAACTCTTGACAACAGGTTGACCACTAACCACACGAAAAGAAAGAAAGAAGAAGAATTTGTAAGACGGTCAATTTATCCGATAAAGGTGGCACGGTTAGCGTAGTGGTCGCCTCGCCACTTCCACCGCGCCGAGTGATGTGGGTTCTATCCCCGCACTGGACAAAAATTTGTGTGATCTACAAATGGTTGTTCCAAGTCTCGATATTCTTTGTGTCCGTTGTTTGAATGTTTGTAAAGTCCTCCGCGACACAGGAATATATGCTAGAGCGAGAGATGTCTTTAAAAAAAGTAAGTGGTATTGAAAATTAAACTTCATCTGTACGTGTACCGCAAAACAGTACTTATGAACTACGGTACTTATAAAGCTATACCGAACCTATGTTTGTACATTAGAAGAAACTTATCGGGATCGACCATTACAACCTGCACTAGGAAGCGCGGGTTGACAAACTTCACATATCTTCGAGAACATTGTGGAGAATACAAAACAGATTTCCCTACGATGTTTTCCTTCACTGTTAAAGCGAGCGCTAATTATTTATAACCTATTTAATACGCAAATAACTTCGAAATGTCAGGGATGTGAGCCTTGGGATCGAACTCGAGACCTTTGTGGCATTCCAACGGTCTCCCACTAAGCTATTACTGCAGTCTGATTGCTAATTTATTAGATATCTATTTGATTTTTTTTATGCTGTTGTCTTATATGCATCTGAGCACCGATATTGATCGAATCGACCATTGCGTACGAATATATTTTATAATTCATTTAATTGATATTGGTAAATCAACAAATCGTAATACACGTGTATCTTATGGGTTACCAGGCTGCATAACATACTTATGTAATTAAGTGTTTATCTCTGATCATTTAACAGATTCAATACTTATTTAAACTAATTATACTAATAAACTAGAATATTCTAAATGATGTTCATTAATTCGTACACATTCACAAAAATATTTACTCAAGATAAGAAATTTAATTAGGTATATATCTAAGTTTACATAAGTTAACAATTTAGTTAAAATAAACAAAAATTTTAACGAAAAGCAAAAGCCGACTTCAAAATAGAATATTCGAAAGCAAAAAACGCACTAAAAAGATAAAATATAATTGCGTAGTCTTGTGAATAATTAAATTATTCAAAAGAATACGTACCTAATTCCCTTCTCCTTTTTTTGAAGTCGGTTAAAACAAACTTACAGTGTAGTTATTGTAATTAATTATAATGTAATTTATTTATTTATTTTATTTATTTATTTATTAAATCAAACTTATATCTTTACAGGGGAAAACCTAATGCGACAGTACAGCCAAAAAAAACAATATCACATAAACACTTGGTAATATCAAGTACACTAATTTAATTTAATTACAATAGCAAATAACCGCTAGTGCTACTCTGTTAAATTCACTCAAAGTACACATGTATAGGTCTGACTTGTTGTGTATGAGATTGAGAATGCGAAGTGCGCGTGTCAGAGGCGACTCCTTGAGCAGGTTTGTTCTCGCCCTCGGCACCGCCAGTAGTGGTGGCCGAAGTCGGCGCCAAACGTATCTGTTAGGAACACATAGCCACAACCACTCCAACAAAGCTGTATTATAAAGTTTTCCTCGTAGTACTTTAAAAATGTAAAGCACAAGAGCAAGTATATAGCATAAAGTTTCATATATAAATACCTAATATTTAAAGAGCAGGGTCTCCTTACTCAGGTAATATTTACTTAAAACGATAATAAACAATTTTGATTAAAAAACTATCAATATTTTTATTCTCATTTACGACACTGCAGTCTGTAAGGTGGTGGTAAAAGTGGATGACCTTTTTCATCTGAATATGTTCTTATCTATGGCACGCTTTCTGTTCTATTAGTCTTTAATATATGTATTTATGGTATAAGTACCATTAATAAATAAACGACTAGCTTAGGATCCAGATAAAGGTAGAAGTAATTGCGTTTCTGTCTGTTTTACAATATATTACCGTTTGACAATAACTAACATATGCTGCGAAAAAGAAATATTGTTTTTAATTGCTTTCTATATTTCCATACTGCCCACGATGAACTATGTAATTGTAAAAAAACTGTATATAATTGGCTCTAATTAACATACGTTACACAATTTGAATTTGTACAATACGTCATGTGAATTTGTCGCACCAAAATGTAGCGAAGGAGTAATTCGGCTGCCGTATTAGATATTCAGATTAGACGCCGCAGATATATTAGATTTAGACATGCCCAGACAGACGGACGACACATTTCTAGAAAACGTCCTATCACATATGGTATGCATCATGAAGTTTTAACATTCGGTGTCGCAAAAGGAAACATTAAATCCGAATCAAACTAAAAGAATTTTAATAGCCTTTTGATATGTTTATAAGTGACATATGTATGTTATAAGATACAAATAACATGATTATGAATTGCAACAAAAAAATTGAAAGTATTACCATTAACTGCAATATACAGCGTGTAACAGAAAGGTGTGGTCATATTTTAAGACCGTAATATATACCCGCAAAATAACCCATGTCTATCCTTGGATCAAAACAAACGCATTAAATCACTATCAAAATCGCGTCTGACTATTTACGGGTTCTAGATCACCGAGTAAGCTGTTAGGCTCTAGACAGACGGACTGCATTTCAACTGCACTCCGGACTGCAAAATTGCAGTTAGTACGACTGCAATAAAACTGCAAACCAACCGTGCAGCCCGATTGCAGTTCAAATGCAGTTGGACCAACTGCATTAAGATTAACTGCTTTTAAATTGCACGTTGACCCTGCAGTTAGCTCTCAGTCAGCGTGTAGGCGTTCGAACTGTACAACGACTGCATGGTTGGTTTGCAGTTTTATTGCAGTTATACTAACTGCATTCAAACTGGAAATTTGCATTCAGAGTGCAGTTGAAATGCAATCCGTTTGTCTAAAGACTTAGTGTTGTTCAAGTGTCGACTAGAGTTTGTTGATGTATGGATTTATATGTAGCAGTTTTTCATTGTACAGGGACTATATTATGTAACGCTTGAATATGAGTACACCTTACTGTTACGCTGTATAAAGCTGGCAATTAGAGACTTATGTATGTAAAATCTGTTTTTGTTAACTGTATCAATTGTATTGTTGTCTCTAATCAAATAATGTCCTGAGACAAAAACTAGGTACTGACTGTCAGAGAGATAGTGAGCCAATATTCTACTATGTTCTATCAATGTAATGCCTGGAGCACTGTGACTTGAAAGTCAGGAGAGGACCGGTTCAGTACAGAAGAAGCTTGACTACGCGGATTAGCGGGCAAGCCTTGTCGCCACCGTGTCGCGCTGAGAGTTGTGAGTTGGAAGAAAACACAGGGCAATCATTTGTGTAATCTATGAATATTTCATGTGAGGACCGTACTTTGTGTTTTTTAATGATATGTTTGTAAAGTTCCTCAGGAGTCGGGACACAAGGCGTGAACCCTAAAGCTAGAATTGAATTTGAAAAAGAAGGAATGTATCTACCAGCATTTAATACATAAAATCGCAGTGATATAAATTTGCATTGTATATAATTCTACTCACAGAAAATGCTATGAGTATGCCTAAGCAGTTAAGAAGAATTATTTTTCGGCAGATGAATACAACACATGAATGATAATATAAGAAATAAACAAACATTATTTCTCATAAATGTTTGATTAATTAATAATTGGTACATAACCGAACTTATAGTTGGGAACCAACCGTTTCTTGGTGATTTGTTTTCTTATTAATATTGATTAATCAAATTACGTGTTTTTGTGTCAAACGTTTGGCAATGGCATAGTTTAAATGTTTGAATGATGGTTGACACAGTTTTTGTTAACGCGCCAAATGAAGCATCGTTGGCGCCAAGCATGTTTAGCTAATAACGGATAGGTAGAAAGTTTTGATGCTATCATCACAAAAATGCGAATTAAATGTATATTCATTAATGCTGGCTAGCGAACACATACACATATAGAATCATGGTTGTTTCTCAGTAGGACATGTTGAGAATACGGATTTCCACATGCTCCGATTTTGGATGATGGTCTCTCTTGCTTTATTCAGCCCCAAACTCTTGTGAATAAACATCGTTAATATGCTGGAGTGGTATGACGTAAATTATAATTATATTTATACGAACATACTATACCTACATAGTCTCCACAGCCGTAAAGGCGTAAGCAAGAAGTGTTTAATTTATGTTGTTAACTCACACGTAACAGGAAGCGTCTATCGCCGTCTACCAGTCATGTTGCCTGACTATTTGCCATTAAGTAGCCAGCCAGCTTGGGAACTATCTTCCCAAGCTTATAGTTTCGTCTGAAGTTGCTTCGAGTAGCAACACAATTCACAAAACAAAAACAAAGAACAAGCGTACAGGATCAACGCGGGAAGCGGCAGAATAGAACTGCGTAGACTATACCAATTTCTGCAGGATTCGGTGGAAGCCAAAAGACTCACCCTTGGTATCGTGATATTTAACAACATTTATGGCAAAATGAGTTAAACACATCTACGCCTCCGGGGCATTTAGTAGCAATTTCAGCAGGTTTTTTTTAAATATTTTAATGTAGATCACTTCGCTTCCTCTGCACATTTTGTGGGCGCTGCATGTCCCTGAGGAAGTTGCTCTTAGGTGGCGTACGGATCCTTCTGTCCTTCTTTGATATGTTGCGCACTACTTTGCTGTGAATAGCGCAGGAGACGCAGTAGTGGAGCTTAGCGTACAGCTTCGGGAGCTGGAATGATGTATACACGGAGGCTTCATTGATATCCCTGACGGTGGCCGCTTCAACGATATTCCTAATCACAAACTTTTTGATAGCTTTGTCCTTAGGCACGCATCGCGCGCAGTTAGTGCAACTCACGGCCTTCACGTGGCCACGGCTGTGCTTGGCACGTCCTCCATTACGGCGTTTGCGAGTCATGTTTCTAACTTCCGAATCGATGAACGAAGATCGACGAAAAAGGAAAAAGGTTACACACATGTAAACATATCTTTTACAGGTTACCAATATCTGGTTGGACAGTACTTTGTCTGGTCATCTCACGATTAGCCAACATTTACGTCACTAAAACATCGGTCAGTCGTATATATCTCAAACAATTATTGTAAGCAGTAGGTAACCGTCACGTAATGTAGGTAATAGCGCAGTGTTCATCACGATATACGCTTCGGCGCGTTATCATTAATCATTGATTTGATTCACTCACAGATGCGCCAGAATTTCCGCGTAATTATTACATAAGTATATAACAACGTATGAAACTGAATACATAAACTTCTACATACAAAGATTTACTCTTGTAGACCTACAGTATTTTTATGAGACGACATCTTACTAGCGCCGAGGTCCTGAATCCGACTGCTGGGCTTAGGGTTCTTGCACAAAGCTTTATAGGGTTTTATAGTCAAGAAATTTTAAGTAGTAGCATTGCGTCTGGATCTGTCCCGCTAAGCTGCAATAGGCTCGCCCTCTATTCTTTTTCTTTTATTTTCTTTTCGTGTGGTTAGTGGCCAACCTGTTGTTAAGAGTTGTTCAAGCCGCCTGTAGGCCTCTGACATGGCTTAACGGCTGCTGCATATTATGCATACTGCTGTCAATTTGGCAACAACCGGGACCGACTTTTTACGTGCCCTCCGAAGCACGGAGATGTTCACATGAAATACCACTAAGCGGTCACCCATCTATAGACTGACCGCACCCAACGTTGCTTAACCTCGCTAATCGTTTACCGATCAGTGAGTGCAAGTGGCTATGCCCTCTTTTAGGTGTAACCTAATATCATAGCTGGCATGGATGTGCCTATTGTCTGTGTTGTGCACTTCTGCCTTTGGGTGATACAGGTGTAAGTGTGTGTATGTATAACATCATATAAATATCCACTCCTCGTGTTCATCTTGCAAAGCTAGTTAGTTATATAGGCACAGCAAAATTGTTACCCTGACAGCTTAACCATATCGTACCTATCGGTCGTAGGCTACGGTTACAAGTAACAAGTCTACAAGCGTAACGTACACGATTTTTGCTTATATCAATTATTTTTGTTAATAAATCAAATTATTTTTTACATAGTGTATGATACACTACAGTAACTGGTGTCCAATTCTATGAAGTCTGCAGTGAAAATGAGAGTATTGCCATAGGGTATTTAATATGTATATTATGTTCCTGAAGGGATATTTGGGATCGGAGATTAAAACTTTTACAGAATAGGTATTTATTTCAAGGCCTTATACTGGCGCAGCTTCCACATAATAATATAGAGTTGTAATAAAAATTATGTTTCCCGCAACAACACAACAAAACGTTATATAGCTGCAATGTATTGTACGATGTAGTTACTTGCCGAATTGCTCATAGTTTGTAACAATTTTCTCAATAAATGCAGTAAACAGTCATGTTAAATGAATATTCAACATAGCATTATGATACTTAATTCTTTTGTAAATAGTAATTAATACTAAGTATAAGTTATAATTACAAAAGAATTTATTGTTTTCGTTTCATAACTTAATCATGAACGCAATTACTTGCTTTTAAAAAGCAATTAAAATTTCTTGAAGCTGAATACTTGTTAGTTAAGATGCATAACGCAGATTGTAATTCGGTGTTAGGTCATCGAGATTTTCAGATACCTGGTTATTATTTATACTATCGAATGAAATAGACTAGACTTATAATATGCTAGATTTTGCCCGTAGCTTCGCTTGTGTTAATGTAGATTTATTTATTTTATTTTATTATACTTAATTGGAAAACAAACTGTAATTTGAAAACAACACCAGCGATAGCTCAGTGGGGAGACCAACAGACTGCAATGCAGAGGGTCTCGGGTTCGAACCCACGTCGCGCACCTCTGACTTCCGGAAGTTATATGACTTTTCGAAATTATGTGCGTATTGATTGACAATTATCGCCTGCTCCGTGCCTCGGAGAGCACGTTAAGCCGTTGGTCCCGGCTGCCATGAACATCTATGGCAGTCGTTATTGGGAAAGTCAGTACCCTCTAATATTCTGACACTGGTCTAGCCTTAGGGTATCGTTAGCCTTCGGGTTGCGGAGGTCGGGTGGCAGCCGCTCAGTGTAAAAACTGATATCTAGTCAAATCCGGTTAGACCAGAAAAGCCGACCCCAAGTGACTTGGGAATAATAAAGGCTAAGGGAGAAGAAGATCTAGATCATAGACGAGTAGTGTAAACTCATGTAATCCATGCTTGTATGTCGGGTAACTACTAGTGGGTAGCTGGAATCTCGCTTAACCTCAATAGGTTAGTTAAATAGTAGTCGCAGCTGCACATTAGTGTCAAGACACCATAGATTTTTAATTATGTCTGGTGCTCTAAGACTTGCCGATTAAAACTAAAGATCTCGCACATACTGGAGTAGAATAAGTTCATGTAAAAAAGTTCATGTACCTCATATTATGTACATATTATTAAACATTTACAAAAAATGATACATACAATTTATATATGTATTCTGCGTAAATAGAATCACCAATGATTAAATTATGTTCGGGTACTTTAAAATAACGACACTAGAATATTGAGACAGCTACCATTTTAGTCTCCCCGTAACCTTGGCTGCTGAAAAGCAACCGAAACGTCGGGAAAAGTGTAAACTTAAATATAAATAGTTTTAATAGTTTTAATAATTTAATTAGCTTAAAATTAGTAAACTTTAATAGTATCTAGTAGTAGTGTAACAGTTTCAAAATTTTGTAATAAAGTGTAAAATAAATAACGCGATAAAATCCGTATATAGTAGTTTAATTTCAATGAATAACATTCGCGTAAACAGAGGACAATATTATATATGTATGTTTATCCATTGTCTAGTACCCATAGTACAAGCTCTGCTTAGTTTGGGCTAGATGGTGTTGTGTGTATGTGATAGCATATTATTATTATTATTACCTACAAGCACTGCAAATATTTTTTTCTTTTCTATTCTATAATGGTCAAGTATTGCTATACTTCCAACCAAACGATCTTGTCTTGTGTTCCTAAGAAAGTAGAAGACAAAAGGAGAAACATAAAGTGTCCTGTATTGTGATATAATAAACCTTTCTAAATACTTCTTACTACAATTCTTTCCACTCTACAAAAACATTAAGTTATAATAATATTATGTATATTTTATAATAAAATGATTTCAATACGTGCATACCTACTAAACTTTTAAGTTTTTAATTATTACAACTTATTTCACAAATATGTCGAGGTGTACGTACCAAGATATTGTATAACTGTTATAGGCTGGTTACATAACCGAACATCGGATCTGATTGTTAATAACTTGCTGCCAATTTTATAACTAATTAATATTAATTATAATGGTGTTTGGATTGTAACACACCCTACAAGAACAACTAAATATGACTGGAATATCAAATTATATGACGCCCTACTTTCAGGCACCTTTTTGCACGTTGTTTCAAGGACAGTTATATTATTTTGTAGTAAGTATTACGTTTAGTTATGTAATCGTCGAGGAACGAAGAAAATGGATCTGTTATCTGACTTTGAAATATTTAAAACAATTTATCGTGTTTTATTTGTATATTTTCATAACATTACTTTCATATTTTACAAAGAAGGTCCATAAAATCACTGAGCATTACTTATTTTTCATTTACCTATTGGTAAGGATGCTTGGAGTTATTATTATTACCTAGTTTGACAAGTTTTGCTGTACCAAACTAGGCACCACATGCTCCTATATTTATTTCTGTTCAGAAAGTATTTTTATTTTACAATAATAATTTTACTAAGTTTCTAGTTTAATCTCTCAACCAATTCAGTTATCATTAATACGAAAATACAAAAAAGCTATTCAAACAAAAGAAGACTATCATAACAAAATTTACTTTTTAAATAATCTGGTTAAGCTCGGATGCTGGCATCCTAGCGTTAGTTGAGAGGTTAATAACGAGGCATAAGAAATAATTGGGTTACACCGCTATGTTCTTATAAAACATCAATCGATTTCGCCAACATACACACGTACATGTAGGTTCGTAGATACGTAATGTTTATTAGATACAAAAATCATAAAAATGTTGTGTATTCGTTACTTTATTGACGTGTTTACTTTACAGGCAAAGTTAAAAAAATTGTCACATAGTACAAACGTCAAAGCATAGAGGATGTTTATTAAAGTTACTGAAGCTAGATTTAGGTAAGTTGCTACGTTCAGGTCATGTTCAATTGTAAGCTAATGAGCTTTGTCTCATTACAAACGTAAACTAAATAATAAAAACGTAGTAATAAGTCAAAGTCATCGAGTTAATTTGAGTATATTAATTGGCAGATTAATGAAAGGTCATGTCAAAAAGTTCAACTTCTACCATAACCATCGGCAATTTATGGTGCTGTCATTTATCTGTTTAAATAAGGAACGCCATAAAAAATTCCTCACGATTATTCAACACATCACTTTAGGCAATCTCTTATGTTAATGATTACACTGTTTTATAAAATTGTGATGTGTAAATGTATATAATATTGATAATGTTGAATGACATTCTATATTATTATGTCACTTGAATAAATGTTTTATAATTAATTTGTATTCTGTACTACCGACCCGGTGGGTCGACACGTGGGTGCTATTTAGGCGTGTCCATTTTTGTACGTTTGTAAACACAAATTGTGTGCTCAGTGTGACTCAGAATGGATGGCAGGATAAATTGTATGTGCTAAGCAAATATATATCAATATAAGGTTATAAGGTGAGGTGATGGTTAGGTAAGGTTAAGTGAAGTTTTTTTTTACAATTTCAAAAGTGGAACTAATCGTGGATGCTTTTTCTAATTAGTTGTCCAAGCGGCCAGTAATAGAAATTCAACTATCATTCATATTTAAACTCTTTTAATAAATAAAGATAGAACAGATTTCTTTTATTTTATATTTTATGAGTTTTTTAACTCATTGGCTATATTCTGGCATTGTTAATAGTGATTTAATCTATATATTTTTTACTCATAACGATAGTTCTTTCTGTGTTTACCTAAGTTTTATGTACTGTTTCTAAATATGTCCACCACTGTATATGGTCACAAAGAGTAGTTTATAAAAATCCACCTCCACGTCGGGTAAATTTTAATTATGTTACTGTCATAACAAAGTTATCGGTAAAAGGTATAATCATCTCTTTTATTTTTATTAGCTCTCTATTTAGTGACTAGGCTTTAGCCGCAATCTCATTAGATTGAATCATGTTTTTAAACGACGAAAAAGAAGAAGTATGGCCAAGCATAACTTTGTCCAGAATAGTTTGATTCTAGAGATTCCTTTTTAAACCTTTAAGTAGGTGCCATATAATCGTTATACTATAAGTGAGAATAAATAGGAGCTGATTGATGACCTACTGAATTTTCACCTTTAAATCGATATTGTTAAATTACCAAGTGATTTGGCATGGATAAGATATTTTGAGCTAGCCGGGTTATTACTGTCATCCAAGGTCTTAAGATGAAGATGGATGGTCATTATTTGGATAAAGAACAAGAAAATGGAAATACAATAATTATAGTGATTATTGTCAGTTAATCGAATAAATATAATTATCTTAAAAATATCCTTATATATTTTAAAATAATTATTAATAGGTTCAATGCTTGGTTGTTAAAGTAATACAAAATTAAGAAGGTAGGTATGTAATATTAAATAGAAGAAAATAATCAGGAAATTTGAAAAATAACAATTATTTAAACTATCGAAAAACCACTTATTTTATCCTTTTAGTCTGTTTAATTAACCTATTGAGTCGCAGCGGCACACCGATGGCCAGACACAATTGATTTCTAATAGTGTTTGGTATTCTATAACTTGATAAAGTAGATAATATTCATAATTATATATACTTGATAATTTTAGTGAAAAATTAGTACCGAAGCACAATAATATACATAAACTAACCGACCCGTGCAACTTCGCGAACTGCTTCACATAAGAGAATATGCTCCGTTTTTGCAACATGTTTTATTGATGCTCCGCTCCTATTAGGCGTAGCGTGATGTTATATAGCCTTCCTCAATACATGGGTTATCCAACACCAAAAGAATTTTTGAATTCGAACTAATTGTTCCTGAGATTATCGCGTTCAACTAAACAAACAAACTCTTTAGCTTTATAATATTAATATGTATAATTTAAAAAATCTGGCTTTGTTGCTTGTATGTTAAAATCATATTGCGATTTAATTTTCAATGAGTCTTTAATGGAACGATAGTGAGATGTGTTTAAAAGTGATTACACAAAGTAGCAAGTTTACGAGTGGAATGAAAGGCTTGAACGGAACGGACCTTGTAAGTAATTGCACAAGATGGACTGGTCCGACTAGGTCTAGATAGATTATACCTCTTCGATAATATATTAAGAATACCTACAGGAAAGTTGTTGTAAACTGCTATAATGGTAACAAGGTTTTTTATTTTATATGGGTAGTATAAATCTGTATTAAGTAAATTTAGGTTAAGGTAATTTGTTGATGAATTGCAAGTAAAATTATTATGATGAAGTTATTTTTATCTTTAAATACGCGGCGGTTTAATTGGTCACGTCGCTATTGATATTGCTTCAAGTTTTGTGGGCTTATTACTCGTATGGGACAATTTAAACTTAAGTTCTATTATCTACAGATAATATCTAAGCAGCGATAGCTCAGTGGGGAGACCAACAGACTGCAATGCAGAGGGTCTCGGGTTCAAATCCATGTCGCGCACCTCTGACTTTCGTAAGTTATATGACTTCAAAATTATGTGCGTATTGATTGACAATTATCGCCTGCTCCGTGCTTCGGAGAGCACGTTAAGCCGTCGGTCCCGGCTGCCATGAACATCTATGGCAGTCGTTATTGGGAGAGTGTCGACACAAAAGATCCCACTGGGTCGAAGTGTCGCCGGTCTGCACTGACTGGCCCCCACATAAAATAAGATAAGATAAGATGGATGCTTGCTTATCATCTAGTGTTCCAGGTACCGACATTGTTAATATAAAACTCATGCATCCTATTGAATTGTCGTTGTCTTGTGTTTTTCCATCGCTTATATCGTAGAAGCGCTTATTTGACGAAGCGTTCTATCTAAACATTAGCTGATCCGCGCAACTACGTCTGCGTCACATAAGAGAATCTTTAAATACGCGGCGGTTTAATTGGTCTCGTCGCTATTGATATTGCTTCAAGTTTTGTGGGCTTAATACTCGTATGGGACAATTTAAACTTACTTATTTTCTCCACAGAATATGGTTGTTTCCGATGCATCGATAGACGTGCAGAACTCTAGCTAGAGTGATGAACTAATGTATAGGTACTGCTCACATCTATTTTTTTGTCAGATATTTCTAGATCGCCGTAATATGAGGTTAGATGTTACTGTCTTTATACGGTGCTGTAGCAACAATTTAATAATTAAAAATAACAACAATAGTTGAACCTCATAATTATGTACATTACGCACTGGACGGGCGAAGCAATCAAAACTTGAAGTTAAGACATAAAACAAAACATAATATTTAGTAGATTGATATCGAGTAATTACACCTTAGTGGGCACAACACAGACATTGCTATAACATGGTGTCGAAAAATGTTGAGTACAAACATATGTGTGGGTGTAATTTAAGTCTTTATGGGTCTGTGTCTTAAGTTTTGTGTGTGTGTGTGTGTGTGTGTGTGTGTGTGTGTGTGTAACTGCGTATACATTCTGGCAAAGCTTTGTGTTAACATTTTTGTATTCGAATAAAGATGCGCGACTCTAAACCTTTCTTTACTACTCAGCAGTAACATTTTTGTTATATTCTTGTTGCCTGTTAATATGATACTGCTCTCTGCCTCATCGTAAGCAGTCACGTAGTCCACGAACAGAGCCCTCCACACCACGTCCTCATGAGAAGCACCACGTGGCCTCTACTTTGGCGGCCTAGGTAGACTCTTTTTCATGCCCTGCTTGATGGACCCAGGATCCAAGGAAGTTGAAAACACATATTTTGTCAGAGAATTGCAAATTTTAATAGTTCCAAAGATATGAGGAACTCAACTTGTAAATAATCTCAAAATCTACTTTTTACATTCGGTGGTTCAATTAAAATTGTTTTTAATACAAATGTCATTGGATTCTCTTTGGCCAAATCAGAGGTGTTATCTCTGAGTTGCAAAGAGAAAACTAAAGAGTATGTCCTCTTAACCGATATACGTGCCTGTTCCAAATCTGGTTGCTCTTTGAGTCCGTTGCTTAGTGTTTATAAAGTTCCCCGTGTCATTAGGACTATGCCTAGCGCGGATATTGCTTGAAAAATAATTATAAATAAATACAGTAATTTGAGAGAAATTATAATGGCGTACAAAGATTACCTAATAGTTAGCGTAATATCCTCATTATCATTTCTGAAGTGCTTTCATATTACCTAATCAAGGTTACACACGAATGTTATTTAAATATGCCAATGGCTTCGCTTTTCACACCGTTTACTTCACATGTAATATGTAAATCTCCAACTAATCTTAGTTGTAAATTATTATTTATTCTTACTAATGTTATAAATGACAAAGTGCATTTTTTGGTTTGTCCGGCTGAAAGGTAGCAACCGATTTTAATTATTATATGCTTAGAAATAGGTAATAGAAAGTGAATGCGACTGCTGTGCAAAGGTCTCGGGTTGAAAGCCCAGGTCGGGCTAGTAAAAGTTATAATTTTTTTCTGACAAGATTCTCAATAGCAGTTTCAGGAGATGGGAAGTTGGCGGTGTAGCACATCGCCGTATCTCAGAGGGCGCGTAAGCTACTTGATACTGAGCCTGATCTCTCTCCTGTCGTATTGTATAGCAATCCCATCGGACTATGAGAGTGAGGGAATAGAGAGTGCACTAATGTTTGCGCACATATTTGTACACTATTATATTTCTTGCGCAGATGGTCAGTTCCCTTTAAGATACACCACCGTGACCAAAAATATTATCTGGAGAGACCTTACTTACCCCTAGAGAAGTGTACCCTTTCTGTGGAAAAGATATTTTGCTTTGATGCTGAGTCGTATTTACGGGTAAAAGCTAGTTTAGGTACAATATTTTTAATTCAAGTGCACGGATGGCGTAGTGGTTTAAATGGTAGCCTCATCGCTGCTACTGCGTCGAGTGTTGTGGGTTCGAATCTCATAAATGTTTGTTCCGAATGTCCGGTTTTTGAATAATAATATAATAATAATATTTATTTATTGGCAGAAAAATTAGATACATCCTTACACTACACCATACATATTACATCATACATACATACATACATAGATTCACGCCTGTTTCCCAGAGGGGTAGGCAGAGACTACGGATTTCCATTTGCTACGATCCTGACACACTTCTCTGGCTTCATTCACTTTCATCACATTCCTCATACACGCCCGTCGGTTCAAGGTGCTCTTAACCTGGCCTTTATCCAGAACGCCTCCGATCTGATCAAGAAACGTTCGCCTAGGTCTTCCTCTTGCGACTGTTCCATTCACACTAGCCCTATAAACTTTCTTAGTCAGTCTTTCCTCGTCCATTCTTTCTACATGCCCAAACCAGCTTAACATACCCTTTTCTATTCTTGTCACTATATCAACTTTCATGCCGCATCTCTCTCTAATCACACTATTTCTTATTCTATCTTTCAGAGTCATACCACATATATTTCTCAGCGCTCTCATTTCTACAGCATTTATTCTGCTCTCATGCTTCTTTTGCCATACCCAACTTTCACTTCCATACATAAGTGTGGGCACTAAAAGTCCTCTATGAACAGCCAAACGTGCCTTTTCGGAAACATTTCGGCTGTTCATAAAAGCGCGTAGAGCTCCATTCACTTTGTTTCCCGCAATCGTTCTCCTTTCAATATCTCCCTCATGTTTACCATCCCTTGTAAACAAAGTACCTAAATATACAAACTCTTTCACTTGCTCCACTTTTTCTCCATCAATCATAATATTACACATCGTCACGCATTCTTCCTTTTCAAATACCATTACTTTCGTCTTGCTTACATTTATTTTCATTCCTTTACTCTCAAAAGCACCATGCATAATAGTTACCATCGCCTGCAACTCTTCTGCTGATGACGCAAGTATTACTTGGTCATCGGCATAAAGAAGACATTTGACAAGTAACTCATTCATTCTTAATCCCCATTCACAATCTTTTAAATCTTTTAAACAATTGTCCATGCATAGGTTAAACAGCCAAGGTGACGCTACACATCCTTGTCTAACACCTTTTTCGATGCTAAACCATTCTGTGTAGGTCCCATTTATCCTAACACAAGCTCTGGAATCATCATAAAGAGATTTCAGAGCTCGCGTGAGGGTGCTATTCACTCCATACATGGACAATACCGACCAAAGTTCATTCCTCACCACTTTATCATAAGCCTTTTCCAGATCCACGAATGCGCAATAGACCTTTTGACCTTTGGCCAAAACTCTCTCGGCTATGCACCGTAAGGAAAAGACCTGATCCTTACATCCCATACCCTTTCGAAATCCCGTTTGTGCATCCCATATTTTCTCGTCGGTTACTTTCACAACCCTTTCAATTAACACTTTCGCATATAATTTACCGAACATATGTATGTATATATGTATGTATATGTATGCAAGTATGTTTTAACATCAACAGTGTTAAAACATACTTGCCTTAATTAATTTAAGCTTATATTAAAATTAATTCTGAAATCACGTTAATTATAATATTCTATCACATACACACAACACCATCTAGCCCAAACTAAGCAGAGCTTGTACTATGGGTACTAGACAATGGATAAACATACATATATACATTTTTTTTTGTAAATATATACATATTATACATAGAAATACCCAGACCAAGACAAACATTCATGTTCATGCACACAAATGTTTGACTTGTGCGGGAATCGAACCCGCGACCTCAGGCGTGGCAGTCGGTTACACTAACCACTACGCCATCGAGGTCGTCAAAGTAATTTATAGTGTATATGTTACGGCTAATACCCGAAGTACTCAAAAGTAACCTAACATAACCTTACCGAATGTGGCCGGCTGCACCTAGTTGTAGCCGGCTAAAACTAGGTGTAGCCGAACTTCGGCTATTAGCCGTAACATATACAATATAAACGATGTTCAAAAGGTTATGTTTAAGCCTGCCTGAACTAGGATAAACCTATATTTCAGGACGTCACTTGACAATTTTATTTTACACTAGCGCATTGTTAATATCAATATTTACAGTCCAAAGTATTTTTTTTTTCACATTGGGGTATGCATTACGCATACCCCTCCGCGGGGGCGGGCGGAGGGGTTATGTCGGACTCCGCGGTGTAAAAGAAAGATGGAATAAGAATAATGTACCTCCCGGAATACCGACTAAACCTACCACGGTGTTCCTCGACAAATCCACTATCGACGGGGCCGCGCGAATCACTTGCACATGCGGTCGCGACCCCGCCGAGGTTTCGGCCCGCCGTATGAAACGGCAGGCCACTACACGAACAGACCTACCCAATGGCACTGACTCACTTTAATCCCTACTGAGGGTTTTAGTGTTTAGGTTCAAAAGTGTTTGTAAAATCTTCCGCGACAGAAGTATTATTCTTAGTGCGGGCGATCTAAAAAAAGCAAATCAATGTAGCAACTGATAAGAGGTGTACTCAAATGTAAAATGAAATACTTAAAACTATGTATATATAAATACTTCCTTTAGTGTACTGTATACCCCGCTTACTCAGTAAACATACGTTCAAAATCATCAGCCATTATATACCACCTTACTTCTCAGCTAATGGCTAACCAGTACGACAAAAAACAACACAACTATCGCCCACATTATTAATTGCGCCTTTCGTAACGTATTACGTATGTACGTAACTCTATATTATAATTTTCTTATTATTTTATTTTATATTCTGTTTATAGTTTCTTGCTCACACTCGGTTACATGGGGCGTCTATTGTCTTACTACCTCATGTAACTATTTATGATATAACACAATACTCCAGTGTACGGCAAGGAATTGCTGCAATAAAAGTTTTTTTTTCTTATACACCTATATATAGGCTATGTTTTTGAAAGAAGGATGTATGTATACTTAAACTTAAGTTGACCGCAATACTATGAATTTAAAATGAATCTACTTTTTATGAAGGGCACGTAGATTACAAAATGAGTGTAGATGTAAGTTCGTAGAGGAGCCGAGAGTTTCCTCAGTTAATTTTTTTTAAAGGCATCCCTTGTACTTGTAAATATTCCTGCAACGCGGGGGACTTTACAAACATTCAAACAACGGACACAAAGAACACCCAGACTCGGAACAACTATTTGTCGATCATACAAATTTTTGTCCCGTGACCATTTAATCCACTACCCCATCTGCAATAATTTATAACCGTTTTGTTAAAGAGCAAGTCTTAGATTATTTCTGCCCTGACCTTTTATTAAATATATTTTAATGGAATATCCTTTGTACTAATCTATAAACATTATGTAGTTTATAATTATACATACATACATACATAGATTCACGCCTGTTTCCCAGAGGGGTAGGCAGAGACTACGGATTTCTATTTGCTACGATCCTGACACACTTCTCTGGCTTTATTCACTTTCATCACATTCCTCATACACGCCCGTCGGTTCAAGGTACTCATAAAATCTCTTTTTCTTAAGTTTATAATTATATAGCAATTTGTCTTTGGAACTACTTATCCAATTCGAAAAAATATTATCTTACTGGAAGCCCACTATCGCCATTTAACATAGTTTCTTATATCTAAGCCACCGGTGAAAGCTAGCTATTCTATATTATAATTGCCGGTATGCCCCGATTTAGGCGGCTAAGTTTTGGTCCCACGTAATAAGAGCAAGGCTGTTGCCACTCACCTACTTGTAGCAACATGGAATATCTAGACGGTGGTATCCGAAGCATTCAAAGGTATATCTAAACTGCAAGATAATATGCTGCGAGTGTCCTGATAGGAAAGAGCTTGATAAATTGTCCAATTAAATTTGCCCGCAGTTAATGTAGATTAGCATAATATTGTCTTCTGTTTACGCGAATATTATTAATTGAAATTAAACTACTATATACGGATTTTATCGCGTTGTTTATTTGACACTTTATTACATAATATTGAAAACTGTTACACTACTTTTACTTTTAAACTTTACTAATTTTTAAGCTAATTAAATTACTATTAAAACTATTAAAACTATTTAGATTTAATTTAATTTAACACTTTCCCCGACGTTTCGGTTGCTTTTCAGCAGCCATGGTCACGGGGAGACTAAGATGATAGTTGTCTCAATATTCCAGTGTAGTTATTTCAAAGTACCCGAACATAAATTAATAATTGGTGTTTCTATTTACGCAGAATGAGCTCAAAGTATCATGAACTCTAGCTGTAGTTTGCTTATTGTCAAACCCAAGAATATGCTGAATATGCTGCAATATGCTGAAAAGCAACCGAAACGTCGGGGAAAGTGTTAAATTAAATTAAATCTAAATAGTTTTAATAGTAATTTAATTAGCTTAAAAATTAGTAAAGTTTAAAAGTAAAAGTAGTGTAACAGTTTTCAATATTATGTAATAAAGTGTCAAATAAACAACGCGATAAAATCCGTATATAGCAGTTTAATTTTAATGAATAATATTCGCGTAAATAGAAGACAATATTCCGTATATAGCAGTTTAATTTCAATAATGTAGATTAGGTTTATTTTTCTTATTTTTTCTTTTTGTGAAACCTACTAGCCAAATTTTGACTTAGGTAATCTAGTTAGTCAAAAGTTTGACGTATCATTACACTCAACAAAAGGAATGCCAGACAAAACTTTTCTGAAAATGCTAACCTGCTAAGTAGTAAACTGTTTTAGGTTCGCAAATTATTTCTGGTCGTCTGCCTCATTGGTATGGGCAGGCGAAAGTCAGAGACATTGAATCTACTATTTACGTAATGTTATACCATGTTTTTACATCCTAACTTCCTAATCCCAACTAATATTTTAAATGCGAATGTTAGTTTATTTGTTGGTACGTTTTCACGCCTTAATTACTCGATCGTTCATCATGAAATTTCCCATGCACGTTGTCAGGGCTAAGGAAAAGGGCACGCTACTTTAAATCCAGAAAAAAGTAGGTACTGCTACTAACCTAACCTACATTTATGCAAGCGAAGCCACGCGCAAAGTCAAGTAACCAATATAATGTTTTTCAATCGGATAAAAACGTAATAAACTTGAATAAAAAAATGAGGTTAAGATCGCATCTTATCATTCGTTAATCTTTATTAACATCAAATTGTCGAACTTAATTTAATCATTAGAAAGGTCAAGTTTAAAGTCTAATTTAACAGTGACTTTGACTTTGTAGAAATAATCTTAAAGTTTGGATACCAAGTTGAACTTCTCTCTAGAGATTTTTTTGCAAATGCTTAGGTAATATGTAATTTGCAATTCCTATAGGATGCACAACACATGAGACCGACGATATTAGGAGGTTAATGAATTAAATATAAACTTTTAAACAAATTAAATATTGACTAATATTGACTGATTAATTGATAGTCTTTTTGTAATTAAATAAATATCTGTTACTAAAGTATGCGACGTTAAAAGAGGTCAAAATATACGAATTAAACTACTATAGATTCTTCATTGGCTTTGCGACATAAACGTTAAGGCTTGCTTACGGATAATATCGTTATACTCGATACTCGAGTTCAGTTTGCAGTTCGGGCAATGTTTTATTGGGTTTTCTGTTAGTAATTTTTTAATAACAGCACGATGTCTGGCAATCTCTTCAGTAAATCTACTGAAGAGATTGCCAGACACCATAAATTTAACTTATAGAGCACGAGCGTAGTGTAATCACATTTTGCTTGTGCTCAGTATGCGTGCTCTAGGTGTACCTTAGGATGCCCTAAGGTACACGTAGGCACAAATCTGTATATGTATACAGATTTATGACTTTGTAAGTAAGAATAAAGACACCGCATCAATATTATATTTCGCTTACTTAGCCTAGACCGCAAGCGAATAACTTTTACATCAAGATTGACTTAGACAGTTTAATAATAGTGAAGGTAGCAGCATCGTATCGTGTATATATACGAGTATTTGTACATAGATATCACCGATAGAGGGCGATAGCATCTATACGACTTCGATTGACCTGCATGTGTTGTAAGAGGATTGTGCATTGCATAACCCACAGTAGCGAGATCTAAATGTATTGGTTTAACTTACATGTACGAAATTAACCTTTAGTAAATTGCTTCTTATTACAACAAATTATGCATCGTCCTAATTGGCTCTCTCGCCCCCGAACTGGCCCGGCCACTTTTAAATACTTCCTTGTACAAAAACAACACAATAAAATTAATTAAAACTGGAACTTCAGATTATAATCAAAATTCTGTGGAATATTGTAAAAATTTCATTATGCACGAGTATGCCCACGGTTGACCACGTTTATATAGTGTTTCATCGAACTTGATCGCGCAGGCGTGAATACTTAAATAGTCCTGATAATATTCGAATTCGTAAAAACAGTATAACGAATCTTATATTTTATTATCTATTCAAGTTGCAAGAATGATTGAAGCAAAGTTTCTTGTTATCATGCTGCATTGTTTTGGCTAATGGCGATTTCATTCAATCTCGTTTTCTTCAAAGTTTCCTTATAGATTCTTGTGCTTGTAAAGTGCGTATATAGTGCAGGTACATGCGTGATGTATATAAACTTGGCATTACTCATGTTCACAAACATATGTTTGTTACTTTTTAGTAAGACTATTGTTCGCTTTCAAACGTTTAATTATAATCTTAGAAATGTTAGTTGATTGTATAAAATGATTGTTATATGTAGAAATGTGCAAATAATTATTTCGCTCACACTCTGATACAATGACGTGTGGGTACTAAAGAAGATGAATGGACTAATATAAAACGTAAATGTGTTTTTTAAAATGTCATGAAGTCTTTTGTAATTTTATGTCTTGAGACAATTTTGATGACTGTAAAAAATATATACTTTGGTTTATAGTATATACGCCAAATTATAGATTTGTATAAACAATTACTATTATACATTCACACATAAATTCTGACCCCTTTATCAGGAAAAGGTGTGTCCCATTCACATTTCATGTCATACTTATAGACTGCGTGCTTCTACTAGGACTTTTTAAGCAGCATAATCCAACAATAGTAGCTGACTGGGCATCAAACCCCAAACAAATGCCACAAATACAAGCACAAACTTCGCTCGCTTCGCTCCATAGCTTTTTAGCTGGTAAGTAGAGAGGCGATCAATCTTTAATGAAACGCCTATTAACGCTACCGCTGGAACATGCTTGTTTCGGATCCTTCTGGCTTAAGATAGACAGTGAGATGAGAGTAGATCAACCAAAAGTTAGCACATCTAAATAATCGTTTAGAATAAATAGCTAAAAGATGACGAAGGTGGATTGCTCGCATATTTCGCAAGCTTACGGAATTTGGCCGGTATGCAACAACAGCCTGTTCCCATATACATCGTTTATTGCTAGAATGGTCCTTTAGAGGTCCTCTCACATGTTGCAATCAATATAAATTCCTAATTTGCACAATTTTCGAAATGATAGCCTATGGTATCATTTTTGAAAGCCACTTGGCTCATCAATATCTGTCTAGGTAAACAAGCTCTACTTATTGAGGGAAACCTTATTTTTCACATTATGAAATTGACTGCGCGGATATATATACGACTCGATGGCGTAGTGGTTAGTGTAACCGACTGCCACGTCTAAGGTCGCGGGTTCGATTCCCGCACTAGTCAAACATTTGTGTGCGTGAACATGGATGTTTGTCTTGGTCTGGGTGTTTTATGTATAACATGTATGTATTTACAAAAAAAAAAGTATATATGTATGTTTATCCATTGTCTAGTACCCATAGTACAAGTTCTGCTTAGTTTGGGCTAGATGGTGTTGTGTGTATGTGTTAGAATATTATTATTATTATTATTATTATATAGCTATTTCTAGTGCGGGGAATATATAAAAAAATGCGTGTTATGCATAGTCCCTAGTTAAAAGGGGAGATGAGGAGGAGGTTATGGCGGACTCTCCCGAGGTAACTACTGACTAAAACCGCGAACTACCGCTAGCATGTTTGTAGGGAATGGTGAAGTTTGGCAGCGATTTATTCAGTATTATTTTGCTTTTTTATTTGGACTTTCATATTATTTTTTATTGCTAGCAAGCATTTTAACAAGTAACAATTGAGTTATATCCGATACTGTTAACGTTAAGTCTTTTAACCTAAGTGCCTGTATTTTTCTCATAACGAAACTGTAACACTTATACCGATCTTCTCGGTTTGGATAACAAGTTTACAGCGATACTACTTCACCGAAGGTCGAGAACTCAGACACTGAAGTATAGCGAGCAAAAGTAAAAAACAGAGAACATAGCATTTAAAAAAAATGTTGGTCTTATTTATATATTGCCGATGTTTTTTATTATGTCTGGGTTCGGACTTATTAATCACTTAATTTGTAAGATTATAAAGAAATGTGTTTGATAAAGAAAGAAAATACACTTCATTTGGTTACTAGCGTTACTCGTTAACTTGGCGCTAAAAATCTATATCTCAGGGATTGTGTATTTTGACATAAAATCCATACCACCTGCTAAACCATAGACTATCTCTATGCGTAAAAGCTCGTCTGTTCAAGTTTGAGTAAAGGATAAACCAACAAACGCAGTTTCGCATTTACAATATTAGTATCTAAGGATACTTGATGTGAAATTAAAGAGATTCTATAAAGATTGCGAAGTGACATGAATAGTAATATAAATAGTAGGTCAAATAATTTGAAGTTTGAAATGTTTATCGTTTTTACGATTACAACTATTTAAATTTCTAAAATGTAAATATTATAATTGTTAAGTCTTTGTGCATGCTAATCTCCATAATGACTAAACCAATTTGAATGTAGTTTTGAATGATGTATTAAGTTAAGCTTGGCTTAACATTTAGGGCTGAGTTTAATTGAAATCATCTGATTAAAGTTATCCGTCCAACGAAATTATAATCTGACTTACTATTACAGTATTTGGTGATTGGAAAAACGCACCAAGTTTTGTTTAATAAAATTTATTTATGTATTGTATGGATTGCTTACAGTAAAAACATTGATACATGTCGTATAACATACATAGAGGTCAGAAATAAATGTACAGCCAATAAATACCAACCAATGTTAAATTAGTTGGCAAATCAAAATATATGTTAATATTGAATTATGTTAGAAACATTACACTGCCTTGGTGCGGCAGAGCAGCGGTAGAATACATGACAGAATGTGAGTACTGTGGATGAGCAGGATTTTTTTTATTGTCATTGGTGGCAGACGAGCAATTGGCCCACGTGATGGAAAGTGGTAACCACTGCTCATGGACTTCAGCAATGTCAGGAAACATCAAAGCTCTTGCAAAGAACTCTCGTTAAGCCTCGTTTGAAGAAGAACATAATATCATAGAGCTCGGGAAACACCGAAGCCAGCAGTTCATTCCAGAGCTTGCTCGTACGTGGGAGAAATGATCGCTGAAAGCATACCGTTTTATGATTTATTTGATGCCAGGAACAAGCAATACTATCGCCTTTTCTATTAAGAAGTTCTTAAATGCGCGGAGTTTAGAATAATGTTCGATAATCGGCAATAGGCTCTCCCACTAGTTAAAACTATAGGTTATACACCCCAAGGGCTAGGCAGAGGTATATAATTCCCACATTTTGCCAGCCATATATAGGCATATACATAGGCGTAACTGTATGTACGTAGATGATTCATGATGAGGCGTATAAAATTTCGAGCATATTATGTAGTCTAAAATAACATTAGCATTTTACGTAGTATCGCTCCAACAATATTGTAATTAGATTAAGCTCAGTTAATGAAAATAATTTATTTTTATGTTACTAACCTAACCTACATTTATGCGAGCAAAGACACGGAAAAAATCTAGTAAAATATATTGCAGCATAAAAAGGTGGCGGTGATGATAATGGGCGCTGATCCCTTTCCGGTCGTGTCCGACTGCCATCCAATCGGACTATGGGTTAGGGCACAGTCTTGTGTTTGCGCACGCACTTATTCACTATAATATCGCCTGCGTAGATGCCCAGTTACTGTTAAGACAGTCTACCGTGACGGCAATTCGATCTTGGGGAAATGTGAACACAATGGTATTGCACCACCGAGGTACCCCAGCCCAGAATCCCAGATCCCAGAATCCCAGTATTACCGTGGGAGAGCCACGCTTCGGCACGAATGGGCCGGCTCGACCGGAGTAATACCATGGCCTCACAGAAAACCTGCGTGAAATAGCGCTTGCGTTGTGTTTCGTCGAATGAGTGAGGATACCGGAGGCCCAACCTCCCCTCCCCCTCCTGGGAGGGAAGGCAATTTTAAAAGGCTGGCAACGCACTTGTGACTCGTCTAGTGTTGCGGGTGTCCATAGGCGGCGGTAATCACTTACCATCAGGCGATCCGTCTGCTCGTTTGCCAACTATACAATAAAATAAAAAAAGATATAAAACACCAGATTGTACCCGGGGCTGCGCTCACGTAAATGTAGGCTGGGTTAGGTTAGTAGTTAGGGATTAGATTAGTAACAATACTTTCTTCTGGATGAAAGGTACCCTATGTCCTTTTCTGTACCCCTGACAAGTGTACCTATGCAAAATGCATGCCTGAACTACTCTACTGATCATCAGATTGGTAGAATAGTTCAGGCGTGCATTTTAGAAAGGTGCAAATAAAAAGTTATAGTAATATTCTCCTCATTCCACGAACTGCATTTAGATAACAAGTTCATATTTCACATCCATATTGCTACAAAACAGTCCCAATTAACCACCGCATTAGGTTAAAATATCATGTTTCTTATGATCTAATTAATCAGTCCGCCCCGCTCACCGTTCCGCGTTCCACTGCGTCATAACCGCGACGATTACATAAGTGCGGTACTACGTGAAACTGCAATGTATCAATACGTGTAGAATGTAGAACGAAGCCATGACATCGTCATTACTTAGGCGCTGAGCACACAGGGATTGGTCCAGGCGGCAGAGTTCCAAGTTCTGCGTTTCGCGTATTAAAATCTTTATTGTTTAGGCGCCGACTATACAGGGAGTGGCCTAGCGGTATAAGTGCCGAGTATTCGTAACTCCGGAATGATCACATGTTCTGTCACAGATTCTTTTTTTGTTAGACTGCGTAGTGGTTTAAGTGGTCGCCTCGCCACTGCCACCGCGCCGAGTTTTGTGGATTCGAATCCGGGACGGGACAAAACTTTGTGTGATCAACATATAGTTGTTCGGTGTCTGGATATTCTTTATGTCCGTTGTTTAAATGTTTGTAACGTCCCTCGCGACACAGGATATATTTCAAGGGACAGTCATATTACAAAAAAAAACTAATTCATAATTTCAATAAAGTACTCGATTGATATACTAAATTCAATGTTAAATCCATTCTCACCTCTAAGCTGCTTAGGAAACAAAGTGAATCTCCATCATATAATATTAGCCATTTGTATAAAAAGTCCCACTGCTGCACACGGCCTCTTTTCAATGTCTCTAAATTCATGAATAAGAGGCAGCTACTGCTTCTTCCTTTATCCACTACTACACTACATATCCACAGTAATTAGAATTAAATCATGTGTTGAAGTGACGTAAACAACATGTTAGTTTGAGTAATAAGAGCGTAGGACGTATTATCAGTAACAAATATTGCAGCTCTAGCGCTCTAGACCACTCGATATATGCGCATGTAAGAACACGAAACGCAGTACTCTACACCGCTTACTGTGTGTTCGACCTTACACTCATATTCATTGGTCGTTTTGAAAGTGCTAATTTTATTATATGAAGAACTTGATCACTTAAGCTCGCGGTTTCGTTTAAGTGGAGCCGTTGCTGTCCAAGTAACTATGATTGAAAGACGTAGTACAACACACATCAGCTGTGTAATTATCTGTGGCCAATTTGTTTTTATTTTACACTAGCTGTCCACAGCAGTTTCAATCACGTTTATGAATATTGCTGCGCTCCCGTGGCTCAAAGTGGGATGTTATATAGCTCTATATAGAAATAACTTCTTCAAGAATAAGGCTATCAAGCAAGATTATTTTTAAATTTGTGTGGTAGGTCTAGAGATTCGTTCGTTTGAACAAATACATAGATTTAATTTTATTCATGTAGGTTTATAGGAAGTAAGCTGGCGCAATGGTAAGCGGCTACTGCAGCTCAGTATTACCTACATCGCCAGGGTATCTCGTACCTGTACCGTGTACCCCACACGCATGTTGCCGACCCTAGGCCAAGGGAAAAAAAGGAAGTGAAAGGAAAGCGATCAGTAAGGCAGATACAGCCTTGGCCAAAAGTATTAGGCACCCCCAATATAGTTATCACACACCTGTGCTATTTGAACAATTAAACAATATTCTATAGAACTGCGATACCGGTGTCATAAAACACTATTTAAGACAATAGGCGGCATTTTTTAAGCAGTCGTAAAACATCTGGTGCGTCAATAATAAAATTTTATTTTTTCCAAAATTTATTTTTAATGTTTTTTCAGTTACCATTTGGAAGTCTTAGTGTAAAGACAGTGCATTTGTGGTTTTGTGAATTAATTGAGAAGAAATTCATTTGAAAATGCCAAAACGAAACGAAATTAGTATTAAAAATCGTGTAAAAATTCAACTTTTACATGAGCAAGGCAAGACTCAAAAAGAAATCGCGAAGTTGGTGAAATGTTCGCGATGCGCCGTTCAATCTGCTATCAAACGTTTTGTTGAGACTGGCTCTCATGCAAATAAACCAAGAACAGGCAGAAAACGCGTGACTACTAGCCGTCAGGACAGAAAACTTATCCGAGAGTCTGTGAAAGATAGAAAAAAAACTTCTTCGGAGCTTGCTGTGGCTTTAACTGAAGAGACTGGACATCCCATAAGCGCACGAACTGCAAGACTAAGGCTAGTAGAAGCCGGCTTAAAAGGTTGCAAAGCTAGGAAGAAGCCGTGGCTATCCGCAGACAATAAAAGAAAACGACTTGATTGGGCTCTGAGACAGCAACATTTCACAGAAGAGGATTGGTCTAATGTGCTGTGGTCTGACGAATCAAACTTTGAGGTAAGTTTTTTTAGTGAAGTCTATACCACAATTACAACGATCATTGTTGTGTTTGTCTTCAAACTCAAATGTTATAAAAGTTTGTAATGTGTGCTTTTTTTTGGAATCTACAGGTATTTGGAACTCCAGGTGTGACGTTTGTTAGGCGACGCAAAGGCGAAGAATATCACCCAGATTGCGTAGTACCAACCATAAAACACGGTGGAGGCAGTGTAATGATTTGGGGTTGCATGGCTGCGGATGGAGTCGGCAAAATGTTTGTTTGCGAAGGTCGCATGAACAGTGAAAAATACATTAATGTACTGGAAACTGCTCTCGTACCTTCGCTTTCGTGTATTTTTGGTGACACTAACTTAAATGGTGTGAAATTCCAACAAGACAATGCTCCGTGTCACAAGTCAGCTACTACGATGCGCTGGTTTACTGAAAATTGTATTGATCTGTTAGATTGGCCTGCCCAGTCCCCGGATCTAAATCCTATTGAACATTTGTGGAGTATTTTGAAGAGAAAAATAAAAGAGCACTCGATAACATCAAAAACTGCTTTAAAAAACGCGTTAGTGCAAGAATGGGATGCAATTTCTCCAGAGGAATGTGCGAAACTTGTACGTAGTATGCCCCACAGAGTTGCTGCTGTCATAAAATCAAAAGGTGGCCCAACAAAATATTGATGTTTTTACAATATTCTAATGGAAATAAAGTACTTTAATCATTATAATTAGTTTTATTTCTCTCTAAGCCTGAAATATGCAGTAATTTATAGGGTGCCTAATACTTTTGGCCAAGGCTGTATGTATGTGAGCCTCGGAATAACAGACTCTTTAGACGAAGCGCAGTTATTGTTACTACTCTATAATCGGTTTCGTTTAAGAACCGACTCGCCTAGGGCTGCTGGCGAACCGGCTCGTTCGTACTGTCACTAGAAAATGAACAACGGTGTGCACTTGCACTAAAGTCGATCATAAGATTCCGCGTCCGCGGCAGTCTCGAAATATGTTTCCAGGCGGCATATGAGTGGCAATATACCCCGTATAGCTTTAAAAATGAGATTCTCTGACTACCCCATCGGGGACATATTATCATAATGTATATATACATACGTATATAAATATATATGCACATATGTTAATGTGTATTATGAGGAGGTTTGGCAGTATTATACATACATATGTACCTATGTATAATACTACTAAACCTTCTCAGTTGGTAAAAAGAAGGTAGTAAGATATCAATTACAGTTAATACTTACTAATAATAAATACTACTCAATTACAGAAAATGTCAGTCAAAGCACACCTGTTATTTCTACAAACAACAGCATATTAAGTACTTGTCTGTGTACACGGTCAATGCACAACAACCTCATAAAGTCATAAGTGATATATTAACAAAATTGCAATTTTTTGTTATAACTGTTGTCATAAGCCCCGCACCATATTAGCGCTGCGAGTTTCTCCTATATGGGAAGTTCTATAGCTGACATTTTTCCACTATCCAATTAGGATTTCCCGTTGTGTGCGGAAGTATTTACGGTCAATGCCATAAGTAGCTGAACATTCAGCTAAGACTTGCTTTTTTAAAAAGCACTTCTCACATTAGGGATAAAGTCCTTGGTCGCGGGAGCTGTTTACAAACATGCACACACAGGTACACAAAGTATACCCAGACTCAGAACTGTCGGTGATCGAGAAATGATTTTCTGGGTCTAGGTGTGTTTTGTGTACATCCAGGAATTAGAACAAACATTTGTAGATCACACAAATACTTGCCTTATGTGGGAATCAAACCCAGCGTGACGACAGACCGGCGGCCTTTTACACAGCGGCCGTTTAAACAAAAACTACTTTATGGATTTAAATTTACTACGTTAGTATTTATAATTAAATGTACTATATAGTAATTATTTATTATTTATTTAGTATGATTAAACAAAAACAATTCGGTATTAGGCAAATCGTAATTGACTTGTCACTGAATGTTAACACATAATTGTATTTACCTACATAACGTAAGCAGAGATCTATTATAACACCCACATTTCACTGTTTCACATCCCACGTCTTTAAGAAGTCGGACATAGAAAATCTGCAATAAAACCAAAGATTACGCCCAAATTTAATAAAAGCAGATTTTTTTGCATTGGATATTGCTGTGATTCTTACCCCTCCGCGAGGGCGGGCGGAGGGGTTATGTCGGGCTCACGGAAAGATAGAAAGTCCCGGGTTCTACCGTCTAAACCTACCACGGTGTTCCGTCACACGGTCTATGGGCGCAGGGATCGCTCGCGTATTCATCTTGCAGACAAGCAGACTGACTACAGTTATTCAAATAATTTGGAGTTGAGCTACTATTGAGTAGGGTTTCGATGCTAAGCAAGATACGTTATGGTGTCCCCAGAGGAGTGAGGAGGAATTGAACAGCACATTGACACCAAAATAGAAATACTTTATTGCAATCATGTTGTCCTTTTAACACCTGAACTCGAATGAAAATGAAACTAGGCTTGTAACAAGTAGCTGTGAATTTTGATTGCTTGAGATAATATTTTCATCGAAGAGGTATTTCGATTAGAGGTGTCAGGTTCAGTGCCATAAGTAAGAGCGGCTGTACAGCTATCTACTGCGACAAAGGTTCGATTTGTAAGATGGTTCTTCGTCGGACTTGTTAGGATCTTGTCGCTTTGCAGCAAAAAAAAACATAGACAGCATAACATTGTGTCAAAAATATGTAATGAGTGGATATCAACACGTTTGAGTGCACAATTCATTAACATGAAGGCAGATACTTATAATTAAAATTTTGCACCTAAACATGTTTATAACCAACAACCGCGTCGCACAGGCTAAATGATTTACAAGCACACACTCACAAGCACTCTAACACATATTACGAAAAATCTAATTATGTTATTTCCTCTAGAACTTGGTACATGTTAATTTCAATGTATGTACGCAAAGTATGTATAAATTATATGTCATAATTCTAAATTTTATTTCATTAATTCTCCCCACTGAGCAGCGATAGCTCAGTGGGGAGACCAACAGACTGCAATGCAGAGGTTCTCGGGTTCGAACCCACGTCGCGCACCTCTGACTTTCGGAAGTCATATGACTTATCGAAATTATGTGCGTATTGATTGACAATTATCGCTTGCTCCGTGCCTCGGAGAGCACGTTAAGCCGTCGGTCCCGGCTGCTATGAACATCTATGGCAGTCGTTATTGGGAGAGTGTCGACACAAAAGATCCCACTGGGTCGAAGTGTCACCGGTCTGCACTGACTGGCCCCCACATAAGATACATACATACATATGTCATAAATATTAAATTCAAAAGAACGTGATCTCCTTTAGAGTGCAAATATGTGTGCCATTTATTTATTATGTACATACATATACATATCAGGCAATTATTGAATCGGTTTCTCAATAATGCGCATAAATAAAAAGAAAAAGAGAAGCTATTGACTAAAATTATAACGCAGCAAATAAATGGCGAAACAAATTGTTCTGTTCATTACAGCGAGAGTCTCACGGATCTGAACAGCATCATAATTGGTTCAGTAATTGGTATTCTGCTCAATCTATGTTAATAAAGCTGAAGATTTTGGTTTGTTTTTGTTAAGTTATTCTAATTTAGAACTATTATTTAAAACTGTAGTTTTATTTTTACATTTGAGAGCCCAATTATTTAGAAAGGTTATAGAATAAATAACATCATGCTAGAAGCCGCGGGAGCGAAGCTGTAATACAGTTGAGTTACATTTATATACAATTTTATTATTTATGTCATATTGTTTCATAACCTAAACTCTAAAAGCCATAAATCTACTTAAAAATAAAAAAGATTTAAGCGTTTCAAATCTGGCAGTAGGGAAAATTCTCAAATGATTGAAAAGGATAGACGATACGAACTGTGTCGTTACCGCTATTTAAATGCAGCTGCCCGAAAGAGATAACTATAATATGCCCACAACATGCCCACTTTTTTATATCCAAATTTTAAAATATATGTTACGACTTAATTTAGCAACCAATACCGAAAATTTTAAAATACCTTTTTTTTCTATTTACTCGTGGGTTGATAATAAAGTGAAAAATCAAACGAAACAACAACCTTATTATAAGCGTGGGTAAAATCGCGATGGAAAGCAGTACTAGGTATACATACGTATATACACACAGAGTAATATCTATAGCATTCGCAATATTTTAAATTTACAGTTTAGGTACGAACAACTTTTACTATAAGATCACTTTTGAAATTGCAACATAAAGGCAACATTTCCACTCAAACTGCAATGCCAATAAAACAACAGACGTTTTTACGTATGCAGGTTTGGTTCTATAGTAAAAGTTGTTTTATAGGTTGATTGTTAGATTAAGATTATCAGTGAGTAAAATCGACTACTATTGTACGTCTAGTTTCTATTATTTATGTATAGAACATCGGTATTATGCGCCAGTGTACAGAAATACAACAATATGATATTTCTTAACAGTAAACATTATAACATCGACCTTGTTTTATCAGGAATGATCCGCTCTCAGTATGTGAAGGACCCTCGTCCGTCACACTGGTTCGAAACAGTTGGCAGACTTGAGACTTCCATAATACTCTTGAACTTCAAGAGTATTATGGAAATCTCTACCATATAAAGGTCTACTCACGAGATTGTTTCTGTCACTGTTTAAATGAGCGATAATAATAAGCATAATATATTGACCGGTCCATCAAACACCCATCCCCAAAGCCCAGACGTATTAGAGTACATAATATATTATGTAGCAATAGTCCTACGCCTGCTGCGGCTAATGCCACCGCAGGAGTTCCATCCCACTTTAGATCAAAACTTCCGAAAGGCCTCTTTATGTTGGACCCACGTCTCCGTGTAAGCCTCCCAAAGGGCCAGATATATTTCTAATATGTTGGAAAAATATCTGTGATAAGAGAACCATCTAATGAAAAACCTGATGGAATAAAACTTGAGACCTTTGTCTTCAGCCCCACTAGGCTTACGCTGCTCATTAACTGTACATTTATGTTAAATATATTATTGCGTAGATAGATCAGTCATTGCTTATGCGTCAAGTGTTGTTCAAAAATATATGCCATCCTAACTTTAATACTATAAATTCGAATGTGACTGACTGATCATCATGATTTTTTTACAGTTTGAAGAAACTCTTATACAACTGCTTTGTCCGTCCGTCTGTTAGACAACTTTCGACTCAAGAACCGTAAGAGATAGAGACTCGCGGTCAACGCCATTCGACTCAGCATAGTCAATATACCCCCGAAATGACTATGATCTTCGACCTCTGACCTCAAGGTCACGTGGTATCACGTGACCTTTGCATATATTGTTTTTCGAACTCTAAGATTTACGGCAATTCATTGCCGGTTCTCACTTGTTATTGCATACATCTTGTCATGGAAAAACATGGGGTAGGTATATACAATCCAGAAAAATAGTACAGCTCCCGAGGGATAGACATTTATTGACAAAATCTACATTAACTCGAATGAAGCCGCGGGCAAAGTCAGGTCCATTAATACTTGTATAAAATGACAATTCATCATGTCTGTTATTTCAATATTTACAACATTTCGGATATACAAAATCACAGCATTTGACACGATTGCTTTACCTTCGATTGATCTGCGTTGTCACTTCGTCACAGGACTGTCTATTAAATCAACAGTCTTTCCATGAAAGTGGTAGTGTTACTCCACGCCATCAATTATGTGTTTGCATCATTAACATTAAAGCTCACATAAACCAGTACCACAGGATTGGATATTAATATTAGCATTAATAGGGACAGTTAGCTAATCGTGTATCGGCGCGTGGAGTAATAACTCTCTTCCTCTATACTTCCGTAGTTAGATATGTTATGCATCCGCTTACAGCAGCTTTTTTATTGGTGCGTTACGCCGCCGCCAGCGTATTTTTAATCTTACATCTTGTAATCGCTTCTGGCGAAAGACCAATGGCCGGTGGAACAGACTAGAGAAAGACTGCAAAACGCTAAAGTAGCATTTCAATTTATCATCTTTGTCTTATTATTCGAAGCGTCGGTGGTTTTCCACAGATTTGACTAGTTTATACACAGGAAAGCTGTCATCTAATTTTCGTAAACTAAGTAATACCAGCGAATAGCAGCGATAGCCTAGTGGGAGACCGTTGGATTGCCACGCAGAGGTTTCGAGTTCGATCCCAAGGCGCGCATCTCTGCCTTTTCGAAGTTATGTGTGTATTAAATAATTAATTATCGCCCGCTTTAACGGTGAAGGAAAACATCGTGAGGAAACCTGCATGTCTGAAAGTTCTCCATAATGTTCTCAAAGATATGTGAAGTCTGGCAATCCGCACTGGGCCAGCGTGGTGGACTATGGCCTAACCCTTCTCACACTAAGAAGAGACCCGTGCCCAGCAGTGGGACAGTTTAATACAGGGTTTAATTCTAAAGTTAAAAGGCATGAGCGTAAATTACTTTAAAACCGTTTAGTACGCGACTATTACGGCATAATTATGTATTTAATATTAAGGTGTGCAAGTAAATCGCTCTCGTGCTAATGGCGTGATATTTGGTAACAATAAAGAAGACTACCTAAGATGCCCATAATCATCTAAAAAGAATGCTTAGGACGTAGTCTACTGAACAAGCTGTCTACATACACTGTTCGTAAGTGCAATATGTAGTAAGTGTTAAGTAATTGTTTTCACAGTCCTCTTTTCATAACAAGCTACAAGAAATAAATTATACGTTAACTTAAAACTTTCATAGATTGCTCTCTTAGCAAGTAAAACATAGTTTAGATAGTAAATACTTCGTAAAACTGCATTAATAGTAGTGTAACGCAACTTTAAAATGAGCTGAACACATCGATCACCTAGTTAAATATTGCTTACTATCATAGTAAACATTAAATATTGCTTTTACCAGCGTGTTTCGTCAAACTACCGGGTAGTGACGGTACAAAAACTACCTCTTAAGACACTGGGTTCTAGCTTAGGTAGCAATAGTTCAATTCTGTAGAAATGTTTCATTAATCTCTGCATAGGTAATTTAATGGCAGGTTGATTAACTGAAGTAACCTATGCTTTGGTTATTAAGAAAGAAAGGCTGAAGGGAGATTCGTTTTTGTCTTAGTTAGTTATAATTTGCTCTTGTATCCCTTCTGTAGAAATGTTTCATTAATCACTGTATACGTAATTTGAAGGCAGGTTAACAAAAACCTATCACTTTAGTTATAAGTAAGGTAGGTTGAAGTGAGATTGGTTCTTGTCTTAGTTAATAGATTACTCTTGGATCACTTCTGTAGAAATATTTCCTAATTTTAATGGCAGTTTGATAAACAAAAAGCAATCACTTTGGTTAACAAAGAAAGGCTGAAGCAATAAATATAAAGCGATTACTAGTTCAGCATATGTATGTCTTACTTACGTAATACAGAAATATGCTCTTTTTATATGCCATGAGATTTAAAGATCTTCTTCTCTCTTAGCCTTTATTATTCCCAAGTCACTTGGGGTCGGCTTTTCTGGTCTAACCGGATTTGACTGGATATCAGTTTTTACACGGAGCGGCTGCCACCTGACCTCCGCAACCCGAAGGCTAACGATACCCTAAGGCTAGACCAGTGTCAGGATATTAGAGGGTACTGACTTTCCCAATAACGACTGCCATAGATGTTCATGGCAGCCGGGACCAACGGCTTAACGTGCTCTCCGAGGCACGGAGCAGGCGATAATTGTCAATCAATACGCACATAATTTCGAAAAGTCATATAACTTCCGAAAGTCAGAGGTGCGCGACGTGGGTTCGAACCCGAGACCCTCTGCATTGCAGTCCGTTGGTCTCCCCACTGAGCTATCGCTGCTACTGCCATGAGATTTAAAGATGTTGTGGGATAAATATAAATGTTATATACTTCTGCTTTCGGATCATTTATGAATTGCATATGGATTGGGGTGCTGTGTGTGGTACGTTATTAATAACTGCATTTGTGTTGGTAATTTAAACTAATAGGAAGCTCAACAATTATGGAAAGGCGTTACGTGAAAGAGATTGCTTTTATTTGAATAATTGTTTTCTAAATATTTTGCAAGGGATATTGTTGAGTTTATTGTGTTTTGAGACCATTTGAGTGCGCTTGTCATATCTTCTTATTATTGTAATAATATTTTTTTTGTCAGTATAAAGTATTAGTCGCCGGTGACGCTATCGTAAACTATGCACAGCGAACTAGCTAAAGTGAAATTCATGGCAACCCATACCGAGATAAGAAGTGTATTCTATGTGTTAATCCTCGACATGGCCTATCCGTGAGCCAAATTTCATTCAATTCCGTTTTATTATTTACACATGATTGAGTAACAAACATCTAAACATCATCACAAACTTTCACATTTGTTATATTAGTGACAAAAATCAATTACGAATAATATATAATGTTATAATACAATTATACATCCTAAATGAACTATGTTGAATAATATAAATATAGAATAACCAAAAAATTTTAATAAGCCAGCATAGTGTAGGACGTAAGTTTTGACCGTATATGGATAATCGGCAACAAATATACATATATTTTAGTAATTCATTATGTTCTCATTTAATATTATATTTGATTTGTAAATTGTAAGCGCTCAAAAAATATCCAGAATCATCTAATTGTTATTTTTAGCAAATTGTGACCTTATCTGATGATCTATTTCATTGTTTATTTATAAACTTATCTAATGATCGCGTATATGTATATTCTATATGTGAGTTATCATTCATATGACATTGTTTTACAAATCATTTCATATAGAAGCCGTTGCACAACTCGGTCTGTTATAAAATATATTCAAGAGTATTGGTGGGCCGCCTCGGTAGTGTAGCGATAGAGTATTCGACTATTGTACTTAAGTTCTCGGATTTTATTCCTACAGTGAGCAAAATTGTTTTTGAAATTCTTGACATCACGGAGGGTGTGACTGTTTTGTTTTTGTTTTAAACGTCATCTCCCGCACTAAGAATAATTCCTGCGTCGCTTTACAAACATTCAAACAACGGACACAAAGATCATCCAAACTCGGAACAACCATCTGCGGATCATGTAAAGTTTTGTCCCGTGTGGGATTCGAACCCACAACACTTGGCACAATGACAGTGGCGAGGCGACCACTTAAACCACTACGCCATCCGTGCAGTCTGATAGATGACAATAGATCTTAATCGCTACCTATTATGTGGGACCTTGCTGGCGAGACGTGGGTATTAGTAAACCTCTACCTATTCCCCTTCGGGATTGTTTATATGGGAGTGAGACTATGTATGTATAGTATATGAAAAGTTTGAATTTATGTTTAGGGCCAATAGTCAGATCCTGTGTCGATTACCTGGTCATGTTTATGTACATCTGAGTAGCTGAACCGGGTAGATATGTGGGACCTAAACGCAGCTGATGAAGTGTAGGTTTACTTCACGCAATAATTACACTTTAAAAGGAAATGATGACTTGTATGTTGTGTGTGTTTATACGATAGAGCAAATATTCTCCGACTATACAGTAGGCGATATACGTATACGAGATAAAATAGTAATTATGTAATAGATCACATTCGAACTTGTATCTTTTCGTTTTTATACCCACGGAATACGTAACCGTGTTAAAGCTGGTGCTATGTAGGTGGGTCACATTTATTGTGAACTTTTGTTTATAAATAAAGATTTATGTAGTAACGAAACATCTGTCGGATCTACTTGTAGTCCTCAAAAGCTGAAAATTGTTTGCTGACGTTTAGTTAACTTTTGAGTTTAAAGATAACGTTTTAACTAAGACGGTAAGTTAGCAGGTAAAGGTATTAAGAAGAATAGAGCAGCTAGCTTGTCGCTTCTCTTATCTCTTACATAACTGTATCTCCACTTAGTGCATGGGGTATGCTCAAACTAGAATAGTACAACTAGGAATAAAGGTAAGTACCTCCTTCTTCTTTAAATTAATACGCAGGCAAACAGTCTTGTTTTGTTTTTCTGTGATGAGTAAGAAGTCCAGGCTTTTTCAGAGAAAAGTAATGCTCAGCGAACGGATGGACCGGTAGACAGGTGCGGGTAATGTTTGCCTCATTGAGCTGACAGCATAGCAACTCCTATTTTGAAGAGTGGTCAGTGCTCGATTGATTCCTCTGGCATTACGCTTGCAACGCACTTGCAAGTGGTTACTGTTATGAGGTTCCGAGCCGTCGCGCATCGCCGCCGCGGGCGGGCGACCGGGGATCTGCCGTCTGCAGGCCATTGAGTCGGAGCAACGCCCTCTGTCGTGCAGGGGGCGTCGCTAAGGAGTCGTCGCACTACGTATTGCTGGGTGGATACCCAGCAGTTGTAGTAATGTCAGTTCCAATGACTCACCCATCATTTAAGGCAGGAGTAGACACAACGTGGTAGGTTTAGTAAGTAGGACCCGGGATTTTCGATCTTTTACCGGGTTAGTCCGACATATCCCTCCACACGAGATAAAAACAAAAGTGGTTATTATTAGGCCATAAGTGAGCTTGGTAAATTACCTTGGCAATTTGAAAAAGAAGGTTGCTACACAAAATTTGAAAGTGGCATTTCAGTTTTTTGTATAACAGGTTTTTGCATATGGAATGGAGTCATTATCATTTCCAAAATGTATAATGTTGTCTCCACTGATAATTATTAAAGTCTAAAATTCTAATAACATGTTTATTTATACATTTATGTGTGACTCCATGAATCGCGGAGTGATTTAACCAATCATCACGCCTCTTCCAATGTCGTTTCATACATGGGTATGCCAATGGTGGCACAAAGAATAGTGTAATAGGTAGATAACATAGTTTTATGTTTTATGTACACGCGTTTCGTTTTACATTAAAAAAATCATATTAGATGTCTAAAGGCGGTCTTTTAGTTAAGATCAATCTACAAATAGATGTTCCGAGTCTGTCGGTACTTTGTGATCATTGTTTTCAATGTTTGTAATATTATAATAAATATAATAGGTATTATCCATTGTATTGGTCTTTAAAAATGTACATAAATATACATCAGAATTATGAACAACGTATCATCAGTACTTACAATAGGGCTGTGATTTACAGAGTATAAAAAGGAGAGGTCGTTTTTCCAACTATAACCAAGCGTAGGTGAAAATATTAAAATACTTAATAGATCTTAAAATATCCATAATCAATTTCATTCTATTTGAATGTACAAGATAGGGCCTACCATGCAGAATCAAAACAATTTGAGCAGCAAAATAAACAAAACACATTTCTTTTGCAGCAAGACGACTCGCATATTTTTAATATTTATGTCTAAAGTCTACAATATAAAGAAATTTTAATTTATACAAAGTTAAATGAGATATAAGCATTTCAAATCTAGAAGTAGGATTGATTGTGTACAGAAAAAGACGGCACGATACATGCTGTGACGTAGTTGTCATTTAAATGCAGCTGTACGAAGCAGATACCTAGACATCCCCACTATACACCCCTTTTTCTAATATCTAAATTAAAAATAATAATTACTTCCTTATTTTACAACCAATTTTGATACTGTTTATACAAAAAGATTTCTTTTGCTTGCTATCTATGTATATGTGTAATGTACAAAATCAAACATAGACAGCTACCCTATTGCAAAACGTGCTGCTCACCTTCATGCAATAGACCGCTAGTGAAGCGAGTGCTCTATGTCTATACATATCTTAAGGTCTCTGTGCTCGCTTCAATACTAATTTGGGTATGATATTTGAACTGTCATAGTGGCGGCTGGCGTAGTGGTTTATGTGGTTGTCTCGTCACTGCCATTACGCATAGAGTAGTAGGTTCGATCTCCATGAAGCACAAAATGCGTGTGAACCGTAAATAGTTGTCTCGAATTTAGGTGTCTTATGTGTTCGTTGAATGTTAGTAAAGTCTCTCGCAACACACGAACTACTCGTAATGCGGTATTGGCTTTAAAAAAACAGATTTATTATTTATTATTCTGTGCACTTTATTACGATTTTGACTTTGAAATCATTTGATATCTTCGAGAAATTGCAACATAAGTGATTTCTTTAATTTTGAAATATTACATACTATTAATTTGTGGATTGATCTTATCCTAACTTACCAAACTCCTAATGTTAGCGCCTGGGCAATGTAGACAAACAGGTTTACGTTGACTGATGATAAATTATAATATTATTTACACTAGCCATCTGTGAGGTGCATTAGTCCTACGCTTTTAAGGCTTGTGCCGTTTTATTCCCGCTTAGGTTTATTTGCAGCTGTGCTGATATATTAGGTAATGAAAACGATTGCTATTAACCCTGTTTTACAAAGTATTTGTTTACTATAAGTGCATCTTCCAAGAAACAGCTATTAGCAAAATATTTGGTTCACTCAACATGGTTTTGTTGAATCCCGAAAGAATAGTGGAAAGTGTTGGTAATCTGTTCACTATTATTAATGTGATCTTTGGTATATCTTTTAATTTACTCTTTTTATGATTATCGTGTTATTTCTTGATTCAGATCCTTTGAACGTTGAACAAATTAGTTGCAAAATACTGAAATTATAATCTAATGGCAATTTTAAATAGTTGCCATCATAAGCATTAACCTTGTGTAAATAATAAATGATTTTTGATTTTGATTTTAATCACACCAACTGCATAGACATATCATATCACGTATAGAAATAAATTTACAAAAAGACACGCCCCTTAGCCTTTTATTACACTTTTTTGAGCAACGCCTGCATTGATGCATTTTGCAATACATATTTATAATTCTTAATTGATAGTCAATACAACATCAATCAAAGTCAACGAATGAAGAATCATTTAAAATTTAAATCGATATTATATTGTGTTGCTTAATATTTGATATTTGGTCTTAGTGAAATGAGACTGGCAGTTTTGTAGGACTCAATGCATAATAATTGATAACGAATAAAAAAAAATCAGCTACGACAGAGGTTGCGGGTCCGATTAATTGTTTAAAAATAGAATTAAAATACTGTTTAAAATAAGTGCAGATCTTATCTTCGTGTCTTTTTTGGTACTAAAGAATATATTTTTACAGATCGACCTACTTTTGCTAACAGCGGTAGGCGAACGGATTTGACATTGAAAATCTGTTTGAGGGTCACTTGTTGGTCTGTTGGTGTTCCTAAGGAACCGACATTGTAAGTGCAGCTAAATGCATTTCTTTATGTATACACAGCGTGTTATATATGTACTTGTGTGGCAGTAAGAAGGCCTTATGATTTGAGATTCTGAGTATATTATTAGACTTAACTTTACGTAATGCATAAAAATATTAATATTATTAACTAAAAGCTAGAAGGTTATATATGTAGTTTACTGTAAGTCTTTTCTTCCATATTAGTTATGTGATGATATATGTAAAAATTATTCGTAAATAAAATGTGTGAAAGGCCAGACAGACCTAGAAGAGACAATCAAAAATAACAAATGAGTGTATTCGTATTTTAGAGTTATGAAACCAAAAATAGCAGTGTTCATATTTTAGATATTTTTTAAGTCCTATTTCATATAAATTGCTGGCTCTTTCAAGAATAATATTCTGAGGAGTTTGGCCATGGTTCACTACGTCGGCTCAGTGTCGATTGACAGACCATACACATCTCGAGAACATTCGGGAGAACTCTCAAGTTTCCATACCATGCTTTTCAACGTCGTTAAAGCGAGCGATAATTAACTATTAAATACGAACATAACTTCAAGCAGTCAGAGATGCATGCCATTTAGATCAAACGTAAGTCCTCTGCGTGGCAATCGATCCCTAACGGTTTCTTAGCAGAGAAAGCCTAAGCTTTCTCTGCTAAGAAACCGAAACCGAATGAGTTGTTCGAATGATCCATTTTATTACTGACTGTTACTGAAAGTTACGTAGATGATTTGCAAATGAAACTGAACCCCATGATTGCAGCACTTCCTGACGCGGTGTGTCCACGCGGCGACCACTCACTGTGCCATATTATTTATTCTGTACGACGACTGTGATGAAACAATCCGCACAACTAGTTACCTACTCCAATTGAGAACGAAACTCGACGTCTCGCACGAAGCGACGGTTTCATCTTTCTGAACTACTTTATTGTTAAGTATTACGTATGTTTATTAAATAACTGCCTCGTTGGAACTTTTGTTTGCGAGGTCTCTGGTTGATTCCTCCAAATCGGCGGGGGCAATGTGCTATTGATGGCTAAATTTGAAGTGGTTATCCTAATGGATGGGATTATGAGACCTACTGGTTTCACGCCCTCTCGATCGCTATCCAAAGTATAAGAAGTACCTCATACAAGAAAAAAAAGTATAAGGAGCACCTTTTTCTTCTCTCTTAGCCTTTATTATTCCCAAGTCACTTGGGGTCGGCTTTTCTGGTCTAACCGGATTTGACTGGATATCAGTTTTTACACGGAGCGGCTGCCACCTGACCTACGCAACCAGAAGGCTAACGATACCCTAAGGCTAGACCAGTGTCAGGATATTGGAGGGTATTGACTTTCCCAATAACGACTGCCATAGATGTTCATGGCAGCCGGGACCGACGGCTTAACGTGCTCTCCGAGGCACGGAGCAGGCGATAATTGTCAATCAATACGCATATAATTTCGAAAAGTCATATAACTTCCGAAAGTCAGGGGTGCGCGACGTGGGTTCGAACCCGAGACCCTCTGCATTGCAGTCTGTTGGTCTCCCCACTGAGCTATCGCTGCTATTAAGCTAAGGAGCACATTATACAAGCATATTAGCTTAATTAGAGGCGTTAACATATTAGTAATGTATAAAACAAACAGCAAGTAACATATAAAAAAGATTTTCAAGATTTTTATCGGACGTACTATCGTCGTCTTATGAGATTGCAAAATATCAATGTACATAATTATTTAATACATACATAGATTCACAATATGCCTACATTACGCCAGGTATAACATGGCTGTTGGGAGATTCTTCTCGCAATAGTAAAACAAAAAAGCAGCAGACAGTAACACGCGCTTGTTCTCGCCCCTAAAAAAGGAGCCACTGTGTTGCCAACACGGGGAACTGTAGGTACTAGTCTCTTACTAAAAACCGTCTCCCCAAGGAGGAGAGATAACCGGAGGAATTCAAGTTAAGGTTGTTTATCTGCGAACTTCTATTCTCCGTAAATCTAGTTTCGAGAAAGTATATTATTTATCTCCAATCTTAAGTTTATTTACATCGCAAACTTCTAAAAACAAAACTTACTAATTAACATAAAGATTTAATCCGCGAATTATTATTTGATTAACAATTTTCGCCATTAGAAGATTAACAGCCATTCAATTCAGTTCAAGTTCTAGTATAACGAGATGATACAGCACGCTTGTACAATGTTATGTAAAACAGAATGTAACGGCGTAATGTCAAGGTTGTTCCGAACGTTAAATTTCAGTAGTGATAACATTACTATCGCTCTTGGCGATGACTTTATCTGAGGTCGAATTACTTTGTGAAGCGGCACTGTTCTTGAAAATGGTCTGGTCTACCTATGTGAAGACAAACTTAGTCACATATTTGGATAAAAACATGATGTAGGACACAAATATTATAAAAGAGAGAAAGATTTGTTTTTTAATTTGTATTGAAAATCTCTAATACTACTGAAGTGTTTTTAATAATTATTCCCCTATTAGAGATTATTATTATATAAACAATTAAATTTAAAACATTTTAGAAAAAGCTAAATAATTGATTGTATAAAAAATGCTATTACTCTGTCAAGGATTTTCTAAATGACACGTTTAGTTAATTTTTGGTAATTTCTTAAAGTTAGATTTAGGTTTGTTGCTATATATGTAATTTAGACTTGGATTTGTTTTGATTAATTATTTGATTTATTTGTGTGTTTATGTTTTATTATTTTAATTTTTACGCTAATTGTATAGACACTGCTATGCACTTCCATTTGTTTTTGTAAGACCTTTTTATAAACCTGTGTTTAACAAATAAAAATAATTTGTATTTTAGTTTAAATTTGAAAGAGAGACACTTTATTCAGAGGCAATATTCGAACTAATATTATAAATGCGGATGTGAGTATGTTTATTTGTTACGGTTTACCCTTTAACTACTCGATCAATCATCATGAAATTTCGCATACTTGTTGTCAGGGGTACAGAAAAGGACATAGGGTAACTTTCATCCAGAAACAAGTACTGTTCCCGCGGGATAGAAAATTGACATTACGTATATTTATGCGAGCGAAGCCGCGGACAAAATCTAGTAAGTATTTGTATATTAGGTTATTATGTAGGTTAGTCAAATATGCACAATATTTTAAAAAGAAAAGATTTGTGTTTTTGTTTGGTGTAAATAAACTATGAAAGACAATCCCGTTTTTAATAATCATATCACCATTAGAAAGCTACTTTATCCAGAAGCAACATAGCATATATAACATTAAGCTATAAGCCACGGGAGCGGAGCAGTAATCACGAACGTGAGTGAAATCACGGGAACAGCTAGTGTATAAAGATAAGCATTTTGTAAAGTAATTTTATGATTAAGGAGTCTGTCCACTACACCCTCTCATACCATGACCGTGCTAAGAACGTAACACACACGAAAAGCAACACGATATGCCCTGCTATAGGAACTGCTGCTGGGTGACGGAACGATATAGTGGGCTTATACATTTCCTTACAAAGAATATTTCTTTGCCTGACACATTCCTAGCACGGTCATGGTATGAGACGGGGTAGTGGGCAGACTCCTTTATTCAATTATACTTGTACTAAGTATTTTGCAATGCGTTTAGTACATTTACACAAATGTTTCGTAATTAAACTACATATTACTGAATTTATTGCAATTCGTATTAATTAACGCCAATAAAAGAACGTGTTAAGTTTAACGCATATGTCTGTCTGTGGTATTTCAGCTCCGAAACAAGTAGGCCGATTTTAATGATGCTTTTTTAATCGAAAGTTAGTTTAACGATTATTCTTAGGTGTATTTGGTTACATTATATAATTTTCAGTAGCTATAAGGTTTATAAGAATAAGTGTGACATTGACATAATTATAACAAAACATTAATTGCTATTGTTTTGCTTGCAGCTTTCCTTGCTCGAGAACAGAACTTTTTTCTGGATCTAAGGTATCGTTGCTCGTTTTCTGTACACAACACCTGACAAAGTGTATGACGATAATCGGTCGAATAGTTACGGCTTCTTTTTATTTTTCTGTTTCGTGTGGCCAACCTGTTGTTAAGAGTTATTCAAGCCGACATGGACACTCTGACATGGCTTAACGACTGCTGTCAATTTGACAACAACCGGGAACAACTTTTTACGTGCCCTCCGAAGCACGGAGACGCTCAGATGAAATACCACTAAGCAGTCACGCGTCTATAGACTGACCGCATCCAACGTTGCTTAACCTCGCTAATCGTTTACCGATCAGTGAGTGCAACTGGCTATGAGCGCCTCATAGTTACGGCGTGAAAGCGTAACAAACAAACTCACATTCTTTTTTATAATATTAGTTATGATGATTAATTAGTATTTCATCCATCTTCGTCTCAAGCTTCTATTCGAGTTCTAGCTACCTTAGTCAGTACCGCGATAACGAAAACTGTCTTTTTATAAATATGCCGTGTTTTGCATTACAAAGATATTTATTGATTTAGAGAAATATGTTATATATTCATTAGGCATAAAAAAAGATTACTCCAATTAGGGGCGTTATCATATGGAGGCATTCTACAAGTTATTTTTTTAAACGTTGCGCTCTATGGATAGTAATAATATGTGATTTGAACGTCTTACGGATCGTTTACTCATCGATAACGTAGTTTACCCACTCCAGTAACAGCGCGTAACTCGTTACGTGGATAATTCAGATTTATGCATAAGTGCTTGGTATTATTGTTCGTCGTATTTCATATTCAATCAATTTATTATTACGTGTAATAATCAATTAACTGGCTCTTTCATTATGATGTACGCAGTTCACTAGTTATAAGGAAATTACCGCGATTACCGATTATAGGCCGGTATACATTGTTTTAGTAATTATGTACTTTTTCAACGCTCTCTACGTTATGAGAATGGGTGCATAAATCTGTAGAATAGTGTTAACGGCAGACTTAAGTAGTATTAGCATTAGTCGGATTCTACTCGTTTTTGTATTAATCCTAAGTAATATGATAAATGAAAATGTGAGTTTGTTTGTTACACTTTCACGCCTTAACTACTCGACCGATCATCATAAAACTTCGCATACTCGTTATCCAGGATACAGAAAAGGACCAAGGACTATTCATCTAGAAAATAGTACTGTTTTTTAATCTAACCTAACCTACATTCATGTGAGCGAAGCCGCGGGCAAAATCTAGTAATTTTATTAAATGTTTTTTTATACAACTAAGTTGGTTAATAAGCTTACGGCCCACCTGATGGTAAGTGGTCACCGTAGCCTATAGACGCCTGCAACACCAGAGGCATCACTTGCGCGTTGACGACCCTTTAGAAAAGGAAGTGGGAAGGAGAAGGAGCGGGAAGGGGGAAAGAGGGTGATTGGGCCTCCGGTACTCTCACTCACCGAACGAAACACAACAGTAGGAATACTGCTATTTCACGTCGATATTCTGTGAGAGGGTAGTCCTTCCCCGGTCGAGCCGGCCCAGTGATGCTGAAATCAGCGATATTATAAATCAGCGATATTATAAATCAGCGATATTATAAACCAGCGATATTATAAATCCGAATGTGAATTTGTTTGTTACGCTTTCACACCTTAACTAATCAGTCAGGGGTACAGAAAACGAAATAGGCTACCTTTGATCTAGAAAAAAAGAACTATTCCTGAGTGATAGAGATTTATTGACACAATCTACATAAACGCAAGCGAAGCCATGGGCATAACTTAAATGAAATCACTTTGTTTGTGTGTGTACTAAATGAAATCACTTTGTTTTTATGAGTTATACCAAATTCTTGCCTAATTAATCCTCCGCGCGTCTCTATTCTCGCTATGTGTGGCTTTTAAACTAATTTATTAGATAGTTAAATTTAATAAAATAAGCTTTTCTGAGAAATATAATATTATTTTTTATAAAAACCGAGTTCAATTCTATATCTACCTACATTTATAAACTTATAGGTACTAAAAAGTAGAAAATACAAAACGTGCTAAAAGGAACCACAAAGACCAAAACGACATCAAAGTATACATTTATTGATTTAATTATTTTTATCAAAAAGCGCTTTTTCAAATTCTTCAAAATTTATTACGTTACCTCTGACGCCTACCAAAAATTAATCATCCAAATCAAATAATAATTGGCGGAGAAATCGAAATAACAAACAAACAAAAAAAAATATACTGTCGAATTGAGAACCTCCTCCTTCGTTGAAGTCGGTTACATAAAAGGGCATTCAAATTGTAAAACAACATATAGACTCACATATGTATAATTAAACAAGAGAGGTATAGAGAAAGAGAGGAACGCCAAGTAAAAGTACACAGATCAACTAAATTAATAAGTGAATGTAGAGAAATATAGACAATTGATTTGGCAAAGGATCGAGAAAGAACTTAAGTTATGGATAACTAGGCTCACGCCATATACCAAAAGGATAGACAGAGGATATTATACTAGTTACGCCACCTATTATTATTTAGCTGCAATCTAAGTAAGTTTTCAGTCTCCATGATGCTACTAAAAATTTTCTGACTAAAAACTCTATAGCACTGCCTCACCCGAGAATCGCACTCTGCACCTCACGATCACACGTAAATATAAATACAAACATCAGTCACGGGATCAACGAGACAATTTCTTTACAATCGATACTAACTACTTTACGTTTAGATATATGGCATCATATAAAAATATTTGCACGCAATTTTAATAAAAATTTTAGTACTTATCTTAGTGTTTTATTTTTGTGACATAGTTTCATTTTATCAGACGTTTTATGAAACTTACTGACTGCTTGCGATGGTTGCCAAACATATTTTCCGGTTGCACAATTGTCACACAACGAAAAGCGTTTTATTTATATATTGCACGGATGGCGTAGTGGTTTAAGTGGGCGTCTCGTTATTGCCAGTGCGCAACTAAGTCTTGAGGGTTTGATTCCCATACGGGACAAATACTTGTGTGCACAAATAATTGTCCCGAGTCTGGGTGTTCTTTGTGTCCGTCGTTTGAATGTTTGTAAAGGCTCCGCGACACAGGAACTATTTCTAGTGCTGGAGTTGTCGCTTTAAAACAACTCCAGCAGTAGAATAGAATTTTTTAATCAGATACATGTATAAGTCCAAAGGAGGAGGGAAAATGTATTACACACGCGTTTCGCTATCATTTAAAAAATAAATAATATATACATTTTTATACGAATATATGAAATAACTAATTTGCTTACATCATACCGATATGTGGATTCCATATGTTTGGTTGTTTTTCACACTGTTCTCAGAAACATGACGATCGATTTGCATGGATGTTACGTTCTGGCATTATCGTAAGTAACCGTGATGCAGAAAATGATGTGATAAACGTTAGACAATAAAACCGACTAATGCAGATTGCGCAAATCGGATTGGCGGAAGCGCAAAATTAATAAATTGTATTAAGATGTAAAAATCTAGGTCATAAGTGTGTTAGCGATGTACACAGCTGCATTTGAATTTGTTTTCTTGTTTTACAAGTTGTTTTTATTCATATTAATCCATCTAGCTAAGCTAAATGTTTATGTTAGTAGTAAGTTCACGTCTGTAGTGCAATTAATTGGATTTGAAACTTCTGGATCGCAAGTCCTCAAACCCTTATTTATTGCACATTGCAGATACATGTTTGGTGTAATATATGCAATTGTGTACATTACTAGCCGACTGTGAAAAAATAATGTTCGGGCACCTACTACCTAGATTTTGGAGCAGCGATAGCTCAGTGGGGAGACCAACAGACTGCAATGCAGAGGGTCTCGGGTTCGAACCGACGTCGCGCACCTCTGACTTTGGGAAGTTATATGACTTTTCGAAATTATGTGCGTATTGATTGACAATTATCGCCTGCTCCGTGCCTCGGAGAGCACGTTAAGCCGTCGGTCGCGGCTGCCATGAACATCTATGGCAGTCGTTATTGGGAGAGTGTCGGCACAAAAGATCCCACTGGGTCGAATTGTCGCCGGTCTGCACTGACTGGCCCCCACATAAGATACATACATACATAGGTATGTATACCTATATTTTGAGTGCTCAAGTAAAGGACGTCACTGATCATAAGTTCCTCCAGACCGCATTTTGGTTAGGGCAGCTAATCTGTACAAATACTGTCACCTGCGCAGGAGATATTATAGTGCACAAGCATGTGCGCAAACACAAGTGCACTCTCTAGTCTGTCTGTACACTCATAGTCTAATGGGACGGCACTCCGACACAAATAGACAGAGACAAGACACAGGATCAACGGCTTTGCATGCTTGTCGAGGCACAGGGATGTCTGATGAAAAATAAAATGGCGCTTTCTCTTGTTTTCTCAAAAAAATAATACTATATTTTAGGATAAGACTAGATGACAATATATTTCATGGTACAGATTTCCATGTCGACTGTCATAGACATTCATAAACGCCAGCACCGGCGACTTTACATGCTCTTTCGAAGCTAGTAAAAGAGTGACTCTTCATAAAAGTCGTTCAGATGACAGTGGCAAGTTAGTCAAGTCAGACAGCGTGGTTGCCATTGCGTCACAGGCCTCTACAAACATCTAAGTTACAAATAAAATTGGCTCGTGCTAATTTATGAAACAAAGTCAAGTGAAAAACATAGTAGGTAAATATCAAAATAAGTTACATGCTAGAATAGCTCAGTCTCGACGTAATGTACCAATAACGTGTGATAATTTCGCAATAATACTGCGGCGAACGTTGCTATCGTGAAACGTTTTGTTGCTTGATCTAATTAATATTGCTATTACCTGCTATTAAACTTTGTGTTAACAAATATAGTAGCAATCGCGTGACTGCTATTGTTTGAGAATAGTAACAAATTATTCTATTCATATCTTTTCTCATGACTTTGACTGTGATCGTCGATCTCAGAGTAATTATCTTACTACGTATAACAGATAGAGGAAAACATAGAGCCGCATCTCATCACAAACAAAAGAGTAAGAGGGTATAGAGATAGGTTTTGGAGCAATTAACACTCAATACTGAGGCTGCTCCAGTATTGAGCGTCAATTGCGTTCAATGTAGTGTGTGTGGGCAGTGCGTGCAGTTATTGTCGAAGTACCTTCACTTTACAGAACATTGTAGCCAATCTAATCTAACCTTGAATCGTATGGGAATGTGTTGGTAAGTATAGAAAGTCCGCTTCTGATTAGCGACCATAACATACAACTGAGCCAGGGTTCCCAAAAAGCCTTTTCAGTTCCAGCGACCCACCCACTATACAAGGCAGCGAGTTGGCATATCGTGGTTTTTTAAGTCGGTAGGTCCGAATTCTCGGGAGAGTCCGACATAAGCCTCTCGCCTCTCCTTGTAGTGAGGCGTATACATCAGGAGCATTTCCCCAGGTAAAAAAGGGTTTCCAAAGAGCCTAAAGGAAACGTGTTGTTGTGTTGGACCTGTCTTCTAAGCGGTCTTTATCAATTACGCAAGCACCGCTGAGATTCAAAATTGTTCACTTTCTATTATTTAATCTGTCAATTGCTAGCATGCCAGAAATAATTGAAAAACAATAGAAATTATATTCAATTGACTGCATGGATGCCGCAGTTGTTTATTTGGTCACTGCCAAAGCGCCAAGTGGATTCGACCTCCATACGGGACAAACATTTGTTTGATCCACAAATAGTGGCCTCGGTTTTAGGCGTTCTTTTAGTTCAAATTTTTGTAAAGAAGACTACTCCCGCACTAGGAATGAAGCCTAATTTACTCCAAGAGTGGGAGATGCCTTTTTAGATAACAATAATAAAGGTCATGTTTGGCCACCAGCAGGCTGCTACAGCTCAAAACGTTAATTGTCTTTTCAAGCAATGATATTAATTCCGCAGCGGTAGTACTTCCGTTGTTGTGAAAACTTATCAAATGCTTTTAATTTCGCGTTAATAATTTTAACTGCGTTGTTTCAAAACCCTTTTGTGAATGACTCGTGTGACGTAGGCGCGTGTCTTTCATTCATGGTGTTGCATTCGTTTCTATATTAATATTTAGTCACGCGTCAAGGTGAATTTGAGACCGTGAACTAAGATAGCGATGTTAGAAAAAGCTGGTATGTAGTAAATTATCTAATAGTTTCTTCAAATCTGCATATTCTATGTGTATAACTCCCACTCTAGGAATACATTCTATGTCACATGGGACAAAGAACACCCAGATTTGGAACAACAATTTGTGAAAGTTTTGTCACGTATGGGATTCGAACACACAACACTCCGTCGAGTGTTGAGTGTGTGTGCACGCAGTGACAGTAGCGAGTCGACCATTTAGTGTTTCTATGTATAATATGTACGTATTTACAAAAAAAAAAAATCGTATATATGTATGTTTATCCATTGTCTAGAACCCATAGTACAAACTCTGCTTAGTTTGGGCTAGAAGGTGTTGTGTGTATGTGGTAGAATATTATTATTATTATTTAAACCTCCACGCCATCCGTGCTGTCAATGTTTGAAGAAATGTTTTTTAGACAGAATTCCGGCCTGGAGAATTTTATAGCGAGTTAATTAGTTAGTTTTATGCAGGAGACATCATATTGCATAAATGTGTGTACAGACACAAGTGCGTTGTCTATTTACTTACTCTCATATAGACCGATGGGACGGCAATCCGATTTGCCCGAAACACTTGTTTTCAACACTATTTGCTCAAGTGTCTTCTCCGGTTGTTTTACAATGGGACCGTCTCGGCCGGGGGCGTAGCGGAATAATGAAATCTTTCACTGTGGGTGCGTCCCGGCCGGGGGCGCGGCGTACCGAAATGGGACCCTAACGGCCGGACCCACATTCGAGATCGAATGAAGTTTTAATTTTGCGTTTAGCCATTTAATTTTTAATGTATAAGTTAGAAGATTAAGTCGAAATGTGATCGAAATGAATAGAAAATGAATCACAGCATCGGATATTAGGCAAAACATTGGAAGTTATGTTTAATGTGATGATTGCATAGATTGTATTACGTAGTAGCTATAGCGTCTGTTCCGCTTCACTGATAATAATATAATCTTTATACGTATTTGTGAATCGTTATAGGCAAAGTGTGATTGGCTGGCAAGAAATTTTGAGAAAGCAGTATGATGTACGAAACTAAGACAGCAGTAGGTTCACCTCCTATGGAACCTAAAATAATAATAATAATATCAGCAAACTGCAACTGCGTGATACCTAATACCAGCACTGTATTAAACTGTCGCACTGCTGAGCACGGGCCTCTTCTCAGTGTGAGAAGGTTTAGACCATAGTACATCACGCTGTTGCAGTGCGGGTTTGCAGACTTCAAATATCTTCGAAAACATTGTGGACGTGCAGGTTTCCTCATGATGTTTTCCTTCACCGTTAAAGCGAGCGATAATTACGTACATAACTTCGAAGAGTCAGAGATGCGCGCTTTGGAATCGAACTTTAGACCTCTGCGTGGTAGTCCAATGGTCGCCTAATATTATAGCCTAATATAATAATATACCTCTTCCTATCCAGTTATAATCGTTACTATGTATATTTATGATATACAACCTTTAATAATCTTTAAATAATGCTTGAATCTGACTGCGGTCTCTTGTTTTCACTTCGATATAACAATATAGGAAAAGTAGATCGCCTCGCTTATACAATTTAAGTTGCATTACGTCTACACAACTTATGTAATGTCTAATCGGATTATATATAATGAGAGCACCGTACAATTGTAGAAATTAAAGGGTATTTATTTAAAACACCTGTGGCGATTTTTGAAAGTAACTTTTATAGTCTCTGTAGTTCGACATTATAAACGCTATTTTTCTATAATCTTGAAAGCAGCTTTATAGTGGCGGTAGCCAATAGATAAAGACTGTAATAACTGCACGGATGGCCTAGTGGTTTAAGTGATCGCCTCGCCACTGCCCCTGCGCCGTGTTGTGGATTCGAATCCCACACGGAACCAAAATTTTGTGTGACCCACAAATTGTTGATCTGAGTCTGAGTGTTATTTGCGTCCGTTATTTGAATGGTTGTAAAGTCAACACACAGGAATTATCCCTATGGCGGGCGGTCGTTGCCTTTAAAAAGCATAAATAATAATAATAATATAATTTTCTATCACATACACGCAACACCATCTAGCCCAAACTAAGCAGAGCTTGTACTATGGGTACTAGACAATGGATAAACATACCTACATAATATGTACTTTCTGCTTTTGTAAATACATACATATTATACATAGAAACACCCAGACCAAGACAAACATCCATGTTCATGCACAAAAATGTTCGACTTGTGCGGGAATCGAACCCGCGACCTCAACCGTGGCAGTCGGTTACACTAAATGCATTAGACTTGCGGTCGAGAGGTCGCGAGTTCGAAGCCTACTCATTGCACTAGCGATGTGAACCTACTCCTAATACAAGCAACCTAGATCGGCTCCCTCGGTTAACAAGAATTTCTATTAGTAATTTATAAAACAAATTTCTAGAATCTTTAAATGTAATCTTTATGTAAACTAAAATATGCTTTAATTGCATGCATGGCAATGGTCGTCTCACCACGGCCAGTGTGCAGTGTGTGGGTTAGATCCTTACAAATAAAAATGTGTGATTCTCAATTAATAGTTTCGAATCTAGGTGTTTTCATCCGAATGCTTGTACCCATAGTCCTTTGAGGTACAATTTTTTTTCTGGTGAATGAGTCTTGTTTGTCTTGACACATAAAACACAATGGCTGAAACTATTTGAATATGATTTTAGTTTTTCAGTGATCTATTGCAATCAGTTTACACTTACATTTAGGACATGTTTCATTTGAACCTTCTGATAAATTAAAATATAATATGACCATTTTAAAAAGCTTAATCCTAGAGCATATCAAAAGGATTTTTTTTTAAATTACTTGCCTGTTTCTTATTCACAGATAGAATAAACATTACCGTTTACATCTGTCGCGTATTGCTTTAATTCATTATTTCTCTACAATATTTTATGGCTATCTACGACATTAATATGCTGACGCACGGAATTGAGTCTCAATATATTCGAATGTAATTAATTATTTCGGGCACTTTTATTATGGAGATTTCGGGCATATAACTTCAATAAAATCATCGTAATTGGTTTCTATTGACTTCTAAACCTCCTCCACTATCATCATATCACACATTAATTATCTATCCCTCTCTGTCGAGTCACTCCGTTGTCTTTGCTTTGCAAATTGGGCCTATTCCAACTATACAAGTATACATATACATAATATTATAAACCAGTTAATATAGTTATATTCGCACATCTTGTACATTAATGTATAGAAAACGTAACACGTAACCGTAACTAATGCCTACAGTGCCCAACAAAATTTCACTTAAAAAAACAACTTACCTACCTTTTTTCTTATTACTGTCTGTTTATAATAATATGTAGCCAAGTCTATCTCACTTCAAATTTATGTTTAAATCATTCGAGAATGGTTATTTTTATCATATTCTTTTCGCTCCCCGGTTATATCGACTTTCATAGGTTTTCTCTGTTTTTAATAATTCTAAGGGTAGTTTCCTTATGAATGGATATACAAATTAATATCACATGGCGAGTCAGGTGATAATTATGGTTGAGCTGTTTTTTCTAATGGAAAAAATTACTGTGAAATCCTGGAATCTCGCCTAAAGTGGCGCAGCCTAGCTGGGTACTCTACACAAGATGGCCTGTCTACCAACCTTGTGTATCTCACAACCATTATTGGAAGAAGAATTTAGCATTTCAACTTTCTACATACCTGTATTCATACATAATTTTTTCGGCCTTTCTTCAGAATGTTTCAAATGTGATGATAAGTGAACGTTCGCCAAGGACTTATTCCAGCAAAACTATTTAGGATTTCCATATCTCCTAATATATATAAAATCTAAATAACTAGAGCTAAAAAAATAGAAATAGGTCTGAGCCGAATCTCCTCTTTAAACAATTTGATATGGGGAGTACGTGCACTATAAAGAAGACTGGAATCTAAACTGCTTGTATAGTGTCCCTAAGGTGGGTACAATTTTCAGAGCTACCAAAGTAAGAAAGTAGGCGTCAAGCACATGAAGGTAAACAATATATATGATTATGTTAATTACTAATTATATATTATGCATCGTGAAGCTTCATAGTTATTAAGGCTAAGAACAATATCTACTTCAAGAACATTGCCTGCAGTATAATACCGGTTTTTTGAAAGAATAATCATTGACGTGTTAAAATGAAGCTCATGTCAAGTGATTTGATCGGTTGTAGCTTATTCTGTCAGCAATCACAGCAGTTGACGTGCGATTGACCTGTTAACTAATTCTTGTTGATATACCTTGCTGAGGTTTTGGGAGTGAATTGACATACATAGTAATTGGGATTTCCTGTCCAAAATGTTAGTAGCAGCCGTACTGCTACTAAAAATTCTGGACAGGAAAACAGAGTCTGGAACTAGGTTTAGCCTGAGCTGTATTCAAAATAAGGGCTAAGTACATTGAAGTCACCATTTTGAACACCCTGCTCGGGGAAGGACCTAAGATGTTACAGAGGTATTATGATTATATTTAGTAGGGCCACGCTGGTTACAGCATGAATGGGCCGGCTCGACCGGGGAAGTACCACCCCCTCACTGAAGATCAACGTAAAATAATAGTATCTGTTATGTTTCGTTCGATTAGTGAGAGCGCCGGAGGTCCAATCACACTTCCCTTCCCAAAGCCCATCCTGCTCCATTACTCTTTTCCTTCCGGTAGGCAGCGACTTGGTTGTGTTGTTTTCACATTGCTTCTGTAATGCTAAGAAAACACAGCCATGTGTATGAGCCACGGTTCTCGCTTACTATCAGGTGAGCCTCTGGCTAGTCTATCACTGATGAAGGCAATAAAAAAAATAAAAAATATGAGGATTGCAACGAAAACAATTTACGTTGGGTTTCTACAGCCTGTAGAACTGGGCCAGGTAGACAGCATAATGATGTCTACTCGGTTCGGTCCCTATTACTCGGGACCTAAACTATAACAGCCAATGATGTATATACACTTAGGGTATATATATCACGCCCATACATATATACTCTAAGGGGTATCTTAGAGTATATGTATAGGTTGTATTAATAGTAATGTACTGTTAATTAAGCTAAATCTTCATGAACATTGCCAAATATTTTGTCCGAATTGAAATACCGAATACATACTTAATTCGAAATTATCGCCGATGTTTTAAATTAAATCATATGTTACTAAAATAACAATTGTTGAAGTAAGATGTGAGTTTGAAACGTAAACTTTTAAAGAATAGCACGGCTGAATTTATGTCACCTTTGAAGTATGTATGCATAATTAATAGAATCAATCGAACCTATATGTAGTTAATTAATATAAACTGTTATAACTGTTAACGCAAAGAGCATCGTCTGCAAATCACAATGTAAATCTTATTGAATAGAGAGTAATGTGACTATTGTTATAAATAACATAATATGTTGCTAACAACAACCAGACGGAACAACCAGTTCTACCTTGCACTTACGTGACATACTTTTGAATATCCTTGAGGAAATATCCTAAAACGATGTTCAGCTATATAAACTTATTAAAATAAATATTAAAAAAAAGGAATTTATAGAGGTTTCCAGAAAAAAGTCAAAAGATGATGAAGAAAGAGATATATAGTAAAGAAAGGTTTTATACTTTTAATGCCTGTCATTCAAATAGTAATTATTATGTTAATCGAATCGAAAAAAACTAAAGTGGAACACATTTCTATTCGGACATAATATGTTAATTTTTATGCACAATATTTTGATATTAAGTGGTTCAATGTTGAGCAGAACGTTATTAAGAAAGTATACAATAATCGACTAATGATATTCGATTGTCTATTTGATTTAGAACATCTGTGTGCTCCAGTTTGAAATTGGAATGCAAGATAATAAGTGCAAGTTACAATTAATACATGTCATTATCGAGCCCAAGCGTTCACCCTTCTTTGGCCGTATCTTAGCGCCGCTCAAAAAGTGGGAGGGACGCTATATAACATGATGGTAACATAGTGCGACCACACAACCAGTCTTCGGCGAACGAACGAAGACACACAGCAACATGAAGTTATTGGTGAGTTTATACAAATAGTGCAGTGCAAGTGTTTGTGCCAAAAAGTGTGAGGAAAATAAACATTGTTAGGATTCGCGTTTTTGAAAATAGAAAGTGCGGCCGGTTCTCAATTTAAATATTTTTTTTATCGCTGTTGTGGGTTCGGATTTTTTATGCGTAAATAATACGTAAATAGTCCAAAATGCGAATCGGCTAATTACCGTTTACGGTTACTATGAGCCTGAAAAATAAAAAGCTTCACTACACTTATATTTCCTGTACTACAGGATTAAAAAAATATTGAATGCGTACGGGATTGCTGATTTTTAAAAATAAACTCGCTTATGCTATAGGAATAACGAATATATTTGTAAATTTAAAAAGCAACGTTGTACACGTATAAAAGCTTGGTATCCCAACAATTCGAAATACTTCGCATTTACACATAGGAACCCAAAAGAGTTTGGGTTAAATATATAATTTGCAGTATTAAGAAACCTATTTCAAATTAAATCAGTGTTTAAAATTATTCAGCTGATACAAAATATTATTTCTGAAAGCATTTTCTTAAATAATTATTTACTAAGTTAGAATTTTAAAACGAAATAATTTAAATTAATTATATTTATAAACATATATTTATTACACATGCCGCGTATGTGCTCGGAACGAAAGTAAAACCACCATAATTATGAATAATATGTAAAGAAAACCAAGAGCATTAAACTTTCTTAACTAATTACGAAAACTGCTTATCATTAGCAGTATTAAATATAATTTTCTTTCCAAAGAACCGTCTGCACTATTTTCTTTATACTTTCCAACAAAACTAGAAAGTATCGAAAATTGTACGTTTGGAGATACGCTGTATAGATACAAATTGCTAACATGCATAATGATTATCCGCCTACAAATCGACAAGGAAGGGTTATCATAATATAATAGTTACCTAATAATTTAAATGGAGCCCTCGTAACATCCAATATTTTGCATCGACTTTCATAAAATGTATCGGTAGAGATCGTAGCTTAGTCGAGCTTTTCTTCTTTCTTTTCTTCTTCCTTTTCTTCTTCCTTTTCTGACTCTCCACTTTAGGGTTAGACTAACATTATTTGTTTCTGCGTATTCCTCAGTCTCACATTTGATACTTAAAGTCATAATAGTACACGCAAAACACACGTCTTTAATATAAATCAAATAATTTTAACTTAAAGATGAGTAAAATAGATATCTAAAATCTAGAAAAATGTTTAATCTGCTTGTGATTCGTGTATTTGTTGACAAAGACATGTAAAGTAATTTTCTCAATAATATCGGTTTGTAAGCGTGTATTATGAAATGAGAACGACGCCGACTTACGAGCTTTTCCGGGTACGAGCTGTTTAGAAAATAACTCACTATGACTTTTCATGCGCTGCAAGGTATTCAGTACTAGTTATACTACTAATTTTTGTTTCTAGGTAAATAACATTCAAAACAGATAATCCTTATCTTGCTCCTTTCGATTCGATAACATTTAGTTTTAACATGATAAAAACTAAATCGATTTTATGCAAGATTTAAGATTTATTTTAAGATGGAAGCTAATGTGATACCAGTTTGAATTACACTCTCACTTACATTTTTTTTATTACTTAAGGTCCTTGTCATTTTGAATTAATAGCTGGATCACAAAAGCTCACTGCATGGCAGAATTCAATAGACAATTAAAATAGTATTAAAAGTAAGATTCGCATAATTTACTTTCTGATACGTATTGAGTAATATGTTTCTAGATAATACTATAATAATATATTCACAATTACAAATTCAAAATTCTATATATTGCAATAAAGTTTTTAATATTGCGAAAGTTTTATCTATTATATTTATACGATTCAGAAAAGTTTGTTTTGAACAATTAATAAAGTGTTACAAATGTAGCCATTATTTCAATATCGTCAATTTTAATAGTTCAATTCAACGCTTTTCAATCATAATGTGATGATTCATCGCTTTGAAGTTTAAAAATTGCATTCTGATTAAAATTTCACATTGCACTTGAGTTGATTATTTTCAGATTCTGTTTATTAATTTATATTAGTACAAGATGTCATGGATATTTCTCTTTAAGCCTTACTTGAAGTCAATTTTAGAATCACTCCAACTTGGATAATAAGAAATATGTTACTAAATAGATGATCCATTCAGCCATTGAATCGAATAATAAGCGTCCGCATGCACTACTGTCCTAATTTTGTCGCTAGTGCGTAACATGGCAATTCGACTAATTACACATTCACGACGTCTTGCATCGCGCATGCGCGTCCCGCCATGAAGTATTATGAGGTTATGAAACACGCGGATGCATCTGTTGATAATTTATAATCGCTTTGCATAATTACATATAACGTAATACTATAATCGGCTCGAATTCGATGCCATAATGCATTTGTTTATTCAAACTTGTAAACATCGCTCGTTATGTCATGGCAATTTTGTTAGCTTGATTGGGCGCGTTAATTATTGACAAATTGATATTTTTAGTGAAGGCAACGGTACTTGTCATGACTTATCAGCCTATATTTGAATCAAAATTGCGTATCATAAATATAGAAAAGCTAACGAATGATTTTAATATCTGCGATTAAATAAAAAAACAATGCCATAAAATTAAACACGATTTCTTTAAGCCAAATTATTCGAAAATGGAGTTAGTCATGGTATGATCTAGATAATTTAAGATTCTCTACTTTCAAATGGTACCGTGAAATTTTACTATAGCATTGTTTACATGTGCTGTAGAAATATTACTTGATGTTGTTCACAACTCTTAAGTTATTAGGCTGTACCTAATGTCTTTCAAATATTTAAGACTTTTTTATTACTTGTTAGCTTTTTTGTTTGCTCATTTCAACTTAAAAGAATCTATATTTGCGGTACTGTACGGTAAGAACATAGGAAGCGACAAAAAAAGAAATACTACTTATATTATTGGGATTAGTGCCTAATTCTCGACCAGATATGGTATTAGCATTATACAGAAGACTAAGTTTAATACGGTAAAACAGAGAATGTAGGTACAGCTTCTTAACTGTTCGGGAATCTACAAGTATTATGTTTACGATTTATCTAACAAGCGGAGTCGCTGGACATTAACCTATTAATACATCTCGACTTGCTAGAAATCAGTCTTAACTACCATCTACGTCACTTTAAGTGTTACTGTATGTAATTTGTATGGACGATGGTGGTCGTACACCGCTTTGCGGTAAATCTCACATGCATAGATGAATTCTGATCGCTTAAACTGGTTCGCCGAGAGCATTGACACTGGAAACTTGATCTGTGCAAACGGCGGATACAATTACTACGAGTACTCGTTACGATTTCACTTGGAAGCGAACGCCAACGGAAATGTTGTTAATATTGCGAGACTTATCTTAATACTCCGTAATTACTCTTACTTAAGAAGTAATTTATTTACTTTTATATGTAGTTAGAATTAGTATTTAATTACTTAATTATATCTTGGCAGAGCTGAAATATCTACCTACCTGTTAGCACTACCAGCATCATAAAGCTAAACGATAAACAAGCGAGTCAAGAAAATTATATCAATTACAAAATTCAACGATTGATAAAGTTCAACGATTTGCTATATTCAATGATTGACAACATTTAACGATTACCAAGATTCATTATTTATTTTCTTTCAATGTGTATTGGAGTTCTAAAGCAAATTCAAAGTTTGTATAAAATGTAACGAACTTAAGATAGTTAGTAGCGTCAGTTACGTGTAAATCCACCACGCAACTTTCACTCACAGTGTGTGTTGTAATTAATAACGGCCGGTGCACAACGAGAACACACTCGTTGTTATTTACCTTGATGACTCATTGTATTGGTGATTGTGTAATCTAAGCTTTAGGTTAGGACCTCGTTAGATACTGCGTAAGTGTGTTTTGCTTATTGTTGTTTCGCGAAGCTTTATTTCATAAAAGCATGAAAGTTTTGCTATCTAGGGTTAAAGTTGTCTAAGGTGTCTAAATAGAGCAATTAGAACCTACCACGAAACGTATGAAAAATAAGTTTGGCTGTACCAACAATTTACATATATTTAGCTTCAAAATATTTAGCAATGATAATTTCAAACTATTGGTGAATTCAATCCCAAATATTTTACTACACTCGCAAATTACTGCTACGCAAAGCAAATGTTCACTTACGTTACTTAAATATTAATCTATGTACTATTTAATGCGTATATCTAGCGTCCGGTGTCCAGACCATTCATAACAAGATAATCACTGCCTACAAGAAACTGTCGTGCAATCTTAAATATGCATTTCTCGGCTGTGTAATATTATTGAAACAGCTAACTAGAACTAAATTGATTCTAGTGGGTAGTTAGGCCTCACTTAAGCGTTTCGTCATCGCGAATTCTAACTTGTTAGTAAAGCGGCCTAGGATTAGAAACAGGTATTGCTGTCGTTTCTCGGCTTAAGATTTTAAAGCATATAACATAGCACATTACTTGGATATCATATAAGACGAGAGATATATTGGCAGCTATAATTAGGTCTCGCGAAATTATTATTTAATTTTTGTTTCGTTAACAAAAAGCTCTCCTGCATTAGGAATAAAGCCTTTATCCTGGAAGACGTTACAAACAATCAAACAACGTTATTTTTCTTCTCTCATTCTCGCACTTACACTAGACATCAAATAATCCTTGGTATTAAAAGTATCAAATATATGTACATATAAATAGGTATACATAAAGGTGTAAATTCAAAATCCCAGTAATAATTATGGAAATCCTTCGTTATTATTGAGCAATAGAATCGACGATTTTCCATTATGTTATATAATGTTGTTTAGCATTCATCTCTGTTACATCGCACATGCATTTAAAATACTTTTAAGTGTGCCTTTTATGATAAAGTCATACATTTTAATTTCATGGTGTCATCGTTTCTAATTAATTTATGTATTCGGATTATTACTTAAAGCTTTAGATGATATATATTTGGTAATCTGTGTTAATATTATGATAATATACACGCCAAATGTTTGTCAATGCTTTTGTTACATCATTAGTACCAATAATGTACGCAACTGAATTAATTAACTTAAAATATGCATCAAATTAAAAAAATGGAAATTTAGTACCTTTTTCGGAAAGGTGTTGCTTCCTATTAACTGCAAATAAGAATACCTACTAGATTTGTTCTATTATTGATTGCTTTCATAGTCTAGTAAATGTAAAATACTTCCTAATCATATTCATTTCTTTCAATAACATAACTAACTAATTTGAAATACAGTATGTGTTTGACTTTTTTGAATATTTCCTAATAAAACCACCAATCGATGACCGCTGTTAGTAGGTATACTTATACTAGTTGGAGTTCTACTTAAAATGGTTACAGATCGTGTACTATGGTAATGAGTTCGTATTTAACCGCTTGTATACTTAATAATACATTATGATGTATGCTTATGTCATGTGAGGTCATTGATACTGTTGATATGCTAGAACTTGATTTTTATGTTTGTTCAATTTGTGGGTCACTAATGTTGACAAAACTGAACCTGTTTTGTTGGATGGTAGATTAATAATCTTTGAATGCGTCATACCATTGTATATTTACATATTACGTAGGAATAAAGTGCTCGAACTTTGGTCCAAAAATGTTTAAAAGCATTAGTTACAACTTACCTGTTTAGATTTATTTATTAGCATGGATTTAATGTCGAATTTCTTAATAAGCAGTTAATCTATACTAATATTATAAATCTGAAGAGTTTGTTTGGTTGAACGCAAGGCTATATAACATCACGCTATGACCAATAGGAGCGGAGCATCAATGAAAAATTTTGCGAAAACGAGGTAAATTCTCTTCTATCGCAGACAAAGTTGCGCGGGTCAGCTAGAATATAAATATATTTACGAAAGTTTTGTTTTAACATTTCGCAACCTACAATATCACAAAGCAATAAATGCACCTATACATCGATAATCTGGTTTGTAATTACAAAATCCATTGCAAAACATTAAACAAAAGTGTGACTGATATTATCTTTTAATAACCGTTGCGTAACGTAATATAAGTCCTTTCTGTTACGAAATAATGCAATTGCAAAGCGTGTACTATATCCCACAGTAAAGTTTAGCACATTTTATAAGCTTAGACAGTTAATTGCTTAGTGAAATTGTTTATAGTCACTATTAATGTGGCCATTTTATTCGTGATTCTTAAATAGAAACGTATTTATAAACAACCATTTTTGGATCAATATTGTTCAAAAGAAATTTGATTAGTCAATAAATTAAGGTAAATTAAGAGTATGACATGTATGTATATATGTTAAATGAGCAGCGATAGCTCAGTGGGGAGACCAACAGACTGCAAAGCAGAGGGTCTCGGGTTCGAATCCACGTCGCGCATCTCTGACTTTCGGAAGTTATATGACTTTTCGAAATTATGTGCGTATTGATTGACAATTATCGCCTGCTCCGTGCCTCGGAGAGCACGTTAAGCCGTCGGTCCCGGCTGCCATGAACATCTATGGCAGTCGTTATTGGGGGAGTGTCGACACAAAAGATCCCACTGGGTCGAAGTGTCGCCGGTCTGCACTGACTGGCCCCCCACATAAGATACATACATACATATGTATATGTTAAAGTCATTATACATGTTTTTTGTATTATATGCAAGGTCGTAACGTTTAGAATTAACACGAATGATGAGAACTAGGAAGTGAAACAACATAAACACATTTTTTCTAATCGCACGAACAATGCTCTTTGGGAAACGAGACACTTATAAAATCGAGAGAAAGTGCGAATTTTGTATTCCGGATCGATATGAGTCTAAACTGGTCCGATGTAACTTTTACCTTATTGCGTATTCGTAGACTAAGGTAGAAGATAAGGATTTGAATCTACATACGTGATTGCCTAACCACTCAGGAAGTTTGACATCATCGCGAAGTGACAAAGCTCTTTCAAAAGATCAGCGAGAATAAAATCTGACATGATTAGGCACTAACATTTTTCATTTTAAAAATTGTTCGTCATTGTCGAAAGTTACTTTGAGTTCACAGTATCTAAATGTTTTGTTTTGTCGACAGGTTGTTTTGGTCGCGTCGCTGGCCGTGGTGGCCTTTGCCAGTGAGGAGAAAGGTGCACCGAAGCAGGCGGCAGCCGAAGACAAGAAACAGGAGAAAAGAGGTATCTATGACATCGGCCATTACGGCGGCAGCAGCGGCGGCGGCGGCGATGGAGGCTATGGTGGTCACAGCTTCGGCGGCGAGGGTATCAGTTTTGGAGGCCATGGTGGAGAAGGCTTGAGCCTCGGCGGACACGGTCATGAAGAAATTAGCTACGGAGGCCATGACTTCGGTGGACACTCTGAGTTCGGGGGCGGTAGCAGTGGTGGTGGCGGTGGCGGCTGGAAGCCCATCTCCTCCGAGGAGGGACACCATAACCATCATCACCATGAGCACGTCAAGACCATCGAAGTAGTCAAGAAGGTGCCCGTACCTTACACCGTCGAGAAGCACGTCCCTTACACCGTTGAGAAGAAAGTGCCTTATGAAGTCAAGGTTCCCTATCCCCAGCCCTACACCGTCGAAAAGAAAGTCCCTGTCACCGTGAAGGAGTACGTCAAATACCCCGTCTACGTACCTGAGCCCTACACCGTTGAGAAGAAGGTGCCTTATGAAGTCAAGGTCCCCGTCGACAAGCCTTACGAAGTGAAAGTTAAAGTACCTACTCCTTACACCGTCGAAAAGAAGGTCCCTTATGAAGTCAAGGTTCCCTATCCCCAGCCCTACACTGTCGAGAAGAAGGTCCCCTACCCCGTCAAATACGAAGTCAAAGTACCTCAACCTTACGAAGTCATCAAGAAGGTGCCTTATGAAGTGAAAGTACCCGTCGACAAGCCTTACAACGTCTACGTGCCCAAGCCTTACCCTGTACCTGTTGAGAAGCCTTACCCTGTGACCGTCCACAAGCCAGTCCCATATGAAGTCAAGGTCCCAGTTGACAAGCCCTACAAGGTTGAGGTTGAGAAGCCTTACCCTGTCCACATTAAGGTACCAGTGCCCAAGCCCTATGATGTCTACAGGAAGGTTCCCTATACCGTTGAGAAGAAGGTGCCTTATGAAGTGAAGGTCCCCATTGACAAGCCTTACCCCGTGTACAAGGAGGTGCCAGTTCCTCTAGTGAAGGAAGTACCTTACCCCGTGAAGGTGCACGTACCTATCTATTTCAAGAAGGAAGAGGAGCACCATGAACACCACGGACAGGAGCACCACGGTCAGGAACAACATCATCACGGTTGGCATTGAGCTCAATTAGGTTAGGTTTCACACCAGTACCTTGTAGGCTAAGTTCAGAAATGTGATCATTTAGTATTTTAGTGTATATATGTATTTGCTAAATTTAATAGATCTCTTGGTTCTGTTCGCTCACACTATGGAAGATGTGCTGTTGTAATAGCTGCCAAGGCTTGAAGAACAGTTAGAAATTTAAATACTACGTGTTTTAAACTTTTTAAAACCGTCATCTAGAATCGATTTCTTCTCTGTTACCGATATTTCATCAACCAAAATGACCAATACTGGCGAATTCAAAGATTTGTTGTTCTTGTAGTTGAAAACTGTTTGAGTGCCGCATAGCATCGCAAGTGATGCGCGGAAACTGTAGATAATAATCTGTTATTACTTGTTTAGCTTTTATATGCTTTGTTATAATATACTTGACAAAGTACATGTACTTTGAGTTGAGGCTGATTTAATAAAAAATAATGAAACTATTATCTTTGTTTTACTCATCATTATTACTAATCTATTAATACTTATCACAACAGATGCATTTACATCAATAACAAAAGATTATAGAGCTTTCTTCTATCAATCAATTACTGCTATAAAGCTTATAAACATCTTAATCTGTCTTGCAACTTTCACCAAGATTGCGAAGCAAATATTAAAACAATAATATCATTAAGTTATAGCAATTTATTTTTATTACACACACCATTGTCTAACAATAAAATGGTACAAATTACAAGTAGAACAATAAAATTCAATAAAATTGCTATATGTAGCTGCAAACGATTATACTTGTGTTGCCAAATACGACTTTGAAAATACGGAGAAAGTGTACTTATACACATTATATACGAATCAATGAAATGCAATAACTCTGTAGACAGATATTAGTACTGTTTCGATAGAGATTAATGAATCAGATATAAAAGATTTGATATTGCCAAACGGCTTTACGGTAATTATCGTCATTAATTAAATTACCGTCAATTTTTATTAATTAAGCTATGAATGATTTTGAATATTAATCACCTATAACTAAATTGTTAAAGATAATTAAATTAATGGATCTGTGAATATGAAAGCTATATACAAGTTTTAAAGAAACGATCGATTTATACTTAAAAGGGACGGTAAGTTTTGTCCTTATTTCAATACTCGTAAGCATAATATGAGCATCGCTTTGATTCTCACGGAAAGCGAACATTAGTGAAGTTTGTAAGTAGAAAAATATTATATGATACGACACAATAACTTGTGGTAACTTTTGTTTCAGAATTATATTATCAATTTTACTTTAACTTCGATATAAGGTAAAGAGACAGAGACATTGAAGATATGAGAAACAGGCATATCTCATCAAAGTATGTCTTCAAATTAGAAACGTCATCACCAATATATCTACTATAAGAAACACAATAAGAACGAAAAGAATACACATACAAGTATTGACATAGATACAGCTAATCATTGGCAAATGTGTCAGCCATATTATTCACCAAACATGTTTTTATACATCAATTTGTAATGCATTTGCTGTGGATAAACTTAAATAAATAAATGACATAGACAAAAAGCACACATGAAACTTTAAGCGTAAATAGTCATAAAAAAAAACAGCAAATCGAACTGAAACACGCACACATAATGCAATACGCATTACAGTTTTTACTAAAACATATTCACATAAGAATGACATATAATAAAATATTAAGCAAGAGCACTTAGGATTTCAAATAAAACGCAGCCAGTACCAATCAGATGTAATAATTTTATAGTTATTTTGTTGATCGTAAAAATTCCGTCGGCTATATAGGTATGTTTCGTAACATAAATTGCACTCTTAAGGTAATTGGGGCATGGAGATCAGATATGGATATTTTGCACCGATAGACTCACGGACGCAATTTAGACTAAATAAAGGTACGTGAAGAGCACTTCAGTATGTGTGCTAATAGATATAGAGGTATAATTTACTAAATCAAATGAGTGTGTTGATTTACGCAAGTTGTATTGACAGCGGTTTCACGTTGTGTTGGTTGTAATATGACGTCATTATGTCTATGAAGTGTATAATTTGGATTCAATTGTTTATTTGGCCAATCTTTCAACATTAAGTAATATACATTTTGATATGATTATATTTAATGGCAATAAGTAAATAATCACCTGAAGATAAATATATCAATATATAAATGTGATTTTATTTATTTATTTATTACACATACTATTATCATAAAGCATATACCCAATGCGATAATGTAGATTGTCACAAATTAATAATTAAAAGTTAGTGCATACAGTCATAATTTTATAGTTTAGTCAGTAATAAGAAATTTAAACATTAATAATCATTAAAAGAAATTTTAGCAACATTAACCTATTTTTACAATAATGTCAAATGTCATTTCAATTTGTCAATATAATTATTCTAAATATAAATAATAATTGTATTATACATTTAGCTGGTCGCTATGTCATTCAACATTCGAATTGCTCTTATGACAGGTGAGAACTTCGCGTTAGTTGTTCGGCTCGTCTGCACCTCAAATAATCTAGCCCTAGGCTGCTGCCACAATCTAGTGTTTGGAACCCGCAAGCCCAATGATGACAATACTTCGGGATTTGTATTATACTTTTTATATACATACATATTTGGTGTAGGCAGTTAGCTATTTCGCCAGCAGGTAACACGAAATAGGGTTGACCCTATTGTTGTTTACCAGGCATAGTTCTAGACGCTCTGAATTTCATGACGGGGTAACTCACTAACACTTTGAAATTAGCTATTCCAATCAAGAAAAGTACTTACTACTTAACTATGTAGCCAGTAATCTTGGATACTTTAATATCATTATACTGACATAGTCAAAACGGCTCGAAGTCCTAAAAAAAATAATTAAAACAAAATCAAGAAAAGAACGCGTGCAGAAGCAGTAGCGAAGCAAGCGAACGATAAATTTTTCTCAGAGACGGAACCTGACGAACTAAAAGAGCGACCTACTCCGCTAAGGAACGGCGAACAAACAGAGAGCTCTTGATCGCAAAATACTATGCGCCAGGCTAATGGCTGTATACTGATATAATTTTTTTAAAGGGATGATGGTAGATAAATTTTTTTAGGGAATTATGATGATTAACTCTGGTATTGAAAGCGTATCTGCCGTCGAGTGGGTAGTTAGTTTGGTTATTGCTTATGCCTATATATACTATCTGTATTTCGATTGCGCTGATATTTTTTTTATATTACATAAAAATATATCAGAGCAATCGAAATATAGATAGTATAGGTACCTACCGTACCTTTGTTTGTTATCTAAAGTATTTAGTATATACATACATTGACAAAGGAACATATTTTAACTCAGGTTTATAGTTCTAAAGGAATGTCAATGAATGAAATGATTGGTAAAGAATGGTTTCTAAACCGAAGCTTCAGTCCTTTGCAATACGTTTGAGAAATGACAAAAGTATAGTCAACTTGTTAATTGTTACTAATATTATAAATTCGAAAGTAATTCTGTCTGTCTGTCTGTTACCTTTTCATGGCTAAACCGCTTAACCGATTTAGATGAAATTTGGTACAGATATAGGTTAAAACCTGGGGAAGGATATAGGCTACTTTTTATTGATGTAAGTACCACGCGGGCGGAGCCGCGCGCAAGAGCTAGTTGAACATAATTTCATAACGAGGTATTTTCTAGCGGTCTGCAGTGTTTACTAAAGCAATATATTAAGACATATTACTTAGCTACTTATGACTTTGTTAACCTTTTCATTCGTGTGTAATGTTGTGTAATTCGTGTTTAATGATCATGTGGTAGCACCTTTGCATATTACTTGAACCACTTTTTCGAACTCTAAGATTTATCGCAATTCATTGTCGTTTCTCACTTGTTTTATACTGCTAAGTTGGCAAATAAGCGTATTGTCTGGCTGATGGTGACCGATTACAGCAGCGTGTAAACGTTTCCAATACCATAAATATTAGTCACGCGTTACTAGTCTAATCAGCAGCGATAGCTCAGTGGGAAGACCAACAGACTGCAATGCAGAGGGTCTCAGGTTCGAACCCACGTCACGCACCTCTGACTTTCGGAAGTTATATGACTTTTCGAAATTATGTGCGTATTGATTGACAATTATCGTCTGCTCTGTGCTTCGGAGAGCACGTTAAGCCGTCGGTCCCGGCTGCCATGATCATCTATGGCAGTCGTTATTGGGAGAGTGTCGATATAAAAGATCCCACTGGGTCGAAATGTCGCCGGTCTGCACTGACTGGCCCCCACATAATATACATACATACATACTGATCTAATCCCCGTTTCATCAAATTTTGTGCAGTAGGTAGGTACGTTAGGTATGGTGAGTGTGATTTACGAAAATGATCGCGAGCTAACTGTCGCACAGAAAGGATAGTACAATTATGATTATAGTAAACAAGATATCTTCGCCCGCGTTAATGTCAATTTTGACAATAAACCTATTGACCTCGGGAGCAGGGCGTTTTTGCTGAAGGAAAGGTATGTCTTTTTCTGTACCCTTGACAACGAGTATACATAATTTTATGATGATCGGTCGAGTAGTTAAGACGTGGAAGCGTAACAAACAAACAAACTCACATTCGCATTTAAAATATTAGTTATAATGTTCCAAGTAAAGCCTTTATATGAACTCATACGTAATGTGGGAATTGTTTTAATTAAACTAACAAATCGCCCTTCATTGACCTCTATAATAACTTGTATGCATCGCACAAGTTTTAGAATTCTTGCATGTAATACTATGCAACATCACACATCTATTCTCATCGTACGCGTCGCTATTTACAATGGCGATGACAACAATGTTTGTGAGAGCACTTGTGTAATATATAATATAAGCCCTGTATGTAAACTGTCCCACTGCTAAACATGGGCCTCTTCTCAGTAGGTGAAGGGTAAGGCCATAAGCCACCACGCTGGCCTATTGTGGATTGGCAGACTTCACTTATCGTTGAGAACATTATGGAGAACTTTCAGACATGCAGGTTTCTCACGATGCTTTCCTTCTTCGTTAAAGCAAGCGGAAATTAACTAATTAATACAGATATTACTTTGAAAAGGCTGAGATGCGTGCCTTGGGATCTAACTCGAGACCTCTGCGTGGCAGTCCAACGTTGTCCCATAAGGCTATCGCTGCTACAATATAATAATACACTCTTGTGTAAATTTTATAGTACATATGTATATTGGCTGTTTCAGTGGCGCGACGGTAGTGAATGCGAGTGCTGTACATAGGGTCTCGAGTTCGATTACCGGACCGCGTGTTAATCTGTCTAGAAATTTTCAGATGCAGTACCAAGTCTGGAACTATACCTGGTAGACATCATTGAGTCCGCCCTCTATTTCGTAAGATTTAAAACCATAGCTGGCAAAATGTCAGTCTAATAATGTCTTCCAGACCGAATTTCACGGCGGCTAATCTTAACGGAGACTGGCCATCTGCGCAGGAGATATTATAGTGCACAAGTGTGTGCGCAAACGCAAGTGCACTCTGTTCTCTAGCCCTCATGATCCGATGGTTCGGATAATCCGACACGAACGGAGAGAGATCAGGCGCAGGACCAACGGCTTTACGTGCTTTCCGAGGCACGGGGGTGTCTTACACTGCCAACTTCGTAACTCCGGGATTGTAAATAGATTTCTTTTTCCGCATTCACTACCGCTGCGCCACGGAGGCAGTCGGTCTAATACACCTCTGCGAACCCCTAGGCGGATATAGCCGCGAGACTTTGCATGTGTATTCAGTCTGATAACAAATACAGTTATAATCAATATATTATTAGTTGATACTAGTGGCTAATAGCAGCGATAGCTCAGTGGGGAGACCAACAGACTGCAATGCAGAGGGTCTCGGGTTCGAACCCACGTCACGCACCTCTGACTTTCGGAATTTATATGACTTTTCGAAATTATGTGCGTATTAATTGACAATTATCGCCTGCTCCGTGCCTTGGAGAGCACGTTAAGCCGTTGGTCCCGGCTGCCATGAACATTTATGGCAGTCGTTATTGGGAAAGTCAGTACTCTCTAATATCCTGACACTGGTCTAGCCTTAGGGTATCGCTAGCCTTCGGGTTGCGGAGGTCAGGTGGCAGCCGCTCCGTGTAAAAACTGATACCTAGTCAAATTCGGTTAGACCAGAAAAGTCGATCCCAAGTTACTTGGGAATAATAAAGGCTAAGAGAGAAGAGACTAGTGGCTAGTACTTTAGCAGGCAACCAGCCGTCTTAAGTGCCTACTGTATAGAATCTTTTACAATATAAAACGCAGGTTAGGAACTGATTAGAGATTAACAAGTTACGCTGTCTGACTAAATGCTGTTCGTGTTGCAACATGCAGTATAATAAAATATATATTTTAATAATTATGCACATAAAATGGCCGCTATAAATAATTTAAGTACACACAATTATGATTAGAAAGTTAAGAATATAAAATGAGTCGCTCGGTCTCATTACATTCAGTTCCAATTAGTTTATTGTTCTTTATTTTTGTTATTATAGCACTGTGATTGCAACACAACTTAGACTTATGATTCTATGCCTCACGGTACCAGAGGTACACCTCTGCTTATACTGTTTGGATATAATATAATGTATAATATAATACATACTCGGGTATTATGTACATTAAACCGGTATTGTCTTCACTCGGTCTAATTGCCAGATTTCGTGATAACATTGAGACTTTTCTTACAAAAAAAAATCCTTAAGAGGAATCATAAGGGCCGTTTTTCCATACAAACGTAGTCGCCTGTTTCCTCCGTGGATAATGCCAGTAGAGCAATAACTTTTTTCCAAAAAATTTATGGCCTCTATTACAATGTTCCTATGTTATCCTTTTATTCATAAATTAATTATTAAAACAGACATGAGCCTCCAAAAAACTCAAATATTGGCCAGATATTCCGCTGTGTTCAAACATCCAGAAAACAAATTTAACTGGATTTATATAAAAAAGGAAAACATAGAAACACGGTGGATAATTTTCAAGTCAAGTTTTGGAGAAGGAATCAGGGGACTACGAAACGTTGATTTTGTGTACTTTTAATAGGTATTTTGGGTCCAAGCTGCAGTTGTCTCTATCGCGCTCTGCGGGCACTGCGCGACAACAATAGATTTTACAAATATCTATTTTCATTTTTCTCGCCGTTAATGTTTTCTCTTAAAACACTTTGTTGTAATTAGAATTCGAGGCCAAGATCTCATGTTTACATGACTGTACGAATGGCGCAGTGGTATAACTGATAGCCTCGTACACCATTGCGCCACTGAGACAGACATCTAATCTCTAATCTCACAACTATGACAAATTATCGATAATGTCGTGTTCGGCGTCCATTTGATTGATTTGAGTGTGAGAAATCGCACAACACATTAATAAATGACTTGCAATACTTAAAGTTCATGTCTACCTACTTAAGTTGTAGATGAAATGTACCTCGTTTTACACATCAGCCTGGGTGTTCTTATTTTGAAATATTTCCCTCTCTCAAAAATGTTATTGACTCTTTTGTGAGTATTTTGTAATCTGTGTGTGTCTCATAAATTGTTCATTCATCTATTCATTCATTCATTATCTCTTTTCTCTCTCTCTCTGAAATATTCTTAGTAAAAAGCCAAATTTACATTATTTCGTGAGGAAATATAGGTGTCGTAGTATAATATTGTTATCAGCCCGTATTGAAATGTCCCACTGCTGGGCACGGGCCTCTTAATGTGACGAGGGTCAGGCCATCGTCCACCACGCTAGCCCAGTTGGCAAACTTAATATTGTCCAGACCAAATATCAATGGTATGCTCGCACTTCGCAAGATGTGCGCCGCATGTAAGGTATATCGAAAGAGGTGTATGCCTCCGTAGCCCAGCGGTAGTGAATGCGACTGCTGTGCATGAGGTCTCGGGGTCGAATCCCGAGTCGGGCCAACAAAAAGTTATTGGGTTTTCTTAGGAATTTGGTGGTGTTAGACACCCCCGTGCCTCGGAAAGCACGTAAAGCCATTGGTCCTGCGCCTGATTTCCTACGGTCTTGTCGGATTATCCGTCCCATCAGATCATGAGAGTTAAGGAACAGAGAGTGCACTTGTGTTTGCGCACACGCTTGTGCACTATAATATAGCTTGCGCAGATGGCCAGTCTCCGTTAAGATTGGCCGTCATGACCGAAATTCGGTCTGGATGACATTATTTATTATATCGCAATGACACTGCGTTGCTCGCAATGAGCCGACAAACGCTGGCTTGACCGGCAACCCGCACGTGCGCAGCTTATGCGTAGCACATGCCTCGCGAGACGCATGACACGCATGCCTCAAGCAGAGGCATTCGTTGTGCGTTGTGCGTGGCGCTTGCCTCACAAAGTCTGGATCCACGTTTACAAGAACCTCAGTCTTACAGTTCGATGGAATGACAATCTGCCACGATTGGAGCGAGATTGTATTTAGCTATTGTTTTGTTTAAGATTTACGACGTATAGTGTAGTTAAAATATGTGATTTTATGAGCCGTTTTGAAAATTTATATCTTTAATACCATACAATACAGTTGCGTATAGATTAGGTGTTAGTTTTACTCATCATTTAATGTACTACATGCTAAAACAATATAATATCAACTCTGTTCATAAACTGCTAGGCACGGGCCTTTTCTCAGTGTAAGAAGTTAGGTCATAGTTCGTCACGTTGGCCCGGTGCGGATTGGCAGACTTCAGATATCTTCCAGAACATTCTACATTTATATAACTTCGATCTGTTAGACACGCAGATTTTCTTACGTAACTTCCCTCCGCCGTTCAACTAAAGATAATGATAATTATCCTTCGGTTTAACGGCGTTATGTGCGTATTTAATAGTTATAATAAATACACACGTAACTCCGAAAAGTCAGAGGTTAAGTTCGAACTCGAAACCTCAGCGTGACAGTCCAACCGGTTTCCACTAGGTTAGGCTATAGCTGAAGAGATGTATGTACTAAGCGTATGTCACGGGACACGGGCGATCGTTTATTGTTTGTAAAGATTCTATTTGCGACTATAATTTCCTTTTCTAATTACACGACTGCATGACAAATACATCCTGACTAATATTATAAATACGCATACGAGTGTTTGTTTGTTTATTACGCTTTCAAGCTTTAACTACTTCATCGATCATCATAAAATCTTGTATACTCGTTGTCAAGGGTACAGAAAAAGACATACCTTTCGTTCAGGGAAAACGTCCTGTTCCCGAGGTCAATAGGTTTATTGTCAAAATTGACATTAACGCGGGCGAAGATATCTTGTTTACTATAATCATAATCGTACTATCCTTTGTGTGCGACAGTTAGCTCGCGATATCATTTTCGTGAATCACACTCACCATACCTAACGTACCTACCAAAATTTGATGAAACGGGAATTAGACTAGTATGTATCATATGTGGGGGGAGTATTAGTATATCTTATGTGGGGCCAGTCAGTGCAGACCGGCAACACTTCGACCCAGTGTGATCTTTTGTGTCGACACTCACCCAATAAAGACTGCCATAGATGTTCATGGCAGCCGGGACCGACGGCTTAACGTGCTCTCCGAGGCACAGAGCAGGCGATAATTGTCAATCAATACGCACATAATTTCGAAAGCCATATAACTTCCGAAAGTCAGAGGTGCGTGACGTGGTTTCGAACCTGAGATCCTCTGCATTGCAGTCTGTTAGTCTCCCCACTGAGGTATCGCTGATGATTAGACTAGTAACGCGTGACTAATATTTATGGTATTGGAAACGTTTACACGCTGCTATAATTGGTCACCATCAGGCAGACAATACACTTATTTGCCAACTTAGCAGTATAAAACAAGTGAGAAACGGCAATGAATTGCGGTACATCTTAGAGCTCGAAAAAATGGTTCAAGTAATATGCAAAGGTGATGTCAGAAAGGTCAGAGGTCAAAGGTCATAAACATTTCGGGGGTATATGGACTATGCTGAGTCGAATGGCGTTGACCGCGAGTCTCTAGCTCTTACGGTTCTTGAGTTGAAAGTTATATAACAGGCGGACGGACGGACGGACAAAGCTGTTGCAAAAGAGATTTTTCGAACTCTAAAAGTGTACTGCACTGATGGCGTAGTGGTTCAAGTGATAGTATCGCTAGTGCCACTGTGCTGAGTGTTGTGGGTTCAATCACTAAACGGGATAAACAATTCTGAGATACGCAACTAGATCTTCCGAGTCTAAATGTACTTTGTGTCCGTTGTGTAAATAATGTATCCTTCCTTGACTCATTACCTTAACAACTCCTCATTGTGGCCAAGATAGCATTAGCCATTTTTGATCAGTCGTGTAAGTCTGCTCGACTGGCAGTGAGTTATCTATCCACATCTTGGACATCCCGTCTACTCTTCGCCTGTTATCTTAGGACGCATGGTGCAAGTATCCCGAATTTTTCTATCTATTTATTTACTTATAATATAGTATATGGCAGGCTAGGGTCTTAGGGTATTAGGGCTAAGAAGCCCTAATACCCTAAGGCCCTAGCAAACTGTGAAATTCAAGAACCTACTTAAGGTATTTTAGGGTCTCGTAGGTTTTTGTCATATATCCGTTACTACTAAGGTGACGACTGTAGTTAAAGTCAAAGTCAAAAATCATTTATTCACTTAGGTCACAAAGTAACACTTATGAACGTCAAATAGGTTAGTGAGTTTATTGCATTTACTGAATTTACATTTATGTCAGTTGCAAGGTTCAGGCAAAAGGTTGAGCCTATGAGAAGATACCTGCAAGAAACTCAAGGCCACTCTTTTAAATCGCCATCAACTTATTATTCCAGTATTTTACAACTCATTTATGTACCAGGTGTTGCAGTCATTATGCCATATGTCACTGCCCATATAAAAAAAATTCAAAACAATAAAGAAAAAGTTAATAATATTATGTAAGAAGCATTTGAGGTTTGAAATAATATTTATCAGTAGGTAGCCATTTGTAATAGACAGTAGTATGGCATGAGGGCGTACATTGCTAGTGATAAAAAATTAAAGATATAGTTGGGCAGAAAAGTTCTAGAGTCGCTCCAGAACCTTTCTGCACCAATGGGCATATCTTTATAATGAAATAAAAAACACTTCTTTTAGAGAGTAAGATATAAACAAAACAAATAAATTGCACATCCTTTCGTAACTAGCACGAATTACAATGTTGAAATACATTCAAGTTCATTTTAGAGTTAAGAACGCACGCCTTATCTTTCCGCACTGGTTAAATAGTAAATTGTAGGATGGATTTGCAACAACTTCATCAGTCTATATCTTGCGTTTATCTTCTACGTGTAATGTGAAGGCAGGGGCATATAAGAGACTCGTATAGCGTGGCCATGATTTAAACCGAAAGAAAGATGAAAATAAAAAAATACAAAACAGTTGACGACTACACGCTTCGCATAATGGTTTAAGGGGTCGCCTCGCCACTACCACTGCGCTGAGTGTTTGGGGTTCGATTCCCACACGGTACAGAAATTTGTGTGTTCCTCAAATGGATGTGCCGAAACTGGGTGTTCTTTGTGTCCGATGTTTGAATGTTTGTAAAGTGCCGGTGGTACAGAATTAAATTCTGGTACAGTAGTTGTCTTTTAAAACAAAAAAGTTATAACTAGACTAAGAGCAGCGATAGCTCAGTGGGGAGACCAAGAGACTGCAATGCAGAGGGTCTCAGGTTCGAACCCACGTCGCGCACCTCTGACTTTCGAAAGTTATATGACTTTTCGAAATTATGTGCGTATTGATTGACAATTATCGCCTGCTCCGTGCCTCGCAGAGCACGTTATGCCGTCGGTCCCGGCTACTATGAACGTCTCTGGCAGTCGTTATTGGGAGAGTGTCGACACTGAAGATCCCACTGGGTCGAAGTGTCGCCGGTCTGCACTGACTGGCCCCCACATAAGATACTATAACCAGACTACAGTGTAATCACTGGAGTCAAGCTATAACTTTTTGTTTATAACTTTTGCTTTATCTTTTCAGAAGAGTAGAATTATTTTTTTTATTTATTAAATGGTCTGCCGTGATCTCGTTTAGTGGACTATTATGTACTTGGGCTTCATGTCCCTACATGTAACACACTCAATGCTGACTAATTTCGATAAATGTAAGAAGAATTAAAGAAAAAGTCTTGTCTAAATTTTACGTTAGGTTAACGATATTAAATAAAGCATCAAGCTACTAAACTGCGTAAGATACCACAAACCGTTAGGTGGTTTTTGTGTGATGTTGGAACAAACTGATAGATAGACAAAAATTATAAAAACTTAAGCTTAAGATTCATATGGCCGGACTAGTTACAGTTCTATATAGATGCAATTCAGTTTATCAAACATATTTATATCGAATATTTTAAAAATGTTCTGATAAGTTTAATAGGGCGTGGTATTGTTACCAGACCAGTAGGCGAAATTACCTGCTAGAATTTGCATCTAATGCTGGATACCAGCTGTTGGTTAGAGCAAGCGTTATCTAGCTACGGCGACTTAAAGGGGTTACTTTATTATAGGTAATATTTAAGGACACCTTTCGTTATCGAGTATCATACTAGTAGATATTCACAACAGTCAGGACTGACAGCTTCATGAGCGCCTGAGGCAAGTAGACATGTGACATCATCGATACTTTATGTTAAATTGTTGTTGGGATTTGTCTTGTTACATAGTTTGTTAATGCCCTATTTTAAAATGAAGTATTAGTATTTGTAGGTATTACGAACAGGGGTATATTTAGTAGCACAACAGGCCTTTATTTCTTCTAAGCTTCCACAAAAAGGACTTTCACTTTCATTACTAAGATTTACTCTTTACTAGCCTGATTAAAAAATGTCGCATTCCCTACTTCTTGATTGCCAAACTTCAACCCCACATTTTTGAATACGGCACAGGCTACGTACATAAATTACATGGAATCAGGTGGCCGTCTAAACAAAACGCTCGTAAAACTCAGAAATGCGGCACAAACAACCTACTGTCAGAATAACTATCTGAGCACGCTATTCACAGACACTGCGTAATTAAAAAATATCTTGCAGAAAGAAGCTAAGTAGATCGTATAGACTGATTACGAAAACGCGTAAATTTTACGCCTTGTCACCGTGTAAATAGATTTCTCACGTAAGTACCAGCATTTACGTACATATATCTTAGTTAACAGGTGAATATTACAGAAATATATTATGTTAAGTAGGAAATGTTTTGCCGTGCACCCGCGGCGACCTACCGTTATGTATTTAAGGATGACTATGCAACTGCTTCTTTTTGTATATATTATTTAACTATTATTTAAACAACTTACTAAATCATAAATTGACTACATGGATACCGTAGTTGTTTTTGTGGTTGCCTTGCTGGCGTGCCGAGTGTTGTGTGTTGATCCACAAATAGTTGTTCCGGGTCTGGGTGTTCTTTGTGTCTTCATTGTCTTTTTAAAATAAAGATGTAGACTACAACAGTAGATAGCCAGATTGTAGCTCAAACTACGTGAGCGTAGAAAGTTCCATGGAAGAGAATTAGTTGTGTTAATATAACGATAATAATTTTTATTGTTACGCTTTACTCGGCGCAGCTCATGCAAAAAACTCGGTACATATTAAATCGATTTATTATGGTTAGAATATATTAATTATTACGAATAGAATTATTTTTGATGATATTCGCAGTATGACTACAATTACAAGGGAGTTTTCTTTCTTAATGTTTAAATCTATACTAATATTATAAAGCTGAAGAGCTTGTTTGTTTGTTCATTTGGTTGAACGCGCTAATCTCAGGAACTACTGCTTCGAATGGAAAAATTATTTTAGTGTTGGATAGCCCATTTATCGAGGAAGGTTAAAGGCTATATTATAACATCACGCTACGATCAATAGGAAGTTGCGCGGGTCAGCTAGTATATAGTAAAGTTCACTGCAGTACAAGGAATCATTAATATTGAAGCAATGGACATAGTTTTACCTGGTGGGAATCGAACCACAACACTCTGCGGATAGGTAGTGACACACAACCATTTACAAGGTTTAAGTGCTATTACTGCAGTATTTATATAAAATCTATATCTTTTATAAGAGGCAGAGCTCTATAAACCTTAATTGTTTACGTATCCAAGGCGAGTAGAAAAAAAAATGGAAGTATTACTATTCTCATAACTAAATCCACACCCAAGATAGATATTTATATATTATGACTCAAGCAAGACATTTAAAAGCAACACTTGTAAGGTTGCCAATAATGATATCCATCTTACCGATAAATGTATACTTATCGAAATTACCTCAATTATTTTGTCTACCTTTCCTTTCATGTCTATTGTTATTGATTTCTATTATTTAATATTATTGCTTAGTTACACAATATTGTCTATAAATGTTGGTAAGCTCATAATTGGTAAATATATTGACCATATCTATTGTGCTAATCCCATAGATTATAGTGAAATTAATCGTGTGTTTCAGAAATGAGTAGGGTTTCATAACATAATGGGCTTTGTTATTAGGGGCAAGAAATAGTTTATATGTATGTATACTAGTATAGCATATACATATATAGCATATCTATAATGGTAGTACGGACGACCATTGCCTAAAGCATTTATTTGTTTTTGTCATTCTTGCACATGCGCATGACAACGCTATAAAAATTGGTTTTTAGGCTGAGGCCTCACCACCTATTCTTATATCTTATACTTTTATATATACAAACTCACACTGAGGTGTGTCAATGTATTTGAATGTACAAAAGTACAACGTCGTGTTATCCTGCGCAAACTTTCTTCCCGAACTCGACTCTCGCCTTGCCAGTATCCAAAGTAACCTACTGTTATTAAAATCGTTACTGTTTATTCATTTATTTATTAAGTTTTACCAACAGTTACTACAATATCACATACACGTAAGACAAACATTTTGAGTCTAACCAATTGTATAACTAATTACAGGTGAATTCAGCATGCATTACATTTTAAACATTACATAAATAATATGTCATAAGAAACAAAGATAAATATTAAAAGTGACGAAATATCAATATTAAAGTTAAGTTTAACAATTAAATTATATCATAATCCAGTAAATTTTATTTGTCTTACAGTCACATAAATTTGTATGAATTACTTTAAATAATAAATTCTCGGGCACGCCACGATCGTGGCGGTAAGTCCCGTGTTTGAGGAGTGGCTGGAGAGGCGCCATGGCGCCCTCACCTTCCGGCTGACACAGGTAATGACTGGCCACGGTTGTTTTGGCCAGTTCCTGTGTCGTATACGCCGGCAAGAGACGCCCGGTTGTCACCACTGCGGCGACTGCCGCGACGTTGTTGAGGACACGGCGCTGCACACTTTGGCGGTTTGCCCCGCCTGGGCATCGCAGCGCCGTGAGTTGATCGCGGCAGTCGGATTGGTTGCCCTCTCGCTCCCGGCCGTAGTTCAGTCTATGGTCCGGAGTGAGAGGTCGTGGAATGCCGTCGCCTCCTTCTGCGAGGAAGTCATTTCCATCAAGGAGGCGGCGGAGCGGGAGAGGGAGCGTTTGAACCCTCTCCCCAACCGCAGAGCCGGGCGCCGGAGGGCGCGAGACGACCTCCAGCCACCCTGAGGTTTGACCTGGGGGTGGCGGGCTTTGTGGGCCTGCCCGCCATCCGTTCAGCACCAGGTCCGAGAGGCGGCGTGCGTGTTCCCACGCGCGCCTCTATGTCGAGTCCGTCTCCCCTCTAGGGGGGACAGTAGGGAGTGTAGAAGTGCCAATAGGGTAGGTCTTTCGTGTAGTGGCCTGCCGTTTCATACGGCGGGCCGAAACCTCGGCGGGGTCGCGACCGCATGCGAAAGTGATTCGCGCGGCCCCGTCGATAGTGGTTTTGTCGAGGAACACCGTGGTAGGTTTAGTCGGTATCCCGGGAGGTACATTTTCTTCTTAACATCTTTCTTTTACCCCGGCGAGTCCGACATAACCCCTCCGCCCGCCCCCGCGGAGGGGTATGCATCAAGCATTCCCCCACGTAAAAAAAAAAAAAAAAAAAAGAAAAAAAAAAAAAAAAAAATTCTAATCACATTAACAACCAAATAGAAATATAAATCTGTTGTAAAACTCAAATTATAACTGTCGAGTCGAATGTGAGTTTGGTAGTGAGATATAGCAGAACAGCACAGCAAGTACTTTATTTATAGAATTGGCAAATCACAATTAATATTCGTAGTAACATATTTAGACTACCGTAGCCACTTATTCTAAAACCTCTATTGCACATACATCTTGTAGCAGTCACGACTGAAGTATCATCCAGTCGTAGTATGAACAGCTGTCTTTAGACCATTAATGCCGGCCATAAACGTTCCGACATGTAGTGAGCTGTCGACTTCCACGTGTTACGCACGTCCAACATTGTGTAACTACATTACAAGTGTAATTGTCCACATTGATCCACTCTACTGATTGATTGCTCACTTGCTCACACAAAGTCTCATAACACTAGTAATGGACTCGCTCGGTTTCGAAACTGTCCCGCTGATATTTGTTGGCATTAGACGAAATAATGTGCGTAATTGCACGCACAGTATGTTGAGCGTTAACGCCGCCGTGACGGTGTCAAAACTATGACATTTAATTGCGATGTTGCCATTCTGAACTGGCAACTTTAGAGTGGCAACGTCGCAGTTAACTGTCATATTTTTGGGATTGTTAATTACTTACCTTTTATTTTTAAATACACTTCCGTACTAGGAAAATTCCTATGTATCGTGGGGGACTGTACAACTATTTAAACAATGAACACAGAGGACGCCTAGGCTGAGAACAAACATTTGTGGCAGACTCACATTTTTGTGCCGTGTGGGATTCAATTCATAATATTCGGCGTAGTGGCAGTGGTGAGGCGAACTCTTAAACCACAACGCCAACCGTGCAGAAGCAGTTGTAGATGTAATGAATAATTCTGGTTTTATTTTTATTCTTTATTTATTTTTCTCCATCAATATGACCACACTCCTTCTGATGGTAAGCGATGATGTGATCCAAGAGTAATGGACTCCACACATCCGCATAGCAGCTGAGGTAATCTTGACGTCCCAACTTTGACGGCCTAAGAAGGTGCTTTTTCAGCGCTATTAACTAACTATTCAGATTCGTAGGTATAAATAACCTCTAGCTACCTACCTCTGCAAGATTAGACTTCATGTTGTTACTAAGAATTTCTGAGCAATAAAAGAATAGCGTGTTGAGCGCGATTCTTAGATAAGATACGAGACCACACCATCAGCAACAACTTTATCTGCTGGGAATTCTTAAAAAATACACCAGTCCAAGAGTCCAATCTCGCTGAGGTAGGCATTATATCCATCTTTTTACTAAGAATGTGCGTAGCCCAAACTACTAATGAGCAAGCCGATTTAAATACTTACTGTATTTAGTATATATTTATAATAATAATATCAGCCTTGCTCACAAATTGCTTTAATAATAAGGACCTGAGCTTCCATGAGCTTTAAGAAAGTTATAATTAAGTACCTTTAGCACGCTGGTCAAGTGGATCCCACGCCTTGCACGCCTTTGATTATTAAAGAGCTCTATTAACTCTTCGATGAACAACGACTGTTCTCACGGTATTCTTTTGCTTCTTACCTAGAAAGAGAAAATCTATTATTAGTTCAGATGTCTTCATCTACATGTATCAAAATGAGTGTTTGTTGGTTTGTAACACATATATTTAATCGCAATTGTTGAATAAAACTATATTATCCATTTGATTGCGATAACATTTTCTTAAGTAGTGACGCGCTTCAGAAGTTTCTTGACAATTAAAGTAAATAAAATAAAATAGAGTAATTGCAACGCATATCGGGCTAGTTGCCAGTCTCTCAATTCTTATATATTAGATAGTTAACTTTAAAATTGCGGTTTATGTCCTACATCAAATTTGTTCAAAATGTTAAATTCATTTAAAAAAGATAATTATTTGTTGTGTCAATTCGCCATAGGTAATAGTTGATGTTTTTGTTAAATCAAGACAAACTATAGTGGCCTAAAATGCAATAGCAACTATACATCAAATGAAATATAGAATATGAATTGGCCATTAATGCAATAATTGAATTGATGAAATAATTAGTACTAGCAATCCGTCCCGGCTTTGCACGGGGAGTACCAGTAGTAAAACCTTAACAAATTATACATTGAAATTAAACTACTATATACGGATTTTATCGCGTTATTTATTTTACACTTTATTACAAAATTTTGAAACTGTTACACTACTACTAAATTCTATAAAACTTTACTAATTTTAAGCTAATTAAATTATTAAAACTATTTATATTTAAGTTTACACTTTCCCCGACATAGTAGTTTAATTTTAATGAATAACATTCGCGTAAACAGAAGACTATATTATGTATATTATACACTTAAACCTTCCTCATAAATCATTCTGCCTATTGGTCCAAACCCCATGAAAATCCGTTCAGTCGTTTTTGAGTTTATCGCGAACAGACGCGGTGGGAGACTTTGTTTTATAATATGCAGTGATGAAAACCACAACGTTTATTTTCTTCATACAATGCGGCAACTTTATGTTTTAACCTTTATTACTATATAATTTTAGTATTAACTAATAATCGGCAGCCTGTTAACGTGTACAATTGTTTGCAAATGAACTCTAACCTTTGTTCCAATATATGTATATGGTTGTGACAACACTTTATGTAGTCGATTGTTACTTGTAATTCTGGCTTCGGGCAGCCAATGTTTCAACATGTAGTTACTATTGTATCGCGTTTACTGGAATATTCGGTATCGAGACAATGATATAGTCACCAACATATCTATATAGCTGTTCATTGTACTGCCACCACGCTGAGTGTTGTGGGTTCGATCCCCGCACAAAAATTGAGTAATCCGCTTATAGCTGTTCTGTGACTGGGTGTTCTTTGTGTCCGTTGTTTAACTGTTTATAAAGTCTACCGTAATACAGAAATTATTCCTACTGTGGGAGTTATCGTTTTAAAAAGAAAAAGAAGAAATTAATTGTCGTTCTGAATTTCTGACATGTGATTAAATCAACTATCATTTAACTATTCCTGCTATAAAAACAATTCTGCTATAGCAATTGTTATAATTTCGGACCATAGAGCTAATAAAAATCGCATATGTGTATCATCTTATGTTGCCGATTGCACTATTATCCTAACTAATATTATAAATGCGATGTGAGTTTGTTTGTTTCGGTTTAACTAATCGAGCGATCATCATGAAATGTTGCATACATGTTGTCAGGAGAAACAGAAAAAGACCTAGGGTACTTTTCACATAGAAAAATGTTGTGTTACTAACCCAACCTAACCTAACATTTTAGCGAGCAAAGGCGCGTGCAAGATTTAGTTATATATATTTGAAAGCTAGACTGATTTGTGTTTCGACTGAAGCGCAGAATTTCCTTTCCTTTACCTGTATAGTGGGTAATGCTTGTCCTCTAGTTGTTGTTGGTGTAATGGTAATTTCTATGACATTGTTGCATGCTAAGAGAGTACTGTCATGTCCATGACCTCAGCTCCTCAGCTCCTAGCTCCTCAGCTTTAACCTTATGAGCAGGAGCGGCCTGCTGGCGGCATAATACATATAATAGGTTTCAATTATCTTAAGCATGCCAGCAATTGGCAGGTTAAAAGCAATAAACAATCCCCGTGCCTCGGCAAGCTTGAAAAGCCGTTAGTCCTACGCCTGATCTCTCTCCGGTCGTGCCAGATTGTCCCATCGGACTATGAGAGTTAAGCAAAAGAGAGTGCACTTATGTTTGCGCACACATTTGTGCACTATAATATCGCCTGCGCAGACGGCTGGTCTTCGTTAAGACTGGCCGGCATGACATTATTTATGTAATCTTAAGGTAAAAGACTCATACAGTTAACCACACATCGAAATGTAAGCCAAATAATAAAAATATTGCGTAACTAGACACTGGCTACGGTTTAGAAATCTAAACAAAGCAAAAGACAGCACACGTCTCATTAGAAATTAAGGTTAGAGAAGATGAACACATACTTAAAAGCAACCCTGTTTGCTTACAGCTAAACTTTATTTTCCAATGTATATCTCAGAGAATTATAGGTACAAAGGGCTGTTGAAAATTGGACTTCATGTATATATTTTATGGTTGATTTTAGATTGCAGATGGTAGCCGGATAAAATGTAAAGAGAGCACACGTGAAAAAAAAGTTTAATCATTGGAAATAACAACAAATTGATATGGAAGTGAGTAAAAGTGCGCCATTTCGGTCTAAAGTATTTGTACGTGTTTCGTATGTAATGTCCGCGTTTAGATTTAGTTTTGCATAATCAGCTGGAACAAGACAATTTTAAGCGTTTTATTATACCGGAATCTTGGTACTGTCGTGACTAGCTTTTTAACTTTTAAGTGAAGTCGTCTAAGTTATAATGGTTACGATGTTGCTAGAATGACGTTGAAGCTGGTCTTAGGGAAAAACAAAGAAACATAGAAAAGAAAGGGGTTGTCGTTTTAATTTCCGGGAGTACAGTGGCGAGTGTCAGGTTCGCTTCCCAGGCCGGACAAAGTATTATTGGGTTTGTTCAGTAGCCTAGTTGGTTGGGTGCCGTAGCGGCATGTAGTCTGGGACATTAGAATAATGCCACGGTACTATTATACCACCAGATGTTGCCCGCGGCTTCACTCGCGTTAATTTGGATTTTGTCAATCTCGGGAACAGCACTTTTTCTGGATGGAAGATACTCGCTTTTCTGTAACCCTGACAACATGTATGCGAAATTTCACGATGATCGGTAGTTAAGATGTGAATGCGTAATAAACAAACAATTTCACATTTGCATATTTTATAATATTAGTTAGGATAAGCGATATTAGAATAAGTTTCACACATTGTTCTCCATTTTTCTGACAATAAAACATTATTTATGAATTTATTTACTATATTAGATCGGTTTACAAACTGTTCCTCTGCTAAGCAGAGACCTCTTCTTATTATGACAATGGCAAGGTCATAACCATCCACTGCGCTAGCCTAGTGCAGGCGGACTTCATACATCATAGAGACCTATCAGAGACGCAAGCTTCTTCTCGATGTTATCCTTCCACCACACAATTGTGAATAATCGAGATTTCATGTTATCGACTAATTAGATTTTAAAATTTAATCTCCTGCAATGCTTATTGTGAAACCGAATTTCGAAAAGGTAAAAGCTATTACGACATAAATAATTAAAATTAATATTTAATATGACAACATTAATATAATTTTTTATCATTAGAAATTCTGCATTACTTTACATACATCTATTACAAAATTATAACAAGGTTGTGCTTACATTAAATATTTTAGAATAAGTAATTTGAGTTACTGTTTAGAATAGTTTGAAACAAAAGCAATATTTTTGTCTGTTGCATAGCTGCATTAATTTAATTCTGTCCAGTTGAACTAAAGACAACGGGATCCAAAAAACGACGCCATGCGCCATGAGCAAATTGTAGTCATCCTACGCTTTTTTTTGTGTTTGTGTTAGTTGTTGGCCTCAGCTGGCCTTGACAACTTTACGCGAACTGTGGGTGAGCGCAGAAGGCTCCCAACCCAACCCGTTATAAAGTAGATGTCTTAACTACTTATTTATGTAGTTGTTAGGGTTACACAAAAGGGTACCTTTTGTGTAAAAGGGTAATAGGGTACCTTTCATCTAGGAAAAAGTACTGATTTAGAGCGAAGCCGCGGGCAAATCCTAGTTTAGGTATAATATTATCAGGCATGTCTTGGTAATATGACAATGTTGTGTTGGTCGTTTTTTTAGAGAGGTATTTACTTCTGTTTGGCTACAGATATTATATGAAGTTGCGAATGACATTGGCTCCTTTTTATCCCGAAACATCGAAAAGATATCTTAGGCGTCTGTCGCGTCGGTTTTTCTATCTGTCTATTTGTGCAGGCTTTACGCACAAACTATTGAATGGATGCTTATGAGGATTTCACAATTTGGTAGGTTAAAGTTCAAGCTAAGTCATTTAATTCCTTTTAGCAGAAACAGAAATATGGTACATAATGTAATTTACACAAATTACATCTTTGAAGAATTGTGCTCGACACAAAAAAGTCGCAGTAAAACTAAACAAATTTACATTAAAAACATTATACACAAACAACCATAATTAAATGTTCTTTTGTCGAATATAGCTTCTTCCCGCGGCTTCGATCTATTAGCTATACAGATCTATCCCACAAAAATACGTAAAGCGATTTTAAATAAGAAGGCCGAATGGCACCCATACATACATATGTAAGTAAGTACATAGCATTTAGCAAACTTTCAGAAATGCGTTTATTTATCTGCATTTTTTGTGGCTTTAATGCCAAGTAATAGGTATATTAAAATCTGCGAGTAGTTACTATATTTAATGATTTCTTTTTAAACACTACTCCCGCTTTAAGAATAAATCCAACGGACTCAAAGAACGCCCAGATTCGGAACAACTATTTGTAGATCATACAAAATTTTGTCCTGTGTGGGGATCAAACCCATAACACTCAGCACAGCGGTAGTGGCGTGACCACATAAACCATTACGCCATCTGGGCAGTAACCTGCGAGGAAATGAACATACTTCGTATGTAGTCTTATATTAAAAAGAAAAAAGGGAAGTACTACAAATATTCCCACACCGCTTCCGCTGACCACTCTTAAACAAATTGTGGGAGTCCAAGCAGCTGACAAACCTTATTTCCTTCTCCACAAAGGGTTATCAAATTAAGCAATCATTCACCGACCGACTAATCGCAACCATTCAAACGACTAATCGCAATAATTGGAAACAAATAACTCAACACAACCAGGTGTAGTTTAAAGGGCTAATAAAATATTTTATTTGTTCATCCCCTTTCTAAATGAGGCTCGTTACAACCCCTGTAATCTGTCTGATTAAATATCAGAGATAAGGGTTGGAAACGTTTTTACTGTTGATGGTGGATGATAATATTTCAATGATTATTTTGTCGGACAGTACATGGGAAGGGTTTTGGTGATTCAGATACGAATGTTCTGTATTAATCAAAGATTTAATATTTTTATTATTAATGTTTGTTTTGGCGTACTAACTTGTTTTAGGACTCCAATTGACGTCTACCGAGCCTAGTTTCAGTCTCCGCGATGCTACTGTGAATTTCTTAACAGAATACCTTCATTACCACTGCCCGACTTGAATTGAACCCTGTTAAAAAGCTGTTGGGTGAAGCCCGTGGCTCTGTTTGCAATGAATTTCTTGGAGTGTTCCAGACCCCTAAGGGCCATCCACTCCAGTTATGTTTATCATTGCCATGTGCATTCATAGCTGCCTTGACGGTACTCTCTGAGAGTACTCTGTGAGAGATGGCTCAGGGCCAGCATATAGCTGCTCCGAGCCCCTCCTGGCTAACTCATCAGCCTCTTCATTACTCTGCACACCTGCATAACCCGGAACCCACACCAGCCTGACTGTGTTTTTCCTGCCAAGTTTGTTAAGGGTTTAAAGGGTTAAGGGCTTTAACACAGTTCAGGACCAGTCTGGAGTCCACCCTACAGGAGTTCAGAGCCTTAAGAGCAGCTTGACTGTCACTGAGAAGTTCATATTCTCAGTGACAGTCAAGCTGCTCTTAAGGCTCTGAACAAGTCCCTGAACAAGTGAAAAAGTCTTGTCAGTGACATTTTTGTTGATATTCTCCTGCGCACAGGCAATTATAGCATAGGTTTCCGCCTGGAAAACCGTTGCGTATTTGCCCATGCTTTGACTCACCTTGCAGTCGTTGGCATACATACCAGCGCCTGATCCTGTTTCCATTTTGGAGGCATCGGTGTACCAGATGAGACAATTTGTAATATTAGTATAGTTTACATTGAACCGAAGTTTGTTTTATAATATTGACATTATTGATATTGATTGTGCCAATATTATAAAACGTTGACTGCCTCGTTCACCTCGTAGCCTAAGTTGCGTATATATTTGCGAATGATCGTCAGGTTCAGAGATAGACTGCCCGGTTTAGCACAGTATTTTCTATTTGATAGTTCTCAGTAGCAAAACGGCACCTGGTAACGCGATTGGGACACGGCAATAGGTTCACCCTCTTTCGTTGGAGTTTGAACATAGCCGGCGAAATGTGGGTATCATACACATCTGCCTACACTTTAAAGATGTAGATACGCTGCTCATGCTACTACTGAGAATTGTCTAAAAGATCCAAAAAGAGGTTGTTCCGGTCTCATCCGATGACGTTTCATCCTACACTGTTTTTTTTCCTAACTCAACCTATTTACGTTCCTTACTCAACCGACAGCAATTGTTTCATTTTTAATTCTTTATTCATCCTGTTAGTATTCCTAGTACAACCGATTACGAAATTACCCAAAAGCTCTGAGGTTTGGGTGACGGTCTGAACAAAATTTACTGTTTTCGTAATCTATATTTATACTAATATTATAAAGAGAAATGATTTGCTCAAACCATTTTAAATTTTTTCACCATTTGTAATCTTTATTATCACCGAGTACCAAACATAGGCTATGTATTTTTTTAAAGCTCTTTTACTAACCTAACCTAACCTACTTTTACAAAGCCAAGGGTTATTTTGCTACCCATACTTTTTTCGGTAATATTTGCCACGGGTAGAGCAAGGAACGCATTTCGGTTGAATAAAGAAACTTTATTAAAATAATGTAATCGCATCAGTCAGGCATACTAGTTGAGGATGAGTAAAGAAATAGGATGAGACGTCATAGGATGAATACGGAACAACCCCCAAAAAGACATAGCCCTCCATTTAATGATTTGTTTCCGTTACGATCCAACCACAGCTTAGACTAATCATCAATATAAACTTGGGCTCTATCCAAAAACCTAACTCATAAGTGAGTTCTCTGTTTATGCAACAAGCTATTGCCACAGGACCAAGGTAGCAGCCCAAATTAAATCTATACTAATACATATTATAAAGGGGAAAGATTTAAGTTTTTGTTTGTTTGTTTGTAAAAAATTAACTCAAAAACGACTCTACCGATTTTAAAAATATTTAACCGTTAGAGAGCTTTATTATCGCAGAGTAAAGTAGGCCAAATTTTATTTAATAAAAAAAGTACTGTTTGTAACATAACTTAACCTACTTTTACGCGAGCGAAACCGCGGGCAAGAGCTAGTATTACATAATATTGCGGGATAATCATGTTAGAAAGAGACAAGGATAGTGTTTTAGTCAACGATGTTGAGCGCTATCTAAGTATCTACCGACGGAAAAACGAACGTTACTTATGTCGATGTTGTTGATAAACAACACCTGTTGGGTTTCACACGTGCCTGCAGTAAGTTTAGACGTGACACCTAACATTAAGACTGCGCCGAGCGAAATGTGCCGAAACAGGCGGTCACAGTTAAGTGAATAAAATCAACACTTTTTGTTTAATACAAATATAAAATATACATTTACCATAATAATGAATGTGTTTACAATTACTCCGTGTAAAAAAACTTAAAATAAATAATATTTTCGTCTACAAAATTACGTAAATTTGTACGAAAAATGCAAAAACGTAAGCTCGTGTTACGTGATTTTTAGATTATAACAATAGAAATCTATCCTATTTTACAGCTTAAACGAAACATAAATAGTTATATTACAATTTGTCCGTCCCAAATATTTAAGTGTGTTTTTAAACACTACTCTCGCTGCATGTTGACAATAAAGATACATATTTATCAAAAAAACACTTCATATCTTGCATACAATTTTACTATGGCGGCCGCGCGCCGATTTGAATATGCGCCGTACGAGCTCTTTCATTATCTGTCTTACGCTCGGCGCTGTCTTAAATCAAAGTCAAAAAACATTTATTCATTTAGGTCACAAAGGAACACTTATGAATGTCAAAGGGGTAAGTGAGTTTATTACATTTACTGAATATACATTTATGTTAGTTGCAAGGTTCAGGGAAAAGGTTTAGCTTATGAGAAGATACCTGAATGATGAAACTGTGGCCACTCTTCTAAATCGCCATCAAATTAAATGATTATTAAAAAGAAAAAGATAATTGCTTCGAATTAATCGTCTGACTCAATCCAACGAGAGGTGGGTCTGATGAAAATTGGTGTTGCACAAATAGGTATTTGTTCTGTGTCTGCTGTTTGAATGTTTGTAAATTCCACGCGATCGCAAAAGCGAGAGCTATCTCTAAAAACTACACAATTTCGAATTAAGTTTCGACTCGCGTATCTATCTATTGAATAGATATTAGCTAAGTTTGGCATAGCAGAGTTGCCGATATCAATTGATATTTCGCTTAAGTATAGCATGATTGCTTGACTGAATAAATACCTGCACCCAACTGAAGGTTGTAGCCAAGTAACCTAGTGTGAAAAACAAGAAAGAAGTTGTTACTATGGTGGGTAGGGATGTCAAGCCATCAATCCTAGTGTTCAGGCTACCTTAGTCTTGTCAAAGTCCATAGCTTTCGGTAACCGCTAAACCAAAACTCGCCAAATGTTTGCAGACTTGGCCTTTTATTAAACCTAGTTTTGGCTTTCCAGTGGTAGCCTGTAACAGGTCGATGCTTTAAAGCATTACAGCAAATGTAATTTAGAAAATTGACGTAAAATGATGTGGGAGATATATTATACTTTCTCTCTATTAAGGGGACTTATTACATACATACATTATACATTTGTAAACATTTTATTTTATTCTTATAAATGAAATGTAGGCAAGGTACGTTTCACTTATTAGAATAAAATATATTATTATGTACATAAACTAGGATTGGAATCTCCATCTCCATAACATGTAATAATTTCTTAAGTTAAGCCTCTGAGAGGACAAAATAATTACCTAGTGATAATTTTTTACGCATTATGTCAATTATTAAATGATTAAAAAAATCTGTTAATTTGGTATTGGTACCAAGTTTTATTTTAATATTAAGGTATTACGTTTTCTTAAATATTAGCGTAAACTTATAAACTTAATTTAAATTCAATGCGGCAAAGAGGCATAATTATCCAAAAAGGGGCACGTTACTCTACATATACCATTTATAATTTATGACTAAATCTCAGTGTTTCAATAAAATAATTTCAACGCCACCTCTACTCGGTTCTTCGATCTGTATGTCATGAATGTTTCACATGACCACATTTTGTGACCATTCGACAATATTAGACGGAATGGTATCGCGATCCTTATCAACACAACTCAAAGAATGCCCGGCTCGTATTATTTCATTACTCCTGTCCCTATTACCTTATACTGCCAATAAACAACGTATAAAAACTTTCAATTATAGTGTAAATCATTAGCTGAGATGGTTTTTTGGCGTGTTCGTTTTAAATTTAGTGGTTATGTGCTTGTTTTGGTGATGTAATATAAATGATTAAGCTTGATTATAAGTGTTTCGCCTGATTGAAAAGTAATTGCAATAATCGTGAAGCGTTTTGTTGCTAACATAAATTTTGTAGGCGTTTTTTGATTATTACTTTGTTTTAAGTATTTAACGGGTATCATAATTCTTTGCTACTTATTCATAAGTAATTAAATAATTACTCTAGTTGCTCTAAAATTGAGTCGGACAAAATGTTATTAGGTTTTCACCTATGCCAGATATTGTTTATTAGTGTTTTTTAAGTGGAATCTAAATAAAGTTAGCAAAATGCGGCTGTGACATACTTTTGTGTAACCTCTCCAATAAAGATATGGAGCTATTTTAATTTAACTATAGTACATAACAAGTTTGAATAAACGACCTTTCCTTTTACGACATCTACCCATACAATCTTACATTTCAACTGAGGTTTAAAATCAAGAATAGTTCACGATAACCAGAAAGCATAACGATTTTAAACCACCATATAAAAACGCGGTGTTTTTGTCAGTAATTTTATTACTAATTTTATCAAGCACGCGGTACCGACGACACAGGAATATCCAGATTGACACCATAGCCAGCATTCGAAATGTTATTTAAGAAAATAAAATGTCACCCTTTACCGCCAATTAGTGATCGATAAATGTCCTTGCGTCCGACATTTTACTCATTCACGCTTCAAGAGTCCACTACTAAACATATCGATAATAATCTGTTTGTATAAGTAGATATTTTAAGAATGTTTCGGTCCCATAACTTTGTGATGGCCGATTTAGTATTTTTTTGGCTACTGTTTTGATTTTTATCGTCCGATTCCGTCGGTAGGAATAACTTTTAGTGCCTGATTTGAATGTGATCCGGTTTTAGTTTTAATTAAATTTCGTTTTTATGAGGATTGTTGACCGTTTTCGTTTAAATCAGCTGCTTATTTCTTCTACTCGTAAGTTAATCGTGTTAGCCGTCATGCTTTGGATATCTGAGAGTACGTATACCTACTACGAGTATTCATAGTTCTTGAGTGTTTGAAGCACCTCAATACGATTGTATTAAATGATTGACGATTAGATTGGCAAAAATTTAATAAATCTACTATAGATAAGCTATGTCCATAAAAAAGGCGCGCAAAATTTAGTCTCGTTGCACAAAAATGCATGTTCCACCGATGAACACCTTGGTTGTAAGAAAGAAGTTACAAAATCTATAAGAATAAAACTGATATACATAAACTTTAGTCAATCTATGTTAATAGTACACGTATACCTACTCGATGTTGTTGTCGCACCTGAGAAATCGTTTGTCTCGGTTGACGTGTTGCATAAGGCAAGCTGATTGAAGGTTTGACAATTGTGTAACTTTGGTATCTTACTTTTGGCACGTATGTAACATATCTCCGTCTTTTTATAGGTATTATTATTAGTCATCAGCATGTCTTTTCATACATTGATTTGTTCATCTGCGTTAAAAATGTGTAGGTAAAACCTAGGCCCCCTATGCTTACATTCTCTAAGTTATAAAGCAAGTTTAAAAGTCAACGGAGAGATTGTTATCTATAAAGATTTTTACTGGCAGAATCGTGACATTGTTAATTTCTACTTTATATTAGTTAAGCCATATCATACAAACATAATAGAGATTGCTACAAACATAAGAGCAAACGTATGCCACAGGTTCCAACAAGCCAAAAATTATATTCCCGAATTGATATTCTAGCAAAACGTGACCGAAAGGCGCCACGTTAAGAAATAATCAATAATAAATATATTTTTTGTTCTGCATTAAATGGTGCGTAAACCTATGGTAATATAACCTGTGTCGGCCGGCGCAGGCGCAGGCGGGCGGCCGCTTTTAATTTAAACGTGTTGATTTGCGACAGATAACGGATGGCGACAGTTTTTTAAAATAATGTTTAGTTATCTTTATATGGTTGATGACATTCTTTAGTTTTTATTGTTTTTCGTTGACTTTAGCTCGGTTATAAATTGTAAGTAGGTACCTATGTTTTTTATAAGCCCATACGGAACTTGTCAAAGGCGGGCCAGGCCGTACACCTAAGATGGCAGCTACGTTAATTATCTGATTCAATAGTTGAAAAGAGAAACTCACATCACTTCTATTTTTATTTCTTTCTTTGGCTCTTTTGTGATCGTATACCTTACGGAAAAGTGAGGCGATGTATAATTCTAAACTAATATTATAATCTAAATCTAAACTAATATTATAAAGAGGAAACATTTGTGTTTTTGTATGTATGTTTGTAATGTTTTCACACAAAAACTACTGGACCGATTTCAAAAATTCTTTCACTATTAGAAAGCTGCATTTTCACTGAGTGACATAGGCTATATAACATTTTCAAAAAAAAAAATTAGTCATCAAAAATCTGTCATCGCGTGCGCTGCGGCAGCTATTGATGATAGAACAAAAAAATGTTCTACAGTATTATAGAACGTATCAATATCTACAAAAAAGTCCGCGATACCATATGTATTTTTTTAATATATAGCTAACTACACCTATATAGGTGTAGTTAGACTTATTAATTTCTTTAGTTGTAGTTTTATATATTAAAATTAGATAACAAATTAAAAGTAGGTATTGGGTAATAAATTAAAGTCCACGCGGACGAAGTCGTGGGCAACAGCTAGTTTATAAATATTTTGATATAACATTTATAATTATTATATATTAAATTAATATGTTAGCCCTGGTCTTTTCTCAATGTGAGAAAGGTTTGATCATTCCTAGCCCACTGGTCTAGTGCGGGTTGGCAGACTTCATATTTCTATGAGTACATTATAGAGAACTTGCATGTTCTGGGTTCAGGTCACGATGTTTTCCTTTATTATTAAAGCGAGCGATAATTAACTATTTAATACTCACACAACTTTGAAAAGTCAGATGTGTGAGACTTGGGATCGAACTGGAGACGTGGTAGGTAGTTCAGCGGTCTGCTACTAGCTTCTAGGATACCGCTGCTTGATCCTTAGTAAGATAGTTGTTTCTAATCGGGTGCAGTAGATTCTCATATCAATAGATACACTATAACAAAATATTTTAATGTTTAACGTCCTTAATGCAACATCGTTAAATGTATAGGTACCTACTAGTTATAAAAATATCTTTAAAAATCTGTGTTGTTTGTCGTTTTGTAAACGGTGACCGCTCAAAGTACTTGAACCATGACTATGTTGTTTAACCTCCTGGATCATCTTCGCTTCTTTAACTTGGGTAGTATATTAGATTAATATCACTTTCATACTAAGCTCAATGCTACTGCATTGTCCTACGTATTGCTAATATAATTTTGCAAGGCGTTATACCTATAAGTTATTTTTATTACTTACTAAATTTTGCCCACGGCTTCACCCGCGTAAATGTCATTTTTCTATCCCTCGGGGACAGTATTGTTTTCTGTATAAAAATTACCATATGTCTTATTATATACCCCAGACAAAGAGTATGCGAAATATCATGATGATCGGTCGAGTAGTTAAGGCGAAAATGCGAAGAAACAAACCCATTCACATTTATAATATTAGTTAGGATTAGGATTAGCTGTCCCTCACGGTTTTACCCACGTTTATGTATATTGGTCGTGGCTTGTAGTGTTATGTTATATACTTAGTCTATATTAAGTACTTCAGGTAACGGTGCTTTCTAATAGTGAAAGGATTATTAGAATCGGTTTAGTAATTTCAGAGATAAAACCGATATAGGCGGTTTAGTAATTTCATAGTTTATCGGTTACAATCAAACAAATATTTCCTCTTTATAATCTTGTATTTATACTGTTCAAAATTCTTTTTAATAAACATAATATACTCCTGTATACGATTGCAGCTGTGTCATTGGTAGGTATACAGATGTATCTGGTTAACTTTTTGACCCAGGGTAAGTTTAACACTTTCGTGCTGCGAATGAGAATAATGTTGTACGCTACAAACTCTAACCTGCTAATAAATAAACAAAATCAAAATACACAGATATAGTCATTCCTATAGACACAAAGTGGCTCAAATGTTATCACTTTAATTGATACCACATATACTACATGTTATTCTTTAACGATTTACAAATTATGAACTAAATGTATTCAGTAGTTTAGCCACAGGTCATTTTTTTTTAAGAACATCATGTAATGCAGACATAACTGTACTTAGGTGTCAAAACCTTAAGCAGCGATATTAAAAACCGTCGTATTGTATTATTGTAATATCGGGTCCGGGAATTTCCGGATCCTAGCGAGTTGATAAAAGCGAATTTCTCGGAGCTTATGACCGTTAACGAGCTAGCTACAGCGCACGATTGGTTACAATGGTGTTCCAATTTGTGTCTAATTTTATTTCATTTTGTACACAAAATAATTTCTTATATTATGCGAAAATAGTTTTTTGTTTATGTTAACCGTCCTTTGTTTTACGTGGGGGAATGCTGTGACGCATATCTCGCCGCGTGGCGACGGAGAAGTTATGTCGGGCTCACCGGGGAAAATATACCCCGCTAATACCGACTAAACCTACCACGGTGTTCCTCGACATAACCATAGACGGCGAGGCCGCGCGAATCGCTTTCACATGCAATCGCGACCCCACCGTGGTTTCAGCCCGCCGTGTTAAACGGCAGGCCACTTCCCAAAAAATATTTCCTCTACCGTCCCCCTAGGACAAAGACACGACACAGAGGCGCACACCGCCTCTCAGACCTGGTGCTGATCGGGTGGCGAGCAGGCCCACGCAGCCCACCACCCCCAGGTCAAACCTCAGGGAGAGAGGATTTAAGCGCTCCCTCTTCCGCTCCGCCGCCTCCTTGGTGGAAATCACTTCCTCACAGAAGGAGGCAACGGCGTTCCACGACCTAGCACTCCGGACCATAGACTGAATTACGGCCGGGAGCGAGAGGGCAACCAATCTGACTGCCGCGATCAACTCACGGCGCTGCGATGCCCAGGCGGCGCAGTCCGCCAAAGTGTGCAGCGCCGTGTCCTCAACAACGTCGCGGCAGTCGCTGCAGTGGTGACAACCGGGCGTCACTTGCCGACGTATACGACACAGGAACTGGCCAAAACAACCGTGGCCAGGTATTACCTGTGTCAGCCGGAAGGCGAGGGCGCCATGCCGCCTCTCCAGCCACTCCTCAGACACGGGACTTACCGCCACAATCGTAGCGTGCCCGATGTTAACCGTCCTATACCAAACTTATGTTTTTTTTTACGCGGGGGAATGCATGACGCATACCCCTCCGCGGGGGCGGGCGGTGGGGTATATTATGTCGGACTCGCCGGGGTAAAAGAAAGATGGTAAAGATGATAAAGTACCTCCCGGAATACCGACTAAACCTACCACGGTGTTCCTCGACAAAACCACTATTGACGGGGCCGCGCGAATCACTTTCGCATGCGGTCGCGACCCGTCCTATATCAACCAGCTTAAGGTAGTATATCATTTAATGTAATAACATTTGCGCCACCTTGTATGTTATGATGACAGAATACACCATGATATTTTTTTTCTTTTTTTTATTGCCCTTGGTAGCAGACGAGCAAGTGGCCCACCTGATGGAAAGTAGTAACCGCTGCTCATGGACTTCAGCAATGTCAGGCCACAGCAAAGCCGCTGCCTACCGTGAAAGAAGAACTCTCTTTAAATCTCGTTTGACATATATATGATATGTTTTACCTTTATTTTGACAACTTTGACTTAGCTCTGCGTACCATACGATTACGATAGCGATTATCCTAGCACGCAAACATAAGAGGCAATAAACCACCATAGCATCGAGGGAATCGAGAATATCTTTTTTGTAACTGAAATAGAATATCATCGACATAATTATTTTAAACAAAGCCACACACCAGTAAATCAGGCAAGGAACAAGTCAATTAAAACCGTACTAAGTAGCCGATAAACTTGCCAACATTAGCATAACAAAACGTCGATGATGGCCTACGCTGTGTCCCGGCGCGTACTACCCGCTGTGAGCACAAGCCACCCTGAATCACCCCAGTCGAGTACGGGGGTCGACATATCTTAGTATCGGCTTGACATTTTATGATCACGGTCTAACTGTGAAAAAAAGATATTATGGTATTTTAAAGATCAAACAATTTCCGCTAATTATATGGAAATACTGGCAGTAAAATGCATATAATATAACTTAAAATTATAAATGCATATGTAAATAAGTTTGATTGTTTGTTATGGTTTCTCGCCTAAACTGCTTGACCGATCATCACAGCATACACGTTGTCAGAGGCACAGTAAGGGACATAGCGTAGCTTTCATCCAGAATAAAGTACTGTTACTAACCTAAACTGCATTTACGCCAGCGAAGCCGCGGGAAAAATCTAGTAATATTATAAATAAGAACGTAAGATTATTTGTTTGTTACACTTTCACGCCCTACTACTTGTTCGATCATTATGAACTTTGGCGAAAATGTAGTTAAGGGTACAGAAAGGGACAGAGTACCTTTCATCCAGAAAAAACTGATGTTCCTGAGCGTAGTCGAGGACGCCTTGGAACAAGTACAAGAATATTACTATACTCCATTTGGTTAGGTACCAACTAAAGGTATACAATCTCGATGTGTCTTTTTATCTAAAAACTCAGTTTAAAATAAAATGCTGCTAAAGATCAATGTAAATAAAACAATAACGATAATTAAATCAATTGAACCGTTAGTTTAAGCCGTAGTTTATTTGTTTAATACGTGTTAGTGTAAAAAGTCACATCAAGATTGTTTACCTTTAGTTTAAGTACCTAACCAAATGGAGTATACGCATATTTTACTTGTACCGAAATTAGTAAGAGAAAATCTAGATTAGATAAATATCTAATCTGACTTTTCTTTTACTAATCCTATTGGCGCCTTGTAAAATAAATTCCGCAATAGGTAAGCCGCAGGAATTGGCAAAGCATCAAACTTTCATTCGTCTACTCGAAGAGGTACAGACAGAGATGTATTGTATTGACATTTCGCAGGCTATGTGTTTAAGTCCCGTATAATTGGTGTTAAGATTATTGCCGTCTACCGAGCACATTTGCACTTTATGACGCTACAGAAAAACTATTAAAAAAAAAGTATAAGCCTTTCCCAGTACTGTAATCGAACCCAAAACGTAGTGATTTACTGCCAACATAAGCAAAAGCTATTGACGTTTGCAATTATTTTATTTTAAAGGTAGGTGTTTTAGCTAAAATCTGAACCAAGAAGTTTTTGTAGGATAACTTGTAAGTACTCGCTTTAGTAATTAAACATTTACTTAATTACATCATCATTCTATTAAAAGTATACACGTCATTACAATTTATGATGTAACCGCAGCTTAAAAGTATTAACACTTTAAAATAAAAAGAGAAGTTTGTAATAATATTGATATTACATGCTTATTATAATCATATATTAAGTCCCAAAAGACCAAAAACATCAAATAAAATACTTGAGAGCGCCACAAAAACTAAGTGAGTCGTCTTCTCGGCAGGGGGCGCTACTGCGCGATAAGACGACGAAATAATTTAGTTGCACGCTCACCGTGTCTCCCTTTATTGGTCCCTTTTGTTTTTGTTAGATTTATGACACTTCGGACATGCGGCGAACGGCAAAAAAGAATTAAAGGACTTTTTTGTGCGAACAGAAAAAGTGGGATACGTTAAGAACTTTAGTATGTCATAAAAGTCTTGCAAATAGCTAATTATGTTTTGAAGTGCTGTTGTGTTATACAAGTTGCATTGTCGATATATATTGAGCTACATTGAACACGATTCAGTAGAATTGACAGATCTAGGTAGGCTGATTCTGCATACACAAGAATAGTACGCAAGAGTATCTGTAGGCGAACAAATGTTCGGCTAAATGTATTTACTGGCTATTACAAGCTTTCGGGCAGATGGATAAGCGTCTAAATTACTGTCATCCAAGTATAACTCTCGGTGGCAGCCCCAATAGATTATTCATTCATGATGAAATCGACGCAACTACAAATGTCGCATTGTTCATTAATTTTAACATTGCTCCTAAAACTATGTAATTTCAGAACTTCATGTCTGAAATACATATTATTTATTTTTAATATTCGACTCTTTTCTTGTTTGCATATTACCACTGAGAATCGCATATAAGAAAACTCAGAAAGTGATCGCCATGCCACTTAACAAACGAGATAAGTAGCATTCAGACCGAAGTATCCATTTATTGCTTCTTTATTTTACATACATACATACATAGATTCACGCCTGTTTCCCAGAGGGGTAGGCAGAGACTACGGATTTCCATTTGCTACGATCCTGACACACTTCTCTGGCTTCATTCACTTTCATCACATTCCTCATACACGCCCGTCGGTTCAAGGTGCTCTTAACCTGGCCTTTATCCAGAACGCCTCCGATCTGGATAAAGGCCAGGTTATTTTAGGTGCAGTAAATTATAATTTTATGTCAGCTCACCAAAGAATTCAAAAAAAGTGCCAAAATTTCACGAGTAATTAATAAGAGGTAGCACAAATTGAGTTTCTGCCTTCGGCAAGTCGATAGAGGTAGTATTTTCATTTAAAAATATCTTAAAGCCAGAAAAAATCTTTGTATTATGTATTAAAATTAAACTACTATATACAGATTTTATCGCGTTGTTTATTTTACACTTTATTACATAATTTAGAAACTGTTACACTACTACTACTAGATACTATTAAACTTTACTAATTTTTAAGCTAATTAAATTATTTCATCTATTAAAACTATTTATATTTAAGTTTACACTTTCCCCGACGTTTCGGTTGCTTTTCAGCAGCCATGGTCACGGGGAGACTAAGATAGTAGTTCTCTCAATGTTCCAGTGTAGTTATTTCAAAGTACCCGAACATTATTTAATCATTGGTGTTTCTATTTACGCAGAATGAGCTCAGAGTATCATGAAGTCTAGCTGTGGTTTGCTTCTTCTTGGGTTTGACTATTTGTATTACTGGATCCCAAGCTGGTGGTACATTACAACCATCTTCTCTATTGAAATTAGGATGTTTTTTGATTTCAATAGCCTCGCGAAGCATCCTTGGTAGGAATCGGTGTTCTTTAGCGAGATTCTGTGGTTTGTCAAATCTCAGGTAGTGGTTGGTCCCCTGTTGCACAGTTTGTATTATGTGTCAACTGTAAGTAGAGTTAACAAAGCTCTCTAACGAGGCGCTGTGCTTCTATTTCGATGTATGTTCTTTTTGGCTGATCGCTAACGCGTGAGCATGTCTTTGGTCCATAGACTTGTCTGTCACTTATATACGTAGAATAAAGATTTAATATATCTATCTTTCACATAATGAAGTAGCCTGTTGCAGTATATCGGGCTCTATGACAGACTTTAGATGCTGTTACTTCTCAGAAAATCATATCACGCGTTTTGGCAATCCGGAATCTTGTAAGCGATAGATACATTTAATTATGGCTCATAAAAGAGGCATTGGTAATGGCCATATAAAATTCAATAGTACTTTAAGTTAATATTATACAACTCTCCACACTTGTTAACAACAAATCCATATGCTCCAAAAATCCCTATTGACACCGTAACCCCAAATATTTACAACTGGGGTGTACCCAAACCGCACCATTGCTCAATTACGTCATTATTTATGTGTGACAAGTATTCAACACTTGTGACGCGACAACCGGTATTTAAGACCCCTCGGTTTATTCTAAATATTTGACTTTCGGGTCTTTTGTGAGGGACAGAGGAGTCTTTTTATACTGGTCGTGTAATTAATGGTTGGTACAGATGTGGTGACAAGTAGCGCGGTGTTGGGTATTGTTGATAATGTGTTTATCTGTTTACGATGTTCGCAAATGTGCGTATAATGATCCGGTATGCTGTTCTGCGGTTTTAACTTTATCTTTTTGAACAGATTGATTCAATAGAATATGACTCGTATAAAAACTTAGTTGCTATAAAAGCGATGAAGGATTTGGGAGTCGTAAAAAGTCATCAAATTAAGCTGGAAATGTTTGGCAATATGCCAGATTAAGCTGTATATTCCAAAGGCTGGATCATAGTTAATACAAGTGTGTGGCAAAACCTAGCAAGATATTTGTTTAGGTGTTGAACAAAGGACTATTGTAATTTATTAAATCGCTTTTTCTATTTTAGTCTATAATAATATGGTAGTAAGTATACAAGTAGATATTATTATGTTAATTCTCTCAGAACAGAATACAATTCTGAGCGTAGACAATAAACTTATTTTCTTGCGATGACTATTGTTTTCAAATTTCTTTTAAGGAAGTCTTAGATTCTTGCGCTGGCACTACAAGAACATCTTTTTTTGTAAATTTGGCAATTTTATTTTATTTATGATCTTCTAGTGGTACAAAACTTTGAATGCCTGTGTATAGGTAAATAAAATAAAAGAAATTGTTATATGGACTACCATGTTCGGTCCTTTTGTTGCCTTATTTACTAGACCGATTCGATACAATTTCTATGACATTCACCCATTATTGGATACCGAGAATGAAAATAATAACTCCATAATACATCACACTGACTAAATTCAAGTTAACATAGGTACATAACGAATGTTATGCAAACCGTTTAACCGTACGATATTGCCTTTTAACCATAATAATTGTCACACTCGTAGGTATATACCCGGACGGATACGTAGAAGTATATTACACACCCACATAGCACTATGTATGTAGCCATATTTTTATGTCCCACGAGTGCTAGCCTATCTGTTTACTAAACAAAATCAACAAGGCAATCAATTAAGAAGTAGGTACCTAATATAAGTGAATCAGTGATGCGTGCTATGGGATCCCAAACTTAACCTTAAAATAACATAAAATAGTTAACCTATCTTTAATTAAATAAAACGATTAGGTAACAGCAAAAAATAGTGTTTCCCATCTGCCCCTAAATTCTTCCGCTCAACCGGCTCCTGACTGACAAGCTCTTTTTATACAAAAAACTACTAGAATACGGTCGAAATACGCCACGTGACTAAATTAACTTTATGTAATCCCTATCATTGATACCGCTATCTCCATGAACATTCGCCAAAGTTTTTATAATAGTTAATTCGGATTAGATAATGTCCCATGGGTGGTCGTTACGACCCGCGCAGCAGCGGAGGGTTACACCCTACGGCGACGATGACAGGTTGAAGGGTGCAGGGTTAGTGTTTGTCGAATTTAGATTTAATGTTAGTGGTGTAATAATATTTGGATGGGCTCGTTATGTTGGGAATTGTGGTCATAGACTTCTAGTTTTCGTTTTCTTTGAGATCTTTAAATTAATTTATTGCTCTTTATAATATATTAGAATTTGCTTGCGGCTTTACTTTCATTGTTTCAAAGATGTGTCCTACAGAAACCGTGGTTTGGTCACTTCTCGATCCATAAGCTTTTTTATAATAAAAGTAGACATACATACCTCGTACTATTTCATTTGTTAGAAACATACACGTTATGACATGTGTATGTTTCACATACACTTTCATTATAACATTTATAATTTTAAAAAGGATATAGCTTTTTGGTATACCTAAAAGGTTATATTCAATTATATACTTAAATTGACAGCGGCTCAGAAAGGTTTCAAGAAAAAATCACTAAATATTAAGAGTAGGTAGGTACTTATTCAACTGTTGACTGTTATCAAAGCCCAGTTCGCTGAGTTTACAAGAAAACCAAAGAACTGTGGGTGAACATATCGCTCCTTAGATACTGCTACTACACTCCTAATTTAAAATAAACTAGAATTCTAATTTAAAATCGCCAAGTAGGTCTTTAACTCCCCATTGACATCTTACTCATATATACTTCATCTATAGTCCTTTTGTAATTTGAGGCGCTCATAGCCAGTTGCACTCACTGATCGGTAAACGATTAGCGAGGTTAAGCAACGTCTATAGATGGGTGACCGCTTAGTGGTATTTCATCTGAGCGTCTCCGTGCTTCAGAGGGCACGTAAAAAGTCAGTCCCAATTGGTGTCAAATTGACGGTAGTCGTTAAGCCATGTCAGAGGCCTACGGGGGGCGGCTTGAACAACTCTTGACAAAAAGTTGGCCAAAACCAAACGAAAAAAAAAACATTCGTTCTATCTACAATAATAAAAATAATAATATCATTTATAATTCTTATCTGTAGTAATAAAAAAATGTACATGTATACGTATATTTATTTAAATTATCTGTAACCTGTGTTTCTTTTATACTGTAATAATTCAAAAATCTGTTTTCTTTTTGTAGTTTAATTGTATTAACTTGGACTGTATTAGGGGCTCATATCGCTATTGAGATGTTGCTGAAAATCAGCGCCGTATTGCAAGCGGGCGGCATTATGCTGAGCAACATCTCTTTTTAATGAACACTGCGATGCACATTGAGCAGCATGGATATCATATATAAATGTGTGTTCTATATCTTTATATATGTATATAAATCTTCTGTGCGTGTATTTGTAATTAAACTCCTCCTAAACGGCTGGACCGATTTTAATGAAATTTTTGTGTGTGTTCATGTGGATTCGAGAATGGTTTAGAATTGTTTATTTTATTCCTATGTACTGGACGACGTCTATCGAGACAGCTAGTTACCTATGTATAGATAATAATGTATATAATGTATTATAATGTAGTAATGTAGGTATATAATAATGTATAGATATAAGTTTATCTTTTTTATTTGTTTCTCTTTCACGGGTATATTCCTAAAAAGTACGTTGGGAAAATACCCGGCCCTTTGGGGGGCTTACACGGAGACAAGGGCCCAACGTGAAGAGGCCCTTCGAGAGTTTTAATCAAAGGTGGGATAGAACACCTACAGCGGCACTAGCCGCAGCAGGCGTAGGACGTTTGCTACGTATGGATTCTAATATATGGGCTATGGATATGGGTGTTTGATGGACTGGTATATTGGTAACTATGGATGATAAAACGGCGTCTGCCCTGAATACTCTAATAGCATCAATCGAATGGACAGACGGTGACTGGCCCCCTGAATAGCCACCATAGGCATACATGCCAGCAACAGAGGGCAACACCGGTGCTAGCGGCTAGGGGTGTCGAGCGGTGCGGCGCCGGTTTCACCATCGCGGGTCTAGTGACAACGGAGACCCGGAGCGAGTTTACCCGTAGTTATGCCCTTGAAAATGACACTTTCACCCCCAAGCATGTAGCTCTAGCGGCCCCCCTTTGACCGTCCAACCAAGGCAAGCCAGAGTTGAGAGTCCTACGGGCAATCTTGAAGTTCCACCCCAGCCAACCAGTAATGGCAAGCCGGGGACGAGGCCCTAACCGACTCTCTGAGGCATTCAGGACCGCAGTGTCGCCACTCACATTCAGCTCGCCACAAGCTGCCCTGCGGTTATTATTATCAATTTATATTTGATGGCCTCGATGGCGTAGTGATTAGTGAAACCGACTGCCACGCCTGAGGTCGCGGGTTCGATTCCCGCACAAGTCAAACATTTTGTGTTATTATAAATACATTTATTACTGTTACACACAAATTTTGTATTATAATAGTTTTGATTGTGTGCTGCAATGCTTAATAAAAATAAAATATTTCTTTCTTTCTACTGAGAATGGCCTGATTAAAAATCCCAGTAAGTACCACTGCCTGACGTCAGAATTGAACTGAAGATCTCAAGATCAGCCTGAAATATTAGCGTAAGGTGCACGGAGTCAATGCAGCCGTATACAGTTATTAACTACAAAATATATTAACGTAAGTGGGGACATCATACAACAATGTAAGGTATGCAAGTTTAGAGAGCCTCCTTTATTCCGTATAGTTAGTAGCAAATGAACGTTAATTTTATTGAGTAAGATTACCAAAATGTTTATTGAATGATTGCTGCTGTCGAAGCAATAATACGTGTAGATCAGGAGCGTGGTTCTATTATTTTTAAATCAATTTGTGTCTCTATTAATATTGAAGGCACAGTGAGAACGTCACTTAAACCTGTAATTTCGCCCAAACTGGAGTAGTCCAACTTGGTAAGTCTATGCGGCCTATAGAAGAATTTGCATGCGGCTACGCTCGCGTTAAAGGGAGGATTTTCTTTTTTTTCTTGGATGAAAGGAACCCTTATATGTCCTTTCATGTACCCCTGACAATGTGTATGCGATTTCATGATGATCGGTCATATAGTAAAGGTGTGAAAGAATAAGACTAACGTAACGCACATTCGCATTTATAATATTAGTTAGGATTTGTTGTAGAATGACTGAAAGAACCTCTATTTGGTCTCATGACCATGAATCTTTGTCTCTTGCGCTAGCAAGACGACGTCTTTTTTTGATGGGTCAACGACGAAGCGCAAATGATACACCTGTTAGAAATGGCTATAGAATTATGGTATGATGACCCGGATCTTTTGCTTGTTTTTTTACTTTGATTGTGATAAAATAGCTAATACTTTGCCAACTTTTGTCGTTCACATTTAATATTTCACTTAGTGGATTGGGTATAAGTATAGCCATATATTTTGGTTACGAGGCGTTATTCCAAGATATTTGGTTCCATAATTCGTGGATCTAACCAAGAGTTATTGCATAAATTGTAAAAATATAAGGTAGGTATATAGTGCACGTAGCTTGACAATCACTTAAAAATGTATTTTTAGTCTGGAAGTCTTGTATTCATGTTAGTAAATATGGGAATAGTAAGAGCAGTATACAAATTACCCTGTTACTCTTAAACAATTATTTTATCTAACGAAAACCGTAAATAAATGCGCACCTGTTAATAATATTATGCAAAACTGAACCAAACATTGTGTCCTCAACCGAATCTTACAAAAAGAGATAGAATTGAAAATAGAACAGCGAAGGCTGACCAGAGCCAGAAAACAAGTTTCCTATATCATAAGTTTGTATGTCAATACTATCTTCACCATCTAACAAAATTTTTTTTTCGCATAATCAAAATCTACACTTTATCAGCGAATCGCGGCGAAATATTATTCCGAACGCATTCCAATACCGAACACAATATTGCGCATCATTAAAATGTTTCATTTGGGCCAACACACATCAAAGCGATGCGATGTGAAGCGATTCTCATACCTCACAAGCAGATTGGAACATCGTTTCTTAGAGCATCTTGCCGTGAGGCGTGAGAAGAGGGCCATTTTTGATGATCTTCCTATTCTCTTGCTGATGATCGGTCTATAATGCATCATACTGTGAGTATTTCTCGACTCGACGCGTTTGCAAAACAAACTACACTATGATAACTCTCAGCTAGATTAAGTTAAGCGTAACAATGACGTCACACATTATGAGCGTCTCGACTTCTGCTTAAATCTAAGTTTGGTTAAGTCCAAGTCAGTTTAGCTGGGAACAAACCAAATCTTGAGAAGATCGCAGCCAGATAATCTTGTGTTGTGTCCCTGAATTAAGTAAATGATGTTAGAATTCCTTAAGATGCTACTGTCACCAGATGGATAACCAGATTCTCGTAGGTTTCGAAGCACCTTAAGACCTTTTGTCTACAGTACTAGCAATACAGCATTTTTAATGCAGGCTCAATTAAGTTAGAAATAACTCTGGTAGTGCATACAAACATAAGCTACGGTATTCGCCTACCATCAAGAAGACCATGTCTTTATTGGCAAAGCAGTATAATGTTATAGACATAAGCAAACTCGATAACACGCGTTGCGATATCGCACCACATTGGTGTGTGTTACCCTAAAGAGTTTTTACTCGAATTATTTTATTATCAATATTGGTTGATCGATATTTCGGCGCCCAACTCCTGACCTACCGGCGGCCATTTTTGTCCTGTAATGCACAATTGATTCACCGCCCTGTGATTATTTTCAACACGTATTGTTGGATTTTGGGTGTAACAATGATAATATAAGAAATGTATTATATCATTATGTGTAATTACAGATATGTATGAATTAATTTGGTAGCTCGTGAGATTATGGAGGTTTGTTTGTAAGGAAGTATGTACGTGAAAACATGTAAGACAGATCGTAATTATGTTTCAATTATTGTGTATTTATGTGCAATATATAATATATGATAGTAATAAGTAAGTGACATGTGTAATATAGCATCTGTATATTGAACTGTGTTGATTTATATGATGCTATTTATTTATTTATTAGAAACTCAACAGCTTGTTTTCTATACACATGAATAAGAAAGGAGATATCACTAGCAATATTGAGCAATGACTTAAACGCTAGGATTATCGTAGAATTCATTGCTAGTACTACCTATAACAAATAATTATACTTAAGCCAATTATTGAGTCTCCTGGCATGTTTAGCGGTAAGAAGTAAAACACAAACATGCTATGTATTAAATTTCTAAGCTGATATACAGGGTTTCACTTAAGTAGTGGACAAAGAGCAGAGATAGCTCAGTGGGGAGACCAACAGACTGCAATGCAGAGGGTCTCGGGATCGACCCTACGTCGCGCACCTCTGACTTTTGGAAGTTACATGACTGTTCGAAATTATGTGCGTATTGATTGACAATTATCGCCTGCTCCATGCCTCGGAGAGCACGTTAAGCCGTTGGTCCCAGCTGCCATGAACATCTATGGCAGTCATTATTGAGAGAGTGTCGACACAAAAGATCCCACTGGGTCGAAGTGTCGCCGATCTGCACTGACTGGCCCCCACATAAGATAAGATAAGTAGTGGACCAATGGGGATTGGGTGATAGCAGGTTATGAAACAAAAATATTAAATATAAACTTTTGTGCACATAGAAGGACAACTTCATAATAATTTAAACATATAATAACTTAAAGACTAAAAGACCACGACAAAGAATAATATTTACTTTGTTCTAGATAATATAATCTATATCCCAAACTCCGTTAGTACTTACGGGACATCATGTATATTCTAACATTATTGTGTTATATTTAATTTTAATTTCTTTATTCTTGAAGAATTCTACGATGCCTAAACCATTTTTGTAAATATTTAGTATTATAATTATTTGTGTTTTTGTAATTATGTTAATTATGTTATCTTTTTTAGTACATTTGTTAATATAGGTTATTAGATTATTTCATTTTAAAATTAATTATGTAAAATTTAATTAAATAAGGAATATTCATTTCTTTATCTTCTATAATATTTTGTATGCCAAAAATTTGCAATAATAGCGCTGACCCTATGTTTAAAAATAAAGATTATTTGTTATTTTTACAAATAGCTCCCGCTGCCTCATTCAAACAGTCAATATGTCAGGTGAAAGAGGTCTCTGTTTCGATTCTTAGGTCGGGCCAAATGTTATCGGGTTTTACTATTGGAAAATTCGCATGTAGCCACAGTGGCCGATAAACGGCGATAGGCTCGCCTCTTACTATATAAGACTTACATAACATATGTTTACATGCCTATTGGTCTATTGGCGCAATATGGGTCTACTACAACTCTGCCTATCTGCTTTCTATCAATCTATCTTATGAGGTAACATAATAATATGATTATTTTAACATGTAACATTTGTTTATATAAGCTGGTATTATAACGCTTTCGAACAATTTTAACTACACTATTTCTTAGTAATACTGGATGTTTTATCATACACTGTCAAAACCGAGAGCGGAAACTAGTAGAAAATAATGGAAACTAAGACTTACATCATGCGTCATAGTGTTTCTGAACAGACAATATTTTTATTGCAATTTCTGGCATACTGGTCAGCTATAATATTGTAGGATACATATCTATCGATAATTCGGTTTTTTTTAAAAATCTAGTTAGGGTATGGCAGCCAAGATATGCTGCAAATTTAATAGTAAAAATCTTACTAATAAATTTCAGCCCTTGTAATTGGGTTTCGGCTCCAAAGGGGGTTGTGAGGCTGCCATATAAGCCTTAACTACGTACCTTGGCTGTGGTAATGGAGAGGTCATCCTAAAGGTTGACTTAAAAAATGCTTTTAATTCAGTAAACAGAGACACCTTGTTGACACAAGCAAAATAAGAAACACCTCAAATATTTAAATTCTTGTGGCAATGTTACAGATTTCCAAGTAAATTACTTTATAAACACAACCTTTTAGAATCTTCAGTTGGTTGTCAACAAGGTGACCTTCTTGGACCAGTCATTTTCAGTTTAGCTATACACCCTATTATTCAGCAGATAAATTCAAAATTTAACACCTGGTTTTCAGATGATGGGACGCTTGGAGGCGATGTAGAACTGTTTCTACTGCTACTACTACAAGATTTGGCACTTTTGAAAAATAAATTTGCATCTATTGGCCTAGATATTAATAGAAATAAATGTGAAATATTTGTAAACAATATTAATAACTTAGACAGACATTTGGTACTAACTAAATTCAACTCTTTGGCTCCAGATATCAAAATTGTTGAAAAACATTATCTTCACCTGCTTGGGTCCCCAGTTTTTGAAGAAGCTTTTGATTCTTTCTTAGAAGAGAAAGTCCAAAATGTTTGTGAAATTTCAGACCGCCTTTTCAATATTAATATACATTCAGCTTTTACTATAATGCGATACTGCCTTTTCGTCTCTAAATTTGCTCATGCTCTAAGGTCATCTCAGTTTTGGAAAAATTTAACTCCATTAGTCAAAATTGACAAAATCATACAGAATACATTAAGGCAAATTTTAAATGTGGACTTGAACGACCGAGCGTGGCTTCAAGCTTCTCTACCTGTTCGTTTAAGCGGGCTCGGCGTTCGCAAAATTTCAGATGTCAGTTTACCGGCGTTCCTGGCCTCGGTTCATAGCACGGAAGAATTAACCAGGTACATTCTAGCACCTACACTGGTTAGTTCAGAAGTGTTATGTAAGACCGACGCCGTGAACGCCTGGAAAATGACTTGTCCAAATACTGATTTGCCTACCAACCCATTCTCCCAAAGGCCGATAGGCCGCTATGCAACACGGTAAAAGAAAATCTTTTTACTACATCTGTAAGTGTTGCAGAGCGCGCACGTTTGCTTGCTGTGGGAGAATGGGAATCTGGTTTATGGCTTCAAGCACTTCCATCGTCCAACACAGGTACAATTTTGGACGATACAACATTCCGCCTCGCCACCTGTCTTCGTTTAGGTACCCTTTGTGTTTCTCCATATCGCTGTCATGGCGGAGAAGCCGTCGACAGCCTCGGACACCATGGGCTGTCTTGCAGCAGAAGCGCTGGTCGTATTTCACGACACGCTCAGCTAAATGACATAATCCGTCGTGCTCTTATCACCGCCGGCGTACCAGCAGTATCAGAACCCATAGGCTTGGTACGTGACGATGGGAAGAGACTCGATGGTATGTCTTTGTTACCTTGGAAAAGGGGTAGGCCTTTGGTGTGGGACGCCACATGCGTAGACACCCTTGCGCCATCACATCTTCCGAGCACGGTGAGCTGTGCCAATGCTGCTGCTGTAGCGGCGGAAAACCTCAAACGGCGTAAATACAGTAATTTAATTGGTAATTACGTTTTCGAGCCGTTTGGGGTAGAGATGCTAGGTTCATGGGGTCCGGGCTCGTGCGCTTTTTAGAGATATATCTAAGCGGCTAATCGACGCTTCGCGTGACCAGAAGGCTGGACATTTTTTGGCTCAAAGAATCAGGATTGCCATTCAGCGTGGCAATGCTGCCAGTCTTCTGGGCACACTCCCGGTCTACAGCGATGCTGAGGAATTTTACGACGCTGCCTAAACCGGCCATCCATTTTTATTTTTACAATCCCATATTTTTCATTTTGTTCTATTTATAAGTGGTTAGTTTTGTTAATATTAGTTAAGTTGTAAATTATGATTGTTGCTTTCTTTATGTAAATAATGAAGTATACCATTAAATTTATCAACGTTAGTTAGGCTATAATTGAAAATATAGTAGCTACCTAGAAAAAAGGAGATCCATATATAATTATTGCACGTAAAATCAAGATTTAATACTGCCCAATTGAGCCATTTTTCCATTGGTCTAAAAGCAAAATCGGCTCACTAAAATCCTTGCATATCATTCCTTTTGCTATTCTATTAGCTATCTTTTTCACGTAGGTTCTTTCCAAATACATTGCGCTCCTAATCAGTTCAAATTATCAACACAAGTGCAGTATACAATACGGCATGAATACCAGATTTTCGACGTCTATTACTATGAAAGTAACATATGTATTTAGTTGAAAATATGATTGCCAGCTATATATTGCAGTGAAAATATTGGCAGATTGGAAGCTACTTTATTTATTGAGAATGCGACCAATCTTTCAATATTCGTTCAGTTTCGACGGCAGTTGCACCTTACTTTCAAATAAACTCAAGACGCGCGAAAACCATATAATTAAATGACCTTCATAAATTCCCTCTATTTACTGCGGTACTCAGTTAAGAACAAGGCAAGTAACCATATACAATTAGAGTAAAATATCCACGTCGGTAAACGGTCAATCACAGGGTAGGCAGAGCCGCGGGGCGTGCCGATTAATAACACTAAGTAAGGAGACAATGAATCGATGCTGTGGATTTTGGTTCGTCTTTTGCTGTGGAAGAGGCTTCACTTTTAGTGTGTCAAAAATTAGATATGAGAGTACAAAGGATTGTATTGAGGCTTTAAGTTTTATTGCCTCTAAATCACTAGCACGATAGATTTTAGATGCCGATATCGGATTGATTTTGGCATTCAAAATCTTTTGTAAAGTATCCGTACATTTCGGAGAACAAAGAGAAAAGCTGATTTTGGATGTCATAAGGTATGATTTACCTTTCAATGCAAGCCTAGTGCAAATTATTATCATTATTGACTTAACCACAAGATTCAAAGCAACTGTATGTTTGTACAATACTCACGACACAGGGAACGTCGCCTATTACGCGAGATGTCTTTTAAAATAGAAACGTAAGCGGTAGGAATTAAAGGCCTTCGGGTCAGGTATGTCCTTACCAATTGCCCAAGTCGAGTCTATATTGGCAAGCTTGCATTAAGCTGAAAATTACAGTAATTAAGGTTACCATTGGAAATATCTCCTTTGCTTTAAATCGAATTAAAAGCTATGATTGACCTCTACTAAAAAAAATAGAGATGTATTCTAGTCACCAGACTTACCAGTTCCAAAGACTGTCAATATTGCTTTAAAAGAATCCATTTCCACAGCAGTGTCACCAAAGACTCGCTAGAGGGAACACAACACGCCAGAGGGTTCACACGTGGAACTAATTCGTAATGACGACGAAGCAACGAGACGACACCAAAATGCTACCTGCAAGTAGTGGCGGAGTTAGGTGCCACTTACTGCAAACATACATAATTTGAGCCAGTATTAATAAATTGGAATAAAATCTGATCTTCAAACAATTCGTATATACAGTGTTAGAAGAGTTTTCAATTGCGGATGATGTTGAAGCTCCCAGATCGTTTAACCTAACTAAACGCTGCACGGATGGTGTAGTGGATGAATTGGTAGCCTTGCCACTGCCACCACGCCGAGTGTAGTGAGTTCGAATCCCACACGGGACAAAAAAATGTGTTATCCACAAATGGCTGTTCTACGTCTGGATGTTCTTTGTGCCCATTGTTCGAATGTCTTCGCGATACAGGAATTATGCCTTGTGAAGGTGTAGTCGTATTTAAAATTGAAAAAACTTGTTTAGGTCAATGTAACACTATATTTTGCAATTTATTTGGAAATAAACTAACTGTGATTATAAATGTTAGTGTATTGATATTGGCCTTTAGTAACTGTGGTTGAAAGTAAAATCTTTTGCTTATTCGTTCTATGTCAAAGCATATTTTGTGTCCGTAGTGGCATACTACAAGTTGGAATACACTCGGATTCAATAACGACCTCTTTCTATTGCATTGGTTGGGGCGGCCAAAGCGAAGGTATGAGGTGATTCCTCTTTCCAATTATTATTTTAAAATGGATGCTTGCCAAGTCACGTGTAAATTTGTTGAATATAGTTAAATCCTTTTCTTGTATACTTGTCTTGTATACTTACTATAAAGAGGGCACCTCTTTATAGTAAGTATTAATTACTACATTAAAGGAACAAACAGACAATGTATAGCCAGAATAAAGATCAGATTTTATTCGGTATACAATAATAGGCTGTCTATATTATTTGATTTTTAAACATAGCTGACGAAATATGATTGTTACATAGCTTAAGCCTACCATTATTATGTTATATAGGTATATGCGTCATGACTGTAGTCATGTCTATATTTTTAGGCTAAAATAGTCAAGCTAAAATTATGACTATATATATATATACACACATACCTACAATACTAAGGTACATTTAAATTAAACTACTTTATACGGGGTTTATCGCAATGTTTATTTTTAAAGGAGCAGCCATGTACACTGGGAGACTAAGATGTGGGTTGTGACCAAATAAACAGTTTCAAAATAATGTAATAGAAGTGTTTAAAAAAACAACAACGCAATAAAATCCGTATAAAGTAGTTTGATTTCAATGTATGACATTTGCGTAAATGTCACGCGTAAGCGACAATATTATCCTAAGGTTCATTATTTAGACTTATCTCTTAATGATACAAGTTTAAATATTGTATCTTATATATATTGTAAAATTGCCTACAGAGCACACAAAAATGTACTTACTAAAATTTTTCACGACAGTCAATACCGACAATCTACATTCATAAATATACTGCCAACTAGTCTCGGCTTAAATCTGTCAACCCAATAGATAGAGTGTGGATATTAGGCAACCAAACTCCGTTTTTCAAAACGCACATTTACACTCCCTCAGATATCATCACAAAAAATATGAAATATGACGAAAGTGCCAGACGAAAGCCCAGTCAATTAGTCAATAACTCTCTGCGTCCATATTTCTATATCAGAACGTGAAATCTGCGGAGCTCCATAATACACATACCTTAATAATTTCTTCATACACACGAACATAGTTATCGCTAAAACAATCTACGGCTCATTGTTAGAGACCAGTCGTCGTTGTTATGATACTCCTTCAGCTCGGATACTACGCCGATCAAAATCGACTTCAATACGGAACTTTTTATCCACAACTCGAGATGAGCATTCATACATTTTTCATATCGTGTATGTGGCAAAACATTGGCGACCAACTTTCAAATATCAAACATACAAGCAAATCTCAACCTTAACTTAATTACAATAGGGATCATGTGAGGTGTGTTGGTATATTTGTTTGTCTGTTTGATCGCAATTAAAGCGCAGAAACGCACGTCATTAGCGAGTACGGCAATATTCCACGCTGTTCTTGTGCAGACCGGTACGAACGCGATATCACAAACATATACCGTGTCCATCGTAATGCGATATTTTGATTGGTATTTTGATGAGGTCGTGGTATTTTATTATGACTTCATGTTGTGTTTTTGTTAGCTGTAAATTTGGTTAAAAGTGAGCTGGTAATCTCAAAAATGTATTAGTTTGGGCAGTCTGTTTGTCTATTCCTCTTTGGGAAAGCCGAAACGAACACAATATTCCTTTTTTTATGTAGGTATAGTTACTTTCCTCAGTAAGCCTAAGGACAAATATAACTACAGAGTGGCTCTTCAAACGTCGTCAGAGCATAGTAGCACAGTCATCAAAAGTAAAATAAATATTTTAATTTATTATGTATGAGTGTGTATTTAATATTAATTTTACAGTATATAAATTACATTATTTATTGTAACTATACTACTACTAAGTAAAGTAAAATATTTGCACATATATTAAAAAGATTAAATAACAATATTTTTATTGGATTTGCTATGAACTAAAACCGCACTAACTCTCAAAGACTAATTTGGATCCTGACTTTACAAAAGTAAAGTTCAACGGCATTTTTACACAGATTTTGAGCAGACTAGAGAAGTTCTTCCAGAGAAGTTACTTAACTGTAAGCAGGGCCAGTGCTCTTTGCGATCGTAGGTACCTATTGTTCTTCGCCGTCTGTTATGTCGTGATGTCACCCGTCCGTAGTATCGACGAATACAGTAATAGTGTAAACTAATATTTTAAGGATAACCTTTTAAAAGCCCAACTAATATTATAATGGCGAGTGTGAGTTTGTTTATTACGCTTTTACGTCTTAACGACTGGTCATCGTGAAATATCGTATACATGTTGTCAGGGAGTATAAAAAAGCATATAAGGTTCCTTTCATCCAGGAAAAAGTACTATTACCGGAGGATAGCAATTTATAGACAAAATCTAGATAAACGCCCTCACGGTTAAAAAAATAAATGTTTCAAGGAAACGTACTTCCTCACTACTAAATTGCAATATCTCCCAGGGTTCATGATGATGAAAATTTACCTTTGTACCTACCAACTAAGCTAACATTGAAATAAGTATATAATTGGACAAGCCCCTTTCCTCTCTCCTAATATATTTAGTATGTGCTGTGCCCGGCAGGGTCCACAATTGATTCTTAGCTATAAGTCTACCATCTATTATTATATACCTACTACACTGTGGCAAAGCATAAAGATTTGAATTAGAATTAGAATTTGAGTATAAAACAGGCGTCGATTGGACATAATTATAGGCTAGACCTTAGAAGGTTACTCTCATAAACCCTTTTGTTTCTTTATCTCATAAAGCCTATATGAGCGAGTTAGGGTCCTTGCAAATGCATGTAGTCCTAATGACAATACTTCCGTAAGTAAGAATTGATGGCATGCATATTTTGTTGCTTTGAGAGTGTACGGGTCATTACAGACACAGATTTTAATTGCTGTAATTAGACATTTGATTTTGAATTGTACTAGAAGAGAATAAAGTGAGATTTTCTATCACTACCCTTTTAATTTAGCACCATAAGGTCAATTCAATACTACAGCAATAGCATCGGCTTATTCCGTTTATCCACCCTAAAACAGCCACTGTCAGGTGGATACTCGGAAACGCGTGTCTATCTATCCACCCTGAACGGGGTGGATAATCGGAATTCACTTCTGATTGTTCTTCTGACTTTTTACCCCAAGTACAGTCGTTGATAAAATCATCTATTAAATAAAAAATTGCATCCTGTATTTCCAAACATCACATTTTCATTAAACAAGAAAGAAATATTACATTCACTATGTTTAGACACTACATTCATTATTGCAATAATAGATAATATTTGTGTCATTATAAGATAAGTATGTCTAAAATGACGTAAATGTCACATAGAATATTGCTAAACTATTTTCAGCTTTGACTTTTCAAACAAGAAGTATGTCTAAGTATTTTACTTTTTACTAAGTACCTTGGGCCGGGTTTGTGTATGTTTCTATAAATGACTGTACACAGGCAGAGGAGAAAATCAGATGAAAGATTTATGTGAATTCCGATTATCCACCCCGTTCAGGGTGGATAGATGGACATGCGTTTCCGAGTATCCACTTTAGGGTGAATAAACGGAATAAGCCATTCTCTCTATATTAAAATTGAACAAAGTGGGAAAATATGGGATTTATTCATCCTTGCCTTCTTGAACAGCAGTCATAATATTATGTTGTTATTCTAACTTTCTAACTAATATTATGAGGCGCTCATAGCCAGTTGCACTCACTGATCGGTAAACGATTAGCGAGGTTAACGTTGGGTGCGGTCAGTCTATAGATGAGTGACCGCTTAGTGGTATTGCATCTGAGCGTCTCCGTGCTTCGGAGGGCACGTAAAAGTCGGTCTCGGTTGTTGCCAAATTGACAGCAGTTGTTAAGCCATGTCAGAGGCCTACGGGCGGCTTGAACAACTTTTGACAACAGGTTGGCCACTAACCACACGAAAAGAAGAAGAAGACTAATATTATAAATGCGCATGTGAGTTTGTTTGTATGTTACGCTTTCACACCTTAACAACTCAACTGTTCATCATGAAATACACGTTGTCAGGAAAACAAAAAACGACATAGGATACCATTTATACAGAAAAAGTACTGTTACTAATCTAACCTTTTTTTTGTTTTTGTTTCCAGGAAAAATGCTTCATGCACTGCCCGCCGGCTAGGAGACGGCACCGGCGCGCCGGGCTGTGTCGGCGGGTCGGCGGGTTTGGTGTGTAGACTCCTTTACTCTCAAGACTTTAGAGTTTATTTAACTTTTCACTACTAACAAGATTGTGTCAATATTTAACTCATTTTTGAGATATTAAAAAAAGTAAAATGCCTTATTATATTCTTTAATAATTTTTTAATCGTCGTGACTTGTATAATTTATTTATTATTTATATATAAAGATGCGTTTTAGTTCGCAATGCGGAGAAGTGCATTGCATATTATAGATATACTGAACTTGCGCAATAAGTTGGGACCCGATCTCGTTCGCTTGATTCTCCGCACGTGTGCCGTCCTCGCCTATATTGTGACGTTTTGCGCTCAGGTTTCAACTTATCACGCACGGGTAATATTTTTACACTCTACCTATGCCTACGATATTGACTAACACCGTATTCGGAACAAACACTTATTCGTAAAAGAACTTTAGTTTTACGGATATGCCATTTTTTGCGGCAGTGGGTAATTGTTATTATTTATATATCTTTTTAATGTATTTTAATGTGGTTTTGTTTATATCACTAAGGTGGCAAACAAGCATACACCTCATGGTAAGTGGTCACCGTAGCCTATAAACGCCTGCAATACCAGAGGCATCACTTGCGCGTTGCCGACCCTTTAGGAATAAAAGGAAGTGGGAAGGAGAAGGGGGAAAGAGGGTGATTGGGCCTCCGGCAATCTCACTCACCGAACGAAACACAACAGTAGGCATACTGCTATTTTACGTCGATATTTTGTGAGAGGACAATCCTTCCCGGTCGAGCCGGCTCATTCATGCTGAAATCAGTGAGACTCTACTACACTAAAAAACAAGGTTGAAACACGGTCAAAATTCAGTATATTACACATATAAATAAAACATTAGATAGGGGATTGTAGAGCGGTCCCCGATTATCTTATTACATGTTTGCATTAACTGTTATATTTTACCACTATATGTATCTTTTCTATGTGAAAGAAAACAATAAACTTTTTATTATTATTATTTTCAGTGTTAATGTACTTGTGACGCAACATGGTACGGGGTATGGGCATTCTCCTTTAAACATATCCTGGTTACTTCCAAGAGTGTGTTTGTTTCTAACAGTAAATATAAACAATTCGTTTTTGTACTTGTTATTCTATTACATGCCTGAAATTAGTAATAGTAGTGCTAGTGCCAGATTGAATCTAATAAACTATCAAACATTCTTGATCGATCATATTAGTAAGGCAAGCCTGGCTATTCGGCTTGTGTTACCAATATGATGCACCGCTACAGCGTCTATACACAGTCCATGTGCTGACCAATTAGCAAAGCAATTATTTCTGCGCACCAATTTCAAACGTCAACATCTCAATGTATGTACATCCAAAGCCTTCCCTACAGTACCGTGTCCGTACTTATAAATCGGCGGAGGTTCGCTTGACACCACGTTCCTTTCTCGATCGTACATCGTCCGTGTTTTTACTCTGAGCTCCATAATCGGTATCTACTTAACAAAAAGCACCGAATCAAAATTCTCGAGGCCCATCTTTTATTTATGCGCAACGTTTCGACTAACAGGCGTAATTTTTTCCGGTAAACAATCAGTTTTGTCAGAAAAATGCGAGACGGGAAGGGCTAATAAAAACATTGGTTGTATTGTCGAAGAAATTTTTTAGCTTCTTGCGAATACTCAAACTCATAAATATCGAGATATGATTGGCGACGACCGCGGAGGAATGACCGACGCGCACTCGGCCGCTACTATTGGTATGCGAGCGCAAATGTAGCTAAGCTCTATCTATCTTTACTGTTATAAAGCAGTGCCTAACATGGCTGTGCTTAGGGCAGATATTTTTGGGCATTTAAAATCTATATTAATAGATTTTAGAACTTTAGTCTGTACGTTTATATTAGTATCAAATAAAAACAATAAATTGTTGACACGGTTTTGAAAATGCTAAGCTACGTGATCTCATATCCTTCTGTAGAACCGGAGATACGAAAGCAAAGGCAAACAGTAGTTCACAGGGACGAACTAGTGAGTAAAGGCTACTTTAACAAAATTATGATTCGCCGAATTTAACTTAGTTGCGTACTGCCTCAATCGCACTGTGGCTTAAGTTTAAGTTTGACACCAACCACAGAGTCCTATGTTCTATTCCTGGGACCAAGCTATACTTCATTTTCCTGTTAAGAAACCTCAGTTGCTACTGCAGCTCGGCTGAAAATGTGCCCGAAAAACGGCAATAAATAACCCTTATCATGTCAAAATATACACGCTTTTGTATGTAGGTACTACATTCAGTACACATACAAAGGGTATATAAAGGTACCCGTCTATCTGCCCCTTCCGGGGGATATATTGACGTGATTCTCTGTATGTGTATGTTAGCACACACATGTACATTTTGACAATTCGTAATGTACTACCATTATCTGGCGTGGCAGTCGTTTTTGCGAAACAATGCATTGGTGCATACCACGTCATCCGGTGTGGACATGTGGATTCGCAAAACTAATAATCCAATAGAGTGCTTTACGCCGTTTTTATTGGAGGACCACCAAAGGCGTTTTGACATGCCACGCTTTTAACGGACTCTATAGCAGGCATGTGAGCGTGGTACTTACGACTGCCATAATGAATGCATCTATTGGACTAACTTGCATTGAATCTGTCATTTTAAGCTTCTTCTAATTTGTGGCGATTTCTAAGGCCGAGGTCGCACTAGTACGGTGACGGCGAAACGTCGACGACGATGTGAAAATAAATTTATATAAACATATTATGACGTCGGCCGCACTGCCATTGGTGCCAAAGGATAAAATGGGAATCGTTTTTATTTCGTGTTTCACAGGCGCTATCGCCGCACCAGTGCGACCTCGGCCTCGGCCAGCTCTTGCAGACGACGCCAGTAACATTCGCAAATTTAGGCACTTGCTTGTGTTGTACGCATAGCGTAAACGACTGACGAGCCACCAGCACAAGTCAATCATATGCTTATCTCGGGCATATTACTTGCAAATTTAAATTTAATTTACTAAGATCACACATGTTCTGTGTAATTCTTTTTGACACAATCATGTCGTTAATTTCATTTAGTTTCTTGACTAGCTGTTATCTAAAACCACATTGCATATTTTTGTACATTCACGTTTATGTGCTTTTGTATTTTTCTATCTGACTCTGTGTTTTCTGAGAAAGGTTAAAAGACTTAACTAAGTATGTAGGTGGGTATGACTCCAAAACAATGGGTTTAAAATGATGTCTACCTGCTTGTTTATTCCAACGTCACGTAAAAATCACTGATTGGATTATGATGTGGTTTTTATAGTTTGGTAGCTTAAGGTTCAACTTGAAATCTAAACCAGCTGCAAACCGGCTGCCCGCCAATAACGTCGCGGGCCAATCGTTGTTCAAATTAAAATTTGCAGGATTTAAATGAGGTTGTAGTTTTCAATTAAATCTTCTTAAAAGAAACCAATGTTATCTATCTAAAACTCGATCCCAATTCACTAAAACCGACAAGATCACACGATAGTGAGTTCTTGGCTCTTAGTATACCTCTCCTCTGAACCGAGGTATTTTACTTACAGCGTTGTTTTAGAAAAAGTTCTTGTCGATTGTCTTTGTTTGGGCTCAAACATGGTCATAGCGAGTGTGGGAATGACCCGGCAGCTAGGTAAAAACTAATGCCTTAAACGACTGTGAAAATACGAAGTAATGCAGACATGCGTTTCTGGATATTTGTAGATCAGATTTGGTGTGTTTAATTTCTGAGATATAGATGAACTAGATATTGCCCGCGGCTACGCTCGCGTAAATGTAGGTTAGGTTAGGCTAGGTTAGATTAGTAATTGGCCCCGACCTCTCGTTGCCGACCGTCGTATCCAGGATGGTCTGCGACGACAGGTGCTGGGGCGCAATGAGGTCCTTCTGCGAAACTGTCATCTCGCAGAAGGAGGCGGCGGAACGGGGGCGTGAGGAAAATCCTTACGCCCCAGAAGTCCGCCGCCGTAGGAGAGGGCGCAGGAGACGCGCTTTTGTCGCTCTCCTGCCCCCCACCTAAGGGTTCCGGGTGGCAAGGCCTCAGGGGACCCTGCCACCCGTAAATTAAGAACCCCGAGAGGGCGCGCGGGTTTACCCGCGCGCCGTCTAACGTCGAAAGGGGAGAGCGGTGAGGCTCTCCTGGGGACGAGAGGTGGTCGGGTCCGTTTGGGGGGGTCCGTTCACATGGGGGGGCCTGCTATGGGTGAATCCTTTAAGAGCTCCCAACTGGCCCCCTCTATTGGATGAGAGAGGGAACATCCCAGGTTTTTTAGTGGGTATACCAGCACGTCTTGTTGGGAGTCCCACACTCCCCCGCCCGCGGCGGCTTGGTGTCGGCGACTTTGCTTCAAGAATCATGTCGGCGACTCGTACCCGCGCGTGCAAGTCGGCGGCATGGCCGGCGACTTGCGTACGCGCACGGGTCGGCGGGTTTGGTGTGTAGACTCCTTAAATTTGGTTTGACGCAACTTGGTACGGATCCCCATACAAAAAATGGGCATGCTCCTTTCTAATAATCCCTTCAGTAGGAGAGATTAACAAAAATATTGTTCTGTTGAATGAAAACGAGCACTAAGCTTAACATAATTTTCAGATATTTCGCACATCTAGATATACATAGTTGAGTGTTACTAATCGCCGCGTCACTGCCATTGCACCGAGTGGAGTGGGTTCGATTCCCACACGGGACAAAACTTTGTGTGATCTACAAGTTGTTGTTCCTGGTCTAGATTGTCATGGTGTGGTTGTGTCGGAGTAGGTTCATGTCAGTAGTGCCATAGAAGCTATGACATCTCTATTGCAAGTCCTATACCTTTTACATTGAGCTGCCACTGCTTCATGTATCTCTCTTCTTCGTTTATTTTTCCAACTAGCTGACCCGCGCAACTTCGTGTGCTTCAAATAAGAGAATTTACCCTATTTTTGAATCAATCATCAATTTTCATTGATGCTCCGTTCCGATTTGTCGTAGCATGATGTTATATAGCCTTCCTCGACAAACGGGTTATCCAACACTAAAATAATTTTTCAGTTCGAACCAGTAGTTCCTGAGATTAGCGCGTTCAACCAAACAAACAAACAAACTCTTCAGCTTTATAATATTAGTATAGATAAGTATAGGTTGGCATGGGAACAGTGACTGTAACCTTAAGAGATATCGATATGTTGAGGTGAGACCAGTAGTCAAAATATTAGAAGGTATTTAGTCTACAGACAGGATCTATAGGCAAAATCTAAACTAACGCGGGCGAAGCTGCGTGAAAACCTAGTTATTATAAAAGGATAAATCATTACAGATCACTTAAAACTAAAAAGTATATCGATGCATAAACTGCAGTCATCTTACAATGCGCCAGTTTTATTACTTTTAAGTGTATTGAAGAATCCCCACAGTGATTATTGTAACCGAATAAAGTCAACTTGCTAATGATTGAAACATTTCATTGAAACATTGTAGGCCTCGATGGCGTAGTGGTTAGTGTCACGCCAGAGGTCGCGGGTTCGATTCCCGCACAAGTCAAACATTTGCGTGCATGAAGATGAATGTTTGTCTTGGTCTGGGTGTTGTTATGTATAATATGCAAAAAAAGTATAATGTATGTATATCCATTGTCTAGAACCCATAGTACAAGCTCTGCTTAGTTTGGGCTAGATGGTGTTGTGTGTATGTGGTAGAATATTATATTATATTAAAATTTTATAAGTCAATCAGTTACTATAGTCCGTTTAATGCGAACGCGAATCAAATAGCCAATGCATAGGCTTAGTGGAAAATTGCGCAATTGTATTCTACAACTTTTAGTGTAGGAATTACGAAGAACCTTTGCATGAAGTAACGTTGTTGCGGTTAAACTGCACGAATGGCATAGTGATTTAAGTGGTCGCTTCGCCATTGCCATTGCGCCGTACGTTGTGTGTTCGATTCCTCACACGAGACAATTTGTGTAATCCTCAAATAGTTTCTCCCGAGTGTTTTTTTTTTGTGTCGTTTTTGTGTCCATGGTTCTAATGTACGTAAAGTTCCCGATACAGCAATTATTATCTAGTTATCTCTTTAAAGAAAGAAAGAAATATCTTAGTTATAGAAAAATAGAGAGAGAGGCACTCCGCAACATTATGCCGAACCCGGGACTTTGTTATCGTCAATTGGATATTTTACTATTTGTTTACCTTAAGTATATATCTATACCTATAATAAGAGCATTTTGTGAATGTTTGTGTGTGATAATAAACATTATTATTATTAATTACACATACGTTTATGGCCACACGACCAACAAGAGACTTGCTTATTTTAAAAGTAAAAACAGGTAACTGTATGCAGGAGTTGAACGGATAATAAACCAATGATTATTCAATCGCTCAATTAAGTCAAACAGTTCTAAAACCGCGCATTAATTAACAATGTTCTGCATAATCAACGCGATTGGAAGTCGAGACGAAGCAGTGATTGATTACTGGTTCGGATGTGCAATTCTGTTAAATCTCACTACCAAACTCACGTTCGAGTCCGCTGTTATAATTTGATTTGAGTGTACGGATGGCGTAGTAGTTAGAGTGGACTGCCACGACAACTATTGTGGATTGCGGGAAAAATTGTGTATGGCCTGAGCCTAAAAGTTCTTTATGTCCACTGTTTAATTTTTTGCAAAGATCCCCCGTGAAACAGGAATTAATCCAAAGTTGTCTTTCGTCAGAAAAAATACATTATACAGAAATACTAAAACTCGATTTCTTTTTGTCAAGTTTTCAATTTGAACATCCTTCCCTATACAAATATACGTAGACTACACAAGTTGTTTGACCTGCGGCCTTAGCATCATACCTTAAAACCCACAGTCGTAGAGCTTGCAGCGTTTAGCGCTACCAATCAAAACAACGCGCTATACACTCATTGTTTTAAAATAAGAACGCTTCAAACTTTAAAGAAATTTTCATTTTATTTTATTTTTATTTTTATTTTTATTTTTATTTTTATTTTTATTTTTATTTTTATTTTTACTTTTACTTTAATTTTGTTTTTATTTTAATTTTAATTTTAATTTTAATTTTTATTTTTATTGTTATTTTTATTTTTATTTTTATTTTTATTTTGTTTTTATTCTTATTTTTATTTGGGAAACAAACAGATACAATTTGAAAATAATTAATGTTCAAATTAACTACACTTAATCCAAAGCAGTTTCCACATATAAATATACAATAGCGCCAAAAATATTTGAATTTATAATCTACAATATCAAATGCACAAGTAATTAGCGTAACAATAGAACAACAACAAAAATAGTATTTTAAAGAAGTACAGTGCTAGGGACAGAGTTAGAAAGTTATAAAGTTATATTATTTAATTCAGTTTCACAGTTGAAATGATTCTTTTGTTACGATGCGGTCACGTAGTTTGACTAACAAAAATTAATGACAAGTTAATTGAGGTCCCGTGACCAGACAATGTGCGACCACATACGCGCACATCAATTTGTGTCTTAACTGTAGAACTGATTTTTGGCCTTGAATTTATTTGATTTCGGTCAGACTGTCTTGTCTTGGTGGCGCAACGGTAATTAATGCAATTGCTCTGTATTAGACTAACAGTTTAATCTCGGACCAGCAAAGTATATATTTTTGATTGCTAACATTTTGCCTCTACTGGCACAGTTAGGAACATAATCCATGTTGCTACTGAAATTTTACAGCATAACCAAATAACGTCTGCGCGACGCCGCTAGAGACGAAACCTCCGTACCTCGCAATACTCCGCAAATATAAACTCAAACATGTTTTAAATGTTCTTTATAAAAGATATTTAGTAGTCTGAAGCCGTTGTCTTTGTTACAGTATTCAAAAACAATAAGCATAAAAACTATTCAGACGGAAAGTATTTTTAAAATTGCTACCGAATCATTAATACCATCTGCTACAAAAAAACTAATACCAAAGTGTGAAAAGATTAATCGTTCCTATTATTTTAATTCAAAAACTATTTTGTTCGAATTATGAAAAGCGTGGACCAATCGCATGTGCGTAATGGGCGCGCGCCAGTCGCGTGCGCAGGCACCACGCCGCGGGCGGCAGTGCTGCCAACACAAAAATTATCAACTAATCATACAGGGTGGTCAACTGGCGGCTGTTTTACTCAAAATTGAATTGCTTCTTTAGAATAATTTAGCCTTAAACGCTTGTTTCTGGTCCTCCGAGACATTTTCAAATTATTTCCTTAGTTCTAATAATGTGGAGGTAATTTCGTTTATATTTTCTGAGTTTTAAGTCCTTAACTACACTCAATGAGTGCTCATATTATTATTGGTTTTTGGTCTTATTACGTCCAATTAATTACTTATGTGGTTACTTTGCTAAATAATAATATTTATATTTATCAGACGAGTGTACCTACTTGTGCACAACTAATTACTATTTATTTAGTTACTAGCTGTGCCTATGGTCTCACCCGCGTCAGAGGTATTTGTGGCTACTGCGCCACTCCCGTGAGCAGTAGCGTGATGTTATATAGGCTATGTCCTTCCCAGGGTCTTAGGGTATCTCCATTCCAAATTTCATCTAAATTGGTTCAGCGGATTGAGCGTGAAAAGGTAACAGACAGACAGACAGAGTTACTTTTGCATTTATAATATTAGTAAGATAAGATTACTGTCAAAACCGTTGGTAGTAATCGAACTTACACTAAATTGTAGTTGTTATCGAGTAAGAGGAAATGCGATGAGATTTGCTAGTACCCAAGAAAAAGAGAAGACGTTAACAAAAATGTAGGTAACAATATATATTTGCAAATCGAATACCTTTTTTAAGAACAGATTATTTATTTTTAACGTGTAATCAAAAGCATTTCAACAATACGCTTATATTTCTATGTTGTAAATTGTTTGGTTACGTAATTATGACATATAATTTAAAGACTCAGATCCTAGAGCCAGACCTATATAGGTATGTTATTTTAGCACAGTACGAAACTACTTTCTAATAAACATTTAGTAAGCAGTAGTGTATATTAGGTAACCATAGCGTAGGTACACATAGAGCGAATCGACCTTTAAAAAGTATTGCAGCTTTAAATTCATACGAGTTTACTCGAATAAAAATGTATACAAATCTTACTAGTTAATCGTTTTAATTAGAAATATCCAAAACAATGCAATAATCCATAACGCCATGCATATACTTAGTTAATTTCATTCAAATACCGGAATGTTTTAATTTAATATTTACATGTTACACATGTTCGATACAAGACATTTATCCAGAAACAATGACAAAAGCATTGCTGGGTTTCGGCTAATTGTCTCAAAGGGCTTCATATGAAAAATGGTCGATGTTAAAATACTTAAAGCAGCCATGACGTACGCGCACACAGCGATTAATACATTACCATAAACGATACTTAATAAACATTTACATCGATATCGATTTAATGATATAAGTAAACAACATGCTCATACCGCGCTAAACAAATCACCTCTCGTCCAATCGAATAATGATCCCTTGTCTCGAATAATCGATTATGTCAATTTTTAATACATTTTTGTTTTAAATTATTATGCCTCGGGGACGGGACGTCGTGTATATCGATGCTCTCGATGATCGATTCTCGTATACGTGCCTATCTCAAGAACAGGCTTGTTTGTTTTTGTCTTGCAGTGATTTTTTGAAGTTACGGTAATTTATGTGCCAATAAAAAGACCAATCGTTATAAAATGGTTTAAAGCAAAAATAAACTAAATATATGTTTGGTTTGACAAGTTCTGTGGGGACGAAGATCGGAACTCTATTTTGAACAGTTTTCATTATGAGAATTGTTCCTCTGATTACCATAACACTTTAATAGAATAGCTTGATGGTAAACTACCGCTTAGTCTACCGTAGCAAATAGATGCTTGCAAAACCGGGGATGGGGTTTCAAACGAATATTACTGCCTTTCCAATATAGAAGTCGGTACGCTGCCAGCGTAATGATTCTGTGTACTTTAACGGCGAAACATAATATCTTATTTATCTTGGAGATTACGAGATGAAAGTATTCTGTAAGTTAATCCAGTAAACCTACATGATATGTATGTTTCAAATAAGAAGTCCCTGATTCATTAAATTAAAATAATATTTAATTAATCAGAGACTCCGTATCTAAAACATTTATACATTAATTAAAAACATCAGATTTTCGTCATTTATAATATAAGTAAGTTTTATCGTTGCGCACGATCTGTATTTACTTAAGAGAAATGTTCAATATTATTAGTAAATAGTTAGCTTATAAAATTAATGAAGATATCTAAAACAATTTATTTTCTGTACAAACTTTTGAAATTCATAATCACAGACAGAAAAATTTATTCTATGCTATGTGTTCAAAATAGTAAATTCACATTCGGCCGCAGAATTATACGCAAACAACATTTCATGAATTTTGAACAAATCCCTATATAAAACAATCTCCATCGAGTCTATTGTCTCCGACCAGTCCTAGCTTTAGACGTTTTCGACTTTTGTCGTTTCTGACTGAAAACATTCATGTATAGAGTACCCATAAGCCGGTACTGCCGGTACCGGTAAGCGTAAGTAAAATTCTAGAATATTTCATTATGTTTATACACGGTCCTTTTCGGGTCATGTCCGAGCGTGTCGCGCCCGTATACGCAGTGGTAGATTTGATGCGATCGTCGTGATACTCTCATAAATATACGTCACAAGGACCGGTCCAGCGCACTTTTTGCTTAGAGCGCGTAAATATAGAGCGCGATTTTGTGTTCATGAACTCAACGATATTTATTGAAGCGATTCTTTGCGCGTAGGACGTACATGTTAACTTTGCTTTCCGGGTTGCGAGCGTGTGAAAAAATCATACCTTCTCTATACTAATATTATAAAGCTGAAGAGTTTGTTTGTTTGTTTGGTTGAACGCGCTAATCTCAGGAACTAATGGCTCGAATTGAAAAATTCTTTTAGTGTCGGATAGCCTATTTATGGAGGAAGGCTATATAACACAAACGCTATCTTTACGCTACGACCCACGTGGGGCGCAGTAACTATAAACGCGGGTGAAACCGCGGGCTCATCTAGTATTTATATAAAACCTCGTTTTAGACTATATAACTATAGTTTTAGGTCCTATGTAATACAAGGCAAGTCTATTGACGTCTACCGTACACGGTCACAGCAGATACTGGCCGCTTTTATATTTCTCATAAAAGTTCTCTATTGCTGGGCTCGGACTTCTTCTGTGTTATTTCCTCATTGGCACTATGCATAGAGTAAGATTGTCCGCGAATTATTATCGAGTTGTACTTTTAATCGTTTTTTTTTGCATCAGCACAGCTTCTGAAGTCTTGCCCTCTATTAGTCCTTACGGAATTTATTAAAGTAGCTGCCATAATGATAATTAAATACTTTTTGAAGCCTTCGGACACATACAATCACAAGTCCTATACATGTATGAATGTATGAGAAATATTTAAATGTATGACACCAAACAAGCAGCGACATATTTATAAATGTCACTTGCACGACAATGTCACGCCTCCTGTCACACGCGTGACATGTTACAGACAGTCGCGACGTGCGACATTCGACGGATTTGCCGCTCCAGCGCAGTCGCCGAGGGCATTATCTGCTCGTGGAAGTGAAACAAGCAATCGACTGTGTGATGTTGATTTTTGTCTCGACTACAGTCAGTGGATATTTCTGTAAAAATTGTTTGTGTATAAAGGAATAAAGGGTTTTAAATGCGAAGGAGGAAGACGACTGCACAGCCACTTGAGTTCGATCCCAAGGCGCACATCTCTGACTTTTCGAAGTTATATGCTTATTAAATAGTTAGTTATAGATTGCTCGGTGAAGGACAACCTCGTGAGAAAACCTGCATAGAGAGTAAGAGTGAGTGAGAGATTGTAAGAGTCTCGAAGATGTTTGAAGTCTGCTAACCGGCACTGGACCAGCGTGGTGGACTACGGCCTAACCCTTCTTACACTGAGAAGAAGCCCGTATCCAGTGGTGGGACAGTTCACATGCAGAGCTGGTATTATTATTGTATAATATTTAAGAATTAAACTAATTAGATTCTAATACACTTGTGTATGTCGATGACACATTAATATGTGTGCAGCAACAAAATGTTATTATGATAAAGTATCAGACAGCCTCGGTCGCGCAGCGGTAGTGTATGCGACTGCTGTGTATCTCGAGTTTGATGCCAGATAAAGTGTTATCGGGCTTTTCTGTCAAGAAATGATCAATACCACTCCACATACCGACTCGGTGTCTATTTGCTTTCTATTATGTCAGTTATACATAGTTTTTCGTCTATATCTCCGAAAAGAGCACTAGAGTTCTATTACGTCCACGTTTACCAGCAAAGATTTTAAATCTCACGTAATAGAGGGCGAGCCTATTACAGTCTACCGGGAGTAGTTATAAACGCCGTGTTTCTACTAAGAATTCCTCAATAGAAAAACCCAATAAGTTGGCTGACCCGTAAAACGGTCCTAGACCTCATACACAGAACTCACAATCACTGCCGTTAAGCCACCGCGTTTCATTACGCCAATTCAATTTATAACATATAATTAATTGAACCGAACTACGTGATTCACTACTAATGCTAATAACCAAACATTAACTAATGCTCCAAACCGTTACAACGTCCCTAAATTCTATAAAACACTCCCAACTCCGATTCTCTGATAACAATTGGGGTCCCTTCCAATTCCCCTGCGGCTTCCATCATCTCACCCCATTCCACTGAACAATGAGGATTACACCAGTCAGGAGATCAGTGGTGTCAGCAGATAGTGGTGACGACAATTATACCGAAGTGATATAATGATAAACTGTTTTACACGCGTACGAAGTACGGCGGCCATAATTGAAACTGGCCGCTACCGAGATTGAAACTACTGATTTGTTTACATGTTTTGACTTGTAATAAGAGCTTATGATATGTTTTTGTTACTAAGTGGTTCGTGGGAAAATTGTGTCATAGTAGAGTCACAATGCAGCAATGAGTTCTTAAGTTACTTCAGCGAATTTCACTTCCATATAATAGTTTATGGAAGTTAAATTCGTCGAGAAAATATAATGTGTTTTAAATAAAGTCGTACTTCTAATACAGGCATGTCATTTCAAACAAGGCTTGAAAAATTTCTTTGCATTAAATGATTATTGTAATAATTTAAATTAGCCCACCAATATATATGTACATAATAACAAATTTTACCTAATATACTATAAGATATAAATTAATATTCAACCCTCTAATAGGCTTCGTTAAAAGCCTCAGCACCACAGTCTACAGATAGAGTGCCCAGAAGACTAGGCATTGCCACGTAGAATGGCAAAACTTATTCTTTTTGCGTAATACCTAATGGTCACGAGAAGCTTAATTTAGCCTTTTCGCTATTCCTTTATACAGAATACGGACAATATGAGCTCTATAATAAAATAATAAATAATAAAAGTTTTAAATATATAAATATTTAAAACTTTTATTTATTGATTTAACGACAAACATAATTCAAAGAAACTAATTAGACGTAATGGCATGAAAGTAAATTCGGAAATATTGCCGCATTTTATGTAAATGCGGCAATATGTCCGAATTTTTTTTTTCTGGAATACTATGCTTTCGCAATTAAAACACTGAATCAGTTTTAATTAAATTTAGTCTACATACATTTTAATAACTGGAAGAGATATAAGCTACCTGTTTACAGCGAATTTCTTGTGATAGAAGTCGCAGTAACACCCAGTAGGTATATATAGTAGAGTATAAATTATAGTCATTCTATTATTATTATATATTCAAATAGTTGTCTACTTAAACCGATATTTATCAGATTCTACTAATTCTACAAAAAACGTGTAACAAGTACCTACTTAATTATTTAAATTAAAGACCACACAGCCCACATTCCTGATAATTTAAATTACCTAGTATTTCACTAATGGTAATACAATTAAGGTAACTACAGTGGGACATGTGTCGCCGGCGCGTGCGCAGGTGCGATCGACTGATGCCGATAATGTGTGGTTTGGGCGATGGGCGCTTTGCGCTGAGGGCGCTCCGGGTCCGTCTCTGCTCTAATTGATCATTGGGCTTCGGCTAATGATTGAGCAGACCTTAATATCATACGTTTAAATTACGCTATGTTATAAATTTTGACGTTATGTCTGCATTATTGCTGTGGTTATAATCTTAGTCGTATGACGTCCATTGCTGAAGGCTTGGGCTTTTACTCTTGCCACAAATGCAGTCTGCATACTTAACCTACCGCTTTGACTTTGACTTTATACAGCCGATTCGTGAGACTTGTCTGAGATTTGTTATAAGACAAATGTAAGTAGAAATACTGCACATGTTTTGTATAACACTGCGTAATGATGTGAATACAACGTTATTACCTAAGGTCCAACTTTTATGCATACGCAACTTCGCATACGTAAAAAGAGCAGCTATCGTTTTTTGCAAATCTTTTAGAAGTTTCTTAGTATTTCTTTAAGTACTTTTGTTAAATTTTACCCCTTGATAACTCTAAAATATTACTGCTATTCCATACAATCGGCAAAAGCGCTAACGACTATACTTACATCAATATACCACTACCACCGACCACCGTTTAAACTGATAGGTAGTACTTTTTTTGGTATTTTATTTAATTTTCTTTTTTGATAAGCCTATTATTCGGAGTCCATAGTATTAACAATTGTGCCAGCGGTTGACTTCCATCAATGTGCTACCAATACCAACCAACGTCCATTATATTTCCAATAAACACGGTAGCTTATCATATTTACGGGTAGTACTAAATTAAATACACCATCGTCGGTGATATAATTAATTTAGTACCTCAGTTTAATTTAGCTATTGCCTGATCAAGTACTACTCTCCAATACAAGTGCACCAGAAAAATAGAACTCTTGTTTCTCAAAGCTACGATGCCTCGAAATCGCTTCCGCTCATTAACAAATGAGCCAGCACGAAGACCTCGCGCGGCGAATTAAATAATAAATAACTGGAGCAATTTGGCCGAGTGAACGTGCCTCTGCCCAATTCTATAATTTGATGTAATGTCCACTCGTAAATTCCTGTCCGGTTGGTCGCGAACCTGTTTGTTGTCCTGTAAGTGTCCACGCGACTGCTCACGTCTGTTTTGACTGAGTTCTGTTCTAGATTCATTCACATATGAATGGAGATTGTTGTCGGCGGCCAATTTCAATATTTGACTTTTAATTCAAAGCTTAACCAAAGTTAACCAGCTAATGGTCTTTGTTTGTGATAAAGATTATAGGTAATATCATCCCTGTATGTTTATTTATTATAAGGCTCGCCAACAATGTAAACATAAACACATCTATTATACATCTATTTTAGACGTGTAAAAAAGGTCTCCATTATTCGCACAAGGCTTCTTTCAGTAAAATAACAGATTTGCCGCAAACCACTAAGCTGGTCCAGGTCTGGTGAATATGGATATGGTGGTGGTCAGTCAGGGCACTCATTAAGGTAATTTATGCACATAAATATCGTATATACTGATACATCATACGAAAATAAACACTCAATAACAAAGAACCTCTGATCTGGAGGCTAAGTGTATCCTAAATCGCCGAGCGTGCATGAAGAATGTAATAGTAGTGTATGAAGTAAGGGAGAATTAGAAATATGCGAAGGGCAGCAAGCAAGCGTGTAGAGATCAGGGTAGCGGCGTGAGGGTATCGTCCGTTTTCCCAAAGGTTAATAAACGACATGTCAAAATCAAATTCAAATCAATTAATTTGATTGGCTGATAATAATTCAGTCAGCCATAGTACAGCAATGTACATGTGAAATGACTGTTTTAAAAACTAGTTGTTGTGTTGATCTGCCTTTCAGATTTATATAAATAAGCTGTTGCATATAAACATCATGACTAAGCCAGTTTTTTTTTTTTTTTTTTTTTTTACGTGGGGGAATGCATGACGCATACCCCTCCGCGGGGGCGGGAGGAGGGGTTATGTCGGACTCGCCGGGGTAAAATAAGATGTTGAAAAGATAAAGTACCTCCCGGAATACCGACTAAACCTACCACGGTGTTCCTCGACAAAACCACTATCGACGGGGCCGCGCGAATCACTTTCGCATGCGGTCGCGACCCCGCCGAGGTTTCGGCCCGCTGCATGAAACGGCAGGCCACTACACGAAAGACCTACCCAAAGGCACTCCTCACAAATTATCCCTACTGTCCCCCCTAGAGGGGAGACGGACTCGAAACAGAGGCGCGCGAGGGAACACGCACGCCGCCTCTCAGACCTGGTGCTGAACGGATGGCGGGCAGGCCCACAAAGCCCGCCACCCCCAGGATGACTAAGCCAGTACTATATCACGTATTAAGTCTAAATATCAAACTTTCAAATGAACTTACTTTAATACGATAGTTCAAAAGCTAAAGGAAATTTGTACCATAATTTAAATTTATTATATGTACATATTTATTCTATTTCGATATTAGATGCAGGTGGCATATACCTAATCTTATTTAAATATTTAATTGAACTAAATGTATCATTTAAACTTATTCGAATGACTTTTAATTTTGTTAAACGACATGGGTTTTTAATCAGTAGAACATGCAATAAACTAAGTCTAAACCTTTTTACACGAATTATCGTTGAGGAAGCATTTGCTTTTAATTTATTGGTAGTACTTTGGTGCCGTGTCGGTTGGTCGCGGTGTGGTCTCAAATACGATTTCCGGACTTTATGCGGGCTAGCCTTTGCCTGTGACTTCGTACGCGTGGAATTTGGAAGAAGATACCTATCGATATTTTTCTTTCTTTGCATGTAAGATCTAGACACATAAAACATACGTGTAGATATATATTCATTGATACAGTATCAAAAATTTCTTATTATTAATACTCGACATCTAGATGGCTATCAGGATTAAACATGTACCTACCAGATTTTAATTGCAACGCAGTTGTGAAAATCGCTTAATTTCGTGCAGTAGTTTATACGTGATAAGCGTACATACAGACAGACAATAATTCTAAATTATTATTTTTGGCTTCTATAGCTCTTACAATATCCCTTCACATTTTTGATTAAATATGTATCTCTTCCGTACAGACATAGAGCAGTTATCATGTATTATATGGATCAATTTAAGATTTTAGTTTTTAGTAGAAGGAAGTAGCTGAGTGCTACAAACTTCTATGCTTTCATATTGTATCATTTTGATTAGGTGCCATTAATTGAATAGGATCATTCTAACTATATAGCGAGATACATGAATTTCATGTACCTACTTATTCTTTTAAAGATTTTTTGATGGGTTGCTTAACAAACATGCTTACAACGGACACAAAGAATAGACAGACTCGGAATAACTATATGTGGATCACACAATATTTTGCCACTGTAGATCCCTCTAAAATACTCGGCGTAGTAGCAATGATACTTATAATATACCGTTAATATACGCCATTTATAGGCGGAAGTAGGTCCAACTTATGTTTAATTTAATTAAGTGACTTAGGCATACTTCCATTCTCTGCACCGTAATCAGGTGCGGAGTCTGGCAAATGGTTTTAGGGGAGAGCGCAAGTCGTGTAGATCCCTAAGACAAGGCTGGTGGACTATCCTTCCCGAGGTTGCCGCCTGTTATTGGTCTGGTTCCATAAGAAACAGACGAAACCAAAACCTCCAGCCGTGACACACACACACACACACACACACACATATACACACACATACACACATACACACATACACACACACACACACCCACACACGCACACATACACACACACACACACACACACTCACACACACACAAACACACACATACACACACATACACACACACACACACCCACACACACCCACACACGCACACACATAGACACACAACACACACTCATACAAAAAACACACACACTTACACACACATACCACACAGCAGGATTTTAGATCCCATAAAAATTAATATGGAAAAAGTGACCCACACAAAGAAACTACCCCAGGAGGGTACCAGTGTCCGCGACGCTGGAGAATCCCTCCCTGACCCTAAGGGATCAGGCTGCTCCACGTATTCTGGGGGGAGCAATGGATCACAGACGCCAATACATCTGCGCGAGCTGGCCAACGCCATGCCCAGCGCAGAAATAATTTCAAACGCCTCCTGGAGCATTGCACCGCGTCGAGGCGACGTACGCAGAAATGCGAACGTCGACTCCGCGAAACACGCAAGCACAGGAGTAAATAAACAAGGTGGTAACCGCAGCCGGCGCAACCGACGCAATCGGCGTGCGAAAGCCCCTGCTGCGCAACCAGAAGGAAGCGAACCGACTACGTCGGCGCCCGCACCGCTGGATGCGCACCTAACGAGTAGGACCAACGCAACCGAGGGGATCGCTCAGTCAGTCGACCCGACTAGGACCGGTGACGCTATGAGCTTGACTCGGACGGAACCTCCAACCGAATGCGACACGCAAGGGGAACGCGGTTGCCAAAACAGGCACGCGGGAACCATTCAGTCAGAGAGCAGCGACCCTATGATGACGGATACCGCACCTCTGACTGGAAAACGCGACGCAAAGATTGGAACGACGTCGGGGGCAGCCCATCGTGAAGATCCGGTCATGGCCGGTGACGAGGCAGAGCTGACTCACTCAACCGCCACTAAAACAGGACCGCGTCGTAAACGCGGGCCTCGGAAACGCGGACCACGCATCGACGCGAACCGCCCGTCACGTCCGGAGACAGTGGGTGCGCCCACTCTGCCTGAAAAGGCAAAGAGAGAGCGCCCAAATGATACGCTGTCGCCGAGAGATGGGCCGAAGCGCGCGAAGCTGGACCAGACGCCAAGGAGGGCAACGACAAGCTATGCAGATGCGACTCAATCGCACCTGCTGATAGCTGTCACTGCCATGCCTCCTACGGACCTGACGGTGGAACAGGCACAGCAGCTCGAACTCTCCTTAGAGGAGAAGATTATTGAGGCAGCGCTTGCTCCACTGCCAGACAACGAGCCAGCACTTGCACCAGCATTCCGAGGGAAACCTCTGTCCACAGAGGGAGTACTGAAGATGTGGTGCGAGAACGACAGTACTCTGACCTGGCTCAAAAACACTGTAGCCACGCTGCAGTCCCCCATACCAGGGACCAAACTGACCGTCATTCGGCAGTCAGACATAGTGAAGCGAATTCGCGCTTCGTTATGGCTGCCGAAGTCAATCGGTTTGGACCTGACGAGGACCCATCGCCTCCTAATTGCGCAGAACCCATGGTACAGCGTCAAAACCTGGCAGCTGTACGGTGCGGCTATGCAAGAGAAGGGCATCTTCTTGACCCTGGGCATCCCAAAATCAGAAGTGGCCAAGATTTTGGAGAGAGGTCGTCGGGTCTCCTTCGTATCCGGCAGTGTCTACGTTAAGTTTCACACTGCCGGTGGCGGAGACGACTCGGTGACTACAGGGACTCGAGAGGTGCCCAATACCGGCAAAGAGGAGGCACCAAAACGGGCACTGCCACCTACTGGCCCAAGCACATCAGGCACAGCCTGCCCTCAACAGGTATCCATGGTAGACGATACTACTCCCATACCTACCATGGAAACCAGCGACCACCACACGTCTTCAGATGGGGAGTTCGTGGACAGCGATGTTCTCGGCTCCTCGTCAGATTAGTGTGGTACAAACCAACCTCCAGCACAAACAAATTGCGACGGCTACCTTACGCAGACTGCTGGAGGTTGACCAAAGGACCATAGCCCTGATCCAGGAGCCGTGGGTTAGAGGCGACAACATATGCGGTCTGAAAAGCATCGGGGGTAAGTTGATGCATAATACTTTGGTTCATAAGCCAAGAACTTGCATCTATATCCCTAGATCAATATCAGCTCTGCTATTAACAAACTTCTGTTCTAGAGACCTTACCGCGGTAGGACTCCAAACAGGGCCAAACAACCAAACGTTAGTACTAGCTTCAGTCTACATGCCCGGCGATGAGAAAATCCCATCTAAGGAGTTAGCTGAACTGGTACAACACTGTGAAGACCACGGTTGGCACATAATCATCTCAGCCGACGCAAACGCTCACCATCCACTGTGGGGAAGCCACACACCGAACAAAAGAGGTGAGTCCTTAACAGAATATATATTCTCAACTAACCTATCTATAATGAACAATGGCTGCGAGCCCACTTTTGTCAGTTCTAGATATCAAACCATAGTGGATATCACCCTTGCAACGGACGGTGCGGCAGAACTAGTGTCAAATTGGCACGTTTCAGCCGAACCCTCCTTTGCAGATCACAGGCGTATCTGCTATACCATACGAGTGCCAGAGAAGAATCAACTGCCGAAACGCAAGCCCAGCAAGACGAACGTAGCAAGGTACAGGACCCTTCTCAAACACGAGGTAGATAAAATCTGTTTTAAAGACATGACTACCAGCACTGACAACATAGACCACAACACTAACATACTTACCAAATGCATCCAACAGAATTACCAACAAGCCTGTCCACCTACACAACCACCAGCGGCAGGTAAATCCCAATGGTGGGGACCGGAGCTGGAGAAACTTAGACTCAATCTGAGGAAACTGTTCAACCGAGCTAAAAACACCAGGACTGATGAAGATTGGGAGCGATACAAACAAGCTCAATACCACTACAAGAAACGCATAAGATACCGCAGAGTTGAATCTTGGCGACGTTTCTGTAGCAACATCGACACAACTAATGAAGCAGCCAGGGTAAAGAAAGTCCTATCGCAAGACAACAACAGAACCCTAGGCGCCATTAGAAAACAGGATGGTACCTATGCGATTTCAGACAGTGAAATAAGTCAGGTACTACTCGAAACACACTTCCCTGGGTGCGAAGTGACAGAAAACCCAAGCTGGGAAGACACGTCTTACAATCAACCAACCCAGATTGACTGGACAGTGGCCAAATCTATGGTCACTGTCGACCGAATATCATGGGCGATAGATACCTTCCAGCCCTTTAAATCTGCGGGCCTGGACGAGATATTCCCAGCTCTTTTGAAATGGGGACAAACAACAGTTGTGCCACACCTGCTTAACATATACAGAGCATCGATAGCGCATAACTATATACCTCGCCAGTGGAGAGAAGTCAAGGTAATCTTCCTACCCAAACCGGGTAAATCAGACTACACACAGGCGAAATCATACAGACCGATCAGCCTAACCTCGTTCATGCTGAAGACTCTAGAGAGACTCGTTGATCGGTATCTAAGGGAAGGTGCTCTAACATCTAAGCCATTGCACCGCCAGCAACATGCCTACAGGAAAGGCAGATCAACGGAATCAGCGCTGCATTCTGTTGTAGGAACAATAGAAACAGCACTATCAGACAAACTAATGACACTAGGAGCCTTCATTGACATAGAAGGAGCTTTTGACAAGACAAAATTCAACAGCATCAGCCAGTCACTTAGCACGTTTGGCGTTGATAGAACCACTAGTGGCTGGATCGATCAACTTCTAAAGATGCGGGCGATACAATTCACGGTGAACTCTACGACGAGAGGCATAGTGGCGAAGGGCTGCCCCCAAGGAGGAGTACTCTCTCCGTTACTGTGGAACATCGTGGTGAATGATCTGTTGGAACGCCTTAACAACAAATGCTATTTCACCGTTGGCTATGCGGACGACATAACCATTCTGATCAAAGGCGACTCAGAAAACATAATCCGTAATCGCATGCGATCAGCCCTCAAAATCATGGAACAATGGTGTAACCATCATGAACTGACGGTGAACCCAACTAAGACAGAACTGGTTCTTTTTACTCATAAAAGGAAAATTCAGTTAAGTAATATGCCAAAATTATTTGGAACGGAGCTTACCCTAGCACAGGACGTCAAGTATTTGGGCGTAGTACTCGACCATAAGCTGAACTGGAGTAAGCACCTAAACACAAAAATAACCAAAGCATGCACAACATTCTGGCAATGCAGAAGATTAATAGGTAGAAAATGGGGTCTCAAACCATCTACAACCTTATGGCTCTACACGACCATAATACGCCCCATGATAATATATGGCGCCATAGTTTGGTGGCCCCGCACTCTTCTAAGCACAGTCATACACAAACTACAAAGCCTACAACGACTCGCCTGCCTGGCAACGACAGGCTGTATGAGAACAACGCCTACAGCAGCGCTGGAGGCCATACTAAATCTCAGACCCCTACACCTCATCATACAGCAGGAAGCTGTCACAGCTGCCATACGGCTTGAAAAGGTAGGGCTCTGGAAACGGGACAATAGAATAACTCATGCGCGCCTAAAGGAGTTAGTATACCACGAAATTCCAATGATAGAGGCGACATGTGATATCATCCCAAAAACCTTTGTCTTTGACAAAAAATACCACATCCAACTTCATGAAGAACCTAAAGATAGCTCTGGCACACATGAAATGAGAATATACACGGATGGATCCAAAACAAAATCAGGAACAGGAGTCGGAGTCTTCTCCCACGACCTAAATATCAATTACTCAACGACCCTGGGAAACCTCAACACTATCTTCCAGGCAGAATGTGTTGGGATTACCCGGGCCGCAACAGCGGTTACATCAAGAGGTATAAGCGATAAGTCAATACGCATTATCTCGGATAGCGCTGCAGTACTACAAGCTCTTAAGAGCAACTGCTTCAACAGTGGACTCATCCTGGAGTGTCACCGTGAGCTGCAAAGTATTGCAACAAAAAATCGGGTAACGTTGCAGTGGATACGTGGTCACAGCAACTCTTATGGCAATGATGCTGCAGACCAACTGGCAAAGAGAGGATCGAACATCAAAATGGTAGGACCCGAACCGATTGTCCCGATACCCTTCTGCCAACTCAAAACATGGTTATGCGATAGAACCACGAAACTACACGAAAAACAGTGGACAGAAACAAAAGAATGCAGACAGACGAAGGAAGCCCTTCCATCCTTGGACAGGCATCTGTCACGCAGACTGCTACGTTCCACAAGGAAAAACCTACGCCACCTAGTGGGTATAATAACGGGCCACTGCTCACTTAACAAACACCTGTTCAACATCGGTATCACTGACAGTCCTTTATGTAGAGGCTGCATGGAAACCGAGGAGACATCGGCTCACGTGCTCCTACATTGCAAAAGCGTGAGCAACCAACGGGCGAAACTCCTAAACAGTCCAGAAACGATGAAAGAGGTACTGCGCGACATCGGTCCCCTATTATCATTCTGGACGGAGCTGAGGTGGTATGAGTAACCGAACAATACTTCGCGTCGGCTACTTACGCACAATGGCCCAATTGTAGGGCTAAGTGCGGATAACACACGTCCAACTAACTAACTATACGCCATTTATACTGTCATAATGTTTTCATTGTCTTCTTAGTTCCACGGCATGGATTGTATACGATCATGCTAGTTCTTACGTAACTAGACGCGTCATTGGCGACATGATATACGGTACAACTTATTTGAACTTCACCAAGTTGTCTTAGCCTAGGTCTCCGTTTTTAAATTAGATAAGCCCAAGCGATATATAACAAAAGTATACCCATTCTTTCTCACGTTATCTGTGATAGCTGAATGTCATGTAATAATTCCAAATAAAAAAAACGGTTAAGTGTGTCGAACTCCCACACGAAGGATTCTGTGCCTCCGTACATGCATGGCAGCCATTGTGAAATTCACCATCCATCAATAGTAATAAGCACTCCGTGAATATTTCGAGTCTCAACCTATTACGGGTCATGACCTTTAATAGGTACAGACTTGAGATTTTAAATTTGATCTCATGAGATGCAGCTTGCTGACAGACAGACGCACAGCGGAGACTTAGTAATAGAGTCCATTACCAACATTTGGCTACGGAACCCTAAAAAAGTAACAAGAAAACTTCATCGTAATAAAATTGGCGACGATCTATCAATATAATTAGATGCGACGCGACGGCAGCGGCAGTGTGAAGCAGCCAGTACACGCGGATTTATTACCGCGAGGCAGCATTAATCTTAATTGAACGCGGTGGGTGCGCGTGGCGCCCGCGCATGCGCAGAGGGTGATTACATGCTGCGTCCACGATCACTGTCCTTTGTTTATTGGTTGTGTGTAGTTTGTCGGCGACTGTCCCGAGGGTATATTCGCATACAGTTGTATATTAAAGGAGGTTGTATAATTATGTATAGGTATTTGCTTTTTATTTTAACTTTATGCTGTGCGGAACACAAAGACAGTTTTTTTATAAGAATGGCATCTTTATGAGAGGTTTTTAATATTTTAATATTATATAGAGGAAAGATTTGGTTTTTGTTTGTTTGTAAGGATTGAAATCAAAAACTGATTAACCGATTTGAAAAATTCTGTCACCAATAGTTAACTACATATATTATCGATGAGAAACATAGGCTACATTTAATTTTAAAAAAAACACTGCTATTAATATAACTAAACCTAACCTACTGTCACGCGAGCGAAGCCGCGGGCAAAAGCTAGTTAAATATAATTATGTACATATATGTGCTGTTTCTTTTTCGTTTGTTCTGCGTAGAAAACAAAGGCAGTTATTTTGTAAGAATAGGGGCATCGTTTATGACAGGTTTTGTTAGATAAAAAGTAATTCTATTATTGAATTGGTTGTTAAAAATATACATACATATGTATGTAGTTTATGATAAATAATTTTGCTATAATATGATTAATGATCCTTGTTTGCGTCGACATAGGTACAGTTCTATTTTTATGATTGCCACCTTGCTTGTAATGTGCTATACGAAGGTGGCAACATCACTCAAGCGTTGTTGGCCATAGGGGGAAAAGATATAATAAAACGCAATAAATACGAATAATAGGTACTTGATCTTCCGGAAATCAGTACTTATCGAGTAAAACACAATAAGAAAGAAAGAAAAAAAGAAAGAAATATTTTATTTTAATGAAGCATTGCAACACATAATCAAAACTATTACAATGCAAAATTTGTGTGTAACAGTAATAAATGTATTTATAATTTATAATAATAAAAATATAACTTATATACATTATTATATACCTATATGAATTACTACATCATAATACGTTAATAATTAATTACATATACTATTATTTAATATATTATTATATATAATATAGAATACACATTTATACATGGAGCCCTTGCTGTTCAATGTGCGTCGCAGTGTTTATTAAAAAGAAATGTTGTTCAGCATAATGCTGTACCGCTTGCGATGCAGCGCTGATTTTCAGCAACACCTCAATAGTGATTATGGTCGTCTAATACAGTCCCAGTAAATACCATTAAACTACAAAAAAAGTACAGAATTTTTAATTATTACAGATAATAAGAAACACAGATTACAGATAAATTAAATAAATATACATGTAAATTTTTTATAATTGCAGATACGAATTATAAATTAAATATTTTTATTATTGTAGATAAAACTATAAGTAGATGAAACAAATATGAAACAAATATGAGTAAGATGTCGATAAGGAGTTACTACTTTAATTTAATAACGATACTGCTACTTTTACATCGGCTTCCTGTTAGAAAGTTGGTCCCCAGAGAGCCGTCTCTTTCACATATTTACTAAATAACTGGCAATAGTGGGCTCCACCATTGCTAAAGTCCATGCCCCAATATCTGCACGTAAGAAGACTTGATGACTGCCTCCGCAAATGCAGGTCCAGGTCAATATAATATGTACTGATGGATCATAAAGGAAACTTTCAGAAGAAGAACAAATAGATTCTTATTTTGGTGATGGTGTAAATGGTGCACGTGCGTTATAAATTTCATCCTGGTGAGAAAGCCTAGGTATTGTCGTTTCAAAATTCGTAAGGAAAAATCTACAGTTGTATTTGCTACGATTGTAACATATTAGGTATTTTTTTCACTGAAGAAAGCCTTCAATAAAGAAAATAATATGATAGAAGTTACTCATTATTACTGAAAATACATAAACATCTTAATTTTTACACCTAACTTACTTAATTTTTAATCTAATTTAGTAAACGTGATCGGTTTTGTCCTTGTAAAGGATCTCTTACGCACAAGTAAAAATAACTAAGTCTCGGCAAACTTTATCAAGATTCAAACAACGGAACCAAAACCACCCAGACTCGAAAGAACTTAAGAAGAATCCAAAGTTTATCACACTAGGCTATTTCCTGGTTTAATGAGTATCAATGCAACAACAAATAATAAACCTATTGCTATTTCTCGGCTAAAATTCCATGGCTTATCCTGCTGCAGAAAATTACCAAACAGAAAAACTCGGCACCTCATTATCCTCATCATCGTATGGACAAACGAACTAATCTTTATGATCAATTCAAACAAGTGCAAACAACAATATTAAAACTGAGGACCATCACAACACTAACATAAAGAAAGTCAAACAGGTGCTTTTGAATATTTTAATTGGTTGCTTAAACCTAACCAATCATACAGCAATAAAACAACCATTACCCTCCAGATACCAAAGTCATAAGCTTGCAAAAGCTAAAAACATCAAATTAAAATGTCTCAAAGACTAATTTGACAGGTGACTGTTGACAGATGATCCTACTGAGGTTTTTGCCGACACTTTGGTGCATTGATTTGAAAGCTTAAGGACCAATCATTTGGGAGAGCGCAAAAAATCTGTCAAATTGGCCAGTTTAGTAAATATTTTGAATAATCATTTCTTGTTAGCTTTATGAAGATGGTTTTTGAATGTATTAGATCTTTGTTTTAATTTTGATTATTTTTTTATATATACCTACTTAAGTTACCTTGCTAATCGCTATTGCCAACATGCCTATTGATTTGTACAACAGTTTAAGAAACAGCCGTACGTTAGATCATTGTACAAAAGAAATCTAACTAAGCCAGACCTATTCGTGAATTTAAGCATATTTTATATCTCTTGTTTAACTTTTTAAATGGTGCAGCGACACACCAGTGGCTAGATACAATAGGTTTTTAATTATGCATTCTAAGACAAGACAAGTTAAAGATTTAAGCGCATTCTAACGTAGTAGCTAGATAATGTATTAGATTCGATGTAGCTTCTGAGAATTACCTTACATAAAAATCCTATACAAATTTGCTACATCTATCAAATGAACCCAGGATAGACCAGAATCGACCGCAAATATAAACACAACTTATTCCAAGGGGCCATCAAGGCATCACCAAAAAAACCTAATATTCTTTTCTTAATATATACTTATGGCTCTATGATGTCCAAAGGGCAGTAACGCTAGCTACGTAATTTATAATCAATTAACGCGCCCGGCACCAAGGTGCGCGTGCGCAGCTAATGCGACGTTTTTGTTCGTAGCACGTGGCAAGGGAACAACGCATGACAAGTGGCTAGGCAAAAAATGATCAGGGCTGTGTGATGGCACGTGTAGTAGAGATTGAGACTGTGTGAGTGCGGCCGAGATTTTATGTGCTATACGTTAAAGTGCCTTTGCTATAGATTTATATCCTAACTAATATTATAAATGCCAATGTGAGTTTGTTTGTTTGTAACGCTTTTACGTCTTAACTACTCGGCCGACCATCATGAAATTTCGTATACACATTGTCAGGGGTACAGAAGAGGACATACGGCACCTTTTATCCAGGAAAAATAACTGTTACTAACCTAAACTATACACGAGCGAAGCCGCGAGCAAAAACTAGCTATGAGGTCACCATAAATCTACAGCACCGGCAGGCTCTTCAAATACTGTTTATTGGTAGCTAGTATTTGGTGATGGTATGAATTAGCTGGCTTGCTTGGGCAAGTATCTTCCACCCTCTTAAAATAAATTAATAATAATAACACAGTTCTTTTTTTATACAACTAATTTGGCAAACATGCATACGGCCCACCTGATGGTAAGTGGTCACCGTAGCCTATGGACGCCTGCAAGACCAGAGGCATCACTTGCGCGTTGCCGACCCTTTAGGTAAGGAAGTGGGAAGGAGAAGGAGCGGGAAGGGAGAAAAAGAGTGATTGGGCCTCCGGCACTCTCACTCACCGAACGAAACACAACAGTAGGAATACTGCTATTTCACATCGATATTCTGTGAGAGAGTAGTTCTTCCCTGGTCGAACCAGCCCAATCATACTGAAATCAGCGCTTACTTACTTCATTGTCGCTTAGTAAGTAGGAGTTCTCTAATATTCCTCTCGCTTCATCACAGCTTTAACTTTTAACGGGTTGGCAATGCGTGATATAGACCTCTGGTATTGCAAATGATCATACCCTAGGGTAATCACTTACATTTAGGCCCGGCCGTATGCTTGAATAACATACATTACCGATATGACTACACAGACAGCGCAGTGGGCAACCAGTCGCCTTTTTGCTGCCGTCGCCGCGCTGACTGTTATGGGTTCAAATCGTGTAAGGAACAATTATTTATGTGATCCATAAATAGTTAATGTGAGGTTGGGTGTACCCTGTGTCAATTTTATTTTTGTTAGTTTTTTTTTATTGCCATCGGCGGCAGAAGATTAAGCGGCCTAGCTGATGGTAAGTGGTAACCGCTGCTCATGGGCTTCAACAATGTCAAGACACAGCAAAGCCGCTACTACCGTGAAAAAAGAACTCTCTTTAAACCTCGTTTGAAGAAGGACATATCATAGCGCTCGGGAAACACCGAAGCAGGCAGTTCATTCCAGAGCATGCTCGTACGTGAGAGAAATGATCGTATAGTACTCCGCGATATATGACTTGATCCTTAGCGGAGAACTTGCATAACTTTTTAACTTTAAAGAAATAATGTTTGTCACGGCGTTGCACAATACCTACGTACATACATACAAAGTCTCACGCCTGTATACATAAGGGACAGGCATAGATGTATTACACCAAAATATCTTCAGCTATTGTTTTAGGTCCCACGCAATAGGAGCGTGGCTATTATAATGCATTTTTGGACAAAATAACCTAATTTACACATTGCTCGACCTTGCAATCGAATCTAAGACCTCATGCGCAGCAGTCCTATTCGGTGGAGCAGCATTGGATAGCCCCATTGTGTAAAGCTTTACACAATGGGGCAAATCAGTCAATCATAGAGGATATAGAAAGATCTTACCAAGCTAGCAAATCGTAACTAGTACTTCTGGTAGCATTTATATGTTTCACATTCTATCTATCTATTTATGTATTCAGCCTATTTCTATCCGTTGCCGAGTATAAAGTACTCTTATATGCGATCAGTCTTATTCAATGGTAAAGAAAAGCGACAGGAGGTGCCTGTCGGTTAGTCAAACGTTTAAAGTCGTTAACAATTTATTGGTCATCTACATTTGATTTAACGAGATTTATTAAAAAAAATTTATTGCTATTCGTGGCAGACGAGCACTTGGTCCACCTGATGGAAAGTGGTAACCGCTGCTCATGTACTTCAGCAATGTCAGGACACAGCAAAGCCGCTGCCTACCGTGAAAGAAGAACTCTCTTTAAACCTCGTTTGAAGAAGGATTAATATTATGTACCTACCTGATTTCCTTAATCATAAGTGCAAAATACCGTTTTAATTTCAGACTTTCTGAAAATCTTCAGACTCCGTTATACCACCTGCCTAGCTATTTCTAAAAGATATTCAAATTAGATAAATGTACTTCAAAGTTCATTTATTTAACGCCCATTCAATTCTACTATTCGGATAATAACAGGAGATTAACGAACTTTTTCATCAACGATTATCATAATCAATTTCATCTTAATCCATTGAGAATGTCAATCAGGTTTAATAACGCAATGAACCAAATAATTGACTCAATTAAATTAATTTGACGATAACTTTTACATACAATACTTATATCTATTAATAACTCGATATAAAAACTGGATGTATATAAATCGATACTTATAAATACAATTAATGGTAGCATCGACGAAATATAATTAGCGACGTTTTTCTATTCGAGCGTAACGTATGTAAATAAAAACACGTTCCGATGCGATCCCTACGTCACCAACTTATCTATTTAGACACGCCTTTTTATATAACGCTGTTACAAATATATATTTGTCTCGTGCTGTCGCATCAGTATCCGGCACGTCTGTCCCTGTCCCGCAGAATAGATGCGACGGAGTTGAATAATGTCGTAAGTTGATAGTATGTTTTTATAATGTAACCTTTATTTTAATGTGAAGAATGTTTGTGCTTTCTCTGTTGGGTGAGTTTCCTGAATAAATGAAAAGCTTTAATGAGATTAATTAATTAAGTGGCGATAAAAACCGTGTAACATTAACGTAAATCGAGCATTTTTTATTTTAAGGTGTCTTGAGATTTTGGTCGACCTAATTCTTTAATTCCATTAGTCATTAAAAAAATAAAAAAGGTACTGTTATGTAATTTTCTCCTGACGCACTGTATTAATCCATAAACGTAATTACATTTTAAACATAGCGAAGCATCATATTTATGTCATCCATTAAAAACAAACATCTGCCGAGTAAGATACGTTCGAAGTAACTCATTTAGTTTAATATTTGGATATGAATAGTTGGTGTCGCACTTGCAAACTTAAAATGGCAATGTTCTTGTTATTTGTGTGTAATTGGTACCTGGAGACGGAAGGCAGATGCGTGTGACTACGTTTCAAATTTTACGTGGTCTGCTCACCTGCGCACGTAAACTCTGGACTAAGGACAATTTAATGTTTATTTTTCTATAGAATACACAGTCTTAAAAGTTATATGATTTTATATCATTAGATATGACTAGATACAGAGAAAATGCCTGAAAATGCTGCTTGTAGAAATAGGTTATTAGAGTTAAAGGTCTTTTTTAAGTTTATGGAAAGTATGATCCAGATGTAGAGCTCTCTGAAAAGATCGCTGATAGATACTATTAAAACACATTAGGTACTTTCAATCGTGAAGAGTGCTTCTAAATATATGTGACGTGGAATCCAGTGATAACAATAACGCTCTGATTTCAGTAGGCTATGTCTCAGAAAACGGGCACGGTTAGTTTATTATGTACTGCGGGTAAATGGAGAAAACGAAATCTGCTGGTATACTCATACGAATCTCTACCTCACAATCGAAAGCCTTAAATCACCGCGTCAGTCTGCTTGTGGCCACGGCCAGTGCAACCTGACCGAAACGTCAAACCTTTCAAAAAGGTGTGAAAATACTGAGCATGACCGCGTTAATACCCGTTTTCTGTTATATCATGCAACGCAAAATATAAAGTGTTTACATGTTAGCTATTACGCTGTAATTTATTATGACTGTTTAACATCTTAGTTTTGATACAACTGTTTATAATATTTGACTAATGAATACGGTTACTATGATTCCATTTTAAACCTAGAGAAGAGGATTATATAGAGAAGATAAGATAGAAGAAAAGAAGTATGAGATAGGTTACTGTAACATACATACATACATAGATTCACGCCTGTTTCCCAGAGGGGTAGGCAGTGACTACTGATTTCCATTTGCTACGATCCTGACACACTTCTCTGGCTTCATTCACTTTCATCACATTCCTCATACACGCCCGTCGGTTCAAGGTGCTCTTAACCTGGCCTTTGTCCAGAACGCCTCCGATCTGGTCAAGAAACGTTCGCCTAGGTCTTCCTCTTGCCCCCCTGGGAGCTACAAGCAGAGATCCTCGCCGAAGTTTACCACTTCGTGGCGGCGAGGAGGTCCCGCGGGGAGCCCCCGGGGTGGGAAGATGTCGCACGCATACGGCGACAGGCGCAGGCTGCCCTATTGAGGCGGTGGACGGAGGACCTGGCTCCACCGGCCCCGGGCCAGTGGACGGTGGAGGCCATTCGCCCGGTCCTCCGGGGGTGGATAGGGCGGCGATTCGGGTCGCTGACCTTCCGACTGGTGCAGGTGCTTTCCGGGCACGGATGCTTCGGAAAGTATTTGCACCAGATCGCGAGACGGGAGGCGACCCCAGCCTGCCACGAGTGTGGGGCGCCGGAAGACACGGCGCTCCACACGCTGGAGGCGTGTGCCGCGTGGGGGCTGCAGCGGCACACGCTTTCGGCCATAATAGGCGGAGATCTCTCCCTGCCGAGCGTGATCAACGCTATGCTCGGCGGCGAGAGGTCGTGGCAGGCAGTGGTCTCCTTCTGCGAAGCTGTCATGGCGCAGAAGGAGACCGCGGAGAGGGTCAGGGAGAACAACCTCCTCGCTGACCCTCTCCGGCACAGACGGACGGGAGCGAGAAGGAGGCGATTCGCCCGCCTTCTCGCTCCTGTATAGTGGGGTCACTGGTACAGAGTCGGGGGACTCTGTACCGGCTTGCACGGCCCCACACGTCTGAGGGATGGCCTTGGTGAGCAAGACCTTCCCTCCACAGGTGCTGAGGCCCGGTCACCATCAGCTGGGCCAACCGCCGGGGTGGGATGGTGATTGCTAACGCGACCCCATCCCGCCCCACTCCGTCGGCGGAGGGACTGCTCACCCCAGGTTTTTAGTGTGTATACCGACCCCCTTCAGGGGCGGAGAGTCTCACATAACCACCCTTCCCCCCCCGGGGGAGGGGGTATCCATAAAGGATTTTCCTGGGTCAAATTCTACATGCCCAAACCAGCTTAACATACCCTTTTCTATTCTTGTCACTATATCAACTTTCATGCCGCATCTCTCTCTAATCACACTATTCCTTATTCTATCTTTCAGAGTCACACCACATATATTTCTCAGCGCTCTCATTTCTACAGCATTTATTCTGCTCTCATGCTTCTTTTGCCATACCCACCTTTCACTTCCATACATAAGTGTGGGCACTAATAGTCCTCTATGAACAGCCAAACGTGCCTTTTCGGAAACATTTCGACTGTTCATAAAAGCGCGTAGAGCTCCATTCACTTTGTTTCCCGCAATCGTTCTCCTTTCAATATCTCCCTCATGTTTACCATCCCTTGTAAACAAAATACCCAAATATACAAACTCTTTCACTAGCTCCACTTTTTCTCCATCAATCATAATATTACACATCGTCACGCACTCTTCCTTTTCAAATACCATTACTTTCGTCTTGCTTACATTTATTATCATTCCTTTACTCTCAACAATAAACAAAATTATCTTTCATACATTTCTGCCAATACATTCAAGAATAAAAAATGTGCGTGCACCCAGTAATCCGCAGTGTTCGTGTCGGTATACGCAATGTCCAGTAATTCCCCTATAATTTGAGGGTGGCCGCAACGCAGATTGTTCCTCAGATAGAGCCCACACGAGTGCGTCAAACACTTTGGTGCACTAATTGCTTACACCTGGAAAACTTTACTTTCTTTATTACATACATTTTTGGTTTCCTTACATGACGAGCCGTTACAAAGTTTCAGGAAACCACAGGATGTACGTGTTTCGCGACAACTCGATGGAAAGATAGTGACTGCATGGATGACGCAACGGACAGGCGGTCAATTCCACACGGAAAAATAATTTGTGTGATCAGAAAATGTATTTTGAGTAGGGTGTACTTTTTGTCCGGTAATTGTTTGTTTGTTAAGACACAGGACATGTGCGTAGTACGGGAGTTGTCGTTAAAAAGTATAAAAAGGAAGAATAACTGCGTCGAAAGTCTTGTATTATTTAGTCAAAGTTTTTAGCTCGTATGAAACAAGAAAATGTCTGATCTAAACCTAAATAATAATAATAATAATAATATTCCATCACATACACACAACACCATCTAGCCCAAACTAAGCAGAGCTTGTACTATGGGTACTAGACAATGGAAAAAATACAAAACATAACAGAATAACATATCACAATTAGCTAGATTTTTATTTTTAGTATAAATACACATACATATGTGTATTTATACATATACAAATGTACACATAGTCTAGCAAATTTCAATGTTTTTGTCTTTCAACGATCTGGATGTGTATCATGGGTACCGGCTCGACGAACGCGTAGCTGGTACATTCTCGTAAACGTAAGTATATGAAAACCCGTAAAAGACCGTATTATCAAAGCGATTTGTGAAACTCTAAGAATAGAAATACGGTTATAAACCGATTGACAAATAAGTAATATCAGTGGTCGCTCAGTCGTTCTAACTCGATTGTAATTCATATATTTTTTATTTATTTTTGTCTCTTTGTTTATATAGAGAAGGAAGTAGTAGGGTTCTACTACTTCCTTCTCTATATAAACTTGAACTATGCCAAATCTATGCGTCCTGCCGGTCATGACATACGGAGCCGAGACGTGGAACCTGACAGTGAAACTAGCCCACCGATTGCATGTCACTCAGCGAGCTATGGAAAGGTGTATGCTCGGAATCTCGTTAAGGGACAAAGTCCGGAACGAGATTATCCGACAAAAAACCAGAGTCACTGACGTAGTTCAGAAGTGTAGCAGGCTGAAGTGGCAGTGGGCTGGTCACATCTGTCGCAGAACCGATGATCGTTGGAGCAGACGGGTTCTCGAGTGGAGACCACGACTCGGCAAGCGTAGTGTAGGACGCCCTCCGGCCAGATGGACCGGTGACCTGAAAAAGGTGGCTGGAGGTGACTGGATGGCGAAAACGGGCGATCGGGCCTTGTGGCGCACCCTGGGGGAGGCTTATGTCCAGCAGTGGACTGCAATAGGCTGAAATGATGATGATGCCAAATCTTACACTCCTCCGTGCGTGCAATATGCTTGAAAAGTATTCTCTTCACGAATAAATATATAGAGATGCCAATTTTAAAATGCATTAATATGTTAAGACCTCATAGCCAGTTGCACTCACTGATCGGTAAACGATTAGCGAGGTTAAGCAACGTTAGGTGCGGTCAGTCTATAGATGGGTGACCGCTTAGTGGTTTTTCATCTGAGCGTCTCCGTGCTTCGAAGGGCACGTAAAAGGTTGGTCCCTGTTGTTGTCAAATTGACAGCAGTCGTTAAGCCATGTCAGAGGCCTACGGGCGGCTTGAACTCCTCTTAACAACAGGTTGGCCACTAACCACACGAAAAGAAAAAGGAAAAGAAGAAAATACGTTAGTGATTCATGTTCGTATGATATCCAGACCATAGCTAAGCTAGAAATATTCTTATTTTGAATCAGTAGAAAGAATAAAGCAAGAGACAAAGTTAGTATTACTAGGTACAAGTAAAAGCCTAATTACATACCTCTCTGGAAAATGGTCATATACATATGTATGTATATGTCGAAACTCTGAACTTAGCACGGTGAGCTTAGAATTAACAAGGATGTAGAATTACAAGGGGAGAGCAAAAGAAAAACTCTACATCCTTTTATATACTATCTACATTACATCACTACATATTTCTATACATTTTTCTCAAAACTCCCATTACTATATCTTTCCATCTAATCAATATATTACAACGCTAATTACAGTAATAAACTAGGCTAATACGGTCAGACGGTGTAACATCGTGTCGTAGGGTAACATCGAACTGATGGCAGCGCGTACGAACGGGTGAGTACCGAGAAATGCTGCGTGACGAGCCACTGCGCGTGGTTAAACACCGTGACCGATGTCGTTGTGTCCTGTGTGGTAATAGGCACTGGCGGTAGCGGGGTTAAGTTATAGTTTTTTTTGGCAAAGGCAAATGATACTGCCTCTATGATGGATAGCAGTTACCAAAGTGTATGTACGCCGGATCAGAAATTATGAGAACACCAGTGTGATGTTGCTTTCATTGTTTGTGGTAGTCAGTTTTTTTCAACTCTTTCTTTATACTTTTATACCTAAATTGGCTGCGGGCTCCAAGACACTTTAGTATTTCTCGTGAGTTCACGCGTGTCAAAACTCGGTGTTTTCCATTGTTCCACAAAGGTAATGTTTGGTGGAGTGTAAATGGGATAAATCTTTTAAAAATGGATTTCATTGTTTCAGTCCATAGTCCAGTCCAGGCCAGTCAGCTATTAAATGAGTAAGCATATTTAATACAGGAACAATGAAGAAAGAAAAGGACACCAATACTGTACATGGATTAGAGCATCGGGCATCGATGACTCCAGACACTGAGGTCGCATACCCGAATGACCTGTACTCTAACTGGAAATATTAGAATCAAACTAAACCTCTAGCTGTAAACTCTTCCTATAACGTGAGGTCTCAAATATAACTGTCAAAATAGAGTGTAGTACTTTACTACTATTATTTCGAGGTTAAGGCGTAAGTGTGATTTGATGAACGCGGTTGCATTTGCTTTATGATTGGTAAATAAAAAATGAAAACATATTTATAATATGATAATAATGTTTTATTAACAGCTCTATGATATAATGCTTATCTCGATTTCATCGGAGATCAGACTTGCGATCAAGAGATTTTTGTTTAGGCCTCTGTCATTGCCATTTCTGAAATTCTTGTATTAGAAATCACGTAATAGCATGGCAGATCGAAACCGCAACCATACCATTGGAAATCTGATGACTTAATCATATAGTGCTGCCGTTTATTAATTACAAGAGATACCGCGGTACGTTTACCGCTTGTCCCACACAGACATACCAGACGGAGGTGTGACGCGCGCGGCGCTCGCAAATATGAGCTATACTCGCTACTTGTAATGAGACCTCACACGGCGGATATAATCCACCATTATATTAAGCATAAAAAAAGAAGTGCTTAATTATTTTTTCTAATCTGATAATTATGTTCTATGTAGTGTTGAGTAGAATAATTATTGGAATAGACACAAATTGTGGAAGTCAAATGTGTCTTACACACATATTCTGTAGGTATATGTTAAAGCCCAACTTAATACGTAACAGGACATACAGTATTAACTTTCCAATCTATACTAATATTATAAAGCTGAAGAGTTTGTTTGTTTCGTTGAACGAGCTAATCTCAGGAAGTACTGGTTCGAATTGAAAATTCTTTTAGTGTTGAATAGCCTATTTATCGAGGGAGGTTATAGGCTATATAACATCACGCTACGACCCACGGGAGCGGCGCAGTAAACATAAACGCGGGTGAAAGCACGGGCACATCTAGTATATTTATATGTTTAAATGTAACCTTGGGCGCCGCCAGGATTACTCTCAGGGAGTTGCATCTGCATCTACACATTATACTATTAACTGATGTAAAATATAGAATTATACATAGTCGGCCTCGATGTCGTAGTGGTTAGTGTAACTGACTGCCACGCCTGAGGTCGCGGGTACAATTCCCGCACAAGTCAAACATTTGTGTGCATGAACATGGATTTTTGTCTTGGTCTGGGTATTTCTATGTATAATATGAATAATAATAATAATAATAAAAATAATTTATTTTCACACCACAATACAGTTTAAGTAGGTACATTTGATATCAGACATACATTTTGTTGACTTAGAAGTATAGTGGGAGACTGGTGCCTAAGGTAGACGGAGAGTCTGTGTTTCAGGACACCAGGTCCCCACCTCACGGACAAGTTACATTAAAAAATAATAATAAAAGATAAAATAAAAAATGAACAAATAGAACTTATTGGTGCGGTAAGATAATTTTAGGTTTTTCATGTTAATTATAATTGTATTATATATATTGTTAGTATGAAAAGTATTTGGTGTGCACAAGTTTAGTTGTGTTCATGAGTGTGCGCGCGCGCGCGCGTTTGAGTGTATGTGTGTGTGTGTGTGTGTGTGTGGGGGTGTGTGTGTGTGTGCGCGTGCGTGGGCGTGTGAGTAGTGTGTGTGTGTGTGGGTGTGTGTGTGGGGGGGGTGTGTGTGTGTGTGCGCGTGCGTGGGCGTGTGAGTAGTGTGTGTGTGTGTGTGTGTGTGTATGTGTGTGTGTGTATGTGTGTGTGTGTGTGTGTGTGTGTGTGCGTGTGTGTGTATGTGTGTGTGTTTGTGTGTGTATACATACATACATATTTTATATGGTAGTGAATTTGTATGAGTTATGCCAGTACGGTAGGGTAGCCACCAAGGAAGCAAAAAAAGCGGTTACAAAACATGGTGAGTTGCTTTTGTTGCCGATTGACGGGGTTAAATCGCCTTTTATTCCGCGATAAAACCGGGTTAAAGCTTAGGAGTCCATGCTGCTTTAGAATCGTTTGCAATATAAATAGTTGCCTTACCGTTAGGACCCTTGCTTCCTTATACAAGAGCATTGTTGCATACCGAAATGGTCGGCAATAAGACACTTTCAATATGACCCTTTGCGCACGTTCAATTTCCAAAATCGTGTGTTTTGGAGCGCCGCCACAAGACGTGATGCAATATACCAGTAAGGACTGTACAAGAGCATAGTAACTTTTAACAATCTTTCATCTGCTATATGTCGTAAGGTTTTAAAGACATATATCAATTTATGCAGTCTATTACTAAGAGTACTGATGTACTGACTGATGATGTGACTTATGGAATCTTAGGGTATTGTCTATTATTACACCTAGGTATTTTATATCGTCTGTATAGTCTATGTGACTGCAGGTGCATGTATTAATATTTTGTTTGGAACATGAGTGGGCTACAATGGAGTACGATGACGGTGTTGGTGTGGTATGTGTGTTATGTTTTAAAGAAAATGTCATGCATTTGGTTTTTCCCGCGTTTAAGGTGAGGACATTATTATGAAGACACTCTGTTACAACGTTAAATACTGACTGAGCATATGCATACACCTCACGCCATGAGCCAGCACTAAACAGCAAAGCAGTATCGTCAGCGAAGGTTATTATCTTGCCTTTCGGGATAGTAAGGAAGCCTAGCTCGTTGATGTAGATGAGAAAGAGCGTTGGACCTAGCACGCTGCCTTGTGGCACGCCGTAGCTTACAGTACACTCATCGCTTAATACACCACCAATTTTTACGCACTGGGTTCGCTGACTTAGATAGACCTCAAAAAGTTTTAGCTGGACACCCCTGATTCCCACTTTTTCCATCTTGCCCATTAGAATGGGAACAGAAACTGTGTCAAATGCTTTGGCAAGGACTATAAAAATTCCCAGGACCTTTAGCCTACCATCCAAGTTTGTTACAACATAATTAGTCAGATCATGGACAGCATCAGATGTAGCTTTACCAACTCTGAATCCATATTGTGTAGGTGATAGAATGTTGAATTTTTCTAAGTAATCCACGACCCTGCTGTTCATCATCTTCTCTAATATCTTGGATAGAGCAGAGAGCATTGCTATAGGTCTGTAGTTGGTGACACGACTTCTGTCCCTAGCCTTAAAGATGGGATGAATTATTGATTTTTTTAAAACTGTCGGGTATTGCCCATCTTTAATAGCGAGATTACAGATATATGTTAGGGGTGGTACAACTATGGTAATATATCTTTTTAGAAAATCACCTGTTATTCTGTCCCAACCAGCGGTGCAGTTATTTCTTAATGACAAAATGAGCCTAGTAACTTCATTGTCGTCCGTAGGTAAAAGAACCTAAGATTGAGAGTTAATATCGCTGGTACAGGTTGATGTTTTGCAGGTGGAGTTAACTGTAATGTTTTCAGCTAGTTTTTTGCCAATTTCAGCGAAGAATTTATTTGTTAAATTTACTGACTGTAAGGGAGTATCTGCGATATTTAGTAGGTCTAATGGGATGTCTTTCTTTTTAGTTCTATTTGTTATTGAGTTTATAGCTGACCAAAGCTGTTTGGTACTACTACCAGCATCACAGCATCAGAATGTATCTACAAAAAATATATATATATATATGTATGTTTATCTATAGTTATATTCATAGAAACACCCAGACCAAGACAAAACATCTATGTTCATGCACACAAATGTTTGATTTGCGCGGGAATCGAACCCGCGACCTCAGGCGTGGCAGTCGGTTACACTAACCACTACGCCATCGAGGCTTATTAGTTTACTTGTGTGTAATATTTGTTGCCTTTGTACATGATTTAATGTACTATTAATAAAAAATATTGAAACCGTATCTATATATGAATAAGCAAAGACAAAATATTTCGGTATCATTTTTCCTTTGTTTGCAACCCGATTTTCTTTTTTTTATGTTTTGTTTTGTACATATTGACAAGCTTCCATAATATTAAGAATTGCAATTGTTTATTAATAAGTTTATTTTTTAATATTGGAGTAATGTAATCCCATACCTAGATATTTTCTGGCACCTTACTGGGCGAACACTAGCAGTCATAAATTTACGTTAAGTTTATAAGAATATATTTATGTATTGGTTTCATACATTAACTTATAATATCTTAGTCTTGTATTAAACTGTCCCTCTGTTGGGCACGGGCCTCTTCTCATTGTGATAAAGGAAGCCGTAGTCCACGCTGGCCCAGTGCAGGTCATGATGCAGACTTCTCATACCTTCGAGAAATTTATTTAAGGAATCTCAGACATGCAGGTCTCATCACAATGTTTGCCTTCACCGTTAAAGCGAGCGATAATTAACTATTGAATAGGTACGCATATATCTTCCAAAACTAATGTTAAATTACTTATATAAAATTACCTATCAATTATAGGTGTGTGCCTGGGAAAATCTAATATTGTACCAGTATTGTTCTGGTATCTTTAAATGCTTTTTAAAATAATTGAAGAAGATACTGTACTAGTCAGTTACTGTATCGCTATTCTAAAAGATTTTATCAACAAACACACCCACGAATTCGCTATGAAAACCAACATCTATCTAATATTCTGTAAATGGAAGTTACTAGAATGTACTTACTGTTGAAGTATCAGTTTATCTATTTTGAGATGAAAACTTAGTAAAATGTGAAGCTTATTTTGTCAAGATCAATAATTGTTGGTACGATTTTTCTATAGTTATTGAATAACCTGTTATATGCCAAAATGAATGACTCCATTTTTTTTGTAGGTAGTTATATTTGAATCCCCGCTACAATTTTTCTTTTTTTGCAATTTATGGTCCAATTTCTAGACTAGCTAGGTTAAGTCTACTAGGTACCTACTAAACATTACTATGTTTAGTGGTAGTCGTAGGTAGTACTAGGTACCTAGGTGCTATACATTGTAGGTAGATACCTAGTAGGTACTACTTACCTAAGTACTACATACTGATAACAATCAGTATTAGCACTACTATTCATGTTAACTACTATTTATACTCAATGCTTAATGCTCAATATTTTATTACGCATATAATTATACTAAAACTCATTATTTTATAGATGTTTATGATTTGGGATGGTCACTATACAGAAATATAAGCTTTAAATACCTTCATAATAGCACAATCTAGTTAAAGCTAATTTATATAATCTACAAACGATCACCAAAAAATATCGAGCGGTACCGGCTCTACCAATGCTTAACCGGTACCCCTATGACACCTCTAAACGTAGTTTGACAATCGTCAATCGTTAAAGGCTATGAATTAGCGTTAGATATACCTACTGTCATATATAGGTAATAGAACGCCAATATAATTCGAAAATAGCTAAATGACTCACGTACTGAACGGGTGTATACGCTGGTATACACCCATTTAGTACGAGTTTATTTTTATTGTATAGGAGACAAACGAGTATACGGATCACCTGATGGTAAGCGATTACCGCCGCCCATGGACACCAACCCCTGAGGAATCACAAGCGCGTTGCCAGCCTTTTAAATTTGTCCCCTCCCTCCAGGAGGGAGCGGGCATTGGGCCTCCGGTAACTTAATGCTCGATTCGGTGCTACTATTAAGAATTTCCCATCATATATACCTAATATCACTTTACCTAACCCGAAATCCAAACTGGGTACCCCACAATCGTTAGGTGACTATACTCTCACAGGTACATCAATGAATAAACAAAACGAATATAAAAACATCAAAATGTCTTCAAACTCTATTAAAAGCAACACCTTTGAGTTAGCACACTCTAAACTGTTCATACATAAATATGAACCCAGTAGGTACGTATGTATATGCAATATTATCTATTTAAGTGTTCGGCTCTCCGCCCCGCGGAATACCAGACATTCACTATCCACCCAGAAATATAATGTAAAACACTTTTATTCCACACACAATAAGATTCAAAATCGTCTGCTCTATCTTATTAATCCGTTACAAACGACATCCAGAGTAAAAAAACCCTTGAAAGCTTTACAATCTCGTCTTTGATATCATAAATTGTTTGAAAGGCAAGGGGCGGGGGAGGTCCCAGTTCAATGGTCGTTCTAGTAGGTATGAGGGAAGTGTGAAGACGCTAAGAGGTGTATCCCCACCGTTCCGTTCCGCGGTAGGCGGGGCCACGGACACGGTCCGGCCGTTACAAGCACTCCACGCATCGCGCAGAGCTTACGCGCAAAGCTTGGAACGGAACGCACGCTTTTTGAATTCGGAAAGGCGATTCCTTTTTCAAGTGTTTTGACTTTATAAATTTGGTGAATTCGGGTTTTCAATTACAATTTTAGTTTTCTTTATTATTATTTTGAAATAGTTGTGTGCAGTATAAGTTTAGACTGAAACTTTTTCGTTCGGACTTTTTAATTAGAGTTAGTTTAGAGTGTTGTAATTGTTTGAATAATGGACTTTTACCTTCGCGTAGAGAACTGAAACTCTTTGTTTTCAACTGAGGTGAGTTTTACATTTAATTAAACTTTGGCTTCGAGATGTTTTATTGTCTCTTGGAAATAAAGTAACTTAATTACTTTAACGAACTTTCTTAAATTATTATTTGTAACAGAAATATTTCGTTCAGATTTATTTTGTTTCAGACACGTATTTTATTAAGTACTTTGTCATATAATTATCAAAATACTTTAATAAGAAATATTGAATTATAAGCATAATTACACACAGTAATGCATATCATTATATTAAAAAATTTTAAACAACATTTATTTTATGTTATTTTCAATATAATTGGCAAAGCACCACTTTGTCATTTATTATCAAGGGAAGACATCAACGCGCGCTTATTGCTTTAGATTAGATTCCGATAAGATAAGATGTAACTGTTTTGTATTTTAGATTTTGAGTTAGTGGCAATTATATTTATCGTTATTACAACAGTTTTCCCGCGGTCTGTTTTGTTTACAATTTATATTAACGCTCAATCCAATGTTAAGAATATTTTTTTGTATATTGAGGGCATTAGTACCTAATACCATATTATTATGAAACAGATTTTTTATGTGGTAATTTATTAGTGCCGCTTATAAAAAGTTTCACTGCTGGATGCAGGTCTTCGCTTAGAGTTCAGTTAGGCTATAAGTCCACCACGCTGGCTCAGTGCGGGTTGGCAGACTTTATTTATAATAGATAAATAAGTACCATGAGAAAGTCACAGATATGCGGGTTGTGTCAAAATGTCTTCCTTTATCCTGACAGGAATGGATAATTAACTATTGAATATAATATATTTGACCAAAAAAATATTATTAATACTACAAATCGGCCGCGACGTCACACCATATTTTCTATTTGTACTGAATGAAGTAAGATTAAAATTGGCCAAGTGTGTTACTCCGCGAGATGCCAATAGAAAAATCAGTTCATTAGTTTTTGCGTAATGCCGCAAAAGACAGACAGATAAAAACCCAAAAACCATTATTTTGAGCTTAAAATTCTCTTCATAGTTGATTCCAATTAGTTTTCTAAAAATATCCCCAATGTTCAGATACAGCCTTGTAACAGTTTTCTAATAGTAAATAAATATAAATAGATATACTTCACGTTTACTCTATTCCTTTAATATTACCTAACGTGACAGCAAGAATGGCGTAGTGGCTTAGAAGATTGACTCGGAACAAAAACTGTTTGAATCGCAAATGGGTGTCTAGAGTCTGTGTGAATTTTGTGTCCGTTGTATGAATCTTTGTAAAGGCCCCCACGATACAGGAAGTTTTCTAAGGGTCACCAGACCAATCGATCGATCGTCGATTGACGGCATCGATTGATGGTAGAATGGATTAGTCGACGTCGATCGATAGTTTCTACCAGAACAATCGACGTCGACAACTTCGATCGACGTCTACCGATGCCGTCGATCGACGATCGATCGATTGGTCTGGTAACACCCTAAGAGGGAAAGGAGAGAACAAGTTGTCTTCAAAATATTAAGTTGTCCCTAAGCTAACAAATATATCGTTAATATAACAATAATAATCCTATCATTCAATTTCAATATCAATAATCTTATCATTTGAAAGCCTGTTTTTAAAGTTCAACTTTTGTTATAAGGGAAACATCTTAAAGAGTGCTGGGGCACGCTTATTTATAACTAGCTTTATTTAAATTTAACATAATATCATCCTTATAAAAATCAATCGAAATAATGGCGCTAACGTTATCTAAACAAGCTTACCAACGGGTCATGTGATACCACATAGTTACAACTGCCGCATCTAGTATTCAGGATTGCCCGTCAGAAAAACCCTATAAAATTTCACTCGTCGCCGAAATCAAACTCTTGACATCACAATCTATAGTTGTTTGTACGAACGCATAATCTTATTCAAACGCATATAAACAAGGTTAGCCTAGTGGGCAATATATTTTGCCCTGATACATTTAAACCTAACACGTAAGTGCCATAGAAGCTACGTTTACAAATACACGCATTCGGATAATATCTAAGCCTAAAAGTATTGAAACAGCACTCAAATATGGTCACGGCGTATGACCAAACCAGCAACCCTTGCGTATTAGACTATCATCTAACAAAATAGTCTATTAAAGGAGATATACATAATTGTATGAATACTAACGGCTGTATACCTTAAAATATAGAGATATAGAATTGTATCACACTCATATTCTGCCAGCTATATTATAGGATCTAGGGAATAGGATGCGATTCTATTGCCGTCTAGCTGGCATACTGCTATACTCCATGTTGCAACGGAAATTTTCTTAATCTTACAAGTCGCAGCAGCACTCCGGTAGCCAGTCACAATATATTTTTAATTCTGCCTGGCATTTTAAGCCTTGACAGACAATCAATAACACGTTGCTCAAGTAAGAATGAAACTCCGCATCTAATGACTGACCGCAAATATAAGAGCAAGCTTATGGCAGTCAATCGCAGTACTTAACATGTTATCAATATATTTAAAAGTCAATGATTTATTTACATGTAATGCGTCGGGTTGTATTTAACTGTTATATAATTTAAAATGTAACATGTATTGCGCTTAGCATTAATTATTATGATTATGAGTATTATTATATCTTATAAGCTAAACCCGGCCGCGCTTCGTTGTAGCTCAGTCTGATATGATAATTATTAGCGAAGTAAATAAAAGTCATATATTTCCCATTCCCGTGAAAACTTCAGGATAAAAAGTATATAAAACTCTCTTATTAAGATTATATAAAAAAATCGAGCCCTACTTTTCGCGATTCGTAGACGTAGAGATAGGGAAGCTGAATTTATATACAATAATAGAAAGGTTACAGTTATGTGTTTTATACATTTAAGGTTTGTAAAATCTGCCTGTCGAGGACATTTAACAGGTAACTACAAGATGTAGAGTTGAAATTTTGTATACAGATAGTTCTATTGAGATAACCACATGTTGAATCATTTAGGTTCGTAGATGTTTAGTTTATAAGATTATAGGTTGCTAAACTTCTAAATGGACTCCTAACGTATAAAGAAAGAGTCATGACAATTTTAAATATCATATCTATAGTCTCACCTGTTTTTTTAGTTACAAAAAAAATATATTTTGTGTTTCCACTGTACCGAGTGCGCTTATGTTGGCATCCAATCATGAAAATTAGTTTTTAAATCCCGGATCAGGCGAAGTGGCATAAAGGTTTTCTGAGCTGTTCTAAGATTTCTGCTTAGGGGTTTTCTGAGCTCAGAGAGTTATGTAAAGGTCTTCTATAAGCAATATTCCAGTAACAGCTCAGAGTTTGGACAACACAAGTACGTATCAATTCCATACATTGCACTGAACGCAGAAAAAATATTTTGACGCAAACAAATTGTATTCGTTTGATGGTTGGTGGTTATTGTAATGTACAGCCTTCCATTGCTTGCAATATCAGCGGTTTAACTCGCGCGATAAATAAGCTATCGCTCTTCAGTCAGCAAGGAACAAAGATTACGATTCTGCTAAAAGTCCAGGGTCTTTTTAAATAACTTGGTAACTATATTATCTATAAGAACACAGCACAAGGCAGCGATCTTCTATACAGTGAACCTGGGATGCCTTGCTGCTTCAAACAACGAAAATAAATTTACGTAGCTCCATTTAACCTGATCATCCTACTAATCTAATACTAACTAATATAATAATTGTAAAAGTTTGTTAGTTCAATCTTGTGTCAACCACTAAACGGTTTTGGATAAAACTTGGGAAACATACAGGCTATGTTCAGAATTAAAAAGACTGATGCCTGCAGGAGTTGAAAAGGGTGCATGATACTCACACTTAGTGAAGTGTATATATTTTTATGTCCAGCGTAATAGAAAGCAAGCTTTTCGCCATCAACCTAGCAAATTTCCAAACGCTGTGCTGCTACTGACAATTTTCTATCATAAATCATATCACGAAATAAGAGTATCCTGATGCGGAAAACTTATGTCATCAGCGAGACAATCAAAAAGGCAAATAATCTCCCTGTCACCGTTGGGCCTTAGCCAGAATCTAGACATAATGTTTTTTTATTATGTCTGAATAGCGACTAATTGACTCATTAAAAACTTTCTTTCCAGAACTCCCTAAGAGAACTCTATAATTTCAAAAAAGTACTATTGACTTGTAATTCTTCGAAATTGGTCCGTTCGTTTCGGCCCTAAGTAGACACAAATATAAACACAAGCACCGGAGAATTAAAACGTAAAAAACTGTGGCGTATGAATAGTCGTCATAGTAATGTTCACCATGGGATTGGGTACCCTTCCATTTATAACAATATATTATGACAGATTCGCTGGTCCAGTGAGTGCAAGCGTAACAACGATTTTAATGAGTTCGAATTCAATTACTAAATAAATTCTTAATTGATGGTATGTATCCTTGGTGGCTCGTGAGTTTCATGCCCTCTTTTTCTATTACGGCATGGATTCTTTTACGTAAGACCTAAAAGCATAGCGGCAAAATTTGGGTGTAATATGCCTACCCCTTCAGGGATTTGGGCGTGATCGTATACATGCAGGTTATGTGTAGCTGGTAACTGTCGCCGTTAACGGGAATTCAAGCTAAATTTAGTTTTTTAATAAGCTGAGATTACTTTTCCTTATAAACGCATTGCCCGCTTTAGGAATGAAACCAATGGTTAGTAAAGTTCCCCACACAGACGGGGCACATTACAAACATACACATAACAGACACAGATTTTTTTTTCGATCATTCCTCATCCATTTTCCCGTGTAGGATTCGAACTTAACGTGTCAGTGTCGGCGACTGCTTGCCTGCTGCATCATCCTTGCAGTCAATATCGTATTAACCAAACAATAATATATATTTGTTTGAATATATGCTAGCTGTATTCAAACGCAACTGTATCAGTAGGGGAAGGTTTCCACGACTCTTGTTAGTGTAGAACACACAAAAAACTCGTCACAGATGAGTCGTTGTGACGCACCGAGTCACAGCAAGCCATAGTCATTCCAAGGGTCATTTTATATATTACATGATATTCTATATAGTAAACTAGCTGTCCAGACAGAGGTAGTCTTGTACACACGAAGAGAAAAAAACCTAAATCTAAACCATCCTCGAATCCACATGAACACATTTTTTTAATCAAAATCATTCCAGCCGTTTAGAAGGAGTTCAGTGACATACACACGTACAGTAGAATTATATATATATAAAGATATACATAGTCTTATGATTGTATATCAGCTATAGAGTTAATATAAAATGTGTTAGATCTGGCATTAGTTAACATTCAGGCGCAAGCGACAGCCCCACGTACCAGTTGTATCTCCGATACAATTAGGTTAGTACTTAGTTAGGATTCAGCACCTTTATTTAATATATAACTGGTACAAGTCAATAAACATTTTTTTTTTAAATGACAACCGCCGTACCTACACTTGGAATAAATCCTTACACCAGGACTTAGCATTAGGTGCTCTTACAAGGAACGTCTAGCCTATTTTAAATTAAATACTCTCCAAGAAAGAAGAAAAATGCTTGACTTATTGTTCCTTCAGAAGATAGTAAGAGGTTTATCGCAGTGTGATGCGCTTCTTGAGTGCATTAATCTATGTGTTCCAAGAACAAATGTTAGGAAAAGTAAAAAAAAATAACATTCTTTAAAGTGCCAAGACATCGAACTAATTTGTGTGCACAAGCTCCTATAAATAGGCAAACACTAACTTACAACAACTGTTGGAGATTGCTTGAACTTGACATTTGCCATGACCACCCCAACCGTTTTAAGAATAAAATAATAATAAATGCCTGAAATAATAATGTGAAGCCGAATTAAATTTTAATTAGTTATAAATTTTATTTAATAATTTATTGTTTTCGTAATTTATCGATCTTAATTTGTATATTTATATTATTTCAGTTGTATTTTATTATATAATTCTTATTATGTTTTGATTTCTTTATTAGACTTAATTATATTTAATTATTAGGTATGTTGTTTTTAAGTAAATGCATATTTGCATATTTGTAATAATAATAATAATAATATAATATTCTACCACATACACACAACGTCATCTAGCCCAGACTATGCAGAGCTTGTACTATGGGTACTAGACAATGGATAAACGTACATATATACTTGTTTGTTTTGTAAATACATACATATTATACATAGAAACACCCAGACCGAGACAAACATTCATGTTCATGCACACAAATGTTTGACTTGTGCGGGAATCGAACCCGCGACCTCAGGCGTGGCAGTCGGTTACACTAACCACTACGCCATCGAGGCGTAAGGACACTACCTTGTCTTAGTTAGTAATTATGTAAATGTATGTGTTTACTCTGTTAATAATTAATATGCCTTATAAAGTTATAAATAAATAAACAGAATTTTACAAATATTTAAACAATGTACACAAGTAACATTCGGATTTGGAACAAACATTTGTGGATCACATAATATTTCGCCTAGGATGGAACCCACAACAGTTAGCGTACTGGCATCCACGAGGCAACTACTTACACCTCTACACCATCCTCGTGGTTTAGTTACAACTACCGTTTGAAGTTATCTATACCTATGCAGATAGAATTATGTATGTGTGTGTCTATATGTGTGTATGCATGTTTGTCTGTATGCGTGTGTGTGTGTATGTAAAAACCGTCACGGTGTCACACAACGTGGGATTGTAGACGTTGTCTATTACAAACGATTGTTATACAGTTTTATAAGCGTAAGTCGCGCTTTTAATGTTTAACTAATGTCGTGGCTTAAGGTACAGCCGATAGCGGAGGCGGAGGCGAAGGCGCGGAGGCTATAGTATTAACAATAGGTGGTATAAAATAATTGCATGATAAAATTTATTTATACATTGAAATTAAACAAACTTTATACGGATTTAATCACGTTGTTTATTTTTTATAAAACTCTATTATTACATAATTTTAAAACATTAAACTACTATTGCTATTAACACTTTTACTAGTTACTGTTTACTTAAGAGCAGCGATAGCTCAGTGGAGAGACCAACAGACTGCAATACAGAGGGTCTCGGGATCGAACCCACGTCGCCCACCTCTGACTTTCGAAAGTTATATGACTTTTCGAAATTATGTGCGTATTGATTGACAATTATCGCCTGTTCCGTGCCTCGGAGAGCACGCTAAGCCGTCGGTCCCGGCTGCCATGAGCATCTATGGCAGTCGTTATTGGGAGAGTATCGACACAAAAGATCCCACTGGGTCGAAGTGTCGAAAGTCTGCACTGACTGGCCCCCACATAAGATAAGATACTGTTTACTTTAAGCTATTTAAATTATACAACTATTTAGATTTAATTTTACACTTTCCCCGATGTTTCGTTTGTTTTTCAGCAGCCATGGTCATGGGGAGACCGTAGATAGTAGTTTAAAGTTTCAAAATTATGTACCTAATAATAGTGTTTTATAAAAAATAAACAACGCGGTAAAATTCGTATAAAGTTTGTTTAATTTCAATGTATAACATTCGCGTAAATATAAGACAACATTTAATTATACTTTAATTATAATTTTAGCACTAGGAATACCCGTGTCTTTACGAAACTAAACTACTTTGTCGAAAAACGAACACAAAGAATCACCAGACACGGAACACGTATTTGTGGTACACTCAAGTTTTTATTCCGTATGAGTATCGAATCCACAACATTCGGCACAGGGACAGCAGCGAGGTGACCACTTAAATCACTACGCCATCGGAGCAGTCAATACACATGAATGTTATCTTGGTGCTTAGTGAGAGTTATTTTTACTTTAACGCGATCGAAACAGTTACCGCGTTTGGCTCTGTGATTGGTTCAGATCTTGGAGCGGGGCAATCGGAGCGCCGAACGTCATAACATCGATCATATAAATATCGACGTGAAATAGCAGTATTCCTACTGTTGTGTTTAGTTTGATGAGTAAGAGCCCAATCACCTTCTTTCCCCCTTCCCGCTCCTTCTCCTTCCCACTTCCTTTTATTCCTAAAGGGTCGGCAACGCGCAAGTGATGCCTCTGGTGTTGCAGGCGTCTATAGGCTACGGTGACCATTTACCATCAGGTGGGCCGATGCTTGTTTGCTAACTTAGTAGTTCAAAAAAAAAGAAAAAGAAACGTTCGATCTCGATTTTAATTTGTTTCAACAAAGTGTTATTAAGTTTTAGTATTAGGCGTTTTTCAGTGGCAATATTAAGTGTGGAAATAGAACAAATACCGATGCAATAGTTAAACGTATTTTTTTTAAATTAAATGGATCTCAGCGATTATTATAATCTGCTTAACCATCTACATCTACATCTACATCCACATATTATAAAACAAAGTTTCCCGCCGCCTCTGTCTGTCTGTTCGAACTACTGAACGGATTTTCATGCGGTTTTCACCAATAGACAGAGTGATTCATGAGAAAGGTCTAAGTACATCATTTGTTAAGGGTTTGTACTACCCGTGCGATGCCGGGGCAGGTCACTAGTTTATTTATAAATGTCCTCCAGACCGAATTTCGGCCACGGCGGCCAATCTTAACGGAGACTGGCTATCTGCGTAGGAGATACAAGGTTCAGGCAAAAGGTTGAGCCTATGAGAAGAAGCAAGAAACTCAAGGCCACTCATTTAAATCGCCATCAACTTATTATTTCAGTATTTTACAACTCATTTATGTACCAGGTGTTCCAGTCATTATGCCATATGTCACTGTCCATATAAAACTAAATACTAAAAATAAAGAATAATTTAATAATATTATGTAAGAAGCATTTGAGGTTTGAAATAATATTTATCAGTAGGTAGCCATTTGTAATAGACAGTAGTATGGTATGAGGACGTATACACTTACACTTTGTGACATGAAAAGATAATTCGTGACTAAATGTAGCTAAAACAAAATTTACGTTAATACTTATAACGTTTGTTTAAAAGAAAAAAAAGATACTTTAACATCACAAAATAAACACGAAGTACCTTCATATAACTAAATTGCCTTATATAATACGTACATTATTTATATCGTGTATGAAACAAGCAACTAGTTCCATGAGTTTTTATCATTTAAGTAATCATTGATTGAATAATAGCCCTTCCGGATAAGCTGACTTTTAACAGCACTTTTAAATTTGAGTAAAGGTAAATTTAGAATATCAATCGGTAATTTATTAAAAAAGCGTATACTCAGTCCCGCAAATGAATTGTGAACTTTATGTAAACGATGATACGGACCTACTAACTTACGCTTATTTCTAATGTTTAAGTTGTGAATTTACTTTATTTATAAAGCTCTAACAAAAAAATACAAAAACTAAATATTAAAACTACGCCGTTATTTTTTGCAAGCACTCACATTTTTGCACCACACAACAAACAACAGCGCCAACTTTGATCGCGCCGCTGTTTAATTCGAAGTGGATATACGCGAATTTAGCTTTGCATGCTTTAATATCTAACTATGTTCTCACCGAAGAAATACATAATTACACACTAAGCATGGCGGTACGACATGCTATCCTAACTAATATTATAAATGCGAATGTGAGTTTGTTTGTTTGTTACGCTTTCACGCCTTAACTACTCGATCGATCATCATGAAACTTCGCATACACGTTGTCAAGGGAACAGAAAAGGACACCTTTCATCCAGAAAAAGTACTATTAGTAACCTAATCTATATTTACGCGAGCGATGGCGCAGTCACATAAATAAAAGCATAGACATAGGATTTAAATCACGGGTTGGGTACCTTCTGCGCTCACCCTTAGTCCGCGTAAAGTTGTCAAGGCCACCTGAGGCCGGAAACTAAGGCATACAAAAAAAAGTTGTCTTAGATGCGGCCTTCTATATTTAAATATGGTAATCTTTTTAGGCGCTAAGTTGTCATCTGACACACAATGTCAACATGACATGTGAATTATAAAAATAGTATGAAAATGAGAGCGTCTTCATACTATTTGATTGAAAATTGTACACTATCGTTTTACCGCCGGACCGCCATGCTGTCACTGTATAAATACAAGCATAGACACAAATTTATATTAAAGATGCGTCCCACTAACCTTTCTGGACGTTAAGTTGTCATCTGTCACACAATGTCGACATGAGATCTGATTTATAAATGTAGTATTTAATTATCACGCTAAAAATTGAAAACTTTCTTTTTATAGTCTGGCTGTATTATATAGGTATAATAATAATATCAGCCCTGTTTTAAACTGTCGCATTGCTGAGCACGGGCCTCTTCTCAGTGTGAGAAGGGTAAGGCCGTAGTCCACCACGCTGGCCTAGTGCGGGTTGGCAGACTTCACATATCTTCGAGAACATTATGGAGAACTATCAGAGATGAAGGTTTCCTCACGATGTTTTCCTTCACCGTTAAAGCAAGCGATAATTAACTATTTAATACGCATATAACTTAGAAAAGTCAGAGATGCGCGCCTTGTGTTCGAACTCAAGACCTCTGCGTGGCAGTCTAACGGTTTCCCACTAGGCTATCGCACACACTCACTCGTATTGAAAATTGTACACTGTAGTTTTCTATCAAATAAATGTAATGTGTGAGTATGTATCTTCTTAGTGTGGACAGTTTTACGTGCAATCTAAGTAAGATAACATACCTATGTATTATTTAAATCTTTGTCATATACAGGCAGACATATTATATTATACCCACAATTCACCAGCTATGTTTCTGGCTCCTTTTATGTGGGACCCGAGTGTTATAGTCTTCCCAGCGCATTGCCAAACGCATTGCACGGGTGGCGTAGTGCATTCAGGAGCCGTCTCGCCATTGTCAATGCGCCGAGTTGTGAGTTCGATCGTAAGACAAAAAATTGTGTGATCCACAAACAGTTGTTTTGAGTCTGGGTGTAATTTGTGTTCGTTGTTTGAATGTATGTGAAGATCGCAGCGACACAGAATGTATTCCTAGTGTGGAGTAGTCTTTTTAGACAGAACAGATACCTGTATAAGCCCAAAGGGGGAGAAAAGGAGGAGGCGCTCATAGCCAGTTGCACTCACTGTTCGGTAAACGATTAGCGAGGTTAAGCAACGTTGGGTGCGGTCAGTCTATAGATGGATGACCGGTTAGTGGTATTTTATCTGAGCGTCTCTGTGCTTCGGAGGGCACGTAAAAAGTCGGTCCCGGTTGTTGTCAAATTGACAGCAGTCGTTAAGCCATGTCAGAGGCCTACGGGCGGTTTGAACAACTCTTGACAACAGGTTGGCTACTAACCACACGAAAAGAAGAAAAGAAGAAGAAGAAGGGGAGAAATGTATTATACTCGCACTTCGCTGTGTTTTAAAGTTCCACATAATGGCAAGCTTATTGCCACACACACCATTTTCCTTCATGGTAGCACAGAAGTGCTTCTAAAAAAATCTTTCCTGGACCACTAAACGTGCTACCTACATACAATGTGTTATACCACTTTGCATGATACGGATTTCGAACGTGGCTCTTCACGATCGGCTGAAAGCGCATATCTGTCCAATACGACAAACCGGGAAGCATATAACCTTTTATAATATCATTAACTAATACTATATAAAAGTAATAACTATATTTACTTAGTTTTATTACTAAAACGGAGTCAGCCGTTTATCGCTAACAGCAATCAAGATAAAACGGTTAAACTATTTGTATTGAATAGGATTCCTTATAGCTGCTATGTTTAATTCTTTATAACTGCTATTTTTAATGTTTTTTTGCTATTACTATGCAAAATTAGAAACGCTAGTAATCATATCATAGAGTGCATTTGCCTTTTTTATTATTAACGTTCAACTGCATGAATGGTGGTTTAAGTTGTGTGTCGTCTTGTTTCTGCCAGTGTGCTAAGTGTTGTAGGTTCTATTTCCACACGGGACAAAAATTGTGTGATCTATAAATATTTGATTCAGCTCTAGTCTGGTCAGTTCTAGTGTACTTTCTGTCCGTAGGCTTAACGTTTTTAAGTCTTTTGTGGTCCAGCAATTGCTTTTAGGTGGATTGTCTTTATTAAAACACAACACAAAAGTAATTTGTGAAATACAAAAATCAAAATTAACACTAATAAACACAAAAGTTAAAGGTTACTGATGGACACTTTAGTAGTCTATCATGTACCTAAATGTGTAAGCTCACTCTCCTTAATGTAGACAATTTTTCATACGATCTAAGTACGGAGACAGACACATCTATATTTAAAATTTAATAAAGAAACGAACGAAATCTCTGCAAAGAGTATTTTTTATTCACCTTAAAATCGTTCAAGGTAACTCGACACACCAGATCGTGGCCTTACAATCAAAGATGGCTCGCCGTCGCGTGTTCTTCACACTTGATTCTGACATAACGAGCCTATAATGACACTCTCTCACTTTTAGCACCCAATCTTCGCACTTTCGACGCACTACGCCCTGTAATTCGGCGCAATTAGCACCAAATATGAGGTAAAATACCTTAAATGATTCCACGTCCATTGGCATTATGGCTCCTCACACCAAATTTGACGAAAGTAAGAGCATTTGGAATGCGTTCGACAACGCTAACTTTATCGTCGCAAAAACTGCTTTTAAACAGCTCGTTTTAATGTAGAGCTGTTTGGCAACTGCATGGTTATGTTGGTCGGATAATGTCTTCAGGCGAAAGCTGTAGGCTGTGCGGCGATTGTCAACTAAGAAGAGTGATTGTCAAATTGCGAAAAGCGTCAAAATCACAGTGTTAACTTCATAAGAAGTGTTGGTTAGTGGTGAAATTGACGCGAGATGCTTGGGGCGTTTCAACGCTACTGATGCAAAATTATACTTCTTACACCTATTAAGTAATATTAAAACTTAACAGCTGCATCGGAGCTGTCGTTTTGCGGCTACTATGTTATTTCTCGCGATCTAATTTGGTCTTTATTTAATGGAGATCACGGATACCTTGCCGCCGCCGATACTTGAATAAATTCTGCTATGTAAGGTAATATTCTGCTTACAGATTATGAAATATGTGTTCCAAGCGTACTGACGAATGAGGTAATTATATTTGAAAAGTGAAACAGATATTACATACCTTAAATGAAATCACCTTATACATCTTGTATGTTCTGCCAATTTCTGCCTGCGTGAATGCCACATGAACGCACCTGTATAAAAAGTAACGTGTTAGTCCAAGACTTAGTATTATTGAATTGAGATTCATCAAAATCTGATCAACGATTGAGGAGTATAAAAAATCCAAACATTTACACAAATCTTAGATACATACATATATAACAAAATCGCACGTCTATAAATTAATTAATTTGTTGACATATAAGACAATACTCGCTATAGGAAACTGCCTCGTTGGTTCAGTGGTAGTGTATACGACTGCGGATCATGAGGTCTCGGGTTCGATTCCCGGGTCGGGCTTAGAAAATGTTACTAAGATTTTTCGTCAAGAATTTCTTAGTAGCAATTTATTAAGAATTTCTGACAAGGAGTTCTTAGCTCGGTGTTTCACGCCCATGTGTCGGAAAGCACGGTAAACAGTGGGTCCTGGTTGTCATGATCATCTATGGCAGTCGTTATTGGGAAGTCAGCGCCCTCAAATATCCTGACGACTGGTCTAACCATAGAATAATGATAACATTATTATTAGGATTATTAGGATAACCTTCTGGGTTACGGAGGTCAGATGGCAGTCGCGCCGTGTAAAAACGGATATTCAGCTAAATCTCGTTAAACCAGAAATCAGTGGACCCTGGCATAAGCTGGGATTAATAATCGCTAGGAAGAAGGAAGGACTCACTATAGGAATAAATTTTGTGTCGTGGTAGAATTTACTGACATTCAAACAATGATCACAACGAACACAAAGGCTCGCTACAACCAATTTTGGATCATAAACAGTTTTCTCCTGTGTGAGGATCGAACCTACAATACTCGCCACAAAAGCAGTGGCAAGGCAACCGATTAAACCACCACACATGCAGCCAAATATTTAGGTATCATGTTTAAATATAAATATTGTTTGCGTATTCGATGTCCCATCTAAAATCTAGCCTACATTTACTCTACTTATTTTAGTAACCTTGTCTAAGAAAATCAATAATCGATAATTAATCGCTCCGTTCTTACATAAAGATAAGACAGATAAACACACTGTTACATTCATAATACTAATTGAGATTAGAAACTATCGTCAGTTTACTTAGTCATAGGGTTAGTTAGTTGGCAGTGTATTTTATGCACTTAGCTTTTGCGTAAGTGACTGACGCGCGACGTGGCGTCGGTGTTTACTCATACCACCTCAGCTTCAACCAGAACGATACTAGCTTACCGATGTTGCACAATCCTACCTTCATATGTTTCTAGGTTATTAGTTTGAGTTATTAGTTCGTGTTTGAGCAGCGATAGCTCAGTGGGGAGACCAACAGACTGCAACGCAGAGGGTCTCGGGTTCGAACCCACGTCGCGCACCTCTGACTTTCGGAAGTTATATGACTTTTCGAAATTATGTGCGTATTGATTGACAGTTATCGCCTGCTCCGTGTCTCGGAGAGCACGTTAAGCCGTCGGTCCCGGCTGCCATGAACATCTAAGGCAGTCGTTATTGGGAGAGTGTCGACACAAAAGATCCCACTGGGTCGAAGTATCGTCGGTCTGCACTGACTGGCACCCACATAAGATAAGGTTATAAGTAGTCACGAGCTATACCTATTTGCTCTTCCTATTTGGTGGGTTTGTTTAGGTTCAGAAGCAGTCACCTTTAATGTGTCCTAATGGTTATATGCTCAACGCGGCGACGGCTAACTTGTCCAAGGCACTGTCGCTTCGTTTCGCATTTATCATGGTGTAACCCATCTCAGAAGAGGCCCTTGCCCAGCAATGGTATAGTTTAATACAAGGCTGATATTCTTTTTCTTTTTCGTGTGGTTAGTGGCCAACCTGCTGTCAAGAGTTGTTCAAGCCGCCCGTAGACATGGCTTAACGACTGTTGTCAATTTGATAACAACCGGGACTGACCTATTTCGTGCCCTCCGAAGCACGAAGACGCTCATATGAAATACCACTAAGCTGTCATCCATCTATAGACTGACCGCACCCAACGTCGCTTAACCTCGCTAATCGTATTACGATCAGTGAGTGCAACTGGCTATGAGAGTCGTATAATGTCGCTTCATCACTGATGGCGTGGTGGTTTAAGTGGACACTGCTTACTGCTTCAAGTTTTGTGGATTCGAATTACACACGGGACAAATATTTGTGGCCTTCGCAAAACAAAATTCTGAGTCTGGGTGTACATTGTGTCTGTTCAATGAATATTTATGTAGTCCGTCGGGACACAGGATATTTGAACCTAGCGCAGGCGTAATCTTTTAAAAATGAAACGTTACAAAATCTTGCTAGTCTATAGAGCGTCTTTTACTATAGTTCTCTATTACGTCACCTTATTTCTTATTTAATCCTTCAGAGAGGCCCTAATTACTTATGCAATTTGATAATGATCGTTGATTCTTAATCACTGCTCTAAAAAACATCAATTTTGTATTTGTGAAGTAATCGTAAATAACGCAATAGGAATATTGACTTTAATCAGTAAATTTTGAGCTTCTGCAACTTCTGACCAATTATTTGTAATTTGATGAATTTTAAATTGATTAACTTCGACTTTGCTAGAATAGAGATGAATATAAAAAAATAGGGACCGATAAGTGCAAACAGGCATTCAGGTTCTGGTGGTTTCGCAAATATAAAACTTTTTATATTAATCAATACTTAGGTATATACAAAAGTAGAATTGTCTATCATCGCTCACATATTCACGGCTAAAACCCTAAATCAATTTAGATTACATTTATTTTATAATAGTATAGATAATTTAAAATCTGGAGAAAGAGATAAGACAACAAAAAAATCACCTATGTCAGTGTTAGCATACAAAAAGAAATAAATAATATGGATTTTCATATAAATATCTATTGAAACAAAGCCCCATACTTAATTTAGTAACCTAAATAAATCATTATGCATGATCGCGTTAATACCCGTTACATATTATATATATATATATATATATCATGCAACACGAAAGATTAAAAGTTATTACTAAATAAACGTGCCTTAAAATAATGTTATTTACGAGAAATGAGCGCAAATACTGCCAATTTGAATGCCTCAGGCTTAATTCGCGTCATAATTTACGTCTGAACCCTATGCTTGGATCTAACAATGAACACAAATGTAATTTCAGTAAACTCACTAACCATTAAACGTTCACATTGATAGTTACATAGGGACCTAAATTGAAACACAAAAAGTATGATTGGCTAATGGCAAGCAGATATATGGCCGTGCTATACTTACACGCTTCGCCGCGAAAGCCCCGAAATGATAGTTTCAGTACGGTAGCTAGCCTAGTTTCAGCCTTAGCTAGGTAACGGCATAGAGTTTAGATAGATAGACAGCATCAGACTCGATACGTGTCACATAAACATAGCTATCGAAATGTTGGCATGCTACGCCTCTGTTATAACCTTTAGTATACAGTATACAGAGTAATATATGTAGAGGTATATTTATATACATAATATGTTGTTAAAATAGAACTAAATCAACTTTCATGATTCTAGGTCAATATGAAGAGCCCGATATGGTATGGCCAGGTTATCAAGTTGTATTAAAATAGACATACATAGATTCACGCCTGTTTCCCAGAGGGGTAGGCAGAGACTACGGATTTCCATTTGCTACGATCCTTACACACTTCTCTGGCTTCATTCACTTAGAGACTACGGATTTCCATTTGCTACGATCCTGACACACTTCTCTGGCTTCATTCACTTTCATCTCATTCCTCATACACGCCCGTCGGTTCAAGGTGCTCTTAACCTGGCCTATGTCCAGAACGCCTCCGATCTGATCAAGAAACGTTCGCCTAGGTCTTCCTCTTGCGACTGTTCCATTCACACTAGCCTTATACTAGCCAAAATAGAGAGTTTGCAAAATGTCCTTCCCAAAGTATACAGCAATCTCTATATAAAATTTCATATAAATTGATTTAGCAGTTTAGGTCGGCAAAGTCAGGCGCAGTTACTTTTATAAAACCAGTGTATTTTTAATTGACATTGCATTTATAACATCAATACGTTTTTGATGAAGTAGTGGACTAAAGGTTAAAGAAGTTTTTAAATCGTTTCAGTAGTTTTTGAGTTTATTTATTACAAACAAAGATACAAATTATTCCTCTTTTATTAATAAAGTTAAAAAATAAATTACATAATGGTTTCGCTTTATCTTCACTCTTAAAACATAATCGATCATTTATATCTGCTAATATATATAATATACTGACGAATTAATTTGTCAAAAATTATTAATATTAAAAGTTTCTAAAAAATAAAAAAAATAATATTTTTAAGGAGGGCATGGTCTTCTATGTTATATACAAGCATTACACAACCCATACGCATTAATACTCACTATTGCAATTGAAGTCACAATCGATACAATTACACACACATACATTTTCGTTTATTTTAGCTGTTTAATAAATGAGTGACTATAATTTAATTCGTTTTAATTATATTAGGGATAAAAAATTACCTATATTAAAATATTGCTGGAATTGATTCAGTAGCCAATTTTGAACAAACTACTTTCAGGATGTGCGTTTATTATGTTCATGTTGTTGGTATAGTTTTACGCACATATTCACGAAGGGGTTAGGCAGACGTAATGTACGTCTGCCCAAACACTTTTCGCCAGCCTTGGTTTTAAATTCAACGTAGGTAATAGGAAAGAAAGAACCCGGAAGACAGCAATAGGCTCACCTATATACAGCTTAGCAATAGTTTCAGACTCCATGCTACTACTAAAAATGTAACTAAATAGTACCTAGGATTTAATTTCTGACATAAATTAGATCTACTATTACATGTAATCTATGTCACAAGGCTTGTCATGTGACCAACTTGTAAAAATTGCGAGAATTTACCTGCTTAAACTATTTCTTTAACCACAGTTTTCTATGATCTCATTCAAGGAAAATTGACGCATTAGTGTTTGCGAGAGAAATATCTGTCGTCTGTTCCATACAGACGGTATTCTATTCTGATCTCACGCCCTTTCGATCTCCAACCCACGCCTCACCTCCACTCACCTGTTAATTGGAGTCCTAGATTAATAGAATATAGAACGACAATACTTGCATGGAAAATGGAGGCTCCACGATGTGATTATTTTCAATGTGTTCTTGCATGTAAACAAAACCATATAGAGGATGGCATTAGCCTTTATAGATTTTGCCCGCGGCTTCTGTCACATTAATAAAGATTCTGTCAATAAACTATTCCTCGGGAACAGTAGATACTTTTTTTTCGATGAAAGGTATCATATGTCCTGTTCTGTAGCCCTGCCGACGTGTATGCGAAATTTAATGATAATCGGTTTAGTAGTTAAATCGTAAAACCGTAACATTCAAACACTATTTTTATAATTAGACTATTTAAATTTACAATTTCCCTGACGTTTCGCTTGATTTTCAGGGCTACTGAAAAGGTTATTATACGTGTCTGAATGAGTGTATGAATTGTATTTATCATAGTGTAAGTTATAGGTTTATCTTAAAATGTAAGCTAAGATTTATCACATTTTGTTCAGTTGAAATAGATATGGTGTTTACTGTTATCCACATGAAAATGACATCATAAATGAGCTATTGTTTAGGTAAATTCATTTAGTCGCAACGCACTGTTGGTTCTAGTTTTATCTCTCGCGATGTATGGCGCTGTAATTCTATTCTTTAATATTCTATGACTAGCTGTCCCTCGCGGTTTTAACCATGTTTATAATTACTGCTTTACTTACTTGTCTCGAAGCGTGATGCTACATAGACTGAAACCCTCTTCAAAAAATGAGCTAACAAAGCAAAACAAAATATTTTTTTGCATTCCGGCAGCTATTTCCAGACAAAAAACAAACAATCTCTACAGGTCTATTAATTTGTTTAAAAGACACCTCCCCCTACTAATAACAACAATATCGTGGGGGATTTTACAAACATTCCCTGAAAGGAAAGATAAATTCGGCACAACTATTTGTGTATCACACAAATTCGAACACACAACACGACGTCGTTGCGGCAGTGTCGAAGCCACCGTTTAAACCAATACGCCATTCACGTAGCAGATATCTTTACAATCTAACTCCATAAGTACTGTCCTTAGCTACAGGCATATGAGAATTATATGAGGGTTATAAGCTTGTTTAAATAATTGGGCAGTTATGACAACTGCCGTAGGGGACGACGAGGAGAATAAGAATTACTTTTTATGTTATTAGTAAGTTGCGATTCGATTCTCGATTGCACGAAATCATTACAAGGAATCGTGATCTTTCAAAGGGCATTCAAAGAAACGACTTCATTACAAAAGTACGCTAACTGTTATTAGATTTTATATTGATTTTATATGATGACTGCACGGTTAGCGTAGTGGTTTAACATTACCACTTAGTGATTATGTTACGATCCCAACACGGAACTAAAAATTGTAGTGTTCTTTTGACCGTTGTCTGTATATTTTTAATGCCCACAGGACTTAATATTAGTGCAAGAATTGCCTTCTCAAAAATCCCTTATTATCATTGTTTGTTATCTTTTTGTGTGTGATGTGCCCGATATGCGTAGATAAGTTCTCTGGCTACGATGTGGGTGTGTGTATACGTACCAAATCTCACGCCTAAATCCTTAAAGGTATTGAAATTAAACAAACTTTATACGGATTTTATCGCGTTGTTAATTTTTTATAAAACACTATTATTACATAATTTTCTTGGGTTTGACTATTTTAATTACTCGATCCCAAACCCAAGAAGAAGCAAACCACAGCTAGACTTTACTTACTTACTTACTTCACAGCTAGACATAATACTTTGAGCTCATTCTGCGTAAATAGAAACACCAATAATTAAATTATGTTCGGGTACTTTGAAATAACTACACTGGAACATTGAGACAACTACCATATAGTCTCCCCGTGACCATGGCTGCTGAAAAGCAACCGAAACGTCGGAGAAAGTGTAAAATTATATCTAAATAGTTTTATAATTTAAATAGCTTAAATTGAAGTAAACAGTAACTAGTAAAAGTGTTTAACAATAGTAGTTTAAAGATTCAAAATTATGTAATAATAGTGTTTTATAAAAAATAAATAACGCGATAAAATCCGTATAAAGTTTGTTTAATTTCAATGTATAACATGCGCATAAATATTAGACAATATTTCCTTAAAGGTAGGTAGAAATGTATTACACCCATATTTCGTAGATCTATATGCTCGGTAAACGGCAATATGTAGGTAATTAAAAGATCTAGACGCGGCATACTGAGAGATCTTCGACAGAATAACCCAATTCACCAGACCCAGGAATCAAACCCGAGACCTCATGTTAAGTCGTATACACAACCGCTGCGCCATTGAGGCAGTCGTGGGGCTATAGGTACCGATATATAGGTGTAATACACCTGCTTAGCTCTATAAACAGGCGTAAATAGCAAAAATCACTGGACGAGCAAAAACAATTATTTCGCAACTTGTGAAAAATGCATCACTAAGCGAATATATCTGATATTTGTCCATGGGCGTGCGACGCAGGTTTTCAGACACAATGCTTCTATCATTATGTCAAATATATTTGAAATAATGATAAAAAAAGGCATTTCAAGAAAATGAGGCGAGGCATCTTGATCTAGCTGTGACTCTTCTTCTCTCTTAGCCTTTATTATTCCCAAGTCACTTGGGGTCGGCTTTTCTAGTCTAACCGGATTTGACTGGATATCAGTTTTTACACGGAGCGGCTTCCACCTGACCTCCGCAACCCGAAGGCTAACGATACCCTAAGGCTAGAGGTGTCAGGATATTAGAGGGTACTGACTTTCCCAATAACGACTGCCTTAGATGTTCATGGCAGCCGGGACCGACGGCTTAACGAGCTCTCCGAGGCACGGAGCAGGCGATAATTGTCAATCAATACGCACATAATTTTGAAAAGTCATATAGCTTCCGAAAGTCAGTGTTGCGCGACGTGGGTTCGAACCCGAGACCCTCTGCATTGCAGTCTGTTGGTCTCTCCCCACTGAGCTATCGCTGCTACTATCTATCTGTGACTATTGCTGCTTATAAGCAACCAAAACGTCAGGGAAAGTATAAATATTTTTTTAAATATCTATAATAAGCCTTAACAAAAACCGCTATAAAATCTCGTATATAATAGTTTGATTTCAATGTACAACATCCACGTAAACGTAAGACAATATTATAATTTTCTGTCAAGATGTTTTTAGTAGCGGCTCTCTGTCTGGAGCTATGCCCGGCGGCAATTGGCTCGCATCCTATTACGTAGGACCTTAAACCATACATAGCGTAATACACCTGCGTACTATCCCTGCCTAAGCTTTCGGGGACATAGGAGTATATTAAAACACATCCTAAATAATATTATTAATGTGAATGTGAGTTTCTTTGTTACGCTTTCACGCCCTAACTACTCGACCGACCATGATGAAATTTCGCATACATGTTGTCAGGGGGACAGAAAGAGACATAGGACTGCCTTTTATCCAGAATAAAGTACTTTACCCGAGTGAAGCCGTGGGCAAAATCTAGTTTTACATACATTACGTATATATATTGCGTTATTCTCTACACGCTTCCTCAGTGCAGCAGCAGTAGTGTATGCGACTGCTATGCATAAGGTCCCGGGTTCGATAACTAGGCCATTACGAAATTATCAGTAACAGTACCGACTCTGGCACTATGAGCGATAAGCGTCAATAGGTACCTTTATATGTGGTTTTTAAAACTATACATGTCGAAATGTACTAATACAACTCTGCCAATTCTTTCCATGTTATAAGCGTGTATTATAACACATTGTACATGCATGACGCGTGCATACACTTTTATACATTAGTTGTGAAGCACTTTGTTACCAAACCTACCGTATTAATTATAAAATTGGAGCAAGTTACGCCGCGAAAAATGTAAATTTAGTGCGAATTCATTAAAAAATTTGTGTTTAAAACTCGTACCCGTATCAAGGCGTTTCATGCGACACGAAAATGCAAATGTCCGAGTACAGTTTTCCTTATGTCAAACTAAATAATGAGTGCCTTTTATACCGAGCGTGGCTGTTAGTAGCTTAATTAGAACTTCGGCTTTGTGCTTTGATAAGTTTCAGCCTGCTAAAATTCTGTGTTATGTTCGTAAGTGATGCTAAAAATAATTAAAAGTAAAGTAGGCTAGTGTTTTTAAGGAAATTTTTGTGATTACTAATGTAAAATAGCAATTTTAATGGGTAAAAAATATAAATCCTTGGTAACAAAGGTTTTAAAGTAAGCTAATAGTGTTTAAACATGTCTCTAATTTTGTTTATGTGTGTGTGTGTGTATGTCAAGAGATGTAAGGAACATATGTTTGCAGTTTAAATAATAGAAAGAACTTAAGAAATTATATTTATTTTGACAGTACCAAAACACGACACATACGGAAGACAATAATCAGATGAGACAGAGGCGTTATGGCAATGCTGTTATCCGCGTTTTCGTTCGAATTTATAAAGGTAACTTTTCTCCTTAGGGTACCGACAATCTTCATGCTGAATTTAAACGAAATCAGTTTAATTGTTTCTAAACCATACCCATACCCAACTGGCAAAAGAAGCATGAGAGCAGAATAAATGCTGTAGAAATGAGAACTCTGAGAAACATATGTGGTGTGACGCTGAAAGATAGAATAAGGAGTAGTATGATTAGAGAGAGATGTGGCATGGAAGTGGATATAGTGACAAGAATAGAAAAGGATATGTTAAGATGGTTTGGCCATGTAGAAAGAATAGACGAGAAAAGACTGATTAAGAAAGTATATAAGGCTAGTGTGAATGGAACAGTCACAAGGGGAAGACCTAGGCGAACGTTTCTCGATCAGATCGGAGACGTTCTGGACAAAGGCCAGGTTAAGAGCACCTTAAACCAGCGGGCGTGTATGAGGAATGTAATGAAAGTGAATGAAGCCAGAGAAGTGTGTCAGGATTACCCCTCTGGGAAACAGACGTAAAGCTATGTATGTATGTAGTTTCTAAACTATTTAACGTCTACGTGGAAACGTTATAAACACAGAGCATTAGATTCGCAATTTTATATTTGTACGGATTGAACAATTTTGATTGCGTATGAACTTTATGAACTACAGTGAAATTATCATTACAGAGATTAGAGAAAGAAAATACATAATTTATACTTAACTAATTCGCTATTGATCGCGAAGCTAGTAAAGCCGCTACAAATAAACCTGAAAATTATATTATTCTTGACGCTAGTATTTTTGTACGCGTTTGTACAAGTATTCAATCCAGGCTAGCCAAATTGCCTAACCAATTACGTGAAATCATCAAACTCTTTCAACTAAAAAATTAACAATCCCACCGATTTAAAAATAGAACACAATCTTATTGGGCAGGCACCTACGCCCTAAACAAATGAAAAAGACATCCACTAAAAAGTTGACATTGGCTATATGGTTTGCAGAAAAATGCCACCCTCACAGCTCGTGCAAGGGTGCCAACATGGATTAACGTCCTTTCACAATCTCTTTAACCTTCTTTTGTACCTGACGTTCCTAATGCTCTGATCCGAATAATCTTTATGGTGAAATTTGCTGACGTATTGTTAGAAGCCGTATTAATATTACTAAGATGATGCCATGGTTTTGTCTTTGAAGTTAATATTAGATGATAACTGACCTTAAACTATCGTAAAATTGGCCCCTTTTTAATAACTCAATAACATTTTGTTATGTTTCTTTCTCTTCGTTACAAATATCTTAACTTAGAACTATGTCGAATTAAATGCTTTTGGGACGAATTCGGTTAAGTATATAAACAAACAATAATACGATAATAGTAAACGTACCAAGACAAACGCAAGTATTCGAAATGACAAATTTTACTATAGTCACCCTCTATTACGAGGCCTAAAATCAAAGCTGGCGAAATGTGTGTGTATCTTTTCAGGAATATATGTATATAATAATATTAAACTACATTACACGGATTTTGTCGCGTTGTTTATTTTAAAAAACACGACAAAATCCGTAGAAAGTAGTTTAATTTCAATGTATAACATTTGCGTAAACATAAAACAATATAATATGAAACTATGTATGTATTTTATTACGCTGAGCGTTCTCAGTTCTTAAAATAAAAATAGAAAACGAAATCGCAGATATCTAAAGGTAAAATTCCCAGTAATAGAGATTCGATGCAAAACAGTGAATCCTGATACAAAAAAGTTTCTCACTTATTTAAGACATGCTTCCCTGTACATGTTTTTGTAAATATTGCAGCGCTCCTTTACAAATATGTTGACAGGCAGGTGACTTATGGCAGCACAGATCCTTTGCCCACATTCTACTATATTAATTAACGAAGTGTTATAATTGTCCAACAAGATTTTTAATTAATAACCTGTCAGATGGTTTACACCTATTTGTAACTATGAAATGGCAAAAAATTACATTGTAATTTGTAGGTGACGTGGGAAAATATTAAGGCGATGCTATGTCTATGTTAAGATTATGTCAGAATAATGACTGACAGCTTGAGTATTTATTCCAAACAGATAATACACAACAAAAATCTAGTGTGGTTTTTGATATGTGTCAAATAAATAGTAATTTATTGACAGCAAAACCTGTTACAATTTCGGCGCAAAAGCGGACCCGACTCTTTTTTAACAGCAAACGCATACACTTCTGCCATTGCACACAGTGATGTTGTTGTGGCTTTGATCACACGGGGTCTAAAGCGAAGTAATTGGCAAGATAATCTAGACGTTCTTCTTGGATAACAAATATTCTAAAACGCTATTCACCGAGCTGCTCCAGTTTGAGGGACATCTCCGATTTAAACATTAACCCCGTTGGGCGATACCTTCTTTTAAAACATATGAAATGTTCCCCGCTGTTTCTCCAACGTTTATGATTACTGATCCGCTCGGGTAGTTCGTTGCGTGATGTTGCATAGCCTATGTTACTTCTGGATAAAGTGGCATTTTAATAATAAAAGCATATTCAACCTATTCGCTGTCCCGTGATAGACACAATAGAAAATCTATTGTTACGTATCATATGTGATTCATCGGACAGAGAACCTGTTAAAATCGGTTCAGCAGTTTCAGAGTTTATCGACTACAAACAAATCTTTCCTCTTTATAATATTAACATAACCAAAACCAGATTTTTCATCATATAGCTTATTAATTTCCGCCATTAATACGCCTCAATCTGCAGCTAATCTTGACCACACCATCCACCATATTATCTCTTTGATTAAATACCTTTACTGAGCGTAAAAATGGCGTTCTGTCGAGAGGTGAAAATTGTCCGACGGTTGTGTGGTCCTCTCTGTGTGGTACGAAATGCAAATGCGGCGCGGTGTCGCTCGGTGCCTCACTATCTTTATCTGCAACACATGCGCCGCCTGTGCCACCGACCTGTAATGTTACGGGCTGACTGATTGGTTCATTAGTTCGGTACGAATATGGCTAGCTGTGTGGCTAATAGTGCGAATTGGCTTACAATGTCTTTATATTTTGGGATTCAGTATTTAGCTGCTTAATTTTAATTTTTACGTTTTTAAGTACTGTAAGCTAAATGTATTATGACTTCGAAGTAAGAACACAGCCTCGTTTAACTGTTATCGTAATCATGTTTATCTTGCCATTCTCTTGTAGTTTTCCTATGTTTTTCGAAGTTGTGTGTATCCGTATTAAATCTTTTTCTAGATATGTCGTTTTTACATACCACGACTGCCTCTTGGTTCGGTAAAGTCTCTTCAAGGATGTAAGACAAAGCTCTTCCGGCGGTCGTGATGCCACAGACATAGAGTCTGGTTTCGTCTCAGGTCATTCTCAATAACCGCAAACAATTTGAAAGAAAATGTCGTACCTACGTCGTGAACCTAAAAGTTTCTCTAGTTTTAGGTTTTGCATTAGCTATAAGCTATGAAATCGATATGACACAAGAAAATAGGTACAATATAATTAACACTAACTTTTGCTTGCTTTATTGCTTCCGTAATTCCAAGAAATAGAATTATTACACCTGCGACTGCACCTATACAACTTATTTGATAAGAGAGCTAGATTACGTCTGTCCTGCTGCGTTGTTGCAGAATGACAAACCAAGAAAATATTTTCGCGTATACCTTTTCTATACATTGAGGTTAATAAAGTATATATATATTTATCCCCTATAGTGGACATATGCGTGTTTATTATGTTAAAAATAACATCACAATCGAAACATCCAAATAGTAAAACAAAAACAATTACGCAACGGTGTAAACGCAGCCGCGTCCTGGAAGGCGTCCGCATTACTAGCTTCGTATAATGAAGATATATTCAGCAGTTAGCGCTAAACGATCTACTAAATATACACAATGTGGCTAGACCCTTAATTATAAAGAAAAATACAGACGTATGCGTATAAAGTTCAGTACTAAATAAGTAATTAACATTATGTTTTCTGACTGATTCTGATATTTTGTTTTTTGTTGTTACGTTTAAGTAGTAATGAGGCATAAGTAGAGTAGTATATACAATGTAAATAAAAAGGTTCTATCATAATTAAAGGCTGTAACGAATGCTTATTTAGGTATGTACAATGTATGTACATATACGTATGCTCACACCTGTTTGCCGCAGGGGTAGGCAGAGACTACCACTTACTACGTTTCTGATGTATATTTGTAATTCTGTAAATGAAACACGACGTCCGGTAAACAATCGCCGCCTTTTACGTGGAAATATAGATCGCAAAACGTAAGTGTTACACATCCGAGTCTGAACATACACGAGCGCAATGTTATGTTGACAGCCAATTAATTTAAAACAGGTTGGCCAAAGGTTTCTTAAAATCAAATGCGTTATGCTTATCAAAGGCGGAGCAAGCGCAAAAAGGGCCGTGCCATCAAATATGGTAGCTTATAGTGGGTGTCTCCATAATACATACCGACCCACAATTAAAAAAGTTTTTGAAACAGTCTTCGTCGTACGAATACTGATTACCAATCAGGCTTCGCAAATTCGTTTGTTGCGACGACGCGACGCGCGCTGAAAATCTTTTTGCGCAAATTCTTTACTTCTGTTTTCTGTGCTTACGTTCCAAATATGGGGATTAGTTGTCTGGCGGATTGGTTGTCCTATGGAGGGATTGATGTTAAGAATTTAGATTATTTTCAGTGCTATGTGGGTATTTCTGGATATAGCTGGCATCTCCAGCATCTTAATAGATACTTTGGCTGCGTTAGTGCATATTAGTATGCACTAACGCAGCCTAGTAGTAGTTCGAATGTATTTCATTCGAATTATATTCGAACACTCCTTGTATTCGAATATAATGCAGCGCATACTTCTGTATAGTGTTGGCAACAAGTAATTCGAATTCCTCCTCATCCAAATCTTTGTTGTCTACTACGATAAGCTTATTGGTTTGAAAATAATAAATTTGTACAGCCGTAGTGGGTTCAACCTCTACCTATTACCAGCCGTTCTCTTCAAACACGCATTAAGCCCAGCTAGAGTTGGTTAAAATTCCTTTCCTAGTAAGTATTATTAAAAAAACACATGCTATGCAGATTTTATCGAGAAAAATATGTTTACATAAATTAATGTATTTTACATCCAATTTTAAATCAGTAAAGCCACACAGGTATTGTTCGCAAAAGCGAGATATGTTTTCTTTTTTACAATGACACTGGCATTTGCAGGTACAGGCATGTTGTTACGTGCCAATACTCTTGATTCTGTACGTGGAGATATGACATGTTATGAGATACCATCACATTATCACGTTGCGAAAATCCTCCGTCATTAAAGGTCTGATTACAAATGCCTCACATACGTACTGAGTCGCAACCTTGTGAAGTAAGCAATTGATTCATTAGTAACAATTTATTCTGCCAATGTACTGTCGACTTCATTAGCTTTTTTATTTTGTTCCGACCAGACTTGTAACGTAAGGAGCCGATAGAGCAACCTGCTGGCTTGAAGCTATACGAAAGATGTCTATAATAATCATGTAATGATTAGAAAAACCTAAGATGTCTGCTTCGCAGGCACATTAATCAATATACGATAGTCGTATATAAAAAGAATAGCCTTGATTCACTCACTGACTGACTCATCAACGTCCAGTCTAAACCGTTGGACTTAGAAAGCAAAAATTTGGCATTATGATATGGCCAATAAGGATTTTTCGATAGCATTTTCGTTTTAAAGTTGCCTTTAAACACCGTGTCATATAGGTACATATTTTGCCGGGAGACTTTGAATTTAGCACGTAAGCAGGTAGATACAATCACCTATAACTATTTTCAGAACCTTTCGTTGAACAACTCAATTTTATGTGGTCTGGATCACGGGCAGTAACTTATATTAAATATAATAATAAAATAATTTATTAAGAAAATCTACAGATAACAACGTGAGTTTGTGGCTAACTCTGAGGGTAGAGCAATGTGCTCTTCAGTTAGAAAATTCTTAATAGCTGAATGGTGTCTGGAAATGTAGCCGGTACACGAGTCCCGTTCAAAAGCATAGTTGGCAAAATATTTGTAGGCGTAATACAAGTGTGCTTAACTGTTAAACGATACGTATATAAACTCAATTGTTGAAGGTTTCTAAATACGAAGTATTTAACACAAAAGCCATGATTCCAGTCATATATAAATAGTGCCAATGTGGTAAACAAGCATACGCTCAATTGTGAGCGGTTATCGTCTCTTATAAAGACTTACGTTACAAGAGGTCTCACTAGTTTACACTAAGTGGTCGAACCATAATTATTATCGAACATTTGAGGAAAACATATAAATTCACATATACCGAATTTTATTTTCTACTCTTTTACATTCGTGCGTTGTATATCTGAGAATATGCACTGTTTCGTAATCGCAATTTGAAAACGCATTTATTCATTTGATTGTAAAGCTGGGAAAACCGGTACCCATTTTATTTTATTGAGAACTCTAAAGCTCAGTCAATTAATACTGAACAAAACCAAAAAATATTGGTTGACAAACGGAGGAGGAAAAGATACTGAACCGTTTCTTGCCTATTTATACAGATTACTTACTACGAAATCGCGTGTTGTCTTTAGTAAAAAGGAATTAAATGAAACAAAAGGGCGAGGAAGGAACGTGAGCCGCCGGAACTCCTACTCATCGAATAAAATGCAAACATAGTAGAGGGTGGTATAGGTATACTCGGGTGAGCCGGCTCCTCAGTACTGCCACCAAGTTATAGGTAACAGCAGGTTTTATTACTCTTCATCTACCATTCTTGCAATGGCAATCATTGCAAGAATGGTAGATTAAGAGATGTTGATGTATGATCTATGTAATAAAATTGTAACCGGTAGATGTCTGTACATACGATATATTAAAAAAATGTGTCAGAGGTCTTATAAGAGATATAATAATTGTTAGAATTTTTGTGTCTGTTTGTATGTTTGTACGTTTGTACTTGTATAGCTGAAGGTCTAACTTAATATCGGGTATGTGTTGCATCTTGATACACCGCCTAGCCACCGCTCCGAATTCTATGGGTACAAAGCTAAATAATATCTATGTTACGTCTATGATATGTTTATAAATGAATGCCACTTCGAGGCACGGGCCTCTTCTCACTGTAAGAAGGTTTAGGTCACAGTCTTCTCACTGTGAGACGGTTTAGGTCATAGTACACCACGCTGGCCAAGTGCGAGTTGGCAGACTTCACATATCTACGAAAACACTATGGAGAACACTCAGATATGCAGGTTTTCTCATTCCCAATTAATACATAACCTTGGCCGTTAAAGCAAACAAGAATTAACAATAAAATTGCAACGATAGCTAAAAATATATTATAATGGAGTTAACTTACTTAAAAAATTATATTAAATTATTTGTAGATAGTATTAATGAAGCAAAGATAGCTTTGCACACCTGCAATTCTATGGTATCTCACCGACAAATTAAAAGTGTTTGATAATACGGATGCGCCACTAGGAAACCACTACGGTTTAAGTTGTTGCCTCGCTACTGTTAATGCTCCATGTGCTGCGGGTTCGATGTCCATATGGGCAAACATTGTGTTATTCGAAAAATTAAATAGTTCCTTCAAATCTGGTTGTTATTGGTATCCGTTGTTACAATGTTTGTAGAGCCACACAGAGAATCATCCCCAGTGCGTAGTGAGTTGTCTTAAAATAAATGCGAATAATGCTGTCATTGTCGTGTCAACACAAAACTTTTTGCTGTCAACCTACACCTAAATCCTCTATAACTCTAACATTCATAACTAAGATACGACAATAAGAACAAAACGTATACTGTAAACATCAAAATTTAAATAAAACGCATTCCATAAAAAGAATTGCACAACACTGTGACGTCAGCTCACCATTAGTACAAAGAAAAGCAAAACCAAGTCCCGAGGCGTCTAGTATAAAATTCAGCATAAAATAAAGTCAGCCACTTCATCGCGATAAGGGCGTTACCACACCCAGCTAAAAGACAAGTGGCTTAATTGAGAGGCGACCCGTGGGGGGTCCCAAGGCGTCGGTTTATGCTAATCAATTCAAGCAGTTTGTTTTTTAAACCACAATCGCCACCGGAATCGTCGACGTTTTTACTCCTTTTTACTTCTCTTATTTTTAAGAAGCGGCCAGTGCTGTGTTAATTCGGTTTGAATTCGGAATTTGTAGATTGATTTCGGTTTTGAAACGGTACGTGCGCTCTTTAGTGATGTGTACGGTGATAAAAGTATGGTTACTGAACGGAAATACATGCGATTGTTTGTTTTATTTGTAATTATATAAAAGTTTGTTGAAGAACTGTGTTTTTAGTTAGTTTGTAATAATGTCTGAAACGAATTGAGGTAGGAGTTATTGGGTTTGTTGCATAAGTCTGGTCAAGTGCCCCATAGACAGTAATATGTTTATTTCATGTGTCTTGAATTAGTTGGCGCACTATGGATGTAAAACTCTTTCTACTCCTTTGGGGCTGCACAGGCATTGGTCTTGGTATATGAGACTAACCGTACCATACTCCTGCCACTTACGACCTGTGTAGCCAGGTTCAGCTGTGGTGACCATGGACACAACAGCGAGTTTTAACTTTGACACTCATGAAGACCTAGACAAATTTAAACCGTCTAGATAACCACAACGAATTTAATCAGAAAATGAGTTGTAAAAAGAGTTCCACTTAACTTCTATAAGTGTACTAAAATGTAGTGTTCAGAATACAGTAATCCAAAAAGCTTTCTCTATAAAAAATATCAAAATGCACTCGCATCCGCCTTCGTTGACCAATTGACTTACCATGTTAACACAATAATTTAGGCCTTTGACATGTATTACAATGCTGTATACAGTAGGTATGTAACAGAAACTTTACTACAACAAAACGAAACAAAATATCTTTTACTATAGACACTCGGTTGTATGAATGTTTGTAAACTCCCTCGCGACACAGGAATAATACCTAGTGCGGTAGTGTTTATTAAAAAAAGTTCTCTTTATAAAAAAGGAAAATAATGGTTAGCACTCGCGTCTTCCCTTGTTGCCCGATTGTCTTGCAACATTGTAACACACTATACATTTGAATTTGACATGTTGCACTTCCATAAAACTAGTCTTGCCGGCGCCTATGCCAGTCAATTACCATACCAATGACAATGCATATTACAATAAATGTCACTAAAATTACATACCGTCTAATCACGTGCATACGTTTGATTTATATCAGTTTAATAGTAAACATGATATCTAAATCATTACAAGTAGTTACGCCAATTAACTGTCAATATGAAAAATTATTAATACCAATTATCTGTCATAGTTCATTAGTACAATTAGATATAATTATATCAATGACAAGTCAATGTCTTTATTGAACGATAACCAATAATATATTTATATAAAGTGACGAACAAGCAGTTTGCCTAGGGGTATATAGTTACCGTGCCGCATGTTAGCCTTATCAAAAATATTACATATGTAACTAGAGTATGTAAGTACATAAGTATTCAAATGCAGACATAATTTAAATGTATGTCAAGTACAATTTATATCATTGGCTGTTACTGCCCACTACTTGGCTCGTTTGAATCCTACGGGAACGGTCACTGGAATAAAAAGTATATAAATATATGTCCTATGTATTAATCCAGGAGTTGGCCAATTTGTGTACAAAGTCTAATCCAAATCCGTTCAATAGTTTACGTGTAATTGAGTAACAAACATACAAATATTTTCACAAACTACTGTATTAATATTAGTTAGTTGGTTACCTTTCCCATCATTTCGGTAAATATATAAAGAGATAAAACCTTAACTGATCATTATAATAATGTGTATTTAATAACAGATAAAACATATCCGAATAATATGGCTGCTGCTTAAAAACACTGCGTAATTAGTTTGTATTAAAATAATCAATTTGTTCATTATCATACATTAAACCCTACCCAAACATTTCAACAACTACTATGGATGTGTCAAAAGTTATGAGCATAGACAGGTGTCTTAATATAAAACGTGACAATAAGCCTTAGTACAATCCTTCATTGACTAAGGTTGCAGTTAGATCTACGTAAACATAAAAAAAGCTTCTTTCCCAGCACTTGTCAGTACTCGTACGTACTCAAATTATTACATCACAATTTTACATACAAATTACTATAGGCAACATGAATCGTCTATTGATCGTAATTTAAATCCATTTTATCTGTATTTGTAAGAAGTAACTCCTAAAAACATTACGTAATAATAACAGCCAAACAATTCAAATCTATAACATAAAATTCAATTACCTATAACAATTAGAAACGAGCCATCTTTCAGTAGGTGGTAACCCTGACAAGAAACCTTGACTGACTGAACACGTAATAAACATTAAAACGTACGATGCTAGGGTTGGCGCGATAAAAAAATATTAAAGTGTAAAATATGCACAAATTATTAATAACACGCACTTGCCTTCACGCGAAACCTTAAGCTTTGATACGGATTCTTTATGAAATAGCGCCGGTCACGCGTTTTAAGGAATCGAGACTAATCGTTTAAGTTTTTGAATAGCTTAATACAGTGGCGCGGTGACTACAGTTGCTAACTAGCACCAGGGACTTCTTTTTGACCACTTTTGTCAAAATAATGTGTAAATCGCGATTTCTTTATCAAGAAGCGAGTCGTTTTAGCTACGAACAGTTAAATTCTGACATGTTTTTCATAATTTCCAATTAGCTTAGCTAAAGTGGTTAGTAAGAATATTACCAATTTGTTATGAATATTTCCAGTAATATTCTTCAAAACAAAATATCTATTATCGTTACCGAGAAAACAGCTTCTATATTTTTTTGTTGCCAGCTGTTGGCTAAGAAAGAAGGCAAGGAAAGGCTAATATTTCCTTGTCTATTAGCATTGCTAGTGAGCTACAGGATATTCTGATCGTGGATTTGTTGCCGGCCCGTGCTTGAAACGTCACGCTTTTAGTCAGTGACGGAACGATTTAGATTGTCTTATACTAATCTATACTGACAATATTTTTTGGCGTATGCCGATATGGCAGCGCTATTATGCTAAGGTATATTCTTCTCTCTTAGCTTTTATTATTCCCAAGTCACTTGGGGTCGGCTTTTCTAGTCTAACTGGATTTGACTGGATATCAGTTTTTACACGGAGCGGCTACCACCTGACCTCTGCAACCCGAAGGCTAACGATACCCTAAGGCTAGACCAGTGCCGGATATTTGAGGGTACTGACTTTCCCAATAACGACTGCCATAGATGTTCATGACAGCCGGGACCGACGGCTTAACGTGCCCTCCGAGGCACGAAGCAGGCGATAATTGTCAATCAATACGCACATAATTCCGAAAAGTCATATAATTTTCGAAAGTCAGAGGTGCGCGGCGTGGGTTCGAACCCGAGACCCTCTGCATTGTAGTCTCTTGGTCTCCCCACTGAGCTATCGCTGCTATTATGCTAAGGTATAAGTATAATATATATTGAAGAGTTTTCCGAGAAAAGTTTAAGTAGTAGTCGTAGTGTGTCTATTTCAGCGTTTAATGTGTACTAAGTTATGTTCGACAGCTAAAAATTATGATATGCCATTATCTTTCTTAGGTGTTGTAAGAAAAGCAATAAAGTATATTTGTTTTTTAAGTCATAGAACCGAAGCAGTTAATTTGAATTTATTGTAATTGTGTTGGAAAGGGCAGTTATTCTGGTCTTCTACCGTGGATTTTGCTTATTTTATACATAACTGTATGCTTTGAATGAATAAGTGCGTAGTGTGAAGTCAAATATATAAGGCTAGCATGAAAGTGTTACATTTTGAGTTTGTAATTTGTTTATTGCTTCGGCTAAGCATGATAGCTAGTAACTTGCTAGTGATGATTTAGACATTATGTTTACTTTTACATTCATACACACGTAGACCCACGCCTAAATCCCAGAAATGCAGAGGTGTTATACACAAATTTTCCGCTTGTTGTGGTTTTGGTGTCACGTAATGGAAAGCCAGTCTATTGCCGTCTACCAGACACAGTTCCAGACTCCGCGCTTATACTGAACATTTCTTGACAGGCAAACTATACCCTATGATAGTCAAGGCTTAAATTGATATAAATTAAACTTATGCACGGGATTAGACGCTATGTAATCTCAATGATAATGTGCATTTTCACACATCAAGTATGTTAACTGTTAACTAGCTTATCACTCAACTAGCATGTTTTTAAAATCATTTGTTGTTTGTTGTTGTCAAATTGACAGCAGTCGTTAAGCCATGTCAGAGGCCTACGGGCGGCTTGAACAACACTTGACAATAGGTTGGCCACTAACCACACGAAAAGAAAGAAATATTCCACATTTATTTCTTGGTTAACGATTACTTGGTATTTGAAAAATCAGGCCAAGGAACAAATATAAAATAAAAAGTATGTTAGCCGCAGAAGAATGTAGTAAGTACTAGTTACACTTCTCTGTATATAGTTCGCTATAAAACAACTTGTTACATATTTTAAATAAGTACAATTTTGTGCAATAACAACACTTAATTAAAGTTTCCGTTGACTGTAACAAGAAATAGCCAAACAGAAAAAGCAAATCTAATACCATTCCAACAAAAAAAAGGCTCGACTTCAACGAGAATTTCTACCGATACGTGCAGTATTAACTTCATCAAAATATACAATCTAAGTTACAATCCTAACTAATATTTTAAATGCGAATATAAGTTTGTTTGTTGTGCTTTCACGCCTTAACTACTCGACAGATCATCATGAAATTTTGCATACACGTTGTCAGGAGTACAGAAAAGGACATACGGTACCTTCATCCTGAAAAAGTACTGTTCTAGAGGGATAGAAATTGATTGCCAAAATTTACATTCACACGAGTGAACCTGCGGTCAAAATCAAGTAATATTATAAATGCGAATGTGAGTTTGTTTGTTTGTTACGCTTTCACGCCGTTACTACTCGACCGATCATCATGAAATTCGCATACACGTTGTAAGGGACACAAAAAAAAGACATAGGGTACCCTTTATTCAGAAAAAAGGACTGTCACTAACATAATCTACATTTACGTCTAGAAAATTTACGTCTCTTAATGATGTATAAATCACTCGAATATTACCTAACAAAAACATGTTCCGTCAAATTCGACATTAATTGTTGGTACAATTTCGGTCACTTATTGCCTTCACGTTTAGCGTGTCGAGGGTACGCAAGCTTGTAATTTAAGCATTTTGTCGTATGCCATTATGCTAATAGTTTTCATAATATTTTTTGATACGCTCGCCCTTCGTTGCTTGCTATAGGCCCGGATTTAGGCCTTTGTGCTCTTGTTATATTAACGTAGCTGTTATTTCCGTAATATTGTTTTACGTAAACTTATTCAAGTTATTTTAGTATGATAGCTGACACGAGTAAAGGAGTCTGCCCACTACACCGTCTCATACCATGACCGTGCTAAGAACGTAACACACACGAAAAGCAACACAATATGCCCTGCTATAGGAACTGCTGGTCGGTAACGGAACGGTCTAGTGGGCATAGTCTTATACATTTATTTACAAAGAATATTTTTTTGCCTGACATGTTCCTAGCACGGTCATGATATGAGACGGGTTAGTGGACAGACTCCTTAATGCTGTAATTGTTGCTGGATATTAAGTAATTGTTTCTGAGTCTAGTACGATGGAGATTGTTTGTTAACCAGTTGTATACTTCAGTCAAATTCCATTGAACTTTACAGATATATTTTAACTAGCTTTTGCCCGTGGCTTCGCTAGTACAGTCGTTCGTAAATTTTTTGTAGATGAAAGGTACCATTTGTCCTTTTCTGTACCCCTGACAAAGTGTATGCGAAATTTTATGATGATCAATTGAGTAGTTAAGACGTGAAAGCGTAACAAACAAACAAACTTACATTCGCGCTTATAATATTAGTAAGCATTGCTTTTAGGCGAGTGTACGGTAAAAACAGTACTTTTATGTTAATAAAGCATGTCTTTATAACATCGACACAGACATAATTATTAACATGCAGCTTCTGAACATAAGGAGAACTACACGTCATATAATCACAAACTGTAGGTACATTTGTGAGCCAAAGCAAACTAAAGAAAATCTTGATATTTTCTTCTAAATGTCCAAAGTATTGTTACAAATATACGTAAGTAATCGTGTGTAATGTATCAAAAAGTATATATCCTAAAAATCCAGACCTTAGAAGTTCCCCAAATCTTCCACGTATTGTATCATGAATTTTTTATCTTCATATTCTAATTTCGTAAGAATTATATACACATATAATCTAAAAGCACTTGGCCTTAAACTTTATTATCTTAATACCCAGCGATCAACGAAAACAAAGGCCAAAGAATATAAATAACAGTATTGTGTCACATTTCCGACTTTATCTAACACCGAGCCACCGCTTTTGTTCCGACAGGACGTAGTATATCACAGACACGAATAAAATCAATAGCTGAACTAGATACATGCTAAGTATTGAACAAATGTTAATATACGATCAATTTAAAATTAATTAAGTTTCAAAATCCGGCCCCATGTGTGAACGCGCATTTTCGTAGGTTGGCGTGACACTTCTCTAATTAGTGATGGGAATCTATCGATGTCGGTTTTAGTTTATCGATGTTGGAGCACGACTCGAGCTTTGTTGACACTTGCAAGTGTTTATAATATGTTCTAGGTTTAATCTAGACAGCTTACATAGTTTGCAGTTGATTAGTTTATTGCAATATGTTTAACCTAATAAAGTTATTCGGAATATTACTGTCATGCATATATATTTAATTTACTATCACGTAGATAGAAAATATGATTAACTGTAGGTAATTAAAAGTTTATTTTTGTATTTGAACGATACATCGTTTATTTAGTACTCTTCCTTCTTATTAATACTACTTATTAATGCTTGCTTCATCCAGTTAATTACTTACACATATTCGTATATTTTATTGCATTGTAATTATTCAATTAAATAAAACACTTAATTCTTTTCACTGACAAAAGAAATTGGTTTATGTTAAAGCGGATCAGGAGTTGTGTATTAATTGAGAAAAGAAAAATCCAGCACGTACTCTCAAATTGCACTCACCGACTACTGCAATAGAAAACAACCAAAGTATTCCATTTCAAACAAAAAATACGTTATTTGAACGGAATACTGCAAATGCGGCATGTGTTTTGCCTTTGTGCGAGGCATCCGCAGGAAAAAATTATAGCAAATGAGACGTGTTTTCTTTATTCAAAACAATTAATTTGCTTGTATTCGCGTGACCGTGTTACTTTAACATTAGCCTATACGGTACTTTGACTGCAAAAATGGCGTAACGAGGTAACGAAGTCACCTAAGTACAAAAAACAGATAAATAGTGCCATTGTTTTAATGTAGGTATTTATAGTTCTTTACGAGTCGCAGATTTGGTTAAATACAGGATAGTGTAAGCTCAGTGATACGTTTATGTTTTATTTTATTTGATCGACACGCCTACGTAGTCTATATTGATTGTATCGATATCATGAAAGCACGTTACTAAACAATGCTGTTATGCAAAACAGGAGGCAGTCAACACTATCTGATCGGTGACCGCGTTGAGCGTAGCCACAATTATATACGGACAAAATAATTATAAATTACTAAATTGTTCTTTGGACTACCTATTTGGGGTTGGCAGAATGTGTCGTGTGGGTGGCGAGGTTAGTTTGCAACGTAAGCTTTGCCTTGAGACCGAGGTAGTATCTGTTCCTTACTAAGCATGAATTCATTCGTAATATTAAAGCAATTTACTTACATAACGAGATTATCTATATTTTGTATTTTGTCAGATTATCCTGTTGACCTCAAAGCATGAGCTTTTAATGTTACCTACATGGTTTTAGTGTTGAATAATACACCATTGTATATATTTATCTATGCCAGTATAGAAGTGCCAGCAAAAGCATTGTTTTAATAAGATTATGAATATATTTAAGTGACCAGAATTAGGGTTAATTAAACAAGTGTACTAAGATGGTTTGGCATGTAAAAAGAATGGACAGCAATTGTTTGACCAAAATCGTATATAAAACAAGTATCAATGAGACAGTCGGAAGGGTAAGACCTAGGCGATCGTTTTCTGAGATGATCAAAGACATTTTAAAATAGGGCGACGTTGGAAGTATACTATTCCAACATGCATTCTTTAAGCGCGCTCGTCAGTCAAGGGTGCTCTCATCTTGATCTTTCTCCAAAATATCTCGAAAGAGGAATAAGCAAGGATCGTCATAGTCATGTCTACTCTTACAGCAAGTGTATTTATGTATCTAAATATTTCGATGATATACTTATATCAAAACAGGATCATATCATAAAAAATTCAAGATCATTTATCATCTAGTCTAAAACACGTATACTGCCACTAAACAAAGCTGCACAAAATACTTCCTTGGTCCTGAGCCAAACTTTAAACTGATATTCGCGTGCGTCCACGTCTTATAGTTAGTAATTTTTTTGGATTTTCACGGTGATCGACCGCCATGATACCATCGATTTTACCTTTAACACGCACCGACTCACTTAATTCAAGATTTACTACCGCATCATATTTTGATAAGTATTTTTAATTTGAATAAATTATTATTTAAGTGTGTTATCGCGCAATAGTGACTTGTAACCACAGTCGCGCGCACGTTTTGTCACGGGGGCGACTGTGAACTGCTTTAACTTTAAGAAATAATTGTTAATTTGTATGGAAGTGTACATGTGTAGTTGGTTTTTCTTTTTGTGTAATGTTACATACTCATTTTCATGATATTGACTTGTTAATAAACGTTTTGGTAAATTAACAAGACTACCGCCTCGTCTAAGAGGGTTAGTAGGGACTCTTTGCGCTGGTAAACCTAAGGACAATAGTAGCTGGCCTTCTTGCTGATAGCACGGCGCCTTTAGTAGGTACGCTCGATACCTTACACACCAGAGAACACAAAATAAAATTGTATCCCTTTGGTATTTTCTAGGTTAGAGTACATCTTTTATTTTTGCGGAATTTCACAGCGCGCCAGCTTTATAGATTAACACTTACTTTTCTTTGGTCTTTGGTTAAATTGTATATTTTGGCTCTTATTTCCGTAAAATTGATTTTGCGGTCTGGAATGTTTTGTTGAACATTAAACAAATGATGAATAAGATGACAAACAATTATAGTCAATGAAATAAGGACTCTACTAGTCTTGTCATCATTAGGTCTAGGAACTTTAGAGATATTCAAATACAGCTCGCTTGTCTTTTAAGATCTAACCATAGCAAACGATACGTGCGTTCGGTACACTTCTTTATACGTTTTGGTAATGTTGTGTTACATTTCTTATTTTAACACAATATTCGATGCTGTTTCGAAGTACTTTCTAGCTAATAAAACGGTAAAATTACAAAATAAAGGCTCAGTAAGTAGTTCTTTGTTAATAACTGCGTAACCCCTACCGTGGTCCCAGCACACTTCCTTGGGTTATCGCGCGGGAGCTCGATAAAGATGTCACGGGCCTTAATTTCCACCCGCTTGCGATTATACCAAAAGATTACCATGTTTACGCGACACAACTAAAATTATTTATGTACCGTATAAATTTTGAGCGACATTTTTTAGTTATAAAATCACGAATTTTATACTTGTAACTGTTTTTTTACGACTTTCCCGGGTTATATTAGTGTGTTTGCGGTGTATGAAGCTTCGTAAGTAAATGTTTTGATAGAAATTAAGCTTTAGCTGTATGTTACAAAGTACTAATTTAGCATAACATTTTTATAGGATGTTAAAATCTGTAGACTGATTCTGTATTTTCAGATAACAAACCGAATAGACCGGCATGGATATCTTTCTCGACATATTCGATTCGATATTAAATTGAGTACTTATTCCGGATTCAACATATAATTGAGTTAACATGAGCTTCTAAATTGGAGTTGCAATGTTTCGGCAAGAGGTTATTTTACAAAATTCTAATAAAATTGAAGCATATTTTAATAACATTGGTTATCTATCTGTAACATTTACATATTGGTATGAATGGTAGAAAATACAGAGTGACAATTTTTTTGTAACGGTAAAACATAATTAATATTTTTATGCATGTATTTTTTGCCTTATATCATCTGATGATAAGCAGTTAGTGACGTGCCGTATATGAATATATGACATCATATCCAATAATAATATTGCAAAATTAAATATAGGAGAACTTGAAATATTGTTCCTAAGTGTAAAGTATCTTCATATTTATTGGCATACAATTGCTAGTGAGACCACAGGCCATAGATTATAGAGTATAAACATCACAAATTATGACTAAGTATTTGAACGTATTATCGTTACAATGTTGAGAATTGAATTTCTCTAAAGTATAAGGCTGCGATATGTAAACATAACTGACGCGTTGGTATCACAACTATTGGCTTTAGTCTCACACGCACAGACTTATTCGAACTGCCACGGAAAATTTTCTGAAAGAAGACATAGGTTACACTAATGTTACACATTAAAATGAACTTAATTTATACAGATTCCAACGCGGTATTTTTTAAATACATATATCTACTTTCTTTAATTTAATTAGATTTTAATATAATATTATAATTAGTAAGTAAATTTTAATTTATAGCATGTATGGCTTATTATTTGTAACATACATACGGTGAAATATATTTCAATACAATGCTATACTAGATTTTTTGGAGAAAAATTACACACGTCGGCCGGTGTCGTAGACTGTGGACTAAGTCCTTATTCTATAAAATACCCAAGACCAGCAGTGAGTCAGCAGACAAATATATAGCCCCGATTTGTTCGTACAAAGTCGTTCGATATTGGTTAACACTCTCGCGCGACTACAATGCCATTACGGCAAATCAAGTTTAGCTCTACAAAAACATGCAGAAAACCATATTTTGTTGATCTAACCCTTCTCTCGACATTAACGCCATGTGAGGTCAGGACAGCTGACACATTCTATCATCGTTTCTTTCTTCTGAATTAATTGTAACATGTATATATTAATTGCATCGTTTTTGTTACAGAATATTTCCGTCCGGAATGCCGCACACTGGTAAATAATACGTTTAATATCTTTATTTGCAGTTATGTGTCAATGTAAAGATACTAGTTCACAGTTGATTAGTTGTCGTGTAATTGTTCTTTGTGTGTGGTCTTGGATAAAAACGACCACCCTGATGAGAAGCTTCCGTTTCTTAATCAGGTATTTAACTAAAGTGTTATAGTGAAGTTGGAAGCTATTCTTAAGACTATACCGCTGGTTTGATCAGGCAGGCCAACTCTGACCCTTCGGATCCTGGGTTCGAATCCCAGGTAAAACATTTTCCTGTAGTCTTCTAGAAAATTATCTATAGTTATCTTAAAACAAGTATGGGAGACATAATAACGTAGGTCGCAAAATGTGATTTTGTGTATTACATCCACATGCGTATTCACTAAACAACTACCTTAGATAATAATCTAACATTAACAATTAGTAGCTCACCGTACAGAGTAAACAGCTTTGGGGTACCCCAAGGCAGTATTTTTGGTCCATTGTTATTTCTACTATGTATTAATTACCTACCTGATATAACGAAACATAAAATACATTAATATATTATTTGCAGACGCTATTTCCATTATTTGGACATGCAATAATTTGACTGATATTAATGACGAAGTAAATAGGACAAAAAACTCATATCATACATACATAGATTCACGTCTGTTTTCCAGAGGGGTAGGCAGAGACTACGGATTTCCATTTGCTACGATCCTGACACACTCATATCATGTGGTAAATTAACTTATATATTGAGATCGATATTTATTTTATATATTATATTCGAAGAACTTGATAGATACAATAATATGCCGTTCACTAATACATCATTCTCTGCCGAATTACCTTCTACACTTATTGCCTCTAAAATTGTCAATTTTCACAACGGCTCCATCGGACATGCCAATGATTGTTATGTATATTAATTAAGTACCTACCACACCATCAAAATAAATTATTCCATTGCTTCATTCACAGTTAAATTGTATATTCCTTAATCACAAATATATTCAAAACGGTAGCTCGATAACTTCCACAAATATCAGCCGGCATATCAATATATTCACGACACAAAAGATTACATGAACCACTCACAAACAGCAAAACGCGGTATCCACAAAATAATCTTACGGCTTATCGCAGATACCGCATTACTAAGTACGTCTATATATCAGGGTACAATAACTGGTAGCTAATGACGACTGGACCCCAATGCTCAGATCTTAATTAACTCGACGTTTAACATTAAAGAAACCGAAAAGTGGCTTGTCTTATCGTCAGACAGGAATTTACCTCACGCATTGAAATCATAAGCGTTTCAAAGAACCCCGAGCTTAGGGATGCCAGGCATTTGTGTATTACTGGATAGTCCTTTTGATGTTTGATATAAAATCGCAAAAGTTTAGTAGTTATATATTTCATCGCATCTCACTTGCGGGATTAACATGGGGATTGAATCGTGATACGTATATAACAATAAATAAAAGTAATAAGGACATACTGGCCTCTTCTTAATCTTAGAATAACGCCAGACCTCTTTTGAAAGTTGCATACCAGTAATTATTAATACGCGTGCGTGTATGCTCCGTGTATTTAGAAACATTTTGAAATCCGTCATGATAAATGGTCTAAAGCCTATAATAGCTGCCAAAATTTAAATGGCTGCAACAATTTGGGCTATCCAAAAGGTAGATATTTCAATTATCGGCTATAAACATAAATAGACGTATAAATTTGGCTTCTTGACAGGTTTTGTATAGAAAATCTGTCAAATATATTCATAAGGTGACCTATCTGTCGTATCTAACAATAAAAAAAATCGACTGTAAATGTCAAAATTACATATTTTTATACAGACGACAAATAATCTTCTTGGAGAGATATGTAAAAATAATTAACTTATTTCTTCTCACCAGCAACTTAATTGAATTTATGTGCTTTAAAATACTTTTCAAACGTTGTCGCATCATTAATTCCAATTCATCCATGAAAAGGCAATAACTTTGACAGAATAGTCAACGTGTATTCAAGATGTGGGGTTTTCGCCGCGATGAGTTGATGGCTATCAACGCTGACTGTTATAATTACATATAAAACCATTTTATATGCAATCAAACATTTTATTACAGTGTCACTGTTATGTTTATTTAACACGCCATTAAAACTTAGTTTATGGTCGATCTTGTTGACTTCTTTTAATATCACACCTGTATCTCCCCGAGTGGTAAGGCAGAGGTGTTATACATCCATATTTTGCTTACTACTTTTAGGTCTCACTTTTTGGTAGTACCTGCTTCAAATATTTTGAAATAAATATTGGAACAATTGTAAACCAATGGTTGAAGATACCAATTTTGTTATAATAAGGTTAATGGTTTGAATGCTACCCACACGCCACGCCGTCCGCTTATCACTATAGCCTTACCTATGTTTTAGTGCAGTGAAAAGGTTTAACAAAGATGTATAAATATTTTGCAACTCCCCGAGAAAGTAGTCTGATCAGCAAGAAAGATCAAACGAAAAATGCCTCCATACATTATGACCATAAACGAAACAATAAAAACCATCTAAAGTCCGTTTAAAATATTCACAAAGATTACAAAACAGAGTATAATATTACGTAAGTGAACCACAATCGGGACAGTCTCAAAGAAACGCCGATCATATGAACCCCGGTACCTTACTACCGTCCTCAACCATTAACGGTAATTAAGAAAATCGAGAGTCAAATCTCGTATCGAGATAAAATCGGATCCGTATCGAGTCGGCCCACCCGCATTAACACTCACTCGGTTCTAATACATTATACATGCTCCACTCACATTAGTTCCTTATTAACATCTGCTCGCACCGAATTGACCGTCAGAATGTCACCCACATTATTTTCACAACATTTTGAACCTTATCACAACGAAATAAAGGTCATAAAAATAGTAGTCGTCACTGATTATTAGCAATAAAATATCATTTTCATGATACATATCTCATATACAGCAATAATTTCTACTAAACGTGATGATATCGGGGCATATAAGAATGATTTGTATTTTGTTGAAGATCACACACGAAGTTTCCGGATTCTAATTTGAATATAAACAACATTTAATATCGTGTAATAGTTCTCTAATTAACAGTTGTATTGTATAATATATTGTTGGAAAGTTATTGGAAACGAAAATATGTTATGATTTTTACAAAACCTTTTGGACGGGAAATAAGTTTTAATATTTTTCGGAACGGTTTAATAGGCTCGCATTTACATATGAGTTAATTATATCAATGTGAGGTTTACAAACTTAATATAAGTACCGTTTTTACTTCCTTATAACCTTTGGTTGTTGGCTATTCCATCAAAAACTTATTTATATACAAACACTAGTTGTAATATACGTTCGGAGTGGACAATTACTTTATTAAGTAAAAGGATTACAGATATAAGAATATAGTTAACATATTATAAATAAATGCATTGAGCTTGTATTAGTTAAAATTTTCCTCTCTCTTACTTTGCTGCACGAAATGATTTTTTGATCAAGGTTTTATAAATATATCTATCAGTTATCAACTATCTAAGTCTACATTGTCAAATGCAAATAAAATATTAAGAATTGAGAAAATTATTAGTATTAATCAACATCTATATCTACTAATATTATAAAGAGGAAACATTTGTGTTTTTGTATGTATGTTTGTAATGTTTTCACACAAAAACTACTGGACCGATTTCAAAAATTATTTCACCATTAGAAAGTTGCATCTTCACTGAGTGACACAGGCTATATTACATTTTCAAAAATATAGGCATCCTTAATATAAATGCAGTAATATAACCCAAGGTGTGAAAAAATTAGTCATAAAAAAATCTGTCATCGCGTGCGCTGCGGAAACTATTGATGATAGAACAAAAAAAATTTCTACAGTATTATAGAACGTATCAATATCTACAAAAAAGTCCGCGATACCATATGTATTTTTTGAATATATAGCTAACTATATAGGTGTAGTTAGACTTATTAATTTCTTTAGTTGTAGTTTTATATATTAAAATTAGATAACAAATTAAAAGTAGGTATTGGGTAATAAATTAAAGTCCACGCGGACGAAGTCGCGGGCAACAGCTAGTAATGAATAAACTAAAAAGTACTGGACGAATTGTAATCACTGTTTCACCATTAGATAACTACTTTATTAAAAAGTAACATACGCTAAACTTCACGCTACGAACCACGGGAGCGGCGCAGTAATCATATACGTGGTTCAACTGCTAATTAAATAGGTATACAATTTTGACGTGTAGGCATTTGGGTGTTAATCAATCATGGTCATGAAACAAGAACGTTAAAAAGGACTTTGAAAACATTTTGCACGCTGATTAACTATGATCTGAATTAGCATTCATAGTGTCAGCTCAATATCAATGCTATATCTGAGTCCGACGACCGGATTGGTCCGGTGAAATAAGTTTGCACTTACGATTGGAACTGACTGTGAGCTCCTAAGTTAAATTAGTGGATCAGGTAAAGTGCTATTGGATTTTTTTGTAAAGAAATACTCAGTTTCTCATGAGGGATGGAAATAATCCCCGTAGTGGAGAATAAGTATACGACGTAGAAGCTTAAAACACTGCACGACACTTAAAACGATTGCATGGATAGCATAGTGGCTTAAGTGGTCGCCTCGCCACAGCCACTGCGCCGAGTATTATAGGTTCGAATCCCACACGGGATAAAAGTTCCACAAATAGTTGTTCCGAGTCTGGATGTTCTTTGTGTATGTTAAGTAAAATAAGTCCCCGCGATACAGGCATAATAATAATATTAATTTATTTTCATCATTTGATTTTAACAATTTTTCTCTTAATTTACTACATACATTTTATAAAGCGTTTAAAATATGAAAAGAGAATTCGATGACGATCGTACTGGTATAAACTGTTCTACAGTCCGGAGATTAACTTTAAAAAATTATAATATATGTAAGACCCAATGTGTATTTATGTATATATATAATGCCCTTTTTATCTGTGTGCCCTAATATTTTAATAAACTTAGTTCTAAGTGAAAACAGATACTTAACTTTACGTCTCAACAAGCTTTTATACTTAAAGTTTTAAAAGTTACATACATAATCCCAAATATAAGGGATTTGCTCACAAAGTTACTGTAAACGTAACTTTTACATCTTGTAGACACATACATATATAACATTTGTGATCATAAATGACTGGATTAAAAGTTATACATTATATAAATGTTAGACAATTTATTTATTTGGTTAACCAACAACTGTTTACACTTATACATAGACAACATAAAATAAAATCAATGGAAACATTAGTTAGTGTAACAATTAATTAAAGGTTAACACCACATGCACAGGTTACTGAGAGACAAACTTAAAAATAAATTGCATTATAAAATTAATTATGTGTATAGTATAATCAATAATTTTAAAATTCTAATTTAACAAATTGTTATTGATTAACAAATACAAACATAACTATTTCTTTAGAATAGTAGGTAACATTATATAAGTATTATAATAGTACAAAAATTACATAAATTAAAAGCATTGACATTAAATAAAATTTATATTATAAAATTTATATTTTATATATTTATTGGCAAGTAATATATACTAAGGTAAAGCCTGTTAAAGTCTAGCTGAAGATAATTTATATAGTGTTTAGTCCCCATGTGATCACGAATGCTGAAAACCAACCGAAACGAAATAGTGGTAAAATAGTTACACGTACTGTTTTAAAATGAAGTGCGATAATATCAGTATGTAGTAGTCTAATTACAATATTTAACACTAGCTGTTGCCCGCGACTTCGTCCGCGTGGACTTTAATTTATTACCCAATACCTACTTTTAATTTGTTGTCTAATTCTAATATATAAAACTACAACTAAAGAAATTAATAAGTCTAAATACACCTATATAGGTGTAGTTAGCTATATATTCAAAAAATACATATGGTATCGCGGACTTTTTTGTAGATATTGATACGTTCTATAATACTGTAGATCATTTTTTTGTTCTATCATCAATAGTTTTCGAAGCGCACGCGATGACAGATTTCTTATGACAAAAATTTTCACACCTTGGGTTATATTATTGCATTTTTATTAAGGATCTCTATTTTTTATGAAAATGCAATATAGCCTATGTCACTCAGTGAAGATGCATCTCTCTAGTGGTGAAATAATTTTTGAAATCGGTCCGTTAGTTTTTGTGTGAAAACATTACAAACATACATACAAAAACACTAATGTTTCCTCTTTATAACATTAGTTTAGATTAACATAATACAATATTACTTATATAGTCTGTCAGTTAACTATCGCACTAAACGCCATAATTAGTTTTAGTTTGATAATTGACAAATATTGTCGCGGGATTTGCCTGTGTAAAAGCGATTGCCCGTATGAAGGAACGGCTTAATACGATAAAATGGAAATACGATATTTCTAATAAATGGTGCATTCACTGTTCATAAAAAAAAATCTACATTATAATTTAGACGATCTCTTTTACACAAGAAGGAGGGACAATATAATATGATGAGTCTGCTGTACTTCAAAGTATATTTTGTCCTTTTGAGCATTTGAATAAGAGCATGTTTAAAACAATGTTTTAAACATGCTAGTTGTATATTTACAACATAAGAAAAGTTAAGATTTTGTACTTAAATAACTTAGGATACGTTATAGTTGTAAGGCTAAATTTTACATAGATTATATGGTTGTTTATTTCCTATAGATTGTTAAAAAATAGACAGATCCTATAGACTTATCAGTTCCAAGAAAACGATGGTAAATATTGGCCCTCTTTCAAACTAGTGAATATGCATATGTTATTTACCTACATATTACACAAATACATTTAAAAAAAATTCTCCTTTGCTAAAATAGACGTAGTTATGGCTGCTCTAAGCTCTCAGTCTAACAGTAATGTCAAATATATCACTGGTAGGCAAGACTATCGAAAGATTGGTTATTAATATAAGCTACTTTATTGGTTCGGTGGCGTATCAATAGTGAATATGACTGCTATGGGTGACGTCCCATGTTCGATTGATTTCCAGGTGAACCAAAATGTACATGTGGTTTCTATAAAAAAATTCTCATTGGCAGCAAGGAATCTTTGCCCGATAAACAGTAATCAGGATCGCCTCTGTTAAGTATAGGACTTAAAACCATAGTTAACAAATGTAAGTGTAATTCACTTCTGTATAATCTTTTGGAGACGTGAGACTGAGTATGTTTAAACAATTGTGTAGCAATTATAGAATAAAAAAGCAATCAAGAAATACTTTAGCAATAAACTGATAGTCCAATAGGGATACCAATATATTATAAACATACGTATATATGTTGAGCTAAAACCCATAACAGTCAGTGCAATGACTGTGGGCTGTGGCAAAGTGACCACTTAATCCTTCATACAAAAGGTTAAACTAGCTACCATCACACATGTTCACTCGCCAACAATATATTAATATCAATTTAATATAGAGTCGGATGTAACTGACACCTACGCGCTATCGGAGAGATCTGTCGGCTGCGCGCGACGCCTGCGGACGTCAAAACGCGACGAGTCGGCTCATTGACGCCAAATTAACTTATTGGGTAGGCATGGGCGGGCTGGGCCGGTGAGAGGTTGGATTAGTGTGGGTACGCCTATGTCGTTCGTTGACCTGGTTTTTGATGCACAGATCGTGTTGTGATGTAGAGAGTAACATATTGAATATGTATTTTGGGACATAAACATATGCCTTGTGGTTCATATAGATTTAGTAGTAGTCCTATTAGTCTTGGATTCAAAAGTTATGTAGAGATATTAGAGCTAATTGGATGGTCACAGCGATTTATTTTAAAATCGCATATTATTTGACTTTCCTATAAATATTATTCCTTTCAGTTGAGTCTAACCCACTTTAAATATATTGTTGATGGAATTCTTTACTACTGTTTATTGTCAGTTCTATGCAAATTGTATTACTATTCAATATCAATAATAATAACACATAATATTATTATAATATTAATTTAAATTATTACTATTCATATATTTATTAGTTTACAAGTCTTTATCTACTAATATTTTACACACATAATTTTAATATTAATTGCATACTCATTTGCTTAATATTAATTACTTTGTTTATAGTAAAACATTTCACTATAAAACATAAAGACAAAGTCATTATATACCTAATGTTTCTATACTGTAAATTCTGAAAAATATCATTGTCATAAATTTGGCACTTATATAAAAATTAAGTATTATCCCAATACGGTTAACAGCTTATCTGCATACCCTGCAAATAAAATAAATAAATATACCGAAAACGTCATATAACGCAATAATGCATTACTCTAAAATTATATAAATAGTTGATCGTGTTAATATTAAAATATGTTGACGTAAAAGTCATTTTAAAAAACCCTTTCAATAACATTCTCAGTTAATATATATACTAAAAGCCTGGATATATTCAACATATTTAAAAAACTTGCCAGTACAACTATTTTAAAGATATACTATATGTAAGACAAAGCTATTGAAACGATACCATTCATGCAGTGTAGTTCAGCATGCCGACACTTTAATAAATTTTCTGAAATATATATTATCCAAATCTCAAATCTCAAACATCTTCAGTAAATAAAAAGCCAATAAACACTGTTAATTACCTCCTAAATATACCCCAAAATTATGATTTCATGTAAAATATAAGTTTAATTATACTGTTGATTGATTTTATTAACATTTAAATAATTTTAATCACGCGTTTATACAATTTGAACTTTATACTTAATTATGATATTTAATTTATTTTATATTTTGAAATGATACTGCCTTGTATTGCACATGCATTTTGATAAAATATTTATAAAATATAAAACCGAGTAAAAAAATAATATACTGCATCGATGCTAAAATGATTTAAGTAATTATCTTTCCTGTGCTGCAAATCACGGCAAGTGTCAAAATTAATAGATGTTTAGTTTGTTCAGATAATATATTGACAGTTTAAATGGTACTTTGAATGTGAACTGTACGTATGGTATAAAGATTAAGTGTCTATAGTTTATGAAATCCAGATTAAGTTCCAAATCTGGAGCTTTCTTTTTAACGTTTATAACGTCTCTCGCATCTTGGGCGATCTTTGCCACTGATTGCCAGTCTTTTACATATAAAATAAAACAAGCGATCCTTATTCAAACGTAATCAAAACAGCCCTTTATTAACATATCAAGATGACCGAACCTATTCCTTCAATCGTTAATAACTTGCGGGTCTTATCCACATTAAGTCGCTACGTAACTACTCGGTCTATATCAAATGAATCTAAACATCAGATTCGATTTTCTAGTTCGATGTTTACAACTGTGTTACAATTTTATATCATAAACTTTATTTCTTTTTATTATTGTTCATTAATTATTGCTTAAATCTTGTCTAGCCGCTCATATAGATGTTTATCGGCGTATTAACGGTACACGTATAAAGACTGGACGTGGCCACAGCACTGATTGTAATATTTGTTAAGAAAGTAGAACGGACTTTTTCTTATACAGTGAGGGTGCCAAACTTGCATAGTAACAGTTACCACTTAACGTCGGGTTGTCCCGATGTTAAGTGGTAACTGTACTGTACTTTAGTATTAGCAGAGCACAAAATTAATATGAGTGCTTCGTAAGACGATCACTATTAACTTTCGAGCGACTGTCAACGTAAACCCTTCAAAAGATTTCCTTTTGCTGATAAACAGCGTCGCCTATAATAGTATGTATTGTAATAATATTTGCTCTGTTTAATAAAGTTGCTGAGTTATAATTCAATCCTGTTTCATATCCTTGTAGAAACGAGTAAAGCAATTAATTGATAATCTAATATCAGCTGGGTCATAAAATATTTCGATTATGGTAGATGCTGTATTACATTTAGAAAATAAGAAGGATAACAGACAAAAAAGAATAATTCCATTAATATAATATGTGAATTTAAATAACCTTAATAGTTTGTGAAGATCTCTATCTACACAAACTTTTATAAGCCTATTTAAATTCGTAAAGGGTTATTTAAAATAGTGGAATTGGAATACAGTTGATGAACTCCTCGTACGCCAATACTTTTATTAGATTAAAACAACAGTAAATTATATACACAATTAGAAACAGGTCAAGCTTGACTTTGGTTTAAATATCATACAGTAAAGATATGAATGGTTAGACACTAAAATTAATAACAAAACAACCTATGTAAGCAATAGTATGAAAAGTAGTAAATAACTCAAAAAGTTTAAAAGCTTCAAAATATTATTCAGATCGCTACTAGCGTTTGTGATTCGGGAGATATAGCATGTAAAAATATAAATGACTTTATTAATGTAAAATAAAATTATAATTTAAATTCAATATTAGCATTAAAACAATAATAGCTTCAGGCCTAGTATGTACATATTCTACTCTATATAAACAGACTTAGTTCTGCAGGTCAGAAGGCTTGTTCTACAAGTTCTATCTGGACTCAAAAGGCTGCCGTTTGACGAGCGTCATGTAAGGACACCACATTTCATTGATCTGCTGACTTCTCTCCGGCAGTTTATCCTCAGGCTGTTCACCAGGTGCCAGTTTCTTCCACGCCGTAGGCTTCTTGAACCGAAGATCGACATGGCTTACAGCGTTCTTTTGCCACGCCGTGACGTATTGCGATTCTGAAGAACGATTGTTAAGTCAATGTTATTGTAGAAAAGCTTCTCTTTTTACCTATCATCACTGTCTATCTATCTGTCACTGGCCCATGCGAGCAGAGAGCCTTCAAAGATATAGAAAAGAATATTATTGTGAGAAGACAAAATGGAAAAGTACTATATATTATGCTTATAAGGAAGGCGGGAAAGAAGAATCTTGTTAAAAGATGAAATGGAAAAGTTGTATAGGTATACTAAGCTTATATCCCTCTTAGTCGTCTGGGTAAGTAAGACTATACACTAAAAATGTCGCAGAGCTCCGTAATGGGCAAGTATGCTGTCAAATAAACGCTAACTTTGGTCATTCGAAGTAAAAGCTCAGCGGTTTTTTTAGGGTTGTACTGTTGCCCGTGTCTTTAGACTAAGATAACCTCTAAAATTAAATAAACCATCTGATTGCTATCTCCGCCGGCATAAAACTTACAATTGCCTTTGTTTGGAGTTTCAAATCATTTTTATTGGCTAATACAATAAAACTGCAATATTTTATTGCGAAAATTAACTCAAATAAACATCTCTGATCAATAACATAGAACTTTATACGATGATAATCCTTACTAATATTATAAACGCGAAAGTTTATGTGTATGGATGTTTGTTACTCTTTCACGCAAAAACTGCTGAACCGATTGTGATGAAACTTGATATGTATATAGCTGGAGACCTGAATTAACACATAGGCTACTGTTTATCCCGATATTCCCACGGCATTGGGACTTACGCGAGTGCCACCGCGGGGCGCCACTAGTATTACATAAATGAATCGATATGAAATTAGCAGAGGAACTTTTATAAAACTGTAACGATCATACTGCCGATTGCCAATTATGGTAAACACACACTGTGTGGTACTTACTGTCGTAATTGTCAATGATATCGGGACGGTAAGTGCCAACAGTGAAAAACTTTAATTTCTTGACAGCTGCCTCATAGTCCTCGCACCGACACCGGTCCATGATCACCGGCAGTTATTGTACAATTATTATTTTATTATTGTTTCATAAATTGATTATTATTGTAGAGTGTAAATAAAATATGTTTATCAAAATTCAATCATGTTGGCTTTGTGATTGAAACTGTCATAATATGGCGGATTTTATTTCTTTTTAATTTTTGATTAAAGAGGTGAATTATCGTTTTGATGGCGTAAAAGATTTTGTCAAATATATTGGCATATTATTGAGGTATATCAAGCATCTTGCAATGTACGTAAAATGTATTACGCATTTACCTAGTTGTTTAGCCTGATTCAAGGGCTGACAGCATATTCCTATCCATTCAATGCGTAGGTGTTTTATTCACTTTTAGAGTTCGAAAAAACTCTTATACAACAGTTTTGTCCGTCCGTCCGTCTGGCTGTTTTACAACTTTCAACTCAAGAACCGTAAGAGCTAGAGACTCGCGGTCAACGCCATTCGACTCAGCATAGTCCATATACCCCCGAAATGACTATGACCTTTGACCTCTGACCTCAAGATCACCTTTGCATATTACTTGAACCATTTTTTCGAACTCTAAGATTTACGGCAATTCGTTGCCGTTTCTCGCTTGTTCTACATCAGTAGGTGACAAACATTCTGCCATCAAGTTCGAATGCTGAAGCACGAAATCTACGCTTATACCTGAAGGTATAAGCGTAGATTTCGTCTTGCCATAGTACCTGCATATATTGGCAAAATATGTTTGCTTTTCACAACCTTCGAGACGCGAAATATATATTCTCTATCGAATTTATTATCATCTCATACGCTACAAAAGCCAATTCGATTCAAGTATCTCATTCGCGTACATAGTAGCAAAGTCTACGTTAGTAAACAATATCTTTATTATAGATTATAATTCAGTCAACATTAAGTATAAATAAGTACAGGTATTATGTAGTTAACGTCTATTATTTAATAAGCAAATTCCATCATCGGATTTTGATATAACGAAGTCTATCTAATTCTAGTCTTCGTACAACATTGTTAAAGCAATTACCAAAGGCGCCAACCTAGACGGTTTACAGTCTAAACAAAGTCTTAACCCGTATCTTAAAGGTTCTGACATCTAAATGCCCATCAACGCTAAAAGTACGAAGCGAAAAATCGCTGCTCCTGTGCCTAACGCGAGCCAATCGGCGGTGTAGTAAAATCAGTCACAAGTTGTAAAACGTGCAATAACTTGGACGATATATTGACGATATACGAACAAAAAAACGGCAAAGTTTTACAGCCCACCGATTGTAAAACGGGGAGCATTAAGGTTATAGCGATCCCGAGACGCGTGCAATTCGCATCTTAAATGTGTTCCACGAAATTTACATTACACTAGTTTTGTGGTCGCTTTATGACGATCACTTCTTCGGCGGTGCAGGTTGAGTAGCCACTTGTAACAGGACGATACAGGCCTGGACGATACGCTCCCGACTAACTCCATGAATTTAAACTTCCAAGGCAATAATAGTGGGAATAACATAATTCCTTTATATTGTCAGACTATTGATGTATTTATATCTTATAAATAAATTCAATTGAGCTATCAGTTCAACCTTCATGTGTCAAAATTTAAATATAAATAAATATATTTCGCATAGGTCATTTAATTAATATCAAGGTGTACATGCACAATAAATATGTCTGCTAGTTTACATATTGTTATAAATACTTTAAAACGAAAAAATGTATTGTATTATTTTTATTTGACATATATTTGAAACTTGAAGCCATGCAATGCTTCTGAAGATGACGTCAAGAAAAGGGCAAAGTGGAAGAAGAATACAAAGAAGGCTGACCTTACCACCATGATAATAGACTATACTAGACTGACTATTATAGGATAAATAGCTTGAAAGTGAACTATGGAGGGAGCGTAATTTGCTGCTCGTAGGGACGCCATATATTTCAGAAGAATGAAGAAAACTAAATATTAAACTCAGTGGGACACGCCAGTCTATCATGTAATTATCATATTATACATGACGGAATCACACCCTTTTTCGACCGGTAAGGTGACAAGCATGAAACGCGCCTTATGGTAAGCGGTCACGGTAGTCAATAGATGCTTTCAATATCGGAGCATTTCTCAGCCGTTGTTGACCATATACAAAAGGATTATTGAGGCTACCAATTGCAAAGGAACAAGATTCTTAGTTATCTAAAATTTATATGAAAGAAACTTTCGATAGTTGTAGAAATTTATATGAAAGAAACTTTCGATAGTTGTAGAAATTTATATGAAAGAAACTTTCGGTAGTTGTAGAAATTTATATGAAAGAAACTTTCGGTAGTTGTAGAAATTTATATGAAAGAAACTTTCGATAGTTGTAGAAATTTATATGAAAGAATCTTTCGATAGTTGTAGAAATTTATATGAAAGAAACTTTCGATAGTTGTAGAAATTTATATGAAAGAAACTTTCGATAGTTGTAGAAATTTATATGAAAGAAACTTTCGATAGTTGTAGAAATTTATTTTATAAAATATTATTCGTAGAAATTCGAAGAAATTCAACATTGTTTTAACGTTTTTGCTTTTTGTGTTCTAACTACGTTAAAGATTACATTCTTTGAGCGCGAAATATGCTTAAAAAGAGGTACAAGGTTATATATTCCTGTATTAATATATAGATAATTTTATGTATACCAAAAATAACACTGTCTATTAAAAAAAACAGATGTGCAACGGGCTTCATTGCTAAGAGCGATCTCTTCCAGGCTTTTTCTTTACAGGTTAGAAAGATATATACAGCATGATAGATCGACAATCGCCTGAAGGTCTAAAGTGATAATCCATCAAATCAAATCCCTTAATATCAATTTTCACACGTCGAGTGTAACTTCAGCTACCGGCTATAAAACTGAACTGTAAACTACACAATTAATGTTGGCGGCTGGCTGGAAGCCCGTAAGCCTGGGCCAGTGCTCGATTGGCGAGAAATGAAAGCTACCGGTATTGTGGGCTAGGGTGTAACGTACACGGCAGGTGAAAACCGCGCGGGATATTGTAAGTTTTGTACTTATGAACTACTGAGTATGGGTATAAAGTCATCTTCAAAGTACTCCAACTGGATAATTATTATCTATATAGTACCTGTATACCTACTATTGATATTGGAAGCGTGAGTGTGACTCACTAGCCGGTAAGCCGTATGTATCATATCTTTGCCATCTTGTATCAGAAAAGATATAATATCTAGTAGGAGTATTTTGAAGATGACTGATGATGATGATGGAACTTACTGGTCATAGATAATGCATTATATTACAGATTAGAGTGCATTATCTATGACCAGTAGGTTCCATTGCACATTGCTGGTACTTTAAAAATAGAATCATTGAACGGCCATTGCAAGAAAAAAGGTAACACACTTCCGTGCATTCATTGCAAGCTCATATAGAGTGTTGAAACTTTTCTAGCATTGAATAAAATCTCAATCATCTCCAAAATCTTGTAGCAATCCGACTGAAGAATTATTTCTACCATAAGTACAGAACATGTAAACTCTTGGATATGTATGTATAAAGACAACTTAAATCCTGACATGGACTGCATTACAGAAACTTAACTCATGTCTCTGGTAAAAACGAGTAAGTACATAAACTGCAAAATACTAACGCTATGTTCTTCCAACTATAATTTTAGGTAAATGAGATGTATAGATACATACAAGAAAAGAGGCTCGTGTCCAGCAGTTGGACAGTATAATACAAAGCTGATATGATTATTTTATAATAAAGAATGAGGATATTATTTACCTAAACGTCCTTATGTGTAACATTCATGTACGTACATACGTGTCATATTTATGTAACATAGAGAACATACAACAAAGCTAAGCACCCCACGCAATTCATCACGTGTCTGGTTTGTCACCAGCACGAACAGTTTTGTTGTCTCGTGTGCGTCGACGTTTCCATGTTTACGATCGCTTTACTAAATGAGATTTTATCTGCGCATGTTATTTTTTTTTACTTTTACTCTTTTGCGTGGAGAACTCGCCGATATGAAAAAGAGAAATGCTGCATTGATGTATTTTGGAAGTTTTATTATATTAGATATTACAATCATCTTTGCTTCAGTAAAATAGACGGTCTAAGCGAATCTAGCGCTGTGCCAGTTCCATAAAAATGGCTTTTTTAAAATGTACCATTTATTTTAACCGTTTTCTTATGAAATGATCACAAAGGATTGATCACGGCGTTTGGCCAGTGTCTTTACCGTCATTCAGAATATCCAAATATGACCATTTGCTTGGCTAAATTAGTATCCATTATTGCCATTTGAGTGTATATCCAACTAGTTGGCGCCCGTCATCATAAAATTAAAAGAGACAACTACAAAATTAGTGTCTAAATAGCGTGTCTAGGGCATTATCGATTGGTAGGTAATCAGTGTATGCGAGATTAGAACCAACTGTTTCGTAGAACGACGGACCTCTATCGACCATCTGCGAAGACCTCAACTTTCCATCGTTTTTCTTTTAATGACGACATATCCACCAAACAAAATTAAAGTTTAATTGTTAACGCTAAAGTCTAATTTTCTTTGAACCGATATAATCATTACAAGTTGCCGTCTGAAAGAGCAATCGTAAAGCAAGGGAAGTAATTTGCATCCGTGGATCGGGCGGCGCGACAACACCCGTGAAATCGCGCATAGGCGGGTGCGGTGTCTCACTTTAAAGTAAAACGTCATAAACCCAAATTACTGCAGACAAATTAGAACGCTAATTTTATATACATTAAGGTTGTAAAAGGCTTGGCATCGACGAATTGTTTTATTACTTTATAATGGTCAGTTAAGAGTAGCGGTTACGTCGGTGCCAGGATTTAAATCAGTCGTCTAGAATGGGATTGGTATAAATGTGATTGATTTTTCTCATTAGTGATGTATGGTTCGGGAAGTTGTTTTATTACTGAATTAGTGTGTGATTTCATTATTATAATCGGCTTATGGACGGATATGGATGTGTGAAGATCTTTTGGCAAACGTGCATCTGTAATTTATGTGTCCGTAGCGGTGAACGTTTCCATATTACTATATATGGTAACGCGTTTATCGTAGCATAACTAAATGAGCGCTGTTTTTAATAATAATCGCCAATTTAATTATAAATGGAAATTATATTTTAGTATAGGTGCGGTATTTTTTGTGTTAGCGTGACTGCATGGGTGGTGCAGTGATTTAGTGGTCACCTGAACAGTGATTTTTTAATTTATATACAAGATTAAAATGTTTGAAATCCACAGGTTATTGTAAACACAAATAACACAGATTCGAAGTGCTTGAGTGTTGCAATAGTCACGATATTAATCATCTATAATGCAGATGATATTAGGACGAGTTATTAAAAATTAAAACTCGAGGATGCGAGCTTTGTGTTTTTACAACGTCTATATATATACATTTTAAAATGATTCTACTCCAAATAAGGTAATAAATAATTGTATTTATTTAACCTTTTATAGACTAAGTGATAAGATCAAACATCAATTAAAAAAAACAATAACTGTCATAAAACAAACACTAACAAGTTTCCTAAAAGTTCCGTTTTAGAACAGAACAAAAACTTTAAATACATTTTATACAAGCAATAATTACATAAAAACAGATATAACTGCCCATTAATCCCTTAATTAACGACTAGGTCGATAAATTTCAACGACAATATCTTTCATCTAAGACTTTTTTTTTTTCAATATGGCGCCCGCCGCGCACCGTTGTTCAGGGGAGTGATATGAATTTGGCAATCAAATGAATATTAGGATGGAATAAGGACAGGTGAGAAGGGGCCTTTTGTAATTGAGATATAAACGTTGTTTTTGATTAACTGCAAGTTGAGGTCTTTATTCCGCGTTGTTTGTTCATGTGAATTTATGGTAGTTAAGTTATTGAGGTTAGTAATAACGGGGTGAGAGGTAATTTGGAACTTAAGTGTACCAATACATGTAAAACAACTTACAGTGTGCACAATTTTATTTAAGTTGCTTTTATATATTTTATGCATCTTTTGTTTCAATGTTTTTAGTATCTAGTGTTTATTTTAGCTCTTGAAATATAAGTAGGTAAACATGGGCATATCTGCCGTCCTTTAACTAAAATGCCGTTAACCCACAAGCGCGCGAATATGACATTTTAATGGATAGTAAAATAGTTTTGAATTGTCTATCTATAATTTTACTAGAATTCAAAACTATTTATCTATATAATTATCTATCTATATCTATATTCTAGTATAGAATTCAAAACTATATTACTTTTCATTAAAAAGTCATAATCGTGCGCTTGTGGGTTAACGGCATTTTAGTTAAAGGACGGCAGATATATTGGCCTGCTACGTGTAGATTCTTAAACTGTTTTAATCTAAAGTGAAATGAGACATTATTTTAGTATAGTCATTTGAAATCAAACGTTATAGAACTGTCGGCATAGACTAAGCAACCGTGAAATTACGGCCTCGTCGCCGAGTAAGTAGACGTAGATCAGTTCCGATTCTATTTAACAACTATAAAGTATGCAATGTTATTTTTTTATAAATTATTGTCTTTGTAGAACATGGATGCAGCCATGACTAATGCTTCATTTCTAGGAGGTCTTTTGTGGGTTGCCTTATGACAATAGTAAAAACAGTGAAAATTGCTAGTACGTCCGTTGACAATAATACGAAATGAAGCTTTGACAATTACAGTTTAAATTTAATTTAAGTGTGTTTGAAAGCGTGGTTTTAAAATTTAAAGCGTAGCGTAAGTATGAAAACATACTTACAGTTTGCCTGGGTACCTCTTTCCACCCAAAAGAAGCTTGCAGCTAAATATACAAGTTAGAATGAGTTACCGTGATGAACATGGCATTATATAAGCAGCGATAGCTCAGTGGGGAGACCAACAGACTGCAATGCAGAGGGTCTCGGGTTCGAACCCACGTCGCGCACCTATGACTTTCGGAAGTTATATGACTTTTCGAAATTATGTGCGTATTGATTGACAATTATCGCTTGCTCAACACCGTAAGTTACATACAAGATTATCACGTGTATAAGAGATTGTTACTTCTCTGGCTTATAAGTACCGTCGTAATTGGCTACAGCCAAGGATTTAAATAATAGATGCGCGTTATGTTGTCATTTGACACACAATGTCAACGTGACATCTGAATAAGAAATATAGTATTATCACGCTCACTCATATTGACAATTGTACACTATCGTTCTCTATCATGAAAATATAATGTATAATCTTACTCTTCTTAGTGTGTATACTTTTTCGTGCGCTCTATGGCTCTACTTTGGCGGGTTTTTTATATTCAATGTAAGACTGCAAGATTGCCATGCTAACAGTATGATACCAAAGACGGTTACTAAGGCCCGGCGCACATTGGCGGCACGGCAGGCGATCCTTCGGCATCCTTACATGTAAGCGCACACTAGCGGTAACTATGCCGTGACATCCTTAGGTATGCCGCGACGTCCTTAAGCATACCGAAGCGTCTTCTATAAGCGAAGGTACTTCGGGTACGTGCGGGCGCTGTCTTGCCGCGGTATCCCGAAGACTGCCAAAGCATTCCGAGGGATACCGAAGCGTTCCGACGGCTGCCGACACGGTATGCCTAAGCATACCGCGGTATTGTTTTTGTACTTACGACTGTTAACATTGAAATTTTAACTTTATTTCCATACGATTAGGTTATATTTTTATTCGTCGCCTAAAAATACCTTGCTATGCCGTGCCGCCATGGATAGCATAGTGATTTAAGTGATCGCCTAGCCGCTGCCACTGCGCCGAGTGTGAGACTAATTTATGTGTTCCACAAATGGTTCTTCCGAGTCTGGGTGTCCGTGGTTTGAATTTTTGAAAAGTCCCCCGCGACACAGGAATTATTCCTAGCATGACAATGTCATTTTTTTTTAAAGAAAATAAATATATTTCCCTTTTACTGTTCTAATGTCCTCCAGACCGATTTCGATCACGGCGGCCAATCTTAACGGAGACTGGCCATCTGCGCAGGAGATATTATAGTGCACAAGTGTGTGCGCAAACACAAGTGCACTCTCTATTCCCTAACTCACGATTTGATGGGACGGTAATCGGACACGACCGGGGAGAGATCAGGCGCAGGACCAACGGCTTTACGTGCTTTCTGAGGCACTGGGGTGTCCAACACCGCCAACTTCCTAACTCCGGGAATTGAGATTTCTTAACAGAAAACCCAATAACTTTTTGTTGGCCCGACCCGGGCTTCGAACCCGAGACCTCATGCACAGCAGTCACATTCACTACCGCTGCGCCACGAAGGCAGTTTCTGTTCTACCATTCTATCGCCTATCGAAGCGGCGAAGCCTCTTTCATATATTCCTCTAGCGTGACAATAGCAGCTACCTATTGTTTCTTTATATTAACATGCGTATAATAACCAATGATCGTGCATGGCGTATTACTACCGTAACTGTCAAAGTTCCATTAGTTAAACTTCACGTTTATTACAAGCATAAAGATTTCAATGACCAGGTACTGAAATATGAGAGGATTTGTACGCCGCGCCGGCGAGTTCAAATGAAAATATTTTTCCCATAAACGTCTGATGGATATTCTGGTGATTAATTTTTGTCTAAAAATAATGTACGTTTCCTAAGATCATTTATGCTTTTACGCACTAAACGGTACTGCGGTATCTTAAAATACATCTGATAGAAATGCCATTAAAACCAGTATCGTCAAAAGTAGTTTCATTAATATCACATCTGCAACTTTACGGGTACGGTTTCCGTAGTCGCCTAGTCATGGCTTCTAGGTTCAAATCCCAAACGGAGCAAAAAAATTTGTGTCATGCGCGAATGGTTTCGAGTTTGGGTGAACATTGCACACATTGTTTAGATGTTTGTAAAGATCATTAAAATACAGGAATTAAGCCTAATATAGGCGCAGTTTTTTAATATTTTAAGGTCAGAACTACAATACATTTGAGTAATCCGAATCTAGATATAGAAATTATATGAATATAATATATATTATAGTATAGATATTTTGGGTATTCTTTATGTCCGTTGTGTTAATTTTTGTAACCTAGAAGTAACAACAGAATCGAATAATACAGAAATTAATAATAATAGTTCTTCATAAAGCAAGAAAGGTCACGTAGGATCTATATTTCCCAGCATATTTTAATCTAATAATAAGCTATTCACTCGGAACGAGCATTTCCTATTTTTCCTCTAAATATGTAGTATGCAAAAGACTTTTATGCATTAAAAATGTTTTTCGCACAGGCCAAGCCGGGGTCAACCAGCTCGGAGGCGTGTTCGTCAACGGACGACCACTCCCCGATGTGGTCCGCAAGAGAATCGTCGAGCTGGCCATCATGGGCGTCAGGCCCTGCGATATTAGCAGACAACTGCTGGTCTCGCATGGATGCGTCTCCAAGATCCTGACGCGGTTCTACGAGACAGGGTCTATTAGACCTGGCTCTATTGGCGGGAGTAAGACTAAGGTAAGTTAGTGAATTGTACTTCCATACTAGTATTTTAAGGGCGTAAGTAGCTTAGTTTGTTTGCTTCTTTTTCACAGTCAAATTTACAAACGATCGAGATGAATAGATAACTTGAAATTTCAGAAAGGGTATAGCAACACAGCATAACATAGTATAGGACATGTGTAAAAGTAGTACCTACCTTGTCCATTCTGTAGAAGTTCGTCATTCAATAGAGTCGGTGGTTACGACGCGTAATATAATTTTGTTCAATTGGTAGCTAGTATGTGATATCGTTTTAACGTCTATTATCGTTAAAGGCGTATTGCATCAGTTATGTTAGTAGTCTCCGTAGCGCAGCGGTAGTTAATGCGACTGCTGTGTATAAGGTTATTGGATTTTTCTGTTAAGAAATCTCAATAACAGCTCGAAGTTGGCGGTGTTAGACACCCCTGTACTTCGGAAAGCACGTAAAGCCCTTGGTCTTGCGCCCGATCTCTCTCCGGTCGTGTCAGATTACTTTCCCATCGGATCATGAGATTTAGGGAATAGAGCGTGCACTTGTGTTTGCGCACACACTTGTGCACTATAATATCTCCTGCGCAGATGGCCAGTCTCCGTTAAGACTGGCCGCCGTGACCGAAATTCGGACTGGAGGACATTATTTTAGTACAAGTAAACCTGCCAAACTTAGTTTCATGATATGGGTTATTACAGAGAAAATTCTGACAATACCCTTAACTATACAATATTCAATCGCTGAACTTGCGACTGATAAAACAGTCGGTTAAATATAACATACATAACTTGGTATCGTGGAATTCGATGATTTACTAGCTCCATTTTTATTTAAACAGATCTAAACTACGGACTACAATCATGCCTTGTCTTGATTATTAATGTACATGTAAGTGGATGCTCTTATTTACCATTCTGCTGCTTTAGAGGCTACCATCAAATTTTAATAAATGCTTGAGTATGTTCAGTAATAGTTCATGGAGAAATGGTTGCAGCACCTTACAGCTCTTATGATTTGTAAGCAAAAACTTGACGATTAAAAAGAGTGACCATGGATTTCTTGCCCGTTCTTCTCATGAGCCCTACACCCTTGCTTTGCTGAACGTGGCAGTAAATGTAAATTCGCAGAAAAAATAGTGTAAATTTGACATTCATAAGTGTTACCTTGTAACCTAATCTAAATAAATTTATTTTTGATTTTGATTTTGAACAGTCTACAAGCACGAAGAAGATGCTCCTACGATATTATAAAGAAATAAAAACTGATAAAACTGATAAAAGAAAACGAAGAGCGTAAGAGACATCTATAACTATTGGCTTACCCAACAACACGCATAATGAGAGTTAATAAAATAGTTATAAACTGAATTTGTCCATCAATGTTTAGTGTCCAGGACCAGCAAAGGTTCCTATCTCAGATTATACTCCAGCATCTAAAAGCTAAACCACTGGTATTCAAATATACCTTATTTTAAAGAAAATACAGAGAAATCAGCTGTATGTTGCTGTTTATACAATGTAATATGCAACTGACATATCCCTTTTAGGAAGGCTGTGATGTCAGCACGTTGAAGAGTTATTAGCGAACGTGTAATGATCCTGATATTTGTAGCAACCTAAAGTAATTGCTTATCGTCATATGACTGCGTAGCATGGGTACGTACTACCATTAAATAAATTAATCAATTAACCACCTTGATCGTAAAAAAATATGGGTAAAGAACTTCCTCAAAAATCTGAGAAATCTCTCAAAAATGTAAACCCTTTAGCAAACGTTTGGGGGCAAAAAATGTAAATCAACAGTTGAGATGGCGGATCACGGGTCACGCCGCCAATCACTGGTAATTATAAACTATAAAATTTTACCGGCACCGGCTTTCGGCTTCTTGAGATGGCCTTTCGACACGGTGCGGCCCGCGTGATTGGAACCTCATCGAGGTTCCGTATGCAGATTATACATGATGAACATCGTGGCTAATCGGTAGTCCAGTGTTTAATTCATTATCCGCTCGGATCAGATGAACGGTTACGTTTTTTAGGTGTATGTATATATGAATGTTATATATGCCCTAAAAACATATTATTACGATTTCTTGGGCTTGGCTCTTTCGCTCCGTAGCCTAAACGTCTTGGTGAATATTAATAGATGAAGTGCTTGCTCTATATTTTAAATAGAATACACCTATGTTGTACCTATTAATTCTTTTTAAGTCAAAAGTCTACATATGTTTATATTGACTCATTATATTGTATATCTTTGTTTTTTACGTATGAATGTAAAAGTATTGTATTAAAACTATTTAATAAGGCTAGGACGAGGATAATGCACTGTGCATTATATCCTAACGATTAAATAAAAAATAATTAAAATTCGTTTTATATTCCTATGGACAATGTGATCTATCGCGATTGTACGATATTATCAATAAATATTTTCTCAAAAATTTAAAAGTATACATTTTGCCTTGCAATGGTCGCACGTTATAATAAGTTATCAAAATTAGAAACACACAGCAACAATTTATAAAAAGATATATTATATTAAAATATCTATGAATAACCAGTACCATTGAGGTTAAGAGCGTTTAGTGATAGTTTCACCGTACCCTAGAGCGAAGTCCGGTAAGCGTATTCGACACCGACCTCACTAAATTCGGTACGCCAATAAAACAACCATTTGTTCTTCCACAAACGGACGCCGACATCAAAAAATTGATTACAACAAAATACTTCCAAATCACCGAATACTTTTATTGGCGGTGTTATGGGAACACTTAATTGACTACTAATCAACGTGCTCAATCGTCACGTTCGACTCGATACTCGATCGATACACGTATAATCGAGAATCATATCGATACGACAGTGATCTCATCGCATCGTTCTTGAATTATGTAAAACGTTTCGTCTCGTAATTATATTTTTGCGTTTCTTCAGATTATTTTATGGTTATATATTGCTGTTTTATATGTTGATTGAATAAATAATAGCGTGGCCTTTTACTCGTATTATATCGATTTATTTTCCTGCGGCATTAAAAATCTTGATCACATTTTTTTTACTTTCTAAATTCAGCTTTTTATTACAATGTTTCCTAGTTATAAATCATCGTTTGTATATAAAATTGACTGTCCCGACGATTGTGTAAAAAAAAAAATGCTTTCACGTTCATTTAGAAATGTTGAAATCGTTGAGCATGCTAATTACGTGGGAAAATATCGGAAACGTTCAGCAATACTATAATTAATTATTTCAAATTAATAATATACCTACTACATACGTAATAGTTTACTTTCAAAATCCTAAACGGTTTGATTGTGAGAACTAATTTTGCTTTCATGGTGGGTGTCCATGAATTAATTAATAATTTCATGTCATAATTGTCCGGTATAAATCCGGTGAGCTTTTCTTCCTTATTTTTCAGACACATTTAATAAGTGATACGTAGTCTCACCCCTGTTTCCCTGAAGAGGTATAGAGAGATATATATTAATATATTATATTCTCGAGGGACGAGCATATTGCCTATGTAACTTCGTGCTGCTGATATGAATTTCTTGACAGAAAAATATATTAACACTTTGACCGACCCCGAGACCTCACGCACAGCAGTCGTATTCATAACCACTGCGCCACTAAGATAGTTATTTGTCTTAAAATCCCAAACGATCATATTCGAAGGTCATATCAACAGATTGTATTTACTCTTAGAAATGCAGTAATACAATCATAGCCCGGTTGACAATGCGTTTGATCAAATATTAATTTTTGTTCGCTTTTAAAAACCGGGTGATTGTCCCCGAATATTAACTTATAATTAAATGCGAAGTCCATAGATACATTTTACAGCTTCATTCTTAAACCAGACTGCACTTCTCTGAACAAATCCGCATACACGATGTTCACAACACCGGTGCGATAACCTTAATCAAAATGTCGTTTAAATCAAAGGCGTATGAATAAACAATAACGATTTCTCTGTGAAAAATCGTCTGATTGGACAATTAGCTCAACCTTCGGCGTCGAAAGGTTAAAACAATATCGTTGAAGGCACCTTGAATTGCGGACCGCATTTGGCATGATAATCGATTAAAATTTTCCTCTTAAAAATTATTTTACAATTTTGTACCTAATGTATGCCATGTTTATTTTCTTAGCTATTTTTGGATAAATTATTTGTCTTAGTATGGTAAAATCCATTCTTAATTGCAAGAGTCTAAATTCCCGTGCGGGTGAAGTAGTCGGTTTAAAATTTTGAACCGCACCCGATATCAATAGCTCTGTATATTAAGGCTTTACAAAAAAAGTAAAAATAACACTTTTTAACACACGAAAAGATTTTAGGATGAAGCATGCATTTTCATATATCTTGATGCACCTTGACATGTTCGTTCCTAAGCCTGTCTTTTCGTGTATTATGAGTAGTTAATTAACGTTTCCTGTGAAGGCGCCTTTAGAAATGTTATTAGAGACATGCAGAGGACTCAAAGAGCGTTGAGAGCTATGTGGCTATGCCTAAGGTTCTTACAAACCGCAGCTAATAAAAATAAAGGCACTGCCTACTGCGGCAAGACGTCTAATTAGAGATGTTCTTATATACTTCTCTGAATTACAATTAGACTGCAAATAAATGTTTATGTGGAAATAACACACTATACTGGGTACAATAACAAGGTACTTAAAACTACTGGCGGATAAGGTGTGTGTTTAAGGGGGCACTTTAGTGAGTAATCGTCACGGTCCCGATGTTCCCCTAAATATATTGAGTGACCACTGAGGGCAAGCTTATAAAAGTTGTGTATAACCTGATTAACCCCACTTTTAACTCAAGAAACACTTAACTCAAGAGTTATATATCTATTGGAGATATCCTGTTGCAAATATAGACAATCTATAGTAACAGTCTTGTGCCTGTTAAAGGTGTTATGATATCATTAGCAAACACTTGCATACGGTATTTATAAGGCAGATCAACACAAACATTTGTTAGCAGATTGGCTGATTGAATTAACAATAAACAATTGAATCACTTGATTTGAGTTGACTTTGTCACGTCGTTGATTAAACTTTTAGGTATCGGGTGTGAAACCGGCAAAGCAGTTGCCTAATTTCAATACGTCAGGTATTGTAGGACCATAAATAGCTCAGTTGACGACACGGTTTGTCGAAGTCGCAAGTTCAGGACCTGCTTCATGGATTAACTTTTCCTTGTTATAATGTTTAGTCCACCTTGCATGGGAAATCGTTATAAAATAAACCTATATATGTATAACGATAGTTTTGGTATATACCTTTTTTTTTTTTTTTTTTTAACGTGGGGTATGCTTGATGCATACCCCTCCGCGGGGGCGGGCGGAGGGGTTATGTCGGACTCGCCGGGGTAAAAGAAAGATGTTAAGAAGAAAATGTACCTCCCGGAATACCGACTAAACCTACCACGGTGTTCCTCGACAAAACCACTATCGACGGGGCCGCGCGAATCACTTTCGCATGCGGTCGCGACCCCGCCGAGGTTTCGGCCCGCCGTACGAAACGGCAGGCCACTACACGAAAGACCTACCCTATAGGCACATCTAAGAACTCCCTACTGTCCCCCCTAGAGGGGAGACGGACTCGAAACAGAGGCGCGCGTGGGAACACGCACGCCGCCTCTCGGACCTGGTGCTGAACGGATGGCGGGCAGGCCCACAAAGCCCGCCACCCCCAGGTCAAACCTCAGGGTGGCTGGAGGTCGTCTCGCGCCCTCCGGCGCCCGGCTCTGCGGTTGGGGAGAGGGTTCAAACGCTCCCTCTCCCGCTCCGCCGCCTCCTTGATGGAAATGACTTCCTCACAAAAGGAGGCGACGGCGTTCCACGACCTCTCACTCCGGACCATAGACTGAACTACGGCCGGGAGCGAGAGGGCAACCAATTCGACTGCCGCGATCAATTCACGGCGCTGCGATGCCCAGGCGGGGCAAACCGCCAAAGTGTGCAGCGCCGTGTCCTCAACTACGTCGCGGCAGTCGCCGCAGTGGTGACAACCGGGCGTCTCTTGCCGGCGTATACGACACAGGAACTGGCCAAAACAACCATGGCCAGTCATTACCTGTGTCAGCCGGAAGGTGAGGGCGCCATGGCGCCTCTCCAGCCACTCCTCAAACACGGGACTTACCGCCACGATCGTGGCGTGCCCGATTGGTATATACCTACCATAACATTGTATATCTAACATTAATTTTGCATTCAACGAAATTTTTTTAATAGAATTGTTCTAATTGATTCAAGATTAAATTAAAAATAATTACATTATTTCGAATTTCATACCAAGAAAGATTCGAAGAACGATTATTTTGTATTTCCTGATTCATACTAATAAAATTGTAAAAATGAACGAAATAACAAATACGGGTTTCTAAAAAATGGTAACTTAAAAAAACAAATTCGTTCATTATTTTTCCTTTAATGATTTACCGTAATGAATATGGCATTTTTACCTGCCAATATTTTTTGGGTGCATTAATTGTTTGCGGTTACGGAGTTAATTACGATTCCATATTTATATTCCATATATTCCATATATATATACATAACTGACGAGCTAAGACTAATTAATTTCTTTAACGTCTCATAAGGCCTATGTTGAACAGATAATAAATACGCACTATATTTTTTACTTGTTTTTTACGTGAGGGAATGCTTTGACGCTTACCTCTCCGCGGGGCGACGGAGAGGTTATGTCGGGCTCACCGGGGGAAAGATACCCCGGTAATACCGACTAAACCTACCACGGTGTTCCTCGACATAACCATAGACGGCGGGGCCGCGCGAATCGCTTTCACATGCAATCGCGACCCCGCCGAGGTTTCGGCCCGCCGTGTTAAACGCAGGCCACTCCGAAAAAAAGACCGTCTACTGTTCCCTTGGACAAAAACACGACTCAGAGGCGCGCGTGGGAACACGCACGCCGCCTCTCGGACCTGGTGCTGATCGGGTGTCGAGCAGGCCCACGCAGCCCACCACCCCAGGTCAAACCTCAGGGTAGCTGGAGGTCATCTCGCACCCTCCGGCGCCCGGTTCTGCGGTTGGGGAGAGGATTTGAGCGCTCCCGCTTCCGCTGCCGCCTTCTTGATGGACATGACTTCCCCACAGAAGGAGGCGACGGCGTTCCGCGACCTCTCGCTTCGGACCATAGATTGAACCACGGCCGGAAGCGAGAGGGACTATACTATACTATATTTTTTACTACTTCAACCAGTCATTTATTAAATAAAATGTACTTTTTAGGAATAAGGGCATAGTTTTCCCTTTTCTTTGTGACTCTTAGAACTTTTAATTTAGTCTAACTACTGTTTTTTATTTAACAACAGTAGATATTTTTTCGAACACAATAATGAATACACATTTATCCATGTACGTATTAAAGTCTAGCTTATAAATATCAAAGCCATGAATGAGGTTAGAAATGTTAGGTTTAAGTAGAGCGAGAAGTTTAGTTTACGAGAATCATCCTAGTAAGTACTCAAGATCATTTTTAGGGTTCCGTACCTCAAAGGAAAAAACAGAACCCTTATAGGATCACTTTGTTGTCTGTCTGTCAAGAGCCTTTATCTCGGGAACGCGTGCAGGTATCGAGTTGAAATTAAAACGATATACACAGGTCTACAGTCTCTTGAAGCTGTGAAAAAATCAAACATAAGTTAACGTAAAAAAAAGATACGGCCGTTTATACTGCAAATAAACGTATATTTCGACACTCTCAAGGGAATAAAAATTTATAGGGTATTTTCCGTTGACCTAGAACTATGAAAATTGGCAAGTAATACCGTCTTATACTACAAATATAGGCAAAAATCTAAAACTATACATTTGTAATTAAATCATAAAAAACAGAGTCTTTATGTAAGGACAATTTTTTTTTATAATATGTACCTATATATTTATACGGAACCCTTGGTGGGCGAGTCCGACTCGCACTTGTCCGGTTTTTTCTGAATTGTCTTTATTATATGTGTGCTTTTTTTAAATTTAAGAAGCAGCAATAGCATTGTATTGTAGACTATTGAATACAACGCAGAACTAAGTGCAAAATATAGATTGAGATTGGAAAAATTAGGGCCCTATAAATATATATTTTCTCTTCGTGGCAAATCAAAGTTTTACTTAACTTTAGTATAATATGTACTCTCTATGGTCGGTTCCTCATGTCTGAGGATCGTGATCATCGTTGGATAGTCCACACTTGGATCGAACGATTTGCCTCCATCGGTTCCTGTTCATGGCACTTCTGACCACCGAGCTGAGTTTGGTTGAAGATGAGTGCTTTACTTGATCGGTCCATCTGATTGGGGAGCGTCCTCGAGCTCTTTTGCCCTCCGTGTTCCCAACTACGATCAGCTTTTCAAGGTTCTCGTCTCCTTTCCGTACTATGTGGCCGAAGTATGTCAAAATGCGCTGCTGACAAATTATGGATAGGCGGATTTTTATTCCAAGCTGCGCAAGAATCGATTCATTGGTGCATTGTGAACAATATGTACAGTATATATTATTAAACAATTGTTTAATATAGACTGTACATATTATACTAAAGTCAGAAATCCCTTCATTTATTTCAACTGATTTTACTTTATGGAATAAAAAGATACGACTTCTAAAAATAAACTCGTATATCGAACGGTACGTGTTGGCGGGCCAATGTTACCCATAGTACATAACAATAAAAATACAAACACCACTAGTACAACCATCAAATTGCTCTAAACGTAAGAACATTAAACATAAACGTGAAACATATAAAAATCGTACACGTCTACTAATTTGACCAATTCAAATCACTAGTGTGGGAACACACGCTAGCTTTTACGATATTTTTTCTAACAAATATTTACCGTTATTACACCTGTTACGAATAGCGAAAACTCGAGATAAATGCTCGATTATACCGTGTAGCGATTATAAAAATATGATACGCTTTTTCTAAAATAATTGTTGATCACTACAGAAGCATATTTTTTAAAAGTTTTACCGGCCGGTTTAGCTTCCACTTTTAATTAAAATTAAAATGATTACAACCCGTTTCCGAACGTTCGTTAATATTAACTGTGGTTTAACACGAAAGTTTTACCATCGGTAATGGCTCGGATACTAAATGTTAAACAAATGCAGCGCTTTTGAGTTGTGCTTTTATTGTCTATTGCTTAGGGTTCCATGAACTTAGCGATACATCATATTTGTTTATTTATTCTTTGTAATTTTCTTTGCGATAATAAGAAGCTTTGCCACTACGCGGTTCTTGTTCAACTAGACATACAAGGCTAGTTTGAAAATAATAATTATGTTTTATTTACTTTGTTTGATGCTGTTATATGATATCGTCACATTCACATAATAGGGGTTGATTATATATTTTTGCTAAACCTGTAAATAACTAGCAGCAGCCTAATGGGATTCTGATGGACTGTCTCATATCGAGTTCGACGTCAAAGCACGCACCACTGTCTTTTTAAAATAGGTATTTTCGCTAGCTTAAATGGTGAAGGAAAACATCGTGAGGAAATCTATCTAAGAGTACATATATGTCTAAGAATTCTCCGTCTGCGCTAAAAGATATGTGAAGTCTGCCAATCCGCTTTGGGCCTGAGATGTGGACTATGGCATTCTTACGCAAAAAAGAGGTCCATGCCCAGCAATGGCATATTTGTACGCCGGGCTGAATTATATGCGTTTTATAAATTACACCTTTACCTATAAACATTTAAACAACTCTCAGACTCGGAACAACTATTTGTGAATCACACAATGTTTTGTCCCTTCTGTGGATCGATCCTACAACACCGGCCCCGGCAGTCTCGAAGCCACCACTTAAACCACTACGCCATCCTTGCAGTCAAGGCTAGATTATATGATAACGTTACTCAAATAGCCTTATTGTGTAACGCCGACCGATAAAATAGCATAATAGGGTAACTGCAAGTTTATATTTTAACATTACTCATCATAACTAACGCCTAATTTTCAGTAATACTTCGTGACGTAAAAATTTGCGTCTGTTATGGCAACTACGTTAGAAGATAATAAGGGAATATCTAAAACGTCACGAAATCAACTGCTCGTTGCCAAAAGTGACTATTATGTAACATATTACATACCTTTTTTTTCCATTAATTTCATTCATTTTTTTACATTCGTCTGTTTCGCCCATTTTGGCAACATTTTACATTGATGCTCCGCTCCTATTGGTCTTAGCGTGATGTTATAACCTTCCTCGATAAATGAGCTATCCAACAAAAATAATTTTTAATTCGAACCAGGAGTTCCTGAGATTAGCGCGTTCAACCAAACAAACACACAAACAAACAAACTCTTTAGATTTATAATATTAGTATAGATTAAGTCTGTTTACCTTACTCATAGGCTACACAGTAAGTATCGTAGTTAGAATACATACAACCGAACGAAACTTTTGCTGTCGATTATAGGTATTGTCCCGTGGTACTACTGGTAGTACCACTGGTAGTACCACGGGCAAGAAACGGTCTTAGATGCCGTGATACTGCTGAAAATTTCTTAAAAGATGAAATCAATAACATTCTGCTTACTGTTTATAGTTTTAATATAATCTAGCCTTATATTAAGAGACTGAAGAGAGTACACGGTTTGTACGCACTAATCTCTGAAACCAGCAGCCCGATTTGAAAAATCTTTTTGTATAGTGTAGTCGGTTGATTATGGAAGGATATAGGATATATAACATCACGCTACGAGGCTCGGGAGTGGCGCAGTAATTATAAACGTAGATTCAAACGCGAGGGAGAGCTAGTTTAACAAAACGAGAGACAATTGTTGTTGTTGTTCTTTTTTCTTTCTTATTTGAGCTTCGCGGCAGTCGGTGAAGTAATCACCATTTGTTTCTAAGCACTGATTGTATCGTTACCTATAAATCAATAATAGTATAACTTTAGTTAGACATGCGTTTATATATTAATAATACTACACATTTATTAAAACACCTATACTGATATACACATATTTAAAAAAGAATAATAAAGATCGTCAACTTGCAAATCTCGGGCGAATCCTCAACAAATTAAACCATAAACTATTTTTTGTTTGACACGTTTATTGAGGAGGTGACTGTTTTGGTGGCAGCCATATTAATTGTATCTGATCAAACCGCTGATCGCCGGTTTATGATAATCCGTCATAAAATCAGGAAATCAAACGTATATATAATATGGGCTGCTTTAAATCTTGAAGGCTCGTGTTTTTATTCTGATTACAAAGAATTAATATTGAAGCTGACAGATGACAAATGAAATGTCAAACCATAGATTATATGAAGTTTAAGTAGATAAAGTAAATTAACCTACTAGGGTGCTAAATTACTATATTTTGTTGAATTCACGCATGCTCTCGAATAACTCGTTGAATTAATAGGAAATGTTGCACAGCTATAGTCAATGGAATAGCTCAAATAAAAACAATCAGACCCACATATAATTTTACATTTTCGAGGAAAACTGTAAATAGACGATTATTTATAATTTAACGGTTTTTTGTATTTGTTTAATCGGATAATCACTGGTAAACTCTTTCTGTTCTTGTCAAAATGTTGGTAATTGCCTGGCGACAAACATATTCTATCTACTTTTATGTATATTGTCGTAATACGTTATGTGTCTTGCGATTTTACGCATTAAAATGTAGTTGCAATTGTAAGATATCGTTATATTATCAAAGAAGAATAAGCGCTAACGAGTTGGTTTTCTTTAAACACAAACATATATCTACTGTTTCCATATAGAGAAAATATTAGTCGCAATAATAAGTAGGCTGTAGTAGTAGTATCAAAGGCAAACGCTATTATTAATCGAAAAAAAATTGTTATAATATATACGAGTGTTTAGTTCGCTCCTATTATCATATAACTTAATAAATAAATAAATTCTAATAAATTCTAACATTAGGCCGGCATACCTAACTATATGTTCGAAATGATAACATAAAAATGCAATAAGTCAGACAATAGCATCACGCAATGGAACCTAACCTAATTTGCAAATGTTTTAAAAATGGAATATACAATTCTATTATAATTTGAAATATTATTTCCGTTTTTATTCGGTTTTTTTTTTTTATAGTAGGTTTAGCGAATGTTTATGCTCAATTGTTTCTTTTTTTAAATGGAGTTCGTATAGTTCTTCAAATCCAAAGGTCAACCGTTCACCCGCGCTAGGATAACCAAAGATTTGCATGCACCGTACATAACCCTATCTGTTTTACGAGCGCGAGTTATGGCCTTTATGATAGATGGCCAGTATTTATGACCAAATGACCGTAATTAGTGGGGCCGAACACCACCACACTTTATAGCGGCGGCAAGCGATTGAACACCGCTTTCACACTGAAGTTTAGTGTTTCATATGGTACTGTATTTGTTCTGCTCGAGGATTTGGTGTTTAGCGGTACAATTTAATTGAATCGCCAGAAGCGAGCTTTCGTTTTATTTTTATTTCTGTATTGGAACCGATCGAACATTTCATATTGGATGTTTAAGAAACCGTTCTTTACATATTTCACAGAGTGCGCCGAGTGTCGTGACTTCGATCCCCACACAGGACAAAGATTTATGTGAACCACAAATATTTGTGCCGAGACTGGGTGTTCTTTGTGTCCGTTGTTTCAATGTTTCTAAAGTCCCCTGCACAATAGGCATGTCCCTAGAGCGAGAGCTGTATTTAAAAAACGCAATAGAAGCTATATGCTTTCCATTCGATTTTCCGATGTATTTCATGTCTTTTCATATTGCTGAACAATTAATACCAATTATAAACAATATGCAATATTTGCAATATGTAAAATATTGCAATAGGAGTCATAACCTAGTAGGATACCATTGGACTGCTACGCAGAAGTCTCGAGGTCGATCCCAGGCCGCGCATCACTGACTTTTCGAAGTAATGTGCGTATTAAATAGTTAATTATCGCTCACTTTAACGGTGAAGGAAAACATCGTGAGGAAATTTAATCGTATGTTATTGTTATTGTATGTTAATTGTTGACTAATTTAATTATATGTTATCTAAATTACCCATTTTCGCAACCAATGAGTTTGAGTTTGAGTTTGAGTTTGAAATCTGCTAAGAGTTCTACATAATGTTCTCAAAGATATGTGAAGTCGCCCAACCCGCACTGAGCAGTGAGCTGGCGTGGTGGACTATGGCCTAACCCTTCTCACATTGTGGCTGGGCACGGGCCTCTTGCCCAGCAGTGGAACAGTTTTATACAAGGTTGATATTATTAAACGATATTAATTTACTTCTGATAATTGTATAATTGTTATGTATGCATAATCTAATTCCGAATTATAATAACACTATACATGATCGATGGTGATTATGTATACGGCTCCCGTCAAACGTAAAATTAGATTAATGGAAATTACATGACTGATACCGATCCATCATAATTGACAACTTTGACAACATAACTGAGACATAAAATATGAACGTATCCTTTAACAGAAATGTACAGGTCCCTGCTTTAAATTTATAATTAATTCTTACATTACCTTTTACTTATATGGATATACATACATAGATACAAATATAATCAACTTTTAATACATACATATAAAGGCTTAGAATTATATATTCCTGAAGTGACAACCGAAAGTATATAACAGCTATATTTAACAGTCGCACGAAGATTACGATGCTATTGCCTATGAAAATGTACACGGTACCCTTACTCGCCTTTGTCGGCCTCGATGGCGTAGTGGTTAGTGTAACTGACTGTCACGCCTGAGGTCGCGGGTTCGATTCCCGCACAAGTCAAACATTTGTGTGCATGAACATGGATGTTTGTCTTGGTCTGGGTGTTTCTATGTATAATATGTATGTATTTACAAGAAAAAGTATATATGTATGTTTATCCGTTGTCAAGTACCCATAGTACAAGCTCTGCTTAGTTTGGGCTAGATGGTGTTGTGTGTATGTGATAGAATATTGTGATAGAATATTATGACTGGTACATTTCCAAACTTAGTACTACATTGCTTTTCCATAAGATATAACTTACAAATTCACTACGGAATCCGCAATAAAACTCGATAATTACTACGGTTGCTGTCAAAGTGACATTTGAGTACGAAATATATAACAGAACAAGTGAGAATCGGCAATGAATTGCCGTAAATCTTAGAGTTCGAAAAAATTGTTCAAGTAATATGCAAAAGTCACGTGATATCGTGTGACCTTGAGGTCAAAGGTCATAGTCATTTCGGGGTATATCGACTATGCTGAGTCGAATGGCGTTGACCGCAAGTCTCTAGCTCTTACGGTTCTTGAGTTGAAAGTTGTATAACAGACAGACGGACGGACGGACTGACAAAGCTGTTGTATAAGAGGTTTTTCTAACTCTAAAAACATAATATACCAGTACTATAAGCCCAATCTTATACCACGCGGCATTCGAGATAGTTAAAAGTGTCCTAACTAATATTATAAATGTGAATGTGAGTTTGTTTGTTTGTCACGATTTCTCGCCTAAACTAATCGGCCGATCATCATGAAATTTCTCATACACGGTGTCAGTTGTACAAAAAGTACTGTTACCCTACATTTAACCTATAATGCGAGCAAATCCGCGGGTATAATCTAATTTCATATACAACTAAATATTATGACACAATGAAATCAAAAAGATGTGCTTTGTTAAGACTTGTTGAAACCATAGAAATCGACGTAATAAACCTTGTTTTGGTGTTACAACATGCCGTATGGAAATCCGATCGCGTTGATGGTAACGAATCGACGCGTTTGCGCAAATGCTCCGCAAATGTTCCTGACGCTATTAGACTACATCGAATTGAAAGGTTTGAAGTTGCAACATCGAATACGCCTGCTTTATGTTTACTGAAATCACACAAATGTTCGAAATTAAATGGAAGACTGGAAATAAAACTGTCATCCAAACCGATATATTAGGTAAATGGATGAAAAAAGTAATAAATAATAGACAAAAAAAACATGTTTTATTCAAAAAACAAACTAAAACGTAGAAAATAATTTAATAATTTTAATGTAAAAAAGCGTGGGGTGCTTTCTAAGATATTTTGATAACCCTTACGCCACGCTTTTTTTTTACACTATTTTTTTTCTTTTCTAAATTATTGTACACACACACACTCACACGCACACATGTACCTTATTGTAACATATCAATGTACTTACCTTTTTGAGAGAAATAAACAATATTATTATTATTATTATTATTGCATTGTCATGGATCCTCGATAAGTCTACAACGCTGACCGTTTGAGTGGGTTAAAATCCTGTGGGTCGACTCCAAAGGAGTCGGTTACAACTTACAAACAATCTAACAAACAAACATACAGATGAAGCTAATACAAGCGTGTTAAAAAGCCTCATGGCATAGCCTTAAAGCGCATATAGGTTTATTGAAGCTTTGTTTTCATATACTGTTAGCTTTTTCCGAGTTTACGCCCACGTTTATAATTATTGCTTCACTGCCGGTGCTCGTAGCGTGATGTTATTTTACATCTGGATTAATTAGCTTTCTAATGGTAAAAGCCTGATTCAAATTGATCCAGTAGATCTGAGTTTCTTTGACAAACCAAGATAGAAATCTTTTCTCTTTATAATGAGTGTAGATTAAGGTATCAATCTAGCATACGACCTGTCTGATGGTAAGCTGAAATAATAGCTTATGACCCCTTGCAGTACTAGAGATATCACTCGCGATTGACAATAGCGGCACTTGAATGCTTTAGACAAACGGGATACATAGAAGCTTTATTTTTTAAAGTCATCTCTGTCACTAAGAATAATTTCTGCATCGAGGAGTTTACAAACATTCAAACAACGGACACACAAAGCATCCAGACTCAAAACAACCATTTGTGGATCTTACAAATTTTTGGCCCGTGTGGTGATCGAACCCACAACACTCGGCGTTTGTTTGGAGCTGCTAGGATAGTTGTGAGGTGATAGACGAGAGGACCTTTGCTATAATATTATAAATCAGATTATATATAAAATACATTAAAATCTGGTGGCATAAAATCTACTTCATGTGTGCAAACTTGATTTCAGGTCAAAGGCTAATTGGTATTGATAGTAATAGAAAATACGTCTTGAAAAGGCAATATAATTTTATCGTCACACATAAGGTCGATGTATTTTCATTAAGCTAGGTGGTTTTGTCTTTGTTTATAATTTTAGCAGATCTTATATTTATTCATGTTTTTCTCTTTCTCGATCAGCATAATATTGTCTTACGTTTACACGAATGTGTTTAGTGTAGTGTTTAAAAAATAAACAACGCGATAAAATCCGTATAAAGTTGTTTAATTTCTCGATCAGCTTACCTATATATTTATGTGCAAACAGATAAACAACAACTTAATACAGATACTTAAAAAAACATCCGTGTCCTCGTGCGTCGAGTTCAAAGAAGAACTTTATAAGACGGCTGAAAATTCCCTTGTATCGGGAATGACCATATTGGAAACTCATCTCGGCTTTGTACGTTGGACGAATTCTTAAAATAGCAGCATAATACATTTATTTGAAGAGTAAAATTTTCGAACTGCTTCACAGTTTCACTAACGTTAATGTAGATTTTGTCAATAAGCTTCTATTCCTCGGGATCCAACCTTTTTTTTTGCATTAGGTACCCTATCTCCTTTTCTGTACCCCTGACAACGTGTATGCTAAATTTCATGATGATCGGTCGAGTAGTTAAAGCGTGGAAACATAGCAAACAAAAACAAACTCACATTCGCATTTATAATGTTAATACATATTAGTAAGAAATTTAGAGATGAATTTTCCAGTTAGATAACGTGCCCACGATTAAGCGTAGAGCTTTTCTTAAAAAGCTGTAGTTCACTACCTACACTAGCAGTACTGAAAGGCGGACTTTACACATCTTCGAGAACATAATGGGGCACGCAGGCATGCAGATTTCCTTCACCATTAAAAGGCGCGATAATTAACATTTTAATACGCACATAACTTCGAAAAGTCAGAGGTTTCGACAATCTTTTTGTATGGTAATACTTAATTTACGTCAATATGGCACCCGTTTCAGTATTGTCTTAAAGATTTTGACTCGCAGTCCTTTGAAGTGCCTATTAGCCTCGATATTGCGATTGCACCGTCGCGTCGTCACTACTTAATTTATAAATATTTAATGTATCGCTCTCACCGTACTTAGGTCGCACGAAAAATTTTTTACACTAAGACTAAGCTCACGCAATAGATACAGAACGACAGTGTACAATTTTCAATATTAGTGACCATGATAATACTATATTCGTAATTCAGATTTCATGTTAGCATTGTGCGTCAGATGATAACTTAACTTCCAGAAAAACCACGTTTAAACGTTGTAGGATCCACCTATGGTTTAAATTCTATTTTTATTATTTAAATCAATTGAAGAATAATACTGTGCTAAGCAGCGATAGCTCAGTGGGGAGACCAACAGACTGCAATGCAGAGGGTCTCGGGTTCGAACCCACGTCGCGCACCTCTGACTTTCGGAAGTTACATGACTTTTCGAAATATGTGCGTATTGATTGACAATTATCGCCTGCTTCGTGCCTCGGAGAGCACGTTAAGCCGTCGGTTCCGGCTGCCATGAACATCTATGGCAGTCGTTATTGGGAAAGTCAGTTCCCTCTGCTATCCTGACACTGGTCTAGCCTTAGGGTATCGTTAGCCTTCGGGTTGCGGAGGTCAGGTGGCAGCCGCTCCGTGTAAAAACTGATATCCAGTCAAATCCGGTTAGATTAGAAAAGCCGACCCCAAGTGACTTGGGAATAATAAAGGCTAAGGGAGAAGAAGAATTGATTATTAAATCATTGGTGCGTCTACCAAACCAGTGAGGCTTAGAAGCCTTAAAAGAAAAGCGAATGGATTGAAGTAGTAGCCACAAAACTAAAGGTAGAGTAAAACACATCACTAATTTGACGCTAAACAAATTTAGTGCCGTTTTAAATTATCCCCTATCCTCCCACAACACCTTTCTATGCAGTTCGCATGGATTTCTACCATAAAACACACAGCCACGGTTTTGTCGATCGGACAATCCGCGGTGTTACTGCGTACGCGCTGTATTCATTGTTTATGACCAATTAGGAAGCTTGCGCAAACGCGCGAACTTCGTTATGCCATGACGTTTACTGCATAACTGCCCTAATATATAAATTTACTGGCTGCTGCGCGTGACTTTGCGCGCGTATAGCGGAAAAGGGATGTATGACACACAAGCTATCAGCAAAGGTAGAAATATAGGCACGCTTAGTGATGCAGCATTTACTAATACCAAATCGTTGCAGCTTTAACCTGTCAATTGTTTGAATGCCATATATAAATACAAACCTATAATATCTGGCCGTCGCGTCGGTGTGCCGCTACGACCCAATAGGTTCAAGACCGTTTTTTTTTTTTATTGTTTTATTTTAAGAAAGAAAGAAAGAAATATTTTATTTTAATGAAGCATTGCAACACACAATCAAAACTATTATAATACAAAGTGTATAACAGTAATAGATGTATTTATAAATTGATAATAATAAAAATAAAACTTATATACCTATATGAATTACTACATTTTAATACGTTAATTAATTACATATACTATTATTTCATATATTATAATATAATAAAATATAGAATACACATTTATACATGGAGCCCTTGCTGTTCAATGTGCGTCGCAGTGTTCATTAAAACTGCTCTTGTCTTACTTGCTTTTGTATCAACCGCTATCATTTACCAGTACAGATTAAAATTTGGTATTATCCATGAATGGTTGATCCTAGTAAGTACTGAGGATAATTTGCTGGGGCTGCACAGCAATGATATCGTCGTCGGTTCGTTCCTTTATTTCTGCCTCGATATTAACTGTTTCAGTGGCATAACGGTAGCGACTACGAAATGTGTGTGTCAACGGTCTTGGTTGCTATTCCGTTAATAGTGTTATTGCAAGATTTTCTTATAAGTAACTTTCAGTAGCAGCAGTGCTTCTGAAACTGTGCTCAGTAAACAGCTTTACAGCCCACCACCCCCTCAAACCTCAGGGTGGCTGGCGGATATCTCGCGCCCTCCGGCGCCCCGCTCTGTGGTTGAGAGGGTTTAAACTCTCCCTCTCCCACTCCGCCGCCTCCTTGATGGAAATGACTTCCTCACAAAAGGAGGCGACGGCGTTCCATGACCTCTCACTCCGGACCATAGACTGAACTACGGCCGGGAGCGAGAGGGCAACCAATCCGAATGCCGCGATCAACTCACAGCGCTGCGTTGCCCAGGCGGGGCAAACCGCCAATGTGTGCAGCGCCGTGTCCTCAACAACGTCGCGGCAGTCGCCGCAGTGGTGACAACCGGGCGTCTCTTGCCGGCGTATACGACACAGGAACTGGCCAAAACAACCGTGGCCAGTCATTACCTGTATCAGCCGGAAGGTGAGGGCGCCATGCCGCCTCTCCAGCCACTCCTCTAACACGGGACTTACCGCCACGATCGTGTCGAGCCCGGACTAAAACCATAGCTGGCGAAAAGTGCGTGTGTAATACATCCCCGTCTATCCCTTTGGGGCTTTAGACGTGTTACTAATTAGTATGTTTGAATTTTATTTTAAATTTGAGAAATTGCAATCAATATTTTGCATTAAATTACCATACCACATCAAAAAACCTAACACAAACCGACCATAACTAAAACCCATCACAATGTTGCCATAGTAAATCCACTAGTGATAATAAATGCATATCGATTATAAAAGTGTCGTGTATTACAAAAGTACAATGTTCACAATTATACAAATACAAGCCCTCACGAACCAATTAAATACAATACATCCGATCAACCCCAATATCCGGGGGTAGGGGACACCGTTTATCGTAATAACATGTTAATACATCGTCCGTCGCGATCGGGGGGTTAATTTTTACCTGAACGCGGTTTGTGAACGCTCATTTGCGGTATCTCTATTAGATCTTTACTCGGAAATACGTATGGGAATTGTATTTTTTTTTTGTTCTTTTTTATAGGGTGTACTTTTTAGGGTCATTTTTGCGGATTGTTCATTAACCTAATGAGGAAAAGAAATGTTTTGTTTTATTTATAACGATTGCCTCGTTTAGAAATGTCAATCGAATGGTGGGCATTATTCCGTCAGTTAATTCTTAATTGCTGTATGGCATCTGTGACTATGACCTATAGGCAGCGGCTTGCTCTGAAATGTAAGTGTAGATAAATGTTTGCCTAACATTTTGGCAGTGGTATAAATTACTATGATGTTAATGATTATTATCAGCTCTGCTTAGTTTGGGCTAGATGGTGTTGTGTGTATGTGATAGAATATTATTATTATTATTATTTTACGTGAGAATCCATGACCACATCAATACTTGTATAATGCATAATTGATATTTTTAAATCCATGTTCGTTTGTCTGTCTGTTTGTAAATTACGTCTGTCTACACCATTCAACTGATTGCGATGAAGGTGGTTGTTTGTGTGCATGCCCATGAATGATTCCGGTAAAAAAAAAAAGACTAAAATATGATGACCACTTTAAAAAGGCATTACAACGAATAATGAGTATTAGCTACTATTAAAAATATCATACTTATGAATATTTTTATTAATATGAATGACATTATTCGATTAAATCTAATCACTGGTAAACAACAATTACTAAATAACAAGAATCGAATGATTTCTATGAATTTAAATTGTCTAATAATAATCGTATATTATTGAAAAAGTAGATAGTCATCGCCTGATCGCCATGACATGCCAAAGTGACATTAACAGCTTTGTCAAACAATATAACGCGCGGATATTAAATATTCAACGCTGGCAACACATTACCCGTACGTGTTTTTAATTGATCTGACAACATTGAAGAGTTGTAGTTCGGAAAACTATATAGTACATTATGTGGTTATTATAATGTATGTCGCTATAAAATGACTTGATGGTGCGGTAGATAGGTGCTATGTGTCACCTAAGAGAAGACATAATACTATACTTCTTCTTCGTTATTTTATCTCTTGTTGTGAAGATCAGCGTCTACATAGACGTCTGTATTACTTTGATTTTAAGGAAAAGAAAAACTAAGTAAATTAAGACTATTTTATGCTACTAAGGTGTCAAACAAGGATATAGTCTGCTTGATGGAAGGCAGTTCCCGTAGCCTATGATTAGTTACAATACGCGGGATTTTGCTTGCGCATTGTCAACCTTAGGTAATGGAGTCAAAGGGCAGGAATAGTAGAGGTGGGTATCTAAGCCCCTAGAAATCTTACTCGTTGGTCGAAACACAACAAAAGGCAAAGACGAGGTGTTATACTCGTGTATCAAAATATCGTGTGTTCTTTCTTTTAATATTTAGGTGTCATATTGTTTTTAAATTCAAGTGATAACGCTGAATGTTGCTTAGAAGACTAGAATGACTAGATGAGGAACACATCCATCAATTTATTTTAAGATTATAATCATTTCATCATTTCAGCCTACCGAGCCGCTCCTAAGAGTGAGAAGGCTTAGAGCATAATACACCACGCTAGCTCACTGTGAGTAGGCAGACTTTATATATTATACTTCGGCAATATTATGGCAGATTAAATCTGACAGAAATACAGGGTTCCTCTAATGTTGCTCCACTTGAACAAAAAAGAAGATATCGCTTTACATACAATCGTATTAGATAAATCTTTTATCTAATCTGCTTTTTTAAGCAGTCCCTTTATTAAATGACAAATGAAATCGTATTCTTTATTCGGTTGACAAACGCTATCTAGAGATATTGTTTGGCATAAGAAAGATACTACCATAACCTAAAATTCGATTTTTTTATTCTATCTCTGTGGCGCAGTGTTATGAATGTGACTGCTTTATATGAAGAGGCGGGTTCGTTTTCTAGGTTGGCATGTGCTATTCAAGAAAATCATTAACACGTAGTTTGTTACTAGGGATGTTGCGAATATTCGCATCTGTACCCGTAATTGCGAAGCTTCCGCATCAATTTTGACATCTGCATCCGTTTCGGCATCCGCAATAATCAACGCGGATGTTAATACGGAGCCAGATATAACGCAGGTCACGACAAGAAAGAAAACGGGTGAACCGGTAATTCTTCAAGTGAAGATGAGAATTAAAAAACACTAGAAATTGGTAGGTATAGCTAAATTTATGAACTTTTACAAAACAGGCTGGCACCTACAGCGGTGATATTAAATATATAGGTTCATTTTATGGCCGAGTGGTGCCGGCAGAGTAAAATAGCACCACCCCATTTCTTCCCGTGGGTATCGTAGAAGGCGATTAAGGGACCATCCGAGAGGTGGGCAGCAGCGCCTCTTGCGTAGACAACACAGTCCATATCAATACACTGCGGTCACCAACCCGCCTGCCCAGCGTGGTGACTACGGGCAAAACCCCCCCCATGATGAGTCCCAAAAAGAAACGGCCCCCAGTTCCCGGCCGCCCTACTATTCCAGGTCACGGCAGCGGCCTTGGTTACGGTAGGGTAGGGGGTGCTAGGAGTCCCCGGGCTACGGACGGCTGCCAACAATTGATCCTGGCTACATTTAATGGACGCAGTCTGCGGCTGGACGAAAGCCTCCAGATCCTTGAAGTAGAATTAGAGAAGATACGATGGCATGTTCTCGGGTTATCGGAAGTTCGTAGAGAGGGAGAGGACACGGTAACCCTTGAGTCAGGCCATATATTCTACTTCAGGGAAGGAAGCCAAAAATCCCAGGGTGGCGTATGATTTCTCGTCAACAAAGCCCTCCGTGACAACGTGGTGGAGATCTGCAGCGTCTCGACCCGGGTAGCATACCTTGTAATGAAACTGACCGAGAGATACTCTCTCAAGGTCATACAGGTATATGCGCCGACATCGAGCAGCTCAGATGAAGAGGTGGAGGCCGTTTACGATGATGTGTCAAAGGCCATGCATCGTACCACCAAAACCCATTATACAGTTGTCATGGGGGACTTCAACGCCAAAGTGGGAAAAGAATGCGGTGAATCTTGTTTGGGACAGCATAGCTATGGACGCAGAAACCATAGGGGCCAAATTCTGGTCAACTACCTTAGCATGCAGGGGCTGTTCTGTATGAACACCTTTTATCAGAAAAAGCCCCAACGGAAGTGGACCTGGAAGAGCCCCGACGGTGTGACGAAGAACGAGATTGACTTCATCATAGCCGACAAGAAGAACATATTTAGGGATGTCTCAGTGATCAGCAGGTTTAATACCGGTAGCGATCACCGGCTTGTACGAGGCACCCTAAATATCAATTTTAAGCTTGAACGCAGTCGCATGGTGAGGTCTGTTCTTCATCCAAATGTGCCCCAAGCTGGCCATGATGCGTTCCAATTGGTATTGCGAAATAGATTCGCCGCACTAGAGACCCCGGCAAATATTGACGAGGACCTGGACGGCATAATTGGGGTGATACGCGAAGTGGGAACGAGGCACTTTCGGAAAAGGCGATCAGATAAGAAGTCCAAACTTTCTAACGAGACCCTGGATCTGATGCGATTTAGACGTGAGACACCAGAGGAATCTTTGTCAGATCCCCAGTCACTCCACAAGAAAATCAGGAACTTGGTAAGACGCGACCTGCGCAGCTGGAACACTCGCCTAGTATATGAGGCAATCGAGCGAAATCGGGGGTCGAAGGTCTTCACCAAGACACTGGGGAGGAGTCATCTGACAAAGTTAGTTACCTCGCATGGTGAAACCGTCACATCAGTCCCGGGGATACTCGCTGAAATTGAGGACTTCTACGGACATCTGTATGCCTCGCACGCACCGAAGCCTCCACCTGACGCGAGAGACCCTAGAGCCCCACTTACCCGCCACTTCACTGACGATCTCCCAGACGTAGATGTCAACGAAATCGAGGCGGCTCTCAAACAGCTTAATAATGGGCAGGCTCCCGGTGAAGATGGAGTAGCCTCTGAGCTCCTCAAGGCTGGGGGTAAACCTGTTCTTGGGGAGTTGAGGAGGCTCTTCAACTCTGTAATAACCAATGGGACTACCCCGAAGGCGTGGAGCAGAGGTGTAGTGGCATTGTTTTTCAAGAAAGGAAACAAAACGCTTCTTAAGAACTATAGGCCGATCACGCTTCTGAGCCACGTCTATAAGCTGTTCTCGAGAGTCGTTACGAATCGTCTGGCATCAAGATTTGACGCCTTTCAGCCACCGGAACAGGCTGGGTTTCGTAAAGGCTATAGCACCGTAGACCACATCCATACTGTTCGGCAGGTTATACAGAAGTCCGAAGAGTATAACCAACCGCTGTGTCTGGCGTTTGTGGACTACGAGAAGGCCTTCGACTCCATCGAAACCTGGGCTGTTCTGGAGTCTTTGCAGCGATGCCAAGTCGACTGGCGGTACGTGGAGGTGCTGAGAAGTCTCTACCAAATGGCAACGATGTCTGTCCAAGTGCAGAACCACCAAACAAGACCCACCCAGTTGCTCAGAGGTGTAAGACAGGGTGACGTTATTTCCCCGAAACTCTTCACCAATGCTCTGGAGGATGTCTTCAAGACCCTGCGGTGGAATGGACTGGGCATCAATCTCAATGGTGAATATCTCACACACCTCCGCTTTGCTGACGACATAGTTATAATGGCAGAATCGCTGCAAGACCTGCAGAAAATGCTGTCCGGTCTTAATGCTGCCTCGAGACGCGTTGGGCTCGGGATGAACTTGGACAAGACTAAGGTCATGTTCAACAAGCACATCGTCCCTGAGCCCGTTCCCGTCAAAGGTGTAGCCCTTGAAGTTGTCCAGGAGTACGTCTACCTAGGACAAAAGTTACAGCTGGGTCGAGACAACTTTGAGGGTGAAATCACCAGAAGAGTGCAGCTTGGCTGGGCAGCGTTTGGAAAGTTGCGTCACATCTTCGAGTCACCCTTGCCACAATGCCTGAAGACCAAGGTATTCAATCTATGCGTCCTGCCGGTCATGACATACGGAGCCGAGACGTGGAACCTGGCAGTGAAACTAGCCCACCGATTGCATGTCACTCAGCGAGCTATGGAAAGGTGTATGCTCGGAATCTCGTTAAGGGACAAAGTCCGTAACGAGATTATCCGACAAAAAACCAGAGTCACTGACGTAGTGTAGCAGGCTGAAGTGGCAGTGGGCTGGTCATATCTGTCGCAGAACCGATAATCGTTGGAGCAGACGGGTTCTCGAGTGGAGACCACGACTCGGTAAGCGTAGTGTAGGACGCCCTCCGGCCAGATGGACCGATGACCTAAAAAAGGTGGCTGGAGGTGACTGGATGGCGAAAACGGGAGATGGGGCCTTGTGGCGCACCCTGGGGGAGGCTTATGTCCAGCAGTGGACTGCAATAGGCTGAAATGATGAGGTTCATTTTATTAATTAAGATGCACAGTTTTTGTCAATATCCGCATCCGCCATTGCGGAGCTTCCGCATCAATTTGGACATCCGCATCTGCATCCACATTCGCGAATGTGAGCGCTTAAATATCCGTATCCGCATCCGCAGATGACAAAAAATCTGCATCCGCAACATTCCTGCTTGGTAGGTACTATGTATGGTACACAAATATTGGCTCGACTCCTCTTACGTAGGACCTACAAACATAGTTGTTTGTGGCTTCAAGGACAGAGCCGTTATATGTCAATATTGCACTTATCTTTTCCTCTTACTGTTATAATTTCTAATTGTTATTCTTTTGAAAACTAACACTATATTATAAGTTTATTCAAAGCAGTATACATCAATTATTACTCTATGATAAATAAATAAATAACCTTTCTCTACCTCTTTCTTGGACTATTAAGAGTGGCTTTTTATTTTTGGCTTGGCTTTAATACAGCAAATATTTAATCTTTCACATTGTCTGCTCATAATATAACTCTTTGGTTTAGGAAGCACTTTTTAAAATAAATATATATCTACTTTATATAATTATTTTAACTTATATTGAGTCAGTTTAAAACTTCAGTTTGCCTATGAATAAAATATTTTGTTTTAAAATAAATAATATTAACGCGTTTTACATTCACGCCAAAATAATAATTAACATTCTAAAGTTGATAATTTATTCTTAAATATGTCAAGAAATCCAATAACAGAAATACACATTATAAAAAAAGTGTTCGAAATTCGAATGTCATACAAAAAATACGTGGTGTAATTAGGTCTTCCGTACACAATCGGGGGTCGGATCAAAGGGTAATTTGTAACAATAATGGTGCGATTGGTCAAGCGGGTCATGGGACTGGGCACCTGTCAACCGCCGTCAAACTATCACCACTGTTATCTGTTAAGGCCTTAATCACACGTGTGGAAATACGGGAATTCGGTCGTATGAAATAGGTTTGGTTGTAAATTTTTGGTTTTTGAACGACATTCGAATTACTTGTTTTGTCGGTTTGTTATTTAAATATTGACTTCTTTTATTTCGATTGTAATAATGATATCAAAATATTATGAAACTGTATGTAGTATGAAACGCCCAATAGGGCGCGCATTGATTAAGGTGTCAGACCTTAGACTTAATTATTGTATTTTAGATTTGATGGCTTAGGTACTTATAAGTTTAATAAACGGAACACAAATGTACTTAGTTTAGAGCGCAAAGTTAACACAAATAATAATATAATAATTATGGAGAATGCAATATTAAATTTTAACCATCCTTACCCCACATTTACAATAGTAATAAAAATAAACTTAACTAAATATCAAAAAAATACTTAATTGTACTAACTACATATAAGTGGGTATATTTGCTTACATAGAGCAAGAGTTGCATTCATCGGGCTTACAATGCTCCTCTATATAAAATCTATAATAGAAACTTATTAGATTTTCGCGCAGACATCTAAATACATTAAGACGAGCCAAAAGAAAGACAAACATTCGATTTCAAACATCACACGAAATAAAACCGCCACTACCCACAACCTTATACAAAAAATAGACAACGATAGCACCATCGCAAAACGCAATAAAATCCAGAAGTTGCCAGTTATTAATACTTAAATATTTGCTCTTAACTACCGCCCACTCGCCGAGTAAAGACATCTCTCTAATAAGTACCTGTGGAAAACACAATAGCGGCTATTTCAACCACATGATAAACTGGACATATCGACTATAATTTCCAATATGTTTTATGAACCAGCTTTACGGTATTAAGAGGCGAGTAATAATATTGACAGGGTAATCCATGGAGCGAACCATAAACTGAATATTATCGGTGCAAATCCGGCTTAAGTTGCGAAAATCCTGGCGATCAATTCAGCACTAGTGAGTGTCATGCGTATGTGTTTGGATGTGTGATTTAGATACGCGAGTATCGATACGTATTCGATATTATTACCGGTTGTTGGATCAGATATCATGAGTGATAGTATGATTTGTTATTATTTTAAAACATTAGCTGTAGTTGACGCATAAATAATTATGCAACAAGATAGAGTGGTCTTATAAGTAGCATAACTTTTTGTTTTCTGGTTCTATGATGTTTAAATAAAATATAATAATATAATACAATAGTAAAATATTTAAAATCCGTTTAGGAAGACGAAAAGCGTAGTAAGAAGAAAGTAATGAGAGTGAATGAAACCGAAGACATGTCAGACATTTGTAATATTGATTTGACTCTAAGTATAAACGTTGAGCTTAAAAATTTTAGGTACATACATATTAGTATGAAAACAGAAAGCTGCTAAATTAAATGCTACTAAATTAAAGCACAAACGTATAATTGTATTCGAACGATACCTACTAGAATATTCGTTCAACATGAGCATAACGCAGCACCTAGTCTTATCAACACATTGGACTTAATTCGAATACAATTGTTGAAAATCGCTTAGTCAAATATATCTGCAGTCTAACTTACTGCTTACCAATCCTTGATCATGATTAACTTTTATAGGCCACCGCTGTTACTTAACCATAGTTCAACTAACATTTAACTATTCTAAACACTGAGCAGGGTTTGTAGGTGCGATTTTACAGAATAGTTGCCAAGTAATATTTAACTACCACTAAAATATTTGAGAGCACTTTGTAACTAAAACTGTTGATCGCTAGCGCCACCGCTATACGCCACATAATCGGTACGATCACAAGTATTACAACATAAAATTTTCACGTCATTTTAATAAAACCAATCTCACGATATACGCGCCGTCATCCTTATACAGAATACGTATTATATGGCTGTATCGGCGATAATCTGCCCGTATAAGTTATCAGATAGTAAAGTTTTTATATGAAACTCGTAGCTGAAGAGCTACTGCACACAACGATGGGTTAATATTCCTACTTTTATATAATACGATTAGCTTTGAGTATTTCTGTTTCTTTTATACAAAGTGGCGCAAATGGTATTACATTAAATGATATACTACCTTAAGCTGGTTGATATAAGACGGTTAACATAAACAAAAAACCTATTTCCGCAGAAATTAAGAAATTATTTTTTAACAAAATAAATATAATAAAATTAGACACAAATTGGAACACCATTGCGACCGATCGTGCGCTGTAGCCAGCTCGCTAACGGTCATAGGTTCCGAGAAATCGTCTTTGTCAACTCGCTAGGATCCGGAAATTCCCGGACCCTATAATACATTATTACAATACGACGGTTTTTTAATATCGCTGCTTAAGGTCTTTGACACCTAAGTAAAGTTAATCTCTGCATTACATGATGTTCTAGAATTTCTAAATTATGAAAACAAAAATAAATCCTGTGGCTAAACTACTAAATACATTTGGTTCATCATTTGTAAATAGTCAAAAAATACCATGTAGTAAATGTGGTATCAATTAATGTGATAACATTTGCGCCACTTTGTATATGGCTACATAGATTCACGTAAATATACATCTATGCAGCTATACAGTCTATGTTTATGTATTTATATATTAAAAAAAGAGAGCCTAAGATATTCTCAAAGGGGTTTGAGAATATCTTCGAAGTGAGGATATCGTCAAATGGATGTCTAAACGTGTATTACACCCACATTTAGACAGGTATGTTTAAGTTTCATATATAAATCAGGGGCCACGTCTGTAAATAGTAAGCAGCGTTCTTCTTAAAGTAATTTTCTTCTCTAAACAAAATTCCTGTGTCGCGTAGTCTTTACAAACATTGAAACGACTAGCACAAGTTTGGTTGGTTACAATTTTCTGTACTTTAACAGCTGGCTGTTAAAGTAACTGTAGCTGCATACGTACATAGTCTCACACCTCTATCCCCTAGAATGGGTAGTCGAAGGTGTTACCACTACGTTTCGCCAACTATGCGTTTATATCCAGGCACAGTTCCAAGCTCCAAGATGCTACTGAGAATTTCATGACATAAAACCCAATAGCACTTTAACTGACCCGAGGAAAGAAGCCAAGAGATTATTCACAACCGACGCTTTCACAACCGGCACCACCCAGGCAGTCAACTGGAAATCCAGTTTAAGAAAATACCCAGAGTCAAGCGAAATTTCATAGCATAGTACTACAGCAAGATATTTTATAAGGTTTGTAATAAAATACTATGTAAAGCTTACATCCTTGTAAAGCTATGTTAGAAATTACTTGCAACATAATCGGCGTACAAGAATATTAACACAGCTAATTTTCTCATAATAACCAAAGAGGTTATAATAAAAGTAGTTCATTGTGATGAGTCTTGCTTTAACACGAAACTAATGGGCTTAAAATCACCTTTTTATAATACGTGGTAAATAGCACGCTTTATAGCTGCTTACCATGGCCTATGGCTCATGGGCCATAGGTTCTTGTTATTATAGTGATAGCACTTGTCACGTGGATGGCCACATGGATGGCCTAGCCGGCAAGCGGTCGCCTCGCCGAAGTTTCAAATATCACACGGGATTTCTGTGATCCACGACTAATTGTTTAGTCAGATGTGTCTTTTGTTCATTAATTACATGTTTGTAAAATCCCTCGCGGCACAAAGAAACGAGTAACTTTGATGTATAATGTTTAAAGCGGCGCGCGGTGGTAGCCCAATGGAAAAGATGGCATTGGACGGGTTTGAATCCCACCCATTGTACTACCGACGTGAACCCACTCCTAACACGAGCATTCTAGATTAGCTGGAGGGGTTAACAAGAATACTAGACTACTTATACTAGGATTTGTAATCCAAGTTGTTAGTAATACTGAAAAAGAGATACGTATGCATTAATTTAACTTATTTTACCGGGTCAAAAAAATCTGTTATTAGCCGTAAATTAATTATTATTACTTATTGACTTTCACAAACATATTATGTATGTATGATATATAAGTAATGTCTATCACAACCCTTAGTTATTCTACACAAGCGCTACACAAGAAAACTGTACAAAAATAAAAGATCTGCACAGCCGGGCGCCAAATATCCACTTCATTCACAAAGGAGATTGTACGTCCGCTTTAATGTCTCGTAAAAAACCTAATTACAAAAGAGTTTCCGTTAAAGAGGTAAGGCACGTTAAGTTGATAATTACTGTGAGATGGCCGACGCAATCTGCGCGACCTTCATTATAGGAGACAGCCTTGAAGAGCACGTTACCCTGCGTAAGAGGAAGGATTTGTTTTGATGCGATGAGATAAAAACGAAAGGGCAATAGCCACGTGTAATTTATGAAATATTTTTGTTGCCATGTAAGGATGTACCTACGTTAACGTTACTTGATTTGAAAAAATCAAGTAGATACTTAAGGTAACATATTAAATATGTTAATTTTAGTATGTTCAGCAATTATATTATGTACAGAAAAGATGCAGACAATAATATTTACATTACTTTACGATAGTAGAAGACAATATAAATAGATGCAGAGAGCAAGGATAAGGTATTAGGTAAATTTATTGTCACTGAACTATGTTAGGTTTGATCCCCAAATTGCGTGTGCGAACGCAAATGCGCAGCACGCAATTTTTAAAAACAACGGCGTCAAATAATTCCTTAATTGTTTAGTTTAGAGATTCTTTGCGTCCGTAGTTTCAATATTTGCCAGTCCTCCATAACACAAAGACTAATCCTAGAAGGTAAAGCTGTCCTTAAAAAAATTATAAAGCTTAAATAATCTCAGTGTGTAGGTATCTTTTTAATTGCTTTATATTATACGAATAAACGTAAGAATGCACCTATTACAGCAATAAGTACAGTTTCACACTTAATCAGTTAAGTGGTTTAAAATGAATGCAGAACGCAACTCTTCAATTGGAGTCGTCTAGAATACCATACACCGGTCATGGATATGCTTTTTTCCGCTAGCCATTCGGAGCATGAGGCACCTACGAAGGTATGTTGATGAGCTCGTTATACACATTCTTGACACCTACGATTACATTAGAATTAATTTACAAGAAAGGACATTCAGCTTGATATAGAATGTCATTAAAATCATACGTGTTAGTTCTTCAGCAAGCCATGTAGGTCCAGCTGTATAAATGGATTGCACGGATGGGCAGTGGTCTCAAATTGCTTAAGTCAGGGCGCTAAGTGTTGACTTAAACTCCACACGGGACAAAATTTTATGTGGTCCAGAAATACATAGTTATTTCAAATCTGGACTTTGTATGAGTTGTCTGAAATATTTCGAGGTCCCTACGGTGCCGGCATTATTGCTAGCGCGACATAAAAACATAAAACAAAAAAAAATGTAAGCGATGGTTCAACAAGTAATTGTAATTGCCCGATTTGATATTGGCATCTGGTAAATCTTCTAAAATCTTTTTCTTTCTAACAACGTGTATGCAAAATTTCATGATGATCGTTAGTAGTTAGGCGTGACAGCGTAACAAACAAATCACCCTCACATATATAATATTAGTTAGGATAGCAGCACGTTCTTAAGTCTCGTCTCTCTAACGAGAGACACACAACAATAATTGAAAAGAAGAGATTCGGTAACCTCAGAATGCTGCGACGAATATTCAGCAAGCTAATTTAATTTATGGACCAATAAGATGCCTAAAACGTTGAGATCAGGTTAACTATTAACCCCACTAAAAGCGAGGACTGTGCAAACTCATAAAGGCTTACTAGAAGACTATTTTTTCTTGACTTTATGTACAAATATTTTAAAGTTTTTATTTCAATTATTCTGAAAATAGCGTTAGATATTTATATATCTAACGCATTTTTCATTATCCTTATGGATCCTGTATGTTAAATGGCATGTTTAAACTTTCGCTACGCAGTGTAATTAGTGCGCGTTACCGATATTTGTATATTTAATAAATACTTGTTACCACTCTGGATATACATACTTACTTATGTTTGTTAATTAAATGTTTATAGAGAGATGTAATATAAAAATATGAATAACTATGTACTTATAAATTTGTACATTATTATCACCGTTACAAATAATGTAGAAACTATTAACTGAATATTATTATGTCTGCGTGTAAAATACGATTTTTTAATTGAATGAATTAATCTTAACTGATCTCACGATCATACTATATTGTAAAACATTAATATATATATTTATTGTAAAGAATAATAATGAGTGTCCATTTAAGATATTTAAATACTATATGAATATTTTCAATTCATGCACATCCGAAATAGCGAAGTAAGAATATTTTCATTCCAAAATACTTCAATAAATTTCGAGCTATAAGAGAAATCACGACAAACTGAGATTCGCACCTGTATGTTCACGAAGGTATAAGCAGATGAGAAGTGTATTACATCTCATGCCTTTAGATGATTTATTCCAAGTAATCTCCCCTTCAGACTAAAAAGAAATTTAGGTTGAAATTAAGTCAAACTTAAATAAACCTTGTCGTTCGATACATCCTCGATTAAACTTTAAATAAAGTTTCATTCATTCATTCCTCAACGAACCTACCTTACGAACCTATCGCTCACGGCTTAAACGAAATTAAATTCGCACAATCATCCCGGTGCACTTGTCATTAAAAAATATTACCTAATGATTTATAGATTACTTCAATACCGCTACAGCAGCTGATGGCTTCTGTAGTACAATACCCTATAATTACACCTTAGTTCCTCATAGGATACAAGCTTAATGAGCATTGCGTTGACCCATTTACAACATGAGAAAAAAATCTTGCCTTGTCAACTCCTAGGCACCTGCTGCATTAAGCGAATATTAAGAGCCTTCCCTCTTATTAATATCGAATCAATGTTTCATTAAAGCAACGGGTCTCACGCCCCGGTAAATTATCTTTCACCCCATCAAATGTGGAAAGTCTAATAGAAATCGGTAATAAGAAACACTAATCGTGGTTGGACAGTTACTGGGTAGGTTGCGTTGCGGCATCGTGTAGCGGTGTGCAAAAACATTATATTGGATGTGTCAAGCCATGATTGATGTGCGAGAGAGGACAAAAACTGCGCTGAACGGAACACTCCGTGACGCGGCGGGGAATGCGCCCGCGCACGGCGCGCGGCGCTGCGCTTGCGTTGCGTTACTCAGTTCATTTGTCCGCCGCGCAGCGTGACTGCGCTCATAACTTGCTTTGTAAATGATCAAATATCGACTTATCTTATATACATGCGACATATCTATTCTTAAGTTTTATTCATCACTATTTCAAAACTTTCTCCTAATTTTATATAACTTAAAATTAAGTTACAACTTTTTTAATTTATACCTAAGCCATAGTTTCGCGAATGCCACCGAAAAGATTATATTGTAACATAACCGAAATAAACAATATTATACCTAACTCTATTTTGGCCGCGGCTTCACTCGCGTAAATGTAGGTCATGTCAATTTCTATCACTTGGGAACAGTAGGTACTATTTTCTGGATGAAAGGTACCCTATATCTTATCATTGAAATTTTACGATGATCAGTCCAGTAGTTAAGGCGTGAAAGCGTAACAAACAAACTCACATTCGCATTTATAATAATTATTTGTTAGGATTACAGACAAAACATTCGAAATATCATCTTCCATTGTCAAAGTACGGTAATCGTTTTTTGTTTCACAGTGCCACCAGTATTATAATGTAGAGAACATTGCAATCCCAATCCGTAGCCGATCGTTAGCATAAACCATTAAATATCACATTTCCCGTCACTGTTACGATATTACCAGTATATACATATATAATATGTAGGAAGACGCGTGCCTTTTCCTTTCATCACGCTTCACGATAATAGTTGTGTGCGAATGATTATATGACTTCGGATCTGTTCAACGACGATTCTCATTATACAAATGCGTTGGTGTTCATAATTACTCAGAACTAGGCAATCAGGAATCTGTAGGTCTACTACGAAAATATCTAAGCTAAACTATGCGCCAAACGAAAATTACTTACAATGAAGTTTCTTCGGATTTCTTTCTTTCAAATTAATACCTAATAATTTATTTATCTGAATTTATTTACAAATGATTATTTCAGAATTATAGAAGAACATGACAAGTATTATGTGTCGTTGAATTGACATTAGAAAGGGTTTAGCACAATCAAGAGTTTACGTATTGTTATTCAGGACAAATGTTGGAATACATATTATGTTTCTCGGTATAAACAGTCGGCCCGAAAGTTCGGCATTTACGTTAGATGATAGGCCTACTGGCTATTAAGTGATGTGGTTTATACGGTCGCCTGAGTTCTACCAAAATACTGAGGTTTAGATATTTAATTTGCACTTGGGCTGACTTATAAAAGTACTATATATTTTCTGTGCGTTGATTGTTTAATATATTTAAGCCCCACAACATTAATATGATTAGGCATATAGCACGTTCATTGTCTTAATATTACAATTTTATTAAAGTAAATATTTATTAGTGAAATATAAATAATACATTTATTTTAAAATGTTTCAATATAGTCGAACTTTATAGAACAGCAAACCTTCCTTACCGTAGTTCTTTTAAAAAAATATAATTGCCTCAATATCCGGAACATCACACTGCATCTGTTGAATCGAATCAATAAGTTCAACGATTATCTAAATTCGAACAGAAAATCCATTAAACCATAATTCTCTATTTTGTTTTTTCAATGCGACTTCCACGCATGTGGTTTTAGAAATAATTATAGGACTTTTAAGTAGTCTGTCAGAGTTAATGTGTAAATAGTAGGTTTAAAGTAGAGGTGTGGCAAAGAACGCGGGTTGAATGCAAGGCGTCAATTTTAAAGGGAAACCGATCATTACGCCATTAGATGCTCAATCGATATTACTATTGAACGAACGATTTTATGCTGAATGCACACACCACCTTACTTAAAAAGGAGCGCGCGTTTTTTTTTGTTTTACAACGTCAGTTTGTACTTTATGCCAGTTATAATTATTTTGGGGTGCAGTGATACAAAATAGAAGTCTTAGTTGTCGGTGGAGCAAAGAGGGTTTACGCAGCGACATACAAAAAAGACAAAGCTAAGATTTTATGTCACAACAATCTTTGTTCTTATTTGGCGCAATTCGTAAATTAATAATTATAATTGTTAACTACCTAATTATTGAACATTTTGCAAAAGGATTTTTTAGAGAATAGTTTAAAATTATTATACCTTGCAGTCTTATAATGTAAACACGATCACCAAAACCTACTCATATTTATTAATAGATATTACAAAGAGGCAAGATTTGACTTTTTGTTTGTTTGTAAGGATTTATTTCTAAAACTACTGATTTAAAAATTCTTTCACCATTAGAAAGCTATATTATCGCCGAGTAACATAGGCTTTATTTTATTTACAAAAGTACTGTTACAAACATAATCTAAGTTTACGCAAGCAAAGCCGCGGTCAAAAGCTAGTAATACATAAAGATATAAAAATATATACTTAAATAATTATTTAAAATCCAGTCGGTATCGGAATCTCATAAAAAGCCAAATTATATATCTTTCAAACGGCGAGCTTTTAATTTTAAGCACAGGTGTTGCAGTATACCTAATGCCTATAATTACATACACCGCGTTTCAAACGCTTCTGTCAAAATATTGGGAATTTCGCACCATTTTAAAAGATGCCAATTATAGAATCAAAAATCTGTCGTTGATAAACTGTCGTTTTATTTATCAATTCTGATTTAGGTGTACGAATGGCACTGTTATTTATTTAGAATATGGTACAAACAGTCATTAAAGTACATAGTAGGTTGCAAAGAAAAGGGATCAAAACAGGTCTTCTGTTCTGTGGTAGATACAGAATATTGCAAACTAGCTTTTGTTTGCGGCTTCGCTCGCGTGAAAGTAAGTTAAGTGAGGTTATGTTAATAACAGTACTACTACCTATAGTCAAAGTATGTTACTCGGTGATAATATAGCTCTCTAATAGAGAAAGAATTTTAAAATCGGTTGACGAGTTTTGAGTTCAATCCTTACAAACAAACAAACAAAAATCAAATCTTTCCGCTTTATAATATTTGTATAGATATACTTACTAATAAACAAAGACTCTCCGGTATTAGGGGTCCCTGCACATACCTACTACACATTAGTTACCTATACTATACTCTATGCTAAAGCTGCTTTGACTTAACTATTTATGAACTCAATAAACTTATAATAATTATTAAGTAGCTATGCACAATGGCATTTTATTAAATTATTTGACAAACTCAGTAGTTTAGTGGAAATGTGACCACAGCAGTGATATAAAAAAATGATTTTTTTCTCCGCATTGTTTAAATCTTGTCAGACATAATTTAAAATTCATATTGATACAAGCATTCGAATAACAATCAATATTATTTGAATAAATTCGTATAATTTTCACTTAATCGATTATCGCACATTGCGAATGGTTTGCTTAAGCATCATACTATTTAATCCCAACGCAGACTGACCGCGTTAGGAGTTATTTAATCTCGTTGAACGTCTTCCTATTACTTACCTACTTACTAAGTAACTTATTTGTAAATAATCTTTGCTTTAACCGATTATAGGCGCCTAGGTGCCGCCAGTTGCAAACCGAAGTAATTAAGCTCTTCCATAGTTTAATACAGTGGTAATAGTACGAAATTTCGTAGTTATTGATTACTTTAAACGTCAGTGTGTCTTGTCATACATCTTATAACAGCGCCTCTAGCGGAAGCTTTGAGAAGTAAAGTTTCTCATAGAGAAAGAGCTGTTCAAATTCTTTTTAAAACAACTCTCGCACTATAAATTATTTCTAAATCACGAGGGATTTTACAAGCATTGAAACAAATAAAACCTAGACTGGAACAACTGTTCGTGGATCACACTGTTTTTGAGTGAGGATACAGGACATACAGGCCAAATACACACTTAAACTATTGCGCCGTCCATCCAACAAATTACAGCTGGCCCACTACAATTGTATCTTCAACCTTCCTTTTTTACGAAAGACAATTTTTACTCAATCTACCGAGAGTGGACATTGGCTTATGTGAAGATTTTATTCACTAAAACCACCTCGATTCACCCAGTGTGCCCACTCGGAATCTCACGTAGGTATGAGTAAAAATATCTCCTGTAGGTACGAAGTACATATTACCTCAATGTGTGATGTACAAATAGTTGATTCGATTCTAGGTGACGTTCGAATGTTTTTAAAGTGCCCTGCAATACAGGAATGATTCATAGTACTTAACTTACTTGTAACTTAAAATTTGGTCAATAAACTTTATTATTATTATTATAGCAAGGTAGTTATCTCTTTGAAATTAAACTACTTTCAAAAAGATAAATACTAGATATCTCTTTTATAAACTTAGTGTAAGTTATCTCTTCTATAGGCAGACGACATACTAAACAGACACGAATCAAAATGGCACGTACCTAGTGTCAAGGGCATCCTAACAACAACATATTTACAACAAAATTCTAAGGACGTTATCACATATCGCGTACAAACAACACACAATTACTACCGAACTTTATTACTGTAGGAATTTTCATTACGCTATATCGACTATTCGACTATCAGCGATATGAAAGTCCGTGTGAACGTTCAGCTGTAGCCAGTAATGACTTAGTACATCGGCTTTCCTCATTAGTCGATGCTCGAGTGCTCGATATATCAGACTCGATTCGACTACCGGGGGTCTATCGCGTTTAATCTTTGCACTAGCGTGAGAGGTACTACGGTTTATTAAACGATGCTTATCTTTGCATACGTACATAGTCTCACGCGTATACGCATAAGAGGTATGGAAGGTAAACAAAAGCTATCATTTCATCATCTTTTGTATTCGAGGCATGCCTTTTGCTGCGTGCCGTTACAGCTCCATAAATAAAAATCCATAAAAGCAATTGATAATTTCGATAGAAAATCTCAATAAAATTTTGCCTGTCTCGATAATCTAGCTCGGGATCGTATACCAGTCGCGTGCACTAACGCTTCGCCGCACAGTAGTGATTGAGTTGTGACGTCGCATTATATAGCTAAAGAGTTTGTTTGTTTGTTTGGTTGAACGCAGTAATCTCAGAAACTACTGGTTCGAATTGAAAAATTCTTTAAGTGTTGGATAGGCCATGTATCGAGGAATGCTATAGCCTATATAACATCACACTACGACAAATAGGAGCGGAGCATCAATGAAAAATGTTGCAAAATCGGGAAAAAATCTAGTATCTAATATAAGTATTAGTATTTAGCATTTCATTTGCACGCCATAGATGGTTGTTTGGATCGATCTAAATACCTTTGGGGACGAGCATTTTCATGCCTGGTTTTCACCTACGTATATGTGAAGGTGCCACCAATGAGTCTACTAATATTGCGTTTCGACCAATGCATAAATTAATTAACATCATACCAAATATGTCACAAGCATTGGACAAGTTTAAAAAACAACAGTTTCATTTTTAATTAGACGTTTTAAGATTCCAGACCGGAACCGGGAATCGCATGGTGAATTCCTTGCCTACCGAGTTTCGGAATGTCCGTTACGTGGGTGGTCTAAATTCCAGGTTTTACTGTTTTTACAATTAATAGTTTAACTGTTCTCATGACATTACTCATTACATACTTATTATTTATATAAAAACATGCAACAGTAACGCTGTCGATCTGTCTGGTCATTTTAATGAATAAACCACAAAACCGATTATGATAAAATTTGGGGAGACTGGTTTTATTATAGTGGAGAATATATATTTCGGTAGGACCTTTAGGCCTTTTATTCCGAGTCTTGTAGTCATAAATTTTACGCAGGTTGAATCGCGGGCATAAACTAAGACATCATACCTTTCATAAAATGGTTACTAAAGGGACTATTTGCAAGTTTTGCAATATGTTATTTGCTATGTTTAGGTTCTACGAAATAGGAAGCGAAACTATTTCAATTTGTACCTTGTCTGTGCTTCTATTGAAAATGCACTTATAAAGAATGCCAAATAAACAGGCCTCGCCAGGCCAATCCATATGACCAATTGATATAAAAATCAAACATATTTCTCACCATGAATATATGCCATTACGAATAGTGCAGACGCCTTTGATAACTGAACCTTTTCTGCTTAGCTGTTTATTACGCTTTCACAACTAAACATCTAAACAGATTTTGTTAAAACTTGTCATGGAGATAGCTTATACGCTACGAAAGAAAATATGCGGAAGAAAACATAAATTTATTAAAACGTGAACGAATTCGCAGCCAGAAACCAGGGGGGAGATCACAAAGCAACAGTATACTTTAACTCTCTAGTAAAAGCTACTATCTCCAAAGATTATGAGCTTACTCCATCAACAGCTATACTTACTAACATCAAACGTAAAACCAGATCGTTATGCGGCATACGTTTAATAACCACGGCTGTCACAAAACATCAAACTTTCACACTATGAAGGATATAAATGATATATGAATGATAGCGCTTCTGCGTATTGTCGCACATATCATCTACCTACATCATTACACCATCATTACACCTCGCTTCCTACTGTAATGTACTGTTTTAACTGTTGTAGTTCCTGTTATAATGAAATCTGTACAGCCTGTGTGCTATTTTCTATACAGATATGTGAAAATTTCGCTTGCCGTTTGAGGTCAGAACGAAACAAAATTCGGTAATTTTGCCGTCTACAAAATATGGTATTGAATTATGCTTTTTTTTTATACTACTAAGGTTGCAATCAAGCATACGGCCCACCACCGTAGCCTATAGACGCCTGCAACACCAGAGGCATCACTTGCACGTTGCCAACCCCTTAGGAAAGGAAATGAGAAGGAGCGGAAAGGGGGAAAAGGGCGGTGGGTGATTGGGCCTCCGGCACTCTCACTCACCGAACGAAACACAACAGTGGGAATACTGCTATTTCACGTCGATATTCTGTGAGAGGGTAGTCCTTCCCTGGTCGAGCCGGCCCATTCACGCTGAAATCAGCGAGGCTCTACTACTCAAAACGACTACTTTATACGGATTATAAATGTAAATAGTTAATTCATTTATAATCGACTGCACGGCTGGCATAGTGATTTAAGTGGTCGACCCGCCGCTGCCACTGCGCTAAGTGTTGTAGGTTCGAATCCCACACGGGACAAAAATTTGTGTGATCCACAAATGTTTGTACCGGGTCTGGGTGTTCTTTATGTCCTTTGTTTTAATTTTTGCAAAGTCCCCTACGACACAGGAATTATTCCTAGTGCGAGAGTTGTCTTTTTACTAGTTTTCAGGTTCTTTAGCATTAGATATTGCCATTGCAGGAACGCAATATAAGTGTACTTGGCTGTGATCTACGTTTGAAATTTAGACTCAGAATAACTTATCTGATTGTATCTATTTTCAACCGACGTCAAAAAAGGAGGAGGTTCTCAATTAACTTGACTTTGTTGTTTTTATTTTATGTTTTATTTACTTGAAACTGCTTTGATATTGATATATACCTTTTAGATTTATACAATTTTGGACTTAAACGTCACATTTATACCAATAAACACCTTTGACGCCAGGTGTTAAAAATGAACTGTGTAATTACTTAACATAGCATATTTCACCATAATTATCTTTTAAAACTAGTTGAAATTTGGACTACAAATTACACTAGTAATTATTTATAAGGATACTAATCCTTGTTAACCTCTTCAGCTCAGCTAAAATGCTTGTGTTAAGATTGGGTTTAAGTCCGTAGAGCAATAGGTAGAAATTGAGCCCACAACCGATCGTTAGTCTAATGCTTTATCCATTATGCCTTATACATATTAACGTCTTCTTATCTTTCCAGCAAGTGGCAACACCGACTGTTGTAAAGAAGATCCTGCGCCTCAAGCAGGAGAACCCAGGAATGTTTGCCTGGGAGATCCGCGAGAGGCTGCTGAGTGCAAGAGTGTGCGAGCCACACTCCATACCATCAGTATCCAGCGTGAACAGAATTCTTAGGAACAGCGGGCTGGCTTGGAGCGACGACGATACTAGGAATGCACATGGTAAGTTAATTGGATTTAATTTTCTGCCGTCAAGCCAGATACTTTCCATATTACTTGCTTAATGTGTTTTTAGTTATTTGAGAGTTGTTTTAAAATTTACTTTAAGAGATTTCTCAACGAAATTAATCGTTATAGTCAATATTGAGTAATAATACTTACTAAGAACACAATACAATGGACGGCTTAGCTTTTTCATCTCAGATTTTCTAGGAATTATGACCAAACAAACCTTTGTAGAATATTAAACAGTATTGTAAGCAAAGAAAATAATAATACTGTTTTAACATTATGATTGGTAACCCTAATTGCTATAGTGTTAACTGATAGGTCGTTCTGAAAATTAGATAGGACTGACGTTTGTTTAGTTTTTTAATAACAGAACCGGCATTTTATTAATCGATAGCATTCTTGAATAACCATAAGATCAGTTTTTTATTTGTTTACACGACGGCGACATCTAAACGCTTCATTAAAACTAAAACATTAATAGCCTTTTTGTCAACTTAAAATGTCGTTATTCAAAACATCAAATTCAAATAAAGAACGTGAGTTGCCAGCATTTGAAATAAAACTGTATCATTAACTAATTAATGACATATTAAATGGACGGACGGACATAAATTGTCGCCACCTACTGCGACAGGTGTCAGGAAACTAGTGATAAAAAATGTTTATTTTTTATTTAATTACACGTAAATGATTGGACAGGAGAGACATTAAATCACAGCTATGTGGGAGTAATAGTGGGCATGTTGGGCGTACTAGGCGTAGTGGTTGCATTCTCTTTAGCCATATTATTTAGCTAATAAGAAGAAAAGACAGGCTATGTATGATGTGATTGCGTAATTTTCTATAATTTATAATAGGAAAATCTCTAATAGGTAATACATAACTAGCAACTTTTAAGAGTCGTATAGGGCTCTCCTGACATAACACAATCGGTTTTATAATTGATGTTACAGACTACATCAATCTGATACTAAAACGTGGCTTTATTTCGCCTAGTTCTGAAATGAATACTCATTTAACCATATACGTAGTGTCGTATAATAAAATAATCTTTCTTTGTTACAGAACCATACCCTCAACCAGATCTACCACCAAACGTTATGGAGTACATGTCTTTGAAGTCACTACCCCCAACGCCGATGCCGACACAACAAAGCTCTCCATACTTTGCGCACTCAGCAGTCAGAGTCCCACCACCGCAGCATACCGACCCAACAATGTACGACAGGCGACTCGCCACGTCCTGGCTTTTAGCCAACCAAGTGCAAGCCCAAGGCCTTCTGAAACCGTACCCTATCAACCCATGGCAGAGAATAATGATGCCTTACCATGACACCAAAAACTTTTCCCCATACGCTTTGAGTTTACACAACGATCTCCTCAACAGAATCAACCCTGATGAGGTAAAGTCGGAAAATTCGGAACACATTTCCGTTGAAGCAAGCGATGATAGTACCGACCGACCAGATGTCGATGAAGAACAGAAAACTCATGATAAAGAAAAGAAAAAGAATCCATACTCCATAGAAGAGCTTTTAAAGAAACCGGATAAAATGGTTAACGTGAATCCTATTGGTTTCCAGAACTTCCTTCGACAACCAAGTGGTAGTATGATTGAAAGTAGCCAAGATGTAAGCAATAGAAGTTCACCGGCGAGCTTTTGTTCTGTACAGAGTGGAGTTTCAAATGATTGTTTCTCTGAATCCGCTAGCTCCGAAATAAAGGCAGGCAATTAAATTTCTATTACTGTCTAGTCCAATACGTTCGGTTTTATTGCAATTCTACTGTTTGAAATTGAAAGCTTACTGAGCCTTTCCATTATATATAATTGTTTATAATATTTCCATTTCATTTTTCGTATAACTATTTCAATACACTAAACAAATCCATTCTACTTAATATGTAGGTATTTTATTAAAATAAAAAGATAGTTATTGTAAATAAGTAATATTAAATTGGAAAGACTTTAAAGAATAGGAATATTGATATAAAATAAACTTTAAATCTCTTAAGAATAACAAATTCTCAATTAAGGGACTCGAATTACTTGGATTGAATACCATACCGCCATCTAGTGGAAAAAAAGTATCGAATGTGAATTTGTAAAAATAGCTGTTGGATTTATATACTTTTCAGTAAAATCTTTGAATATTATATTATTGTAATATAAATGCCATACTTTGAAATTATGAGTTACGTGTCCATAATATTGATAAATATACCGTAATAATTTTAAGTTTTTATATAATAATGTTGTATTAAATTATTTTGTTGGTATTATGTATAAATAGCGCTAGAATAAGCAAGTAGATTAATATTTTAGTTTAAAATTTAATATAATTAAAGATGATTGTTATTACACACAAAATATTATAACATTCGATTAATTTCGAGACATTACGATACAATTAAATGCCAATCAATACAAACACGAACAAAAGAATCGATACTATCTGCCAATCTAATATTTGGTCAAGTCCGGGAATACCAGGCATAATTAAAATCTATTGTGTCTGGCCACCGGTGTGCCGCTGCGACTCAATAGGATATAATAAACAATCACCTTTAAATCCAATAATTATGTAGGTACTAATTATGATTCTGTGATATCGTAGAATATGTGTACACTTTAGTTCTTAGCGATTTCCTTGAAAGTTAATCATTCCTTTACTTATAAGATTTTAATATAGTAGAAAGTTACTTTATAGTAGTAATAGTTACAAATGTATATAAGGTAATCACGGTAGTTGTTTATTTATGAAAAGGCACAATAAACCAAATACAAATTAAATGTTTTGACTGTTTATTTCACACCCTATAGAAATAAAGTAGGTAATACAAAAAATCTGAAAGGAACTAATACGAAACGAACTTACAACCACCCCACTTTATTCCAGAGGAGACTGGTAAATTATGGATTGATTACAATTTATAACCATTTCAATTCACTAGTGTATATAAGTGTATATATAATAAGTCCTGAAACGTCGATCTAAAATTAGTTTTTGGTGTCAACGTTGAAGTAAATTGCAAAATTTTATCATAGAAATCAGTGCCAGCTCATACTGCCGAGATTTTTTTTACGTAATGCTGCTGCTGAGATTTTCCTTTTAAAGAAAAGCAATATTACCGAACCCGCAATCAAATCAAAGATTTCCCTTTTAAACCGTTAGCATTAACTAATGTCACGAGAACGATAGTCATTAATGATGGGCTAAGACTAGATAAAAGCGTAATATATTAAAAATAATTATAAAGAGAATATCTTATAACGTGAAAATAAACCTAATCAATGTGATAAAAGAATTGCCTAATAGAGCTGCTTATATATTTAAACTACATAGATTGCATTTAGTTTCAAATATAAAGATAATTGACACATAATACAATATTTGACAATCGCTCTTAGTCTTAATCGCGTTTATAACAATTCAAAGATTTAAATACCTATTTTCCCCTTTGGCTCGACAGAGTTGCATAGATTGTTGTCATAGGTTGACAGTTGTAAGCTACGCGGTGTCTGCGTGAATTGCGGGTTTCAGCAGCTACATTCACTTGCTTACTTTTATGAACACTTCACTATCTGTACTTCGACACACAACACTAACCAGGTCTACACAAAGACGAACTGAGTCACCACGTTTACACTTGCTGATGAGTGGATTTCAATATGTAGACTAGCAGTATCCATCCTCAAGGTTGAAATAACGCTGTTTTTTAATTTTAACCGCTTCACGTACTATTATTGAGTAATAGTGTTGTTTGGTGGCCAAGACCTGTGGTTGGTGTAGTGGTGTCTATCCAGTAGTTTCTGCCAGACTTCAGCCATTGGTCGGCTATACCCGGCTTGTTTGAGTAATGGTTATGATACAGTCTTGAGAAATACTTCATTATTTCTTTAATAAGTATTGTTCAAACATTGTCCTTTACTCCTTTTAAATAAAGCATATATGCACTGTTATCCCCAGGTTGACACTAATTTCTCTTCGGACGTTGTTTCTGTACCAGAAATTATGTATAATTCAGTGCTAAGACCTGCCAGGAATTTGTTGTCGCCGTGGAATAGCTATCTTCTAGGCCAATCCAGCAAAAATCGTAAATGTACTTAGCCACGATACATGGCATTAATACTACAAATATTAAAAAAATGTGGTTACAATTAAGACTCACCTCCAAATGTCCTTCAGTCGCCGGGCTGTAAGTCAAGTTAGGTTATCATAATAATTGAACAATAAAACGGATCCGATTCAAAGTCAATAAGCTTACCCCAACCGAGAACAGCTTCTTCGCAGGCGGGCGCCCTCAGCACGCCGGCAAGGTCCCACGTGTTCACAAATTCACGAACTCCAACAAGTGTGTTTCAAATAAACACGACAATATTACGTGTAGTGATTACAACCAAAGTCCAACAATCAAGTCCAAAGATTTAAGCAAAATAAGGCGTAATTATTCCAAGTGGCCATGTGTTCCAAGCAAGATGTTTATGCAAGTTAACCAAAATCCTGTTACACCTAATTACTTTGTGAGCATATGCGAGCTCACTGTCTAAATATTTAGGTTTACCGAGGTCTTACGCACTATACGTTAGCGTTGCAACAACCGGTTTCTAATGTCGCAAATAAACAATAAGATACCTTTCAGTGTATGTTTGTTGGCAGTTTTGGGCAGCTACCCTCATTGGTAGTGAAGGTAGCTGCTCTAAAACTCTTCACGAAAGAGCCGCTAAGCTCACACCAGTTAACCCGTGACCACGATCGATGCAAGTCGGTCAAAACGTCGGCAAATAAATAGATATTTATACCTTTAAATTCGTACCAACGCAATTAAGACCCGATTTCTAATATTGTAGTATGTGTAGAAATTGCTCAAATTGACACAGCTGATTCTATTTCAGGGCGTTAACTAGAAACAGCGTAAAACATGATATGCGTTAGCAATTTTCTCATAATTTGCATGATAATTATCCAGCATAAAAGACCGGCTCCACGCTTAGGGACTAAATTAATGATTGTGTCATTAAAAAGACATCGATACAGAAATTTTACTCTTACAAACATCGCCTATAGATAATTAAAATTGACTACTAAATAATTACCTACATTGGCAACATTAGCTCAGATTATTCCATGCGTAATCAGTAGTAATAACCCCCGGCGTATGCAAATTGTGTGTAATAGATGTATTATGGAAATACGCTGCCAACCGGAAAAGCTCGGTAATTTCATAGATTTTGTTTTGCTTCATTTGAATTAGTCATTTCACGCGACATTTCTAAGGAATTAGAACGTTCCCTACCATCATAGATCCATTTATTACAAATGCGGTATGAATATTGTATAATTGTAAGTGCTCAGAAATTCTGTGCCACTACTTATGCGTGTTATAAAAAGATAATTATTGTTAACTTCAACAGTGAAGGAAAATGCCATGTCGTTATGAAATGTGCAAGTCTGAAAATTTTCTATACTGTTCTTATACTTAAGTACAATTATAATTTAACTGTAAATAACCTCTTTGAGTTGGGCAAAATTGGCAAAAAATATGTTGCGTTCTATATGATCTGTCATTAAGTCATTAACAAGGCAGTTTATAAATTGACGATTTTAAGTTAATGTAAAGACAAAAGGCACTCCATACAAACTAGCATACGGTCCGTCTAACGGCAGTGCGTAGCGGTATCGCAGATAACTTACTGATTATAATAAACAAACAATCAATGCGATGCAGAAATGACCGTAAAAATGATCTCAAACGAATGTTTAAAAGTAATAATCAAGTGATTATTGTAATAAATTATTTGTTGGACCCGTGTCTTAAGTTTGTGCTTATGCATATGTGGTCTCGAATTCATTTCTTGGTACGGGTAAAATGTTATTAGATTTTTCTTTTCAAATATTCTTATAAGCAGCATGGAGTTTGAAAATGTGCCTGGTACACGACAATAATCCAGCACGTAAAATCTTAGATGGCGAAATGTGGATATAATACATTTTTGCCTACCCTTTGAGGATATACAGACGTGAGTCTCGATTAAGACGCAGATATGGAATATTATCTGCGCTCGGTCCTCTGCGGCCAGGTACAATGCATTTTTCAGATTTTTCGTGGATCACGAACAAAATATGCGGTAATACACCAAAAAACGAATAAAATCTATAATATTCGCTTATCGATGCAAAATTAAAATCTATCGGTTTTTGACATAATATTTGTAATTAAATAATACTAAGTACGTGCGCTCCGTTCTTGAATATGCAAAGTAAGTATCGCGTTGTGCAAAACTGTACTGAATATCATTCAAAAGCAATTATGCGCATCGCTAACCCGACTGATCACGACTTATCAATCGTGTCATCATCGAATCAATTTCCTAATATTCTATTATGTTTCAAAATTATCAGCATTCGGATGCAGGATTGTACCATTTTCAAATGTATAAATTTCTTATTTCATTTGCTCTATATTATAAACGAGATAATCGAGAACTCAAAAAATTTTTTTCCTATCTTTGTAAATACTAAGACACTGGCAATCGTCGCCTGCTATTTGAAAAAGAAAACGAAGGATTCCTTTCAGTTTACTTTTCTACCGACCGTTGGGTGTTTTAATCATCTTACTATTCAAAAACGCATTCATAATTAGCAAATGCATTGTTTTAATTGAATATGCATTATATGTGTTTTAATTAAATAAGCATTTTGTTTACTTAATATGACGAGTTAAAAAGGCATGGGTATATACAAGGTTATGTATAAACTAATAGTGTACATTTTAATAACTTTGATATAAAATATTATTTGGAATGTATTCTTGACTGTATCTGCTGTTTACTGATTGAGAATGCCGAAGGCATTAATGCGGTAGTATATTTTAAATCATTACATACATTGTGTCTGACAACATAATAAAAGTCTGGCAACACAAAATGTTACCATTTTGACTTTGACAATTTGATACCATATGTTGTCAGTTTGACGTCTACCAGTTTATCGTGGAAATGTTTTGATGATTTTAGTCCGTAATTTGTAATAAATTCTGTGAGAACAAGTGATTTTTTAAACCTTTTAACGATGGATATCGATAATTTGACAAAACAGGTAACATCATATTACAGAATAAAAAATATGTATTGTGCAAATGTGTTATTCTATAAATGACAATCAAAAGTATTTTTCATAAACTTTATTATTATTAAAACATTTTAGGCTGAGGAAGTGGAAGCTCTCAGCTCAATTTATGGTAAAGATTGGATCACAGAGAGCGAGGCAAGTAGATCTTACAGCATCACGATAGAGGAAAATAAAAATGAAGTGAAGTTATATGTGACGATGCCTGAAGATTATCCAGCTCTTTCGCCGCCAAAATATGAACTGTCAGCTCCTTGGATGGAAAGAAAAGCTAAAGAACGACTTCACAAAGAATTAGATGAAGTTTATTTGTAAGTTAAATATCTGTATTATTGTATTTTCTTTTTATTCAATACAGAAATTATTAGCTTAGATAGATAATTTTTAGGATAGGCTATACTCGGAGATATTTCACTTTAATCTGAACCACCTTGACTTGTATTCTATGAACATTACAGATATATAAATCTTGTGTTCTCATCCTTCTGTAAATCCCAGTTAACCCTAGCGATGCAAGTGCATTGTGAATAAAATATTCAATTATTTCAATGGATGAATTGCTGGTTCTTTTTTTATACTCTCTAAGTGGCAAACAAGCATACGGCCCACCTGATGGTAAGTGGTCACAGCCTATGGACGCCTGCTACACCAGAGGCATCACTTGTACATTGCCAGCCCTGCAAATACCTTTTTAATTAAGGTGTTAATTGAAAACATATATATCCATAGCCACAGTTTGATGAAGTTGAAAAGATGTCTACTATTGGTCACTTTTTTAAAAGATTGCAGTCTATCTGCATAACTAATTACTAGCCTTTAGCCTACTGATTGTGTTAGAAATGGGTTTTTGTCCTTAGTGCAAAAGGTAGGATTTGAATCCACAACCACTTGATCATAAATAACATTATATATATTCAAATATAAGAAACATTAAGATATGTAATATGAATACAATTCATAGAATTTTTAATGCCATAATTTCTGCATTAGCAATGCCAGCTACAAAATATGTCAAGAACTATCCGCAAAATTAGCTATGGCTTTTGTTGTTTATATGATCTTGATTAGAACCTATGATCTCATAATCCCTGGTATTACAAGTGGGAATATGCTGTGTTACTCATATGATGTCTATCCCAGAGAAAATTTAACAAAGATGGAAGGCAACAAATAAATAGGGGAGCTAATAAGCTAATCCCTATGTTACAGAGGCCTTAACAACATTCAAACACAAAAACAACTCAGACTTAAAACTACTGTTTGTGGATCACACATATTTCATCCACTAGAAATTGAACCTGCAACATACAGTGTATACCTGTGGCATACAGACAGTATCCACATAAACCATTACACTATTCTTGCAGCCACTATAACATGTAATAGATGATCAGTCTCTGTATTATCAACCTATATTTAAAAGCTATGCATATTTCTTTGTTTCAATTCATCTTATAACCTCTATTTAAACAATAGACTCTCATCTATAAGCTAATGACATATAAATGTTAAAAGTTAGAACTATTAAGTCACATCATGACAATAATGACATTAACTCTTAAAAACAGTATCATAATAAAATCATTGTGCAATATTTAACTATATTATCTGTCTTATCAACATGCTTCTGAACATTTAATAACACATTATATAATCTATGTAAATAAAGTCTTATAGAGTAATTATAATCATCCATACTTTAGAAGTATTGATTTATTTATTTCTACCATCAATATATTAATTTTGAATTGATGGTAGAAATAAGGACTTGCAATACATCTAAAATATGATATTTTCTTAATTTTTTTGTTACTAATTTCTCATTACCTTTGATAAACACCAATCCTTTGGACATTGTCCCAGACCTTATCCCCTAAGGGTATTGAAATTAAACTACTTTGTAATGATTTTACCGCATTGTTTATTTCACACTTTTTTACATAATTTTGAAACTGTTCCACTACTTTATACTTTTTAAGCTAATTCTATTATCAAAACTATGTATTTATATTTAAGTTAACACGTTCCCTGGCGTTTCAATTGCTTTTCAGCAGCCATGTCCACAGGGAGTTTAAAGGTATTATTTAAGTACCCTAGGGGTATTAAATTTGTTTAGATTTTATAAAATTATAAAAACTTATCATTACAAGCTATAGTTTCAGGTCTTATGTAATAGTGGTGAGCATGCTGCTACTGACAATTCCTTGACTGTAATACTAGTAATGCTTTAGCCAACCCTAAAACCTGAGACTTTATTCACAGTAATAGTATTTACTACCAGTGCACCACTGACTTGTAACCTTTAGCCATCCTCAAATGATGGTGATGGGAATATAGGAATAGGAATAGATAAGGCAGGTTATAAAAAATATATTGGTGGTAATCATTTAAGAAATTAAAATGTAATATTTAAATAATTTTCAGAGAGAACATAGGTGAAACAGTTGTATTTCAATGGGTGGAGAAGATAAGAGAGGTACTACAAGCGATAAAGTCAGCAGAGAAGAAAGTTGAGCCCAAACCAGAAGCAGTTGAATCATTAGACTTGGCCCTTGTAAGTTTTTCAACAGTCAACAGACCAGTATGGTTTAACAGATTATTTAGATACAGAGAGCTCAATATAATAATAGCCTAACCCTATCACAAATTGACATGACGCACGCATTACTTTTTATGACATATATTAAACTACCTTCTACAGTTATTTATTTTGTGGTAGTATATTATATGAGATTAAATCATGCCTGTTTTACTAATGAATGAAAAAGCTATCCTGTGTATATGCGTCTGGCTGGATTCCACATATGAACTATGAAGGTCATGAGCGACTATCTTCTGTTGGCTTTCTTACCAGACAGTTGTTTTTTACTGTGCTTCTTTCTTGCTGTTTGTCTTATCGACATTTAGCAAGTGGTGGGTATCAATCCTAAGCCATGCACGGTACAGGTCCATTGACTTGCTGCCAGATAGATAAGATTTCTATGGTTGGTCCCAATGTTAGGATTTTGAGAATACTGGCCCTATACTGACTGTTTAACCACATTTCGCGATCTATGGTTTTAGGTCCAACGTCAGTGGGGAAAGCTTTTGCCGTTTACCGGGCATAATACCGGATGCCGTCCTACTACTGATAATTTTTTTGACCAAAATCGTAATAACAATTGGCACAATTCGGGCATTGAAACTCAGACCGAATTCTATAATTTTTCGAATTATCACATTTATCTAGTGACAAGTTCTCTCGTATATTAATAGATCGTTCTTGAACAACTTGATGTAAGCTAGCTATGTATAGGTCATTTTTAGAAGACTTATATGTTATTTTCATTGTAACTGCAGCACATAAACATATAGTTAATACTACATATATCACATTCCAGTTAGATATCAACTGTCCAGAAATAACGCATGGAGAAGTACTTATGGACAGAAAGAGTTCATTCCAAGGGCACGCGGCTGAGGTCCACTGTATTGATGATGTCAAGTAAGTATTAAAACCACACTGGCGTTACCACTATGTACTACTCGCACAATGCCGCCTCTTCAAAAAAGAAGTGGCTGTGCCGCCAGCGCTAGAACCACAGATTCAGTCAGACTTGTACTGGCAAAAAAAGCCTGTGCTGGAGATTTGATACCCGAGGATTACTAGGTACCCTATGAACACTATAGCGTTATTTTCATGGAGTCTGGTAACCCTACTTACCATTAACAATTTTTTAACGTGTGAAATGCGACTTGTGCGTCCCTTGTCACAAGGAGAGTCGAAGAGTAATGTCGGTATTGTCCTTCCAATTAAAAGTACCACGGAGTGCCCACTCGCTGCTTTGCTGATCGTTGGATAGCTGGCACCAAATTGCATTGTATCGGCGATCTACACAGCACCTTGCGAGACGTCTGCGGACACAAATTCCGAAGCGAGCGGCACATTACTCATCATAGCCTAAACTAACAAGAATAAATTATATAGCTCTTATCTTATTTAGAATTGAGATAATGTCGATAGTTCTGCTGTTCTAGCTTAAACGAGGCTTCTGCTATTCTTCTAACCTCAACTAAAAGCAATATACCTATGAGCAACCTTAAAAGCATATAAACGCATAAGATTCTCTCATTACAGTGCAGTATTAACAAAGCTAAAACAGAACAAGAAGATCTTAAATGCCACACACAACATGTACGCGTACCGTATAGAGCGCAAGACAGCTAAAGGCACGAGCATACTGCAAGACTGCGATGATGATGGAGAGACACACGCTGGCGGCAGAATGCTGCACTTACTGCAGATATTGGACCAGAAGAATACGCTAGTCGTTGTTTCAAGATGGTGAGTTTGTTTTCAGAGCAGAAATTTATAGTAGGTATACCTGGGCACTCCATTAGCGAATTCATTCATCAAAACTAAATCATTAGCGAATATAAAAAAGCGCCAAGTGGGCCGTATCCATCTTAGAATTTTCTGGTGTTCACCCAGTATCCAAAGGCTAGGGTCGTATGTAGACCATCGTTGTTTTGGAGTCTGCCCCCTCTAGCAAATAACCCTAGATTACACTTATCACATTCTTGAATATGCATGTAACAAGATACAAAAGTCAAAGAGAATAACGATTATCTAGGCGATGATGATGGTAGCTTGCTACGCTCTTGGACAAGCGGCAATCTTAGTGCTCCAGGCCACTGGCGTTAGTTTATTTACAACTCGTTAGTTCAGTCGTATAATTTGGAGTATTTATATTAGCTGATGGTGTAAAGCCAGGCCTGCCGTAGTGTTTTTCGGATTAGCTACTAGGCCACAATTACGTAAAACTTAAAATAGTTTTGCTGCAATCTAATGTGTGCGATAGATCACACACATAAGGCATTTAGACATTGAAAACGCAATTGAAAACTACGAACTCGGCGTTTACAGAGCATGTGCATTCACTTTCCAGATGTGAATGTATATACAAAACACGCCAGACAAACAAATAAAAATTGAATAATATTTTGAAATGAATCCCATCAAAATTATATAATTTTAATATAAAATGATATTGAAATAGTAACCAGAGACAAAGATTAAATCGACATTCGGAAACAAAATGGAGCAATTCGAATGATTTGATATTGTAATAATGTATTTATTTCAGGTATGGTGGTATCCAGTTAGGTCCGGATAGATTCAGACATATCAACAACGCGACGCGGCAGGTCATACAGCAAGCAGGTTTATTAAAGAAATGACGACTAGCATAAGCTATATCTAGTGTTTAAATATTCATATTGTTGGAATGAAACTAGTTCTACACAGAGACTGTGATTCTTGTCATTCAGATTAAAAATACGATCACTCAATTTCAAGTAAATAATATAATACGAGGTCTCTATAAAGATGGCTCCCGCTAGCCTTCAAAAGAATGAAATATGTCACTTTAATTAAAAGATAACAATAATTTGGCTACTAGAATTAAAAAATTTAAAATTAAATGTATTGAAAGATTTTTAAAAAGTCAACAGCACTTATTGTGCCATTAATTACGGCGAGCACATCATTATAGCAATCATAAGTCTTTACTTTTGTAATTGTTTTAGAAAATACAAGAGAATCTCCTGACAAAATAAACTTATTTCTATCTGCATATAAGTACATCGTACATGTTCTGTTACGAAATTGGTTTTGGACTCCATAAAAATCCCAATAACATGTTGCCCAACCCGGGACCTCATACGGCACTGTGACTTTACCACCAGGTTGCCCACTTACACTGTATAAAAAACATAATACTATGCGCGGCAACCAGTGCACTCACGCATAGACGAGTATGCGTATAGAAATTTATTGAAAATCTAAATTAAACGTGAGCAAAGACGCTGGCAAAATCTGGTAACTAAATAATTTCTTACTTAAACTAAGAATCAAAAAAGGTGATTATAAGATATAATTATATTTTTACTGATATTATACATAAATAGAGAAAAACGTTTGATAATAATAGGATCAGTTTTAAAGATTACTTCACTAATAGTATAAAAACTAAACACAGAGAAATCATAGTTAAATCTGCAGCTACTGAAACTAGTTTTCTTCCAACTAATCTATTTTGTATAGACCTTGTATAGTCTTTATAAGGCAGGTAGTGCCTTTTGTACTTGTAGAAATGTTTGACTTGATATTAGCATTCAAAGTTAAATATTATTATGTATATCACATACTTTAGGCAAGCACAGAGTATGTATTTTATTGTATATTAGCTACCAAACACATAGTTTGTTGTTTTTTATGGACATAGTAATAACACAATCTAGTCTAAAGGTACTTCATACAGTGAGGGGATTTCTATGCAAGTAGGTACCAAGTAATTTTTCGGTTAGCTGGTACCTGTATCCTGTCTATGATCGTTAGCTTACTATATATTTTGCAACGTTGTGAATCTCATATTTGAGATATTGTACCATTCATTATTATTGGTGTTAATAAGTGCTATTTGTTTTAGACTTTTTGTCTAAATATGGATTTGGTTGTATTGTAATATTTGTAATTTTATTAAAAAATAACTAATAATCTCTATTATCATGTCAAGTCTTGGTGTACAAGACATAATTAAAAAACCTATAATGTGAGGCCACCTGCGTGCCGCTGCAGTATACGTATTAAAAATTGCAAAGAGTACCATAGAGGATTCGAGGGTCTATAATTGTGTCTTATATTTCGGCTGTGAATTCTACCGCAATTCTGAAAACCGAATTATTCGAAGTAAAATGTTGTTCTTCTAGTACTACGTCTGATGTATGTAGATTCTTATAATCAATCTGAATAATTATACTTGAATATAGAAGCTGACTATCAAAAAATAAATAGCATTGTTGTTTAAAAAAGTATATTATATTGCTAGGATACTGAATATTAACATAAGTAACTAATAAATACACCAACATAAATTTGAGTTTGTTTGTTACACTTTTACGCCTTAACTACTCGACCGATCATCAGGAAACGCATACTCGTTGTTAGGGGAATATCATCATAGTGTATCTCACAGGTTTACATCATCTGACAATAATCGTTAGCAGACTAATTAACTTTAGGTAGGCTGTGTCACAGTCCCATTAGTCTTTCGTTAACATTTACTCAATTTCATTTTTAATACTACTTATTTTGCCATAGTGCCAAAGCAGGTAAAGCCGTTGGTCCTACGCCTGATCTCTCTCTGGTTGTGTCGGATTACCGTCCAATCGGATTATGAGAGTTAGGAAACAAAGAGTGCAGTTGTGTTTGCGCACACTTGTTCACTGTTATATCTACTGCGCTGATAGCCAGTCTCCGTTAAGATTGGCGGCCGTGACCGAAATTTGATCTGGAGGACATTATATCCTTTTTATTTACAAGATACTTAAATACTGCCATATCTATACTTAATGTAGTTTATGTCTATATTTATATAACAGGCCCAGCGCACTTGGTACTACAGAACATACATATAAGTAAGGGACGGCGTACCGAAAATTTTCGAAAGACGTTTTTCTTCTAGGTACTTATCTGGACGCAAACTTATATTATAAATGCGAATGTGAGTTATTTGTTTGTTACATTTTCACACTTTAACTAATCGACTGAACATCGTAAAATTTCGCATACTTACACGTTGTCAGGGGAACAGAAAACTTTCATCCAGAAAAAAGTGCTGTCACTAATCTAACCTAACATAACCTACATTTACGCAAGCGAAGGTGCGAGCAAAAATCTAGTTTATAATAAAAACGCAACAATAGGATTTTATATTATTCGCGCTACGCAATGGATTTCTAGCAATACAACGCACCACTTGCGCTGGCGTGTGATGCGCGCGCTTGCTTCATGCCCGAGCGCGTTATCACCAATCGCGCGCTGTGTGTGTCTGTCTACTTGCCGCGCCATCTAGAGACCGAATTAAAAAGGGCCGGGGCTCGTCTTATAAATTGACTATAATTATCTTAATATAAACATAAACAAAAAGAACAACAAACTAGCTATCATTAGAATAAATAAAATAAAATGTCTGGTAATTACGTACTTACGTTGCTATTACGGTTTACCAAAACTAGCTTAGTCGTGTAGGTACCCAACAATAATATCAAAATGTATTTCAATTTAAATAGGTATAGAGCTTTTGTGAAATTTACTACTTAAATAAGTAACAAAAAAAAGGAACTTGGTCGTAAACAAAACAAATAGATAGGTAGGTAGGTAGCTACCTACTAGCAAAATAAGTTATTTTATTCGTTTCGATTTACACTGCGATCGACAGCAGGTATGGCGCATTGATTTAAAAAATTTAATTCCGTAGTCATACGACAAGCGTTGTGACCTGTGAGATTGATCTTAAAAGAATTCCTTGGTGTATTGCATATAACTAGGCGATCCGAGTATTTGTTTTTTTAGTAAATGTTTCGTCATAGACGCATAAATGCCTACTTGAATGAAACAATAATCATGTCAATACCTTATCTTGCGATCTCTCTCGTCTTATAAGATGTAGCTCAAAATTGCCACCATATCACACACAAGTAAGGCACATAACACAACACAGTGGTTAACTCACTAAAACTTAATAAACAATAATCACGCGCGTATACTGCTGATTCCTAAGAGAAGTATGTGTAAACTGAATTTACGCGTCAAGGACAAAGACGAACTAAAGTACTTTTTGCTAGTTGCACGACGTAGTACACTAAACCAGATAGAGATGAGATAATGGTAAATTAGGCAAATTTGAAAAATATCGATTTACAAACATTTAGCCATATCATATGCCTTTAGCTAATTGAATGGTCCAGCGATGTATTACTCACATGCACTCACATACTTAGTTGAGTTGTCCGTAGGTACGTACACCGATTACCGTCAACTGTGGCAACATTGCCATAATTTTTGACATTTTAGCAAACTATTCCAACACATAGCTAGTTACTTAGGTTTTTATTGATACATACGTACATTCACGCCTGTTCCCCTGAGGGGTAGGCAGAGACTACGGATTTCCATTTGCTACGAACCTGACACACTTCTCTGGCTTAATTCACTTTCATCACATTCCTCATACACGCCCATTTACATACATTCATTTTTACTGATTTAATCTGTAAAGCAGACGAGTCTTTATTAGTTAAGGTTGAACCATCGAACTCGTCTAAATCGGACATACAATCGTTATAATATCTATAATTAAGAGCGTATACGCCTCGCGCGGCGGATCGAGTTTAGGTATTTGTAGAACCGCGGCACCCCGCGCACCGCCAGACGCCAGTGCGAACCCCAGGCGCAGTATGACGGTGTCGCGTGGAATAAAGATCTTGATCCTTTTTGCCATTAATGAAAAGTCTTCACCTACGTATACGTCGATTATGACAATATTCAAATTAATTATTTTCAATGCAAATGCATTTAAAGGTATTAAATGAAGCTAGTTATAACTTGTTTAGTAGGAGGATGTTTCTCAGAATAACAACGATTTTTTATAATTTATCTGGCGCAGTTTTTATTATCTGATACTTCTGATAGAATTAATTTGTAATTTTCATCTAATAAATTGACACTTTTCCAAATATACATATATTGTGTTATTATGTAAAAGGCGAAAACCTACGAATAACACTAAATACAAAAACTAAAAAGGAAGGTAAAAGAAAATAATAGCAATAAGAAAAAAATTATTCACTTTTTTACAATTTAGTTACAGAATTTATAGTTCACCGATTCTACATTTACATTAATTGCCAAGTTCGCAAAGCAAGAGGTAGAACCATGAGAAAGAACGGGCAATAAAACTCACGGCCCCTCTTTTTAATCGCCAAAATTAACAATATTTCTGATTTTATTATACATATATAATTTAAGATTGTAAGGAGCTGCAACCATTACACCTTTTATTTACTTTACTATGTAATCATAGTAGCTTTAGTATAATTACTAAAGCAATTAATCTTGTTTGATAAGAAGTGTTATTAGCCTCCAAAAGTAAATATAGTGAAACAGGAGCATCCACTTACATCTTATGATGCAACGACATGCGATCACGCCCAGAACCATCATGGAATTTGATGTCGTAGATAGAAAATGACGATTGCGAGTCCATAAAACAGAGATCGACTAGTCGCCTCAAGTAGCACCCGTTCACAAGTAAGACGCATGTGCCAGCCATCGCTCGCTTCGCTATATTAGAAGGAAGAGGATGATCCGACACACAAACAAATGAAACAGAACATCAAAGTACACTAAGGCGTGGCAAAGACAATAAGGACGGAGTGGAAAATGAAATGCTAATTAATGAAAGAAGAATGCAACATAAAAATAGAACAAGAAAATTGAAAATTCATATTTGAAAATATAAATCCAGCGGTATTCTCGGCAATCGTGCTCTTTTGTTTTCTGCGATATTGTCATTATATTTTCAATTTTGTTGTTATATTTTTTATCAAATCCAGAAATGTTTCCATTCAATTCCACTCCATCCCTTTTATCTGCAACGGGCCTCACTTACAATCTCCTATTTCTGTCTCTATGATCACAAGAAACCTAATAAACCTAACCTGACATATGAAATGATGTTGCCACTTCGGACTGTTAGCAATCCGTGTTGGTAAATCTTGGAATTTACTGCACTTCGGGCTTTTACAGTAACATATATATGTTGGATATAGAGTGCCTCAGTAAACCCATCGATGGACATAATGCGGGCGTACAATAAGGTGATCGAGCAAAGTGAAACAATAAATGCACACTGATCACTTTTATTGTCTTCACAATATTAACACGAATGTCTTGCATGAAACGAATGACAGTTCCTTGCGAGGAGGTCGGCACTTGCCGACGGTAAAATTGTTCCCCGTCGAATATAGGGCACCTCCATTTAAGTAGACTCTGTCGTAGCACGCGAAGTTGGCTGCATGTTGACGTCATCGCAACAGTGCTGCCACATCTTCACTAACGTGCCGCGTTTCGTAACCGTACTAATGACCGTCTCCAACATATATAATACAATACCAAATATTTACAACTATACATCGCGAAGTGGAACGCATATAAAGAAAAGCATATTAGAATATTATCAAAAATTACTTGGTTTTGTATAATCGCTTCTGTACAATTTAGTGCCTTTGAGTTTGCTGAATTAGAGAGTATTTTTCTGTAATAAAATAATTTGATATAAGACTATTACTTAGAAAAGAATGACTCCAACAAAAAATATAAATAAAATTCGTTCTAGCTTTTACGTTTTAGTTCACGCGGTTTCTCCCACGTTTACAGTTACTGCGCCGGCCCTGAGGGTCATAGAGTAATGTTTTATAGCCTATAATCTTCCTCAACAAATACAAAATAACTGTACTTATGCAGAGTGCAAAAATAATTTTTAAAATCGGACTGATAGTTCCAGATATTATCGCATTCAACCAAACAAACAAACTCTTCAGCTTTATAATATTACTATCTGATTTTTACAACAAGGTATTTTATTTAATGAGAGACATGAGTTCGTGGATACTGCTTATCACGTATCCACGAACTCATGTGTCTCTGTCTCTGAGCAGAACTGATCAATATTATAATTAATATATTAATAACTTATGTTAATTAGATTCCTTAACCCATACAAACTATTCATCTCTACATCATTCATCTCTAACTACTCAACACACAAAGATTATGAGAAATATACTTGATTAATATGACACATACGTCTTTTTTGTTCTAAATTCATCATCGCATTAAGTATAGCCTTTCTAATGAAACCGGTTTGGAATACGTCGGTTGGATGGTATCAAAGTCTATAACGGACATATTATTATGTAGTACTAGACAATGGATAAACATACATATATATACTTTCTTTTTGTAAATACATACATATTACACATAGAAACACCCAGACCAAGACAAACATCCATGTTCATGCACACAAATGTTTGACTTGTGCGGGAATCGAACCCGCAGCCTCAGGCGTGACAGTCAGTTACACTAATCACTACGCCATCGAGGCCAACAAAGTAACAAAATCTATAACGGACATATGTAGGATTTTTTTTTGTGTTTTATATATCGTTCAAGTCGCGATATATAGATAGTAGGTACATTACAAATCCCGTCCGGTTCTGTCATCGTCCCGCCCCTCCCTTGTTTGACAGCGCCACAATACTAATCACTAAACTCTAGACGAACACGTCAGTCGAATACATAATATGTAAATCAAGTTAAGTATCAACTTTTCATATTTATAAAAAAAATAGTACATAGTGAAAGAAATCTTACGGATCAAGAAGATTCAGCCGCGCTATAAACGTACTGAAATCCTATATTTACGTAATATGGCAGGCGCGGAGACGAGCGATGCGTCCACCCCTTGAGAGCGCCTAGCGGGGTATGGCTAAGATGGCATAGCGCTTCGAGATTTACAGGCGTTTTAAAAAAATCATATCAGTTACAAACAAAATGTTTAGATTCCAATTTTTTTACTTGACGTAATATTAATCTTAATGTTCCTAAATGTGTATTTATCTATTTTATAATCCCAGTAGTTTTCTAGAAATAAGAGCAGGTTTGCGCGCGCCTTTATTGTGCTAAATGCTCTGTTTTGACCTACTGTTTTCTTAAAAATAATGAATGAATGTACACATTTTTTTTAATACATTCCCTAGTACAACTTATGGTTCACATTTACGGCATTATAAAACGATTAGTTTTTATTGCGCTAGCGAGCAATTAATTCGCCCTGAACTACAGATTTTACGAAAATGCGCAAGTTAAATTCATCCGTTTTAAAATATTTATTATGAAAGCTCATGTATTTATTCCTAACATTCCCTTAATAAACAATTGAACTTTCAGATTTTCAATTTCTTTTTATTCATTGTTATTTATCTTTAACATAATAGAACAATAAAAACTCGCGGAATCGGCTCCGTCGGAATAAACGCTCTTAAGAGCTAGGTAAAATTGACTCATTTACGATATTGCTGTTGTGGAAGCTTCTTACTGTTTAGTTTAGCACTAGCAAAACTTAGGTAAAGGTTCCTCAAAATTTTTGAAATTGTCATAGTATCATGTGAATTTCGCCAGTTGTCAATTTAATTTATTCCCATCCAGTAACACCCAAACGTGTAACAGTGTTACTCGTTGGGATATTTTTTATTCCCAATGTTCGATATTTTTTGTCCCAACGAGTAACACCCTAAGTATTGGTGTTACTGGATGGGAATAAAAAGTTTCATCGAGTAACAGTGACTTACTCGATGCGAAAAAAAATCCTAACGAGTAACACTGTTACACGTTTGGGTGTTATTAGATAAACCGTCAATTTAGTAGGTAAGTCATAAAATAAAACAATTATCTTATGAATATTTTTTTATTCGGTAGGTACATAATTATTTATTAGCGGTCAATCGAAATAGTACCTATGTAACAAAAACGAAACTCAGCTCTTTAAAAAACGTGGAAAAAATAATTTTGCTTCTCATCTTAATGAAAAACAATATGTGTTGACATATTGCAACACTTCTAAACATTATAAAACCAAAAATCGAAATAAACTCTAGCATACAACAATTTCCAAAAATGGAATAACAAAAACACAAAATGTGGCTGAAATGTTAACATTAAAGTAATACCTAGTGTGGTGTGATAGTTACTAACTTATTTTACGAAGCTAACTTCTTTGGAATGGGGAAACGGGGGCCAGGTTATCGGAGTGAAGATATTTTACTCTTTTTTCAATGGTCTGTCTAGGTATTCCAAATTGCTTTAGCTTCATAAGATGTTGTATTTTTGTTTTTTACTACACACACTTTGTAAATAGAAATACCAATGATTAAATCACGTTCGGGTACTTTGAAATAACTACACTGGAACATTGAGACAACTACCATCTTAGTCCCCCGTGACCATGGCTGCTGAAAAGCAACCGAAACGTCGGGGAGTGTAAAATTAAATAAATCTAAATAGTTTTAATAATAATTTAATTAGCTTAAAAATTAGTACAATTTAATAGTAGTAGTAAGTAATGTAACAGTTTTCAAAATTATGTAATAAAGTGTCAAATGAACAACGCGATAAAATCCGTATATAATAGATTAATTTCAATGAATAATATTCGCGTAAACACAAGACAATATAGTGTTTTTGATCGCTAGAATTGAGTTTATAATTTTTATGAAAAGAAACTATGTAATATTTTATAAATCATGTATTTTATTTTAATATTTACAATAATAACAATTAGTCCATGATTATGTATGTGCTATCTTTTGTTCCTAACGTTGTTGTCTGTTGTTTTCACTGTTATGCATTTTTTGTCTAAAAATCTCAATAAGTCCTGTAACAAGAGAATTTATGTATGTTAGAAAAATAATAAACAGGCTTTTCAGAACTATTAAGTTGTTTAAATGACCTCAACTTCTTTTTTCACAGGGCAATCTATAGATTTCGGGTTTTTTGATAAAACCTCGGGTGTGAGAATCTATTGAGAACTATTAAGTTGTTTAAATGACATACTTACTTACTTACTTCGCTGGCTCAGCTATCTAAAGTGGATCTTGGCCTCCGACATTAAAGACCTGAAATGACCTCAACCTTTTTTCGAGGAAAGTTTTCTAAAGATCCCAGGCCTTCTGATTATCTACTACTATTGATTTTATCAAGTTGGCTTCAAACAATTATACTAAGCTTTAGAGCCTATTATCGAAATGTAACTAACATTCAACCGCAGACGTGAAACCTACCAATAATAATGAAACAATTTTATTCAAGGTTCAGTGTTCGATCTTGTCAGATCGTTATATAGCCTGAACGCCAAGATCTGACAGACATCGAGCTACATAATACTATATATCAAAGGGTGTGCTCAAGGCTCGGTACTCCGACCGCTTAAGCCACGCCAAAGCTAAGCACACAAGTCCCGTGATGCATAACCTGTATTTTGATTGCAAAGTTTATACGAAGATCTTAGAAAACAAAAGTATGGTAACTAAGGAATTTAGGTTCTAGCGACGATACATTCATCCATTATCATATTTTTTGCCATCTTTTAATTTTTTGTCTAACACCTGCAATATTACTATTCATTTATATCTTGGCGATGCCTTAAATAGGTTTAATAAACTTAAATAACAGAATTGAATTGAATAGAAGTCTTGTAATAACTTAAAAGAGAGGTTTAAGAGGTACAAGAAACGAATCTTCCTAAAAGTAACACCTCAAGTATTGACTTGACGTCGTTCGTCATTTTTGAATGAGTAATACTTAGAATATAAGATTTTAATGTTTACCTTCGGATCGTATCGATGTCCATACGAGACTAGATCCTTATGTATAACATCAATATTGACGGGTTCGTATTTCAATATAGCTTCTCTGAGTGCCTGTCGACTCGAGACGTAGTTATGAAATGCTATGTGCAGCGGCACACGACAGGAATGCACCTGTAAATTGAGTGCAGATAAATTTGAGTTTAGGAGATATTATGATTAGCATATAATTCTTGGGAGGTAGGTGCAGTGGCTTAGCTTGAGTGTCAGCCACCCGGGTCGGAAGAAAATTTTGCCGCCCTCTTATTTAGGTATTTCAATTTAAAAGACTATAATATACAGTAATTCTAAAGAACTTTTCGACAAGAATATTCATCATTATTGTGTATAGGTACCTACTTAGTCTGGCCATAAATATATACATACATAGATTCACGCCTGTTTCCCAGAGGGGTAGGCAGAGACTACGGATTTCCATTTGCTACTATCCTGACACACTTCTCGGGCTTCTTTAACTATTATCACATTCCTCATACACGCTCGTCTGGTTTAAGTTGCTCTTAACTTGGCCTTTGTCCAGAACGTCTCCGATCTGATCGAGAAACGTTCGCCTAGATCTTCCCCTTGCGACTGTTCCATTCACACTAGCCTTATAAACTTTCTTAGAAATAGAAATATTTATTTGCATAGAATATAGGTTTAGTCAATCTTTTCTCGTCCATTCTTTCTACATGCCCAAACCAGCTTAACATACCCTTTTCTATTCTCGTCACTATATCTACTTTCATGACGCATCTCTCTACTCACACTATTCCTTATTCTATATTTCAAAGTCAGACCACATAATGTTTCGCAGCGCTCTCATTTCTACAGCATTTATTCTGATCTTATGCTTCTTTTGCCATAAATACTGTTAGAATAAAAGATGACATAATATTACATTTGAATATGGTATCTATCATTCTTATATGAATATTCATTGTGTTTTCTCATTTTCGCGCCAATTGGTGTTAAATATTTTTGTGATATTAAAATGGAGTGGGCTGATAAAGAGAATCGAATTGCTGTAATAGCATTACACGAAGTAGGTATGGAACCAGATGCAATTTTTGAAACTCTCTATCCATCAGAGTAACAATTCGACGAATTCGAAGTCGAAGTCGAATGTTTGTGTACCGAGTTATTGATAGGTACCTACAATAAAACCTCCTCTGTTTGTGACAGAAAAAGATCTGGCCGTCAACGTAGAACGTACCCTATTCGTACGAAAAAGGTGATCAAAGCAGTAAATTCGAAGAAATCCTGTCCGAAAGCAAAAGATTTTATCTCGAAAAATAAATATAGAAGCATGTCGCGTATTTTAAAAGATGACTTAGAACTTGCAGCTTAAAAGAAACGCACTAGTCATTTATTACCTGATAATTTAAAAATGAATAGGGTGGTAAAATCAAAACAACTTCTTAAGCGGTACGCAAAGGGAAGTCACAGCAAAATCTATTTAGTGATGAGTTTTTTTTTACTATTGAGCAATGTTTTAACGAGCTTTGAGCATAAACTCGGAAGCTTCTATAGAGAAGCTTCCTAATTAATCAGCAGAGAACAACGTGGACATTATTCGTCTTCAGTGATGGTTTGGTGGGGTGATAGCCTATCAAGTAGTGACTGAGCCATATTTTTGTGGAAAGGTGCCAAAACATCGGCACAAGATACGATTCGATTTGAGAAGGTGGTTAAGCCTCTTGACATCACTATGTTCCATAACCAAAAATGGTCTTCTCAGCAAGACTCAGCACTGGGTCATAAAGCTCGATCCACCCAAGCGTGTTGGGAAACGAACGTTTCGGACTTCATCAGAGCTGAAGATTGGGCGTCATCTAGATCCCGATCTTAATCCGCTGGATTATAATTTATGGTCAGTTTTCGCACTCTCTCCATGGGAAAATTCTTCATTGCCAATCTTATGGATTGTTTTAGGGATTCCAAATTACCATGTCATTTACGGCATGCCATACTCTCTGTATGGCATGCCGTAAATGACATGGTAATTTGGAATCCCTAAAACAATCCATAAGATTGGCAATGAAGAATTTCCCATGGAGAGAGTGCGTGTTGTAGGCAGTACATCTACTTATTCATCTTGTTTGTCATGAAATGGTTCAAATATTTTAGAGATATTATAATTATATATTGCAAAATTTTACCGCTCCCCTTAAAGTGCCACCCCCACTACGCTTCGCCACTGGGTAGGTGCATAGTGTAATCCACGCTTAAATCTAGTAGGAACACAAATATTGCCTGTAGTGTGTATGCTTACCAGGTTCTTCAACGAGGCACTGTGTTGCCATAAGAGCCAGTAACAGATTACTAGATATGATAAAAATCGGAGTGGTTTCTGGTTACAGCAACCGGTTAATAAACGACGTGACAAAATCAAACGGTTGTTTTTCAGCAGTCATGTTGCCTGCCATGCCAGAGTCTCCCTATGAACATGGCTGCTGAAAAGCAACGGAAACGTCGGGGAAAGTGCTACCTTAAATCTTTATAGTAGCAATGTTTAACAGTAGTACTTTAACCGGTCGTATACCGCCGGCTCGCATACCAGCCGGCAGATTTGTACCCGTCGTAGGCCGGTGGCTCGCATGCGAGCCACCAAATTGGCGCCAAAACGTCGCGCGCCGCCTTCGCTTTAGCTTAAGCTAACGTAAAACCAATTTGGTGGCTCGCATGCGAGCCACCGGCCTACGACGGGTACAAATCTGCCGGCTGGTATGCGAGCCGGCGGTATACGACCGGTTAATGGCCAGTCCGACAACTAACAAGTGAAAGTTATCCGAAAGATAAATCACATGCTGTCTCACTCTTGTTAGGTTAAAGAAGAGAGATGGCGAAACTTTTATCTAATAGATAACTGCTATTTGGAGGTGGTGAGACAAGCCCTAAGACTTCAAAATTATGTAATAAGTAAGTGTCTAAGAAATAAACAAACGTATAAAAATAAATTATTGAAAAATCTGATGCTGTATAATGTTTGTATTAGATACTTACTTTAGCCTTTTCTCTTTTCTGAAACACCCAATCATCAGGATGGCATTCCACACCTATAATAATTGATACATGACTGGTAACCTTATAAGTATTTACTATATTATCATCTTTGCTACTGTTTCCTTCTTTCCTTGAAGGATTCACATTTATATTTCCTCTTGTAGTTTTATTCGGAGATTTTGAATTTCTAGCTGATGTTCTTTTCTTTAATGGAGAATGCATATTTTTGCTAGATTCTTCATCTTTGCTAGATTTTATAATTTTCTTTGGTGAAGAACTTTTTAGTATATTTGTATCTTGTCTAGCTTTTTTTGAAGGTGATGGTTGGTCTTCATCCGAATAGGGCTCGACTACTGGGTGTGTTTGGTTGTATAAGTGGGTTAGGATCTTTATGGCTGTAAAATATAAAAGAATATTTTTTTTGTGTAAACTTATTTAAGTAAATTGTAGCGTTAGTCGAAAATGTACGCCTGAAATTTTGTTATTATTTTGCAACTCCCGCTGTAGTTATAAATCTTATGTCGCAATGGCAGAAAGAACACCCAGACTGGGACCTACTACTTCTGCATCACACACAATTTTGTCCCGTATGGGTATCGAACCCACAACATTTGCCGAGGCGGCAGTGGCGAAGCTATCACTTAAATTACAAACTAGCTAAAACTACTAACTACTACTAACTAAAAGTTGATCATGTATGATCATGGTTGGATAGTGTTATTAAGTTTCCTATCGAGAAAATATAAGATATTTTTAAAGTATTATGTTGTCTCCAAGATATTAGATCCTGTCTGCACCTTTGGTTATAACACGTAAAATCCGCCGGGCCCGGATATAAGAGTTGACAGAATTACTATTTATTTTTAAATATTAACACTCACACTGCCACTTGCTAACGGTTTTCAATCATACAAATAACAAGCAAAAAGAACATCCATATCAGAATAACTACTTGTGGATTATACCATCTTTAGTCGCCGCGTCCAATCAACAAATCTCGGCGTGATGACAGTGGCAAGATGAACACTTAAGCCATTGTGCCATCCGTAAACAGATCTTATATTTGAGAAAATATAGACTGGAGCATTGAATCTGGGGGCTTGCCTATATAATGTATCTGTACAATGAGATGATGAAACCATTATACATCTCAGCAAAAAGACAATATTAGCAAAAACTATTTCAACCAATATAACTTACCTCTTTTTCTTTTAAAAGGCCTTAATCCGTATTTATCCAGCTCCTTATTTCGTTGTGGTGTTGTCATTGCCGAGTAATCTAACATAGGAGTCACATTATCTGTCTTTATAATATACTCACCGTTTGGTGTTACTATAGGGACATTATTTTGAATAACTTCTATTTTTGCAGGGCTACTTGCACTAGGGTTATTAATATTAGAGTCTGCAGTATTAACACCTTTCTCTTCAATCTTTTTTACATAAACTTCAGGAAGAAAACTTTCTCTTAAAGTATAATTCTTGCTTGTTCTCTGATCTAAAGATTCCTTAAAAGGTTTTACACCAGAAATATCGTCTATAACAGAAATGCCACCAAAATCAATATTATAATTGTCTATTGGGACTTCATGTTTTGATTTATGAAGGGAATAGTCAAGTTCTGTGTCTGTTAGATCAAATACTTCAGAAATTTGACTCGAATTTGATACCAGATCATTATTATTATCAACATCTTCAATATTGTTACATATTAGAGATTTTGAAGAATCATATTTCAAATTAAGACTGTCCTTATCTGTATCATTATCATTGCTTTCTTTGATACCGTCTTTGTGACTTCCATATCCATAAACTTCATCATAATCTATTGAGATTTCATCTCTTTTTCCAAGATTACTGTTGTTAGGAAAATTTTCAGAAGCTGTTACAGGTTTAGGAGATATACTACTTCTTGTGCAATCATCTGAAGACTGAGTTAAATCTATATTATTACTTTGTTTACTTGTATTATGCTCAGTACTATTATCTTCACACATTTGAACATCATCCATATTTTCTTTATTATCTGAATGATCATATTCAAAGTCTTCATAGAAACTTTGACTACATAATTTCTTGCTTTCGTTTGTACTATTATTAGGTTGTTTCAAGTCATCACCTACTGCTTGAGTTAAATCAAATACTTGATCATCTTGAACTATAAAAGACTTCTTGACTTTACCATAAGTATTTGTGTATTCTTCTTCATTTAGAATAATCGTATCATCTAATTTTGATTGGGTAGGTTGTGTACTACCTACATTAACTTCAGGTAATTCATCAAAACCAACACTAGAATTTGATGATTGAGTCAAGTCCATGGTATCACATTTCTTTTCTTTTAAATTATTCTTCTCTTGTATGGTTACTAATATGTTTTTATCTTCAATATAACTTTGAGTTAGATCAATTTCATCTTTAGGCGTCTTCTGCATATCTGTTTGATGTGCTATTTTATCATTTTCATTTATAACATTTTCAGAGAGATGTACATTACATGCTACTTCATTTTCAATTAAAATAATTAATGAATTTTTATTATTTTTAATGTTATCAGTATGAATATGAGAAATGCTATGCTCATCTTTATTTTCAAAATGATCTACTATCACCACTTCATCATTGTCATTTATACTATAGTCAGGGCTTTCGGCGATATAATTTAATGGACCACTACTAGCAAGCTTCATTCCTATTATTATAGATTTATCATCTGGGCTTGTTGTTAAATCTATTTCTTTCTCATTATTGCTATTACCTTGTGAGGCACTTACAGCACAGTCAGTTATTTCCATAAAATCATCAGATTTTCTCTTAGTTACATTTGTTGATAATGGAAATTGAGTTTTATCAATATTGCTAGATAAAGCACATTCAGTCAAATCCATTGTATTGGTTTCTTCTGTGAATACTTCAGTTTTCTGTCCCTGTGACAATAGGACTAGTTTAGGTGTCTCCATTATACATGAGACTTCATCATCAAATATATCAGGAGAACAACTTCTATATTGTTCTCTACGTGTATTAGTACTTGCTGATTCTAAATCTATTACTTCTATAGCATTGCTCGCTCTTTCTGCTTCATTTGGCTTAGTATATGCAGTAACTCGAACTTCTTCATGAATGATGATAGATTTATTATTTTTAATATCATTATCCTTAAGATTATCTTTATCTATCTGTTTTTCCTCCCGATTATAATTTCCTTCTGGTATGTTACTATCAATATCTGTTTTAGATATTTTAGCCTCTTTATTTGCCATGATATGTTGAGCAGATTTTATACACCCGCTCAGTATTACATCTAGCTCATTCTGTGAGCACACAATTTCACTGAAACTCATTGTGCTTGAATCAAAAAGTATAGGACTTACAGGCCTACCAGGAATTTTAGACCAATCTTTAAAGAGAGTACCAGGCGTACTTGATTTTTCTACTAAACTGTTGAGATAATAAATGCTATTGTCTTTCAAATACTCATACTCCAAATTAGTCCCTATATTGTACACTTGTATATTGGTGTTTTGATTATAAGAATTCTCACTGAAATAAGAACAGTCTAGATTTTCAAATAATATTTGAGAATATTTACTAGATATTTTCTGGTGTCTTTCCTCTTCAGTGGTACTAATAAGCTTATACTCATGTCTCTGCTTTCGCTTTCTTTTATTAGTAGTTGTTATTTTAGATTCTGGTACTTTAAAACCATATTCTTTTAAAGTTGTTTTTATTTTTGCTATTCTTGCTTGTGTAGTTAAGGCCTGAGAGGTGGAAGCATCATCTGAGGCCCCAGTATGAAGAGATTTTGATAAAGTAATAGCTAGCTGAAGTTGTTCCGAGTCTACATCAAGACCAGACTTTTTACAAACAGTATCAAACTCTTTGCTATATGATATTAATTCATTCTTCTTCCCCTTTAAGGCTGTTCTTATATCTTTTTGACCTTTAATGCGCTTTTTAACCTTTCTAGTTTTTGGTTTTGAAGCTTTCTGGGTAGCTTTAGGCCCTTTGCAATTCTGCTTAGATTCCTGGAAGTCTGAAAGACTCTCATCCATAGCAGGTTTGCCCGCAAAGTATCTACTCCTAACAACTTGGCTGTAATGGAAGAATAAAACAAATTATAATCAGAACATTTTTATTTACTACATAATTAAAAATTAAAGTTACCTAATATTATCTATGCTCATAATATATTATTTGTTTGGTAGGTCAGGTCTCTCACTTTCTTCAATAATTTTTCTAATTTGCTCTCCTGTCCTGTTTGGTAACCCACTGGCGATCATCATCCTCCTTTCTACTTCTTCTATTGGATCTTCATATAGGCCTTCGACAGCCTTACGCAAGTTTGCGGTAATGGTAGCATAACTGAAACAAATTATTATGTTTAGTATGAATTAAATGAAGTGGTCATAATAAAAGAGACATTGCAAACTTGTTGAAATATCTAACAAATATAAATAATATGATATTAATACCTAATAATTAAGTTTACTTATTTTCAATACAATGCAACCATTAATTTTAGGTTAGACTAATAGTTGGTAAGTATTCCTCGCAAGGCTAATTTATTATCACACAACAAGTTTTCGAAACCAAAACTACTTTAAATAAGTTTTGTTCGTATAATAGTGGCATGCATAACATTACATTCAAAACATCTACTAGTTTGCTGATATGTATAACCTCAAAAGGATCGGCTAACAATAATATAAAGTCATACTAACTGGAAAAATACACCGCATAATAATCCTACACCTATAACGCTTACACCAAGTACATTTCTGAATGTCGCGGCTGGTGTTCCTTTTATTTTTCTAGGCTTCCATTTTGACGTATCAACACCGATGGCCATTTTTAAGTTTGCGATGTGTTGCGATCCATTTTATTCAGTTTCCAATATCTAATTCGGATAATTGTGCTCTAAATAAATATATTTATAAACAGTGATTTGCAAATTTAGAGTGTAAGTGATGCTGATTTAAATAAAAATAAGTAAAGTTACCACTTAATTAAAATCTTGAATTGTGTACTTATATTATTTATCACCCTAATGATTCCAGATAATGGAACGTGAATACGATCCTTTTCACACTGCATTCTACAAGTTACGAAACAAGAGTACTCAAAGATAAGAATATTCAACATTTCAACAGTAAAGAAACGACAGATCAAACGTAAAATTAATATAATTATAATACTAGTCTATGCGTCAAATCCAGCTGATTATATTTATTTTTTAAAGTTGTGCTATACTGATAAAATTAATTTCTTTGCAATGTCTCTATTACAAAATTTAACCTACAGAGAATATCAAAAAGCTCAACAATTTAGCTTACGCCAGTGTGAAATAATAGCAAAGCTAGCTAATTTAAGGTAAGTGCAAAAAAATATACATCCGGGCTCTTAATGTTGTATATTTTATTTATACCAATTATATTTCAGGGAATACTATAACCTTTTAATTTTTCAGATTAACGTTCACAGACAAGAAACCAGGCGAACAGCTCGTAAAGGCCTTAGACAGGGCGGGCTTCTCTGTAGACCATTATCAGAAAATTGTGACTGCTTCATTACATGTGAAAACTATAACCACTTACTACAGACCACAGTCAAAAGTAGCCATACTAGTGGCTAATGACAAATACATACATCTATCTAAATTGGCTACTCCATCTATAGATTGTGATTCCTTAGCCACTAATTTAAAAAAGTTAGGATTTATTGTTATCACCATAAAGAATACTACAAGTGAAAATCTGACAACAATTTTGACAAACATTTTCGATGTATTAGAGGAAGATTCTTATTGTAAGTATACCACCATCATCTTCATTTTCTTTGAAGTAGTTGTCAATACAAAACAAACATAATAAAAAAATTAAGAATATAAACGTATTAGTGATGGCCGATGAATCAACCGTTGATCTGCTGTCGCCATATCAATGTTAACTGTTTATGAATCAACTAGTTGAATTCGTCAATGACATACATAAAATTTAACTCGATACTTACGTTGAAAATAATATCATACATTGCAATTGTCGGTCGAATTTGAAATACAAATGGTTGGTTATTTTTGAAATACATTATTTTCTTAAGAAAAGGGTGTCAATATTTTTGGAATAGATTTATGCTTTATAGCGAATTGTATTTGGTCAGTACTAAGCCGGAAGAAAAAGTATGAAAAGAAATTTATTTAAGTACAAGCATCAATCAAACGTTTTTCATTACTACATTAAATCAAATTGTTTATAAATAAACAACAAAATATCAGGTCAATAAAAAACATTCAATTAATGAACGGTTTACGTTACAAGTTGACATTAGTAGCATGTTAACTCGTTGACAAATTTAACTGGTTGATCGTCTAGTTGACTAACGTTAACTTTACGTTAACGAAATAACCGTCAACGACCCATCGCTAAAATGTATATAATCTGAATGGTATATGGACTCATATATGTACATGCTCTGAAGAGAAGTAAAATTTTACTGTTATATCCACATTTTGCCAACTATGTTTAAGATCCAGCATTCAGAGGCCATTTAGAGCTGACCTAAAGATAATACTACACAAAATTTTACCAGTTACCAAAAGAACAGGTTGTAGAGCATGACTTTAGTGGAAAATGATAAGTCTATTAAGAAAGAACACAATAGACAATATAATTACATATTGATAATGCCTTTTTTCCCAGGCTTCTTTTTCTATGCTGGTCATGGGTGCCAGCTATGCAACACAAAGTGCATGCTAGGCATAGACTGTCCTACAGAAAATATACATTTAGAGCACTGTGTTACTGAAAACTTTATCTTGAAAGAAGCGGAGAGAAGCAAGCAAGACCTGTGTGTACTTATTATGGATATGTGTAGAGTATACTTGGACAGGTAAGTAAGTATTGGTATAAGAATAAGAGAAAAAGTAAAGAAGAATGAGATAGTATTTATAAATTTTCAAATAATTTATATAAATTATGTAATTATAATACAAATAATTTAAAAGCTTGCCACTAAACCTGCCAGACTTGAAAATTTATCGATGGATTTAAACAACAACATTATATACATTGTATAATATATGTGCTGACTTGCACATATATTACTATATATATATTACTCACTAGACAGGCACATTACGAACTGATAAACTATTCCATAAAATAATTCTACATACACAAATAGCCACTTGGCCAACAAAGGGAACCTAAACTAAGAAACACATTTTATTGTGTATGGGTTTTGGGGCGAGACTTAGGAGAGAAGTACCAGCTTACCGCTAACTAGTCAATACATCACATGTCAATGAATGTTAGGCTACTGCATCTATTAGCTTTAGCTAGACCATGCTATTATTCTGTACTAAAATTTATTTACAGGCAATCCAACCCTCAGATATACTCTTCAATTCACACAATAGAAGAATACTCAGTCCATAAAAATTTACTAATCACATATTCAACGCAATCATCTCACGCTGCTTACGAAGTATTGCAAATTGAATGTTCTACAACAATTGACAATGACGTCACATATGAGTTAAAGACTGATGATATGGACCGAATAGTGCCTGGTGCCAGTCAGTATGCCAATGTGCTGTGTACAAGAATAAGTGATCATTTAGATGTTAGCAGTATGCTGGATAAGGTACATGAAGGTATGTACTATAGTATCAAGTTAGTAGTTAGTTCCAGTAATCCACCCACCATTCAAGCAGGAGTATACCATGGTAGCTTTAGCCCGTAGGACTTTCCATCTTTCCCAGGATGAGTTGACATACCCTCTCCACTCCCCTATTCTCATGGAAGGTGGAGGGAAGAGGAAATTGCATACCCTAATACACACGGCACATCTAGTAGTTTATATAATATACCCCTATATATAAAGGGGCAATTGTAGGTGTATTACACGCATAATTCGCGAACTAAGGTTATAGGTGACATGTGATAGAGTGCTTTTCCATTTACCAGCCGCAGTTCCAGCCTTAGTGCTGGAATTTCTTGACGGAAAACTCAATAACACTTTGCCCAATCCGGGAATCAAACCCGAGACCTCTTTTCCAGCAGTCGCATTAATTGCAAATCTATTCTAATATTATAAAGATGAAGCATTTATCGAGAAAGGCTATAGGCTATATAACATAACGCTACGATCAATAGGAGTAGAGCATCAATGACAAATGTTGCAAAAACGGGGAAAACTCTTATGTGAAGCAGACGAGGTTACGTGGGTCAGCTATTATAGTATGTTTTGATTACAAGCATTAAGTTAATGTTACCTGAAGTTACAGTCAGCGGCATAGATCGATAAATGATTCTATCATACACTCGCTTTTGCCCGCGACTTTGTACGTGTGGAATTTGGAAGTAGGTATTTATCTATATTTTTCTTTCTTTACATGTAAGAAGAACCTAATCTAAACACATACGACTTTTAGTGTAGATAAAACATGCACCAGATTTTAAGTTAAGCCTACAGCAATAGAACTATGAAAAATGCATTCAATTTCGTGAAGTAGTGTTTGCGTGATGTGGGTATAAACATACAGACAGACAAAGTTCTAAAAATAATTGTTTTGCTTCTATAGCTCTTATACTTTAAAATATCTCATCGACATCGACCAGCTTCACTTTTATTATACATAGGGATGTATAGATAATACAGATTATGAACATTCATATTGCGTTTATAATAAAAATCTTGCTGCAGACCGAATATAATTAGAAAGTTGTGATCCATACAATTTTAGAAATTGATTCATTGTTTAAGTATTTCATTAGGTATTTTATCTTAAGTGGGGGCCAGTCAGTGCAGACCGGTGACACTTCGACCCAGTGGGGTCTTTTATGTCGGCCCCAAGATCATTTCATTAGGTAAACATGAAATTGTGCGAAGTGTGGTAGCAATGTTTACAAATTATATCGACTTTGTTTCAGATGTGGAGCACTCAATTAAAAAACAAAGACCTATAAAGGTGCAGTGTGGTGTTGATAAAAGATCTCTATACGATCCTGCTATAGGTGTGTACATAACTCAATACTTCTTAAAAGTTATATTTTGTGCTAATACAGTACAGGGCTACCATGAGAATGTATATCCGAGACTTCGGGCTAACGAAAAATTAAAATTATTACTACCACGAAGTTTCTTAGTTTCTTTCTTTCAAAGTGACATTACTTCTCGAAATGGTCCAAACATGGATCATTTCACTGTAGAGTTTAGGATGATCAGTGTTACTTCATGTGTTTCATTGTACTAATAGTACTAACAAGAGGTCCGAATCTTCGGCATTTACGTTTCATGATAGGCCTATTTTTTAGATATTCGGGTCCAGAATCAAGTACTGAAATATGTCCAGTCTTTTACCAATCACTCTGTATGGTCTCACGTGTATATCCTCAAAGGGATAGGCAGCGATGTAATACACCCACATTTCGCTAGCTATGATTTTAGTTTTGACTGAATTGGAGAACCTATTGTCGTCCAGGCGCAGTCTTAGAGTCCGTGTTGCTATTGAGAAGTTGTCAAAAAAACACAATAACACTTCGCTGACACGAATTTAACCCAAGACCTTTAACACAGCAGTCACATTCAGAATCAAGACTACGAGTGATTTGGTAGTGGCGCCTCTAGCGGCGTTCTTGGACTATAGCGCCATTTTGTAATTTTGCAGGAGACACTGCAGCACTACTGGAATCACTGATGGAGGCTACAAAGGATTACAGTGACAACTGTGCAGTATTTTGAAACAAGATTTAGACTAAGATATAATGGTGCTAATATTATAATTAAGTATTTTTATACATAGACTTGTTTCTCGAGAGATTCAACTAGTAACAATGGTACCACTGATAGTTGTAGGCGAACACTTTAACCATTGTACATACATTTACTAAAAGATTGATGAAAAAGAAAGTTATAAAGAATCATGTGCAATAGAGGTGTACGAGCATTATTGGCTCGTACAAGAGGCATTGGAGAATTCTACAAATAAAAATAGTATTAAACGATTAAACTGCTTTTTATTACTGTTGACTGAAGCCGTTTATCATATAACACATTCTATTATTTCTTCATTAAAGTATGGGGTTGGAAGTGGTTCACTATGTTGACCCACCAGCTGTCTTCGACACCTTTAGTAAACTCTCTAATAAATCTGTAGTTTAGGATGAATATCTTGTCCTGGTACTCCGGTTGTACACTGAAAATAAAATTAAAACATCGCAATATAAAAATAACTTCCTAATAAAAATTTTATTGTTTTATTATATATTCTTATAATAATAATAATAATAATAATGCCCTCTAAATCGTAACAGAGACTGGCCATCTGTACAGGAGATATTAAAGTACATAAGACCCTACCCTAACTCTTATGATCCGATGGGACGGCAATCCGAGACTACTGCAGATTAGGCGCAAGACCAACTGCTTTATGTGCATTCTGAGGCACGGAGATTTCTAAACTTCAACTCTGTGCTGCTATTGAGATTTTTCGATGTTATAAGGTCAGAGGCTAAAGGTTCTTGAGATAATAAATACTACATATTCTTTAAAAAAGTGCTATATTGGGATAAGTTCAAGTTTCTTTAATAATATTTTATTAAAAGCTGTAGCTGAAATCAATCAGAGATAAGAATGGAAGTTTAGTGAATGAAGAAAAGAGCGTATTGAAGCGATGGAAGGAATATTTCTAAAGTTTATTTGGAAAAGAGGAATGGCAAGGGCAAAGTTTCGAAATGAATGATAATGATAGTAGTAATGATGAAAGCCCTATTAGTATGGATGAAATAATGAAAGCTTTGAAAAGCATGAAATTAGGCAAGGCTGGTGGGTATGATAGGATTACAGTCGAAATATTGACAGCTGGACAGAGTCTCATAGCAACTCAGTTGTGCCGCCTTTTTAACTTGTGCTGGAATACCGGCCGTGTACCAAGTGATTGGTGCAAGGCCGTCATAGTACCTTTATACAAGGTAAAAGGTTCACAGCAAGATTGCAAAAGCTATAGAGGCATTAGCTTGCTCAGCGTTGTCGGTAAATTATATGCAAAAGTGTTAATTGAAAGGATTGTGAAAGTAACCGACGAGAAAATATGAGATGCACAAACCGGATTTCGAAAGGGTATGGGATGTACGGATCAGGTCTTTTCCTTACGGAGCATAGCCAAGAGAGTTTTGGCCAAAGGTCAAAAGGTCTATTGCGCATTCGTGGATTTGGAAAAGGCTTATGATAAAGTGGTGAGGAATGAACTTTGGTCGGTATTGTCCATGTATGGAGTGAATAGTAACCTCACGCGAGCTCTGAAATCTCTTTATGATGATTCCAGAGCTTGTATTAGGATAAATGGGATCTACACAGAATGGTTTAGCATCGAAAAAGGTATTAGACAAGGATGTGTAGCGTCACCTTGGTTGTTAAACCTATACATAGACAATTGTTTAAAAGATTGTGAATGGGGATTAAGAATGAATGAGTTACTTGTCAAATGTCTTCTTTATGCCGATGACCAAGTAATACTTGCGTCATCAGCAGAAGAGTTGCAGGCGATGGTGACTATTATGCATGGTGCTTTTGAGAGTAAAGGAATGAAAATATATGTAAGCAAGACGAAAATAATGGTATCTGAAAAGGAAGAGTGCGTGACGATGTGTAATATTATGATAGATGGGAAAAAAGTGGAGCAAGTGAAAGTTTGTATATTTGGGTAATTTGTTTACAAGGGACGGTAAACATGAGGGAGATATTCAAAGGAGACCGATTGCGGGCAACAAAGTGAATGGAGCTCTACGCGCTTTTATGAACAGTCGAAATGTATCCGAAAAGGCACGTTTGGCAGTTCATAGAGGACTATTAGTGCCCACACTTATGTATGGAAGTGATAGTTGGGTATGGCAAAAGAAGCATGAGAGCAGAATAAATGCTGTAGAAATGAGAGCGCTGAGAAATATATGTGGTGTGACTCTGAAAGATAGAATAAGGAATAGTGTGATTAGAGAGAGATGCGGCATGAAAGTGGATATAGTGACAAGAATAGAAAAGGGTATGTTAAGCTGGTTTAGGCATATAGAAAGAATGGACGAGGAAAGACTGACTAAGAAAGTTTGTAAGGCTAGTGTGAATGGAACAGTCGCAAGAGGAAGACCTAGGCGTACGTTTCTTGATCAGATCGGAAGCGTTCTGGACAAAGGCCAGGTTAAGAGCACCTTGAACCGACGGGTGTGTATAAGGAATGTGATGAAAGTGAATGAAGCCAGAGAAGTGTGTTAGGATCGTAGCAAATGGAAATCCGTAGTCTCTGCCTACCCCTCTGAGAAACAGGCGTGAATTTATGTATGTAATTTTGTTGTTACAGTTCACATCTTATATGAAATGCAAGAGAAGTGTCTGTTCATGAAATTTATTTCTGCATATGTTTCACATATGTTGCCAAATAGATCTAGGAATGCCGTGGTAAGCAGTCGGCTATTAACTTCAGATTAACCATTGATTCTACAGAACGCGCGAGGATACCAACTTAGCGTGCGGTTCTGATTTATACTATAAATACTCACCCTAACGATATAGGAGGAAGATCACCAGACTCTTTCATGTGTTTGAGTCCTCTCAAAACGTGATAACACATCGTGATTTCAACCCATCTCTTGTCTGCCTCATCAAACATCACACCAACCTGGAATATAGTAGATAATGAACTATAAAATCTATTTAGAATGCAGTTTTTGGCATTGTACTGACTGAAGACAAAACTGTATGAACTTGTCTATATGTAAAATTGTGTTAGATCTATGTACTTTGATCAAGTACTATCTATAAACCACATATTGTAAGGAAGTATAGGCAAGTGGTCACCTGGCAAAACATCAATAATGCAAATATACAGTCTTACGCAGCTCACATCTATACATCCTGAAAGTGCAGAGCAGCAGAGGTAACATATAGCCAGCTATAGTTTTAGGTTCCACGAAATGGCGGTATATTAGCAGCAATAGCCTTGTGGGAGACTGCACAGCCACACAGGTGTCTTGAGTTCGATGCCACGCGCGCACGCACCTCTATCTTTTCGAAGTAATGAGTGTATTAAAAAGTTAATTATCACTCACTTAATGGTGACGCAAAAAATCTGGGGAACCTACAGATCTGATAGATCACCATAATGTTGTTGAAATATATGTGAAGTGAACCAGCCCTCACAGCAGCGTGAACTATGGACCCTAAGAAGAGTCTCATGCCCAGCAGTGTGACAGTTTTATTCAGGGCTGATCTTATTAATGGAGGTGAAGCTCAGTGTCAATCAGGCAAAAAAATTTTTGATACAAAATCCCAATAATACTTTTCCTGGTAATCAAGACCTCATGCACAGCAATCATAATCACTGACATGCTGCTGAGGCGGTCAATGTAAATCAAGCAAGCCTTTAAAATTACACAGAAATGCACTTTCATCTGAGCAAGTATGTGTGCCGTTTCATGTTTGTAAAACTTTTTATATCACACATAGTTATGAGATCAGCTATAATAATAAAGCCTCACACTGTTACTCATACCTCAGCTCTGTCCAGATACATTAACCGGCTGACAATGTTATGGACATATATAATAATATGGGATTTACAGCACTTACCTGGTATGGGAAGGCATAAAATATGTCATCTTTCTCAATAGATAACAACTGCCTTTGTGATACTGAAAGCTTTGATACTGCAGTCTTTAAAGTGGAGATAGCATCCTTCTCAATAATTCCCTCTAAAGATTTGAAATCGCTCCTTTGTAATGCATCTGAAACAACCTGGCACTAGGTGTTAGAGGCAATGTACGAAGAAAAAAAATTTGCTCTGATAAAAGTTGTTATAAAGTATGGATTATAACGGAAAAAAAAACAGTAATTTTTATTTTATTTTAACTGCTTTAACAGAAACAAGTGTACTCTTAAATTATGTAAAAACAAAAAAAATCCCAAATGTATTTCAACAAGAAGTATTTATCAAGCCTGAACAACAAAAGTTGTCTATAAAATTAGATTTAAATTGGTCATAAAATCATAAAAACAATTTTCCAAAAAAAATAATTCATACAGTGTATTTAAGACTTTAAAGAAAAAGAATAAGAACATCCTGGATAATAAATAGGTCTTTGTTCATTTAAATTTTTAAGCAAAAGAAATTGAAGCTAATTAATAAGTATTTAAATTAATGCCAAACACAATATTGCAAGTGTAATTAATTATTGCAAGACAGACATTATGAACAATTATTTAATTCATTTCTGGATTAAACTGTAGCTGCTTGAGGTAATTGTCTGTCTGTCACATAATCATGATATTATCTTCATAGTCATTGTAACCTAAATGATAAGTACATAGAAAAAACAGACTATACCAATGATTCATGTGATAGATTACCATTATTGTTAAACGTCTCAATTTAGACCATAATAATGACGACAATGGATTGTTTGTCAATATTATGAAATCACTGCATATATGATAATCTGTTATATAAAACAGACGTGTGTCTGTTTTGTAAGGAAACTAGTAATACACACTATCACTCTACTCAAAACCTGAATGGTATAGTAGAATACACTCTACTTTAGTTGCGATCATAAGTTCAGAAAATTTTATAAATACCTGAACAGCATGTTTCGAAGCCTCAATGAACTCGTTTAAGCTAAACTCTTGCTCAAAATACGGTCTAATAATAAAGTTAGCAAACATCCAATTCTTTATAAATTTCATAAAAGAAGGCCATACGACGGGCGGAAATTCCATAAGCTGAGGCAGTTTTTTCATCTCTACTTTTTCTTCGCAATAATTCCGAAATTGTATAACAGGACATGATGAGGTTATAGGTATTTGTTTAGGTAAAGCTCTGTGAGTAAATTTATCACATAACCTAAATGTTTGTGACCTGACCTGCCTTAAAGCTAAATTCATATTTATTATCGTTGTGTTAACCGAATTATGCCTTCAACTACGTGAAAATGCACAGCAAAACATTAAAATAAATCATTGAAAATGTGTTCTACATCTTCAAGAAACATTTAATTTAGCTGTCAAAATCCACCCTCGTCATTGGTTATAGTTATTTGTTTACTTGCATACTACTGGTCAAAATATTTCATTCGGCTGGTAACTTGGAAAGTACATACATAAAAATGAAATGCAACTCTAAACGTTTCGTAATATTTCAATTTTGCGGTATTTTTATATTATTCGTACAAGTATTTAATAAATATAATAATAGACTTATTAAATACTTATACTTTGTTTCCATGATTAGTCTAATTTATAATAGTAATATTCTGTTTACAGTTTTATAGTAAAAGATAATATTGCATATTTGCATCTAATCGGAAGCCAGAGAAGAGTAGTATGGGCATTTCACAGAGTGTTACAGATGTAGATTGGAGCGATAGCTAAAATCGCATAAAATATTTAGTTTTGCTTAATCTGGAATCTGTACCGGTACATCTTCCATTCGGTTCTACCACTGACCAGAAACCAAAGAGTATACTAACTGAGACTTAGCGGTTAAGGCACGGACGGCTCTGTCCTTGAAATAATTACCTACAGCCAAGCGGTCCGCGTATACGCGAGAGAACTGCCCACCTACAGTATTTTAATATCATCTACCTACTTGAGTTATTTTCTAGTTTAATGATTGTAAATATTATAATTTCATTAAAAAAAAAAATTGTTGTGAATGAAATAGGAAATGTTCAATAAAAATCATGTTATGTTTTTTGATTAGTAGATTTAATAAAAAAACAACCTTATATAATTGACGCTGAAACATATTTGCACTCGACTGAGACCACGAAAAGCTTTATTGTTAAATTTAATAGTATAAATAAATCCGCATTCAGATAAAAACTTTAATTAAAAATACTTTTGTTTACAATTATTATTGTACTTTGCCATAATTATTATGTAAGTACTTGCATTTATTTCAATCAAATATTAACAAGTCGCACGCTTACTGCTTACAATACCATCACACCGTACGTTCATCGCTGCGGCGCGGCGCGGCGCGGCGCGGCGCGGCGCATTCGCGATTGGTTGCGAACCAAGTGCTTACCGAAATACCGACCTCGACGCCCGTAGGTATGACTCGCGTTCCGACCATTTGTATGAAGATAGTATACTGTTAGATAACATTACCGTGGTTAAGGTATAGGTTTTAGTACCGGTATAAAATAACTGTAGCGCTTTATTTTAAAGATTCACCGAAGGCGGTTAGGATTTGAGGTTACGCTACCGGTATAAAATATTGATAGCGCTATTTTTTATGTTTCGTTGTACCTTTATTTAACCTTTACTCACTCGGCATAATTTCAATACCGATAAAAGTCCCGTGTATGAGTACTTACGACCTACGCGACACGCGACGTTGCGCTTGCGATTATCGTAGTCGGACGTCGACATATTTAAATACCTTATTGTTATTGGTTTAGAAAGCGTAAAAAATTATTGTATGATTATTCTACAGCAGCCTAAAATTAGTGTATCGTAATTTTGAGATGTTAAATTAAAAAGGTATGAGTCAACCTTTATAACCGATATGCGTTCCGTGCCGCTATCTATCAAAATCTTACTTTCTGTTCATAGCCTTCTTGAGGTTTTGACCATAGGTGTAACGCATTAACAAATTAACATTCAGCATCTTATTCTGCAACATGAATTCCACAATAATCAATATCATCTATCAATTTGACATTCGTCAAATTGATAGATGATATTGATATCTCACTGCACATGCTCGGGGTGATGAAGCAACTTTAGTTCACATCTCACAGATGTTCAGTGCTGCCCTTACGTACCTGAGATGGACGTCCTAGTCCTATAGCTTTGACTGCGTCCGTTCATACAGCATTTTTATCTTTAGTAGATACGATAGGTACTGTAGTCAGGGAGAGGAGACTTGGTAGTAACTGCAACAGTTTGAAGAGCAAGGTTTGCTTTGATCTAAACAAGAAAAATATTCTACAAGTTAAACACTAAACGCAGGTAAGATCCTGTATTTTGAGATAATGGAAACTATTACTTACTATCATTTTAGGACACTATCTAATAAATAGTAGTAGTTGGATACATTTCTTACTTTCCGTACTACACTCTCTTATAGCTCTTAAGCAATGTCATATGCGTGAGAATAAGACAAAGCAATACATTCTGAAACGCGCTGGTCCCTTCTAAATTATGTTTTATATTATTTTATACTGAATAGTATAAGTATTCTATTTGTATCGATTAGGACTTTCAACTATACGATAGGATTTGTATTTTTATTAAATATTAACGCGTCGCGCGTCGTAATAATTATTATTATGATGTTGCATAATAAATCTTGGCTGGACACCTCTAACGCTTCTGGCTTTGGCTTTCTGTCAGGTCCAAACTCTTTGAGTATAAGTGTTCTGTGGGTCCAAATGTCAATTTGTCACACATGTCAACGAAGAAAAATCGGCATTTGTTGGGAATTCAATTTGAATTGAAAAATGTTTTAAGCATTTTAATTTGAAGTATAATATAAATAGATTCGAATTAGAAGTAAATTGGACGCTTTATATCACACGAACATGGACGACCAAGCTTGTCCTCGTTGTAAAACAACGAAATATAGAAATCCATCCTTAAAGTTGATGGTGAACGTATGTGGCCATGCTTTATGCGAAAGCTGTGTTGATTTATTGTTTTTGAAAGGTAAATTATTTATTTGGGCTATTATTAATAGAGTTTAAAAATTTAAAATAGACTAGTTAAACATCTACTCAATTCAAAGTGATGAGCATGTAATGCAATAGCCGGATATAGGCATTTATCAGTTGTACACAACTGCTTGCCTGATAATATATAATAATTATAATAATTGTTTATCATATATTTTATTGGTGTTTAATCAGAACTGGAAATTGCATTTAAAATACTTAATTATTGTTTTTCTTTGTATTGTATTCTAAGTATTAAGTAATTTCGCCATAAGCAATGTTATTTGGCTGACCAAATGATATTGTTTAGAAGTCCTGAGGTTTTCACATCATTACAGACCAAAGGCCTTCTTGATTAATTAAAGAAACAATTATCCAAGCAAATGTGTTTAATCATTTCAATAAAAAAGGGGATTATTAAACATTTTTGGTTACTTATTTGCATTAATAAAAATATTGTAGGATCCGGATCATGTCCCGACTGCAATGTGCCGCTTCGCCGCAACAACTTCAGGGTACAAATGTTCGAAGATTCTATGGTAGAAAAAGAAATAGACATAAGAAAACGGGTATTAAAAGATTATAACAAAAAGGAGGAAGATTTTGCTACATTACGTGAATACAATGATTATTTGGAGGAGATAGAAACAATTGTTTACAATCTAACAAATAACATAGATATTGTTGGTACAAACAAACGGATAGAACAGTACAAAAAGGATAATAAGGAGATTATTATGAAGAATAAAGTCAAAATAGGTAACATTATTTCATATTGTTATTATTTAAAAGTAAGGTTATGGTAGAAACAATAACAGTTATTTTAAATTCTGATATGAATTTAATTATGTAGAATCATTAAATTGTTAACAATTTTTTTATTTAAAGACTAGTACAATTGATGTATTTATACTTAAAAATATGATTCTGTTATGTCTACACTATAAACATCATTCTTGTATATTTATAGAGAGTTAGGCTTTGGTGTACATAACACGGTTAATATGATTTTATGTTAGAAATAACCTTAAATCCAGGATAAGAACAGCCTTTGAATACAGCTAGACAATGCTTAATTTAAAAATTTCAGGTAGAGAAGAATTGGAGCTAGAAGAAATATTAGAAATAGAGAAACAAATGGAAGATCTACGTAGATCAGAAGTACTGCGCATGGAACAGGAAGCTAAGAAACAGAAGATTAGAGAGAAGGAGGCTCTCATTGATGAGCTCATGTTTGCAGAGGGCGATGCCAAAGATATACTCAATACATTTGCACAAACCAAGGCTCAGAAACAAGAAGAGGTGTTGCCTCCAGTGCCAAAGGTAAGTGTATTATTGCAGCATAATATTTATATATGTTCTTATGGTTTCTGTGTTATCTTAGCTCAAAACTTATTTGTTTAAATTATGGTATGTAGAAGAAAATGTGGAAAATGGTAAATAGTGGTTATAAGCCCAAGAGCCTAGATTGCCTTAATAAACTATATGATATAAAAAAATATTATGTTTAACTTAGTATAATATAAAATAATATTATGTTTAACTTAGTATAATATAAAATAATTTCATTTACTGATAAAAAAGCATTATATTGGGCTTGCCTTATTTTGAAATTCTCGGCACATTACAGATGCTCACATTTAATTGCTGTCTGCCACCATTTCTAGTAGCCTAGTAGCCTATTGTTAATCTATTTTTTTTATTTCACAGGTGACGAAATTCTCAACGGGTATACAATTCAACCGTGGTGCAGCACAGCAAACTCTACCCATCATAGAAGAGGGTCCATTATACAAATATGAGCCTCCAATTCAACCGGATCGTATTGGACCTGATCCGCCTTCTATTGATGATATTATCAACTGTGGTTATCTGCAACATGTAAGGTTAGTATTAACAAAGAGAGAGTTTTTACCTATCATAGGCTTTAAAAAGCAGCTAATATTCTTATGTACTTTTAGGTTAAGCCTTCTATCATATTACCCCTCAATACAATGAGCATCCTTTCCACCTGGATACATTTATGTATAGTACAGTACTTAGATAATTTCTTGCATATATAGACTCTGGAATTAACACCTAGCCCTATGCTACCGAAATGCTATGACTTAACCTTCTTTAAAAGTGGTTGGCAGCGGCTGAGCTGACTCTTGACATTACTGAAGTTTAAGAATAATCTAGTATTGTTGTAGTTGCCACAACTACCGCTTACTAATATTTTTAAGGGCAATATAGAAATAATGTATCAATTAATCTGTCTCTACTAGATTATTCTTTCACAAAATACTTAGTAGCAGCAAAGAGTCAGGAAAAGTATTGTGCCTAGCCGACAGAATTAGGTAAAAACATAGTTGACACAAATTGGTGTGATGCAACTATTACAAGAAGAATAAATAATAATGTTCATTTATTCCAATACCTACGGCAATTATAAGTGTCAATCGAAAGTAATTGCTATTTATAAACATTTGTATGTATTCAGATCAGAGAACGAGACAGAGAAGGCTGGCGGCTACAAGTCCACATTGCCGTGTCTGCGCGCGTTACAAGACGCTCTCGCCGGCCTCTACCATGCGAGCTGACAATCAGAGATCACCGATACTGTTATTGAGTTAGAATGAGCGGGTAGATGGCGCTAGTGGACTGTGAGCCTATTAGAAACTGTTTATGTTCTGTAATTTTTAATCTGTTTTAATCTTTTAATGCCAGTTAGAGGATTAGGATTTGAATAATATTATTTTCTTATTTTCAACAAGACAGCTCACAGAAAGTATATAACATGTGATAGAAAACCAAAGTGCCTTAAAGTAAACGCGTGAGACCGCAGTACATTGCTGGCAAAATGTAGATGTGATACTCCTCTCCTTTTGGATGCAGATTGGCGTGAGTCTTCTTTTATGTAGAAAAGAGTCACCATATTTAAGGATCGTAATAAAGGAGCCATTTTCATTGCGAAATCCTTATCTAATAAATTCTAAGTAATTACAGCTTAAAACGTGTGGTCTTTCACATTTCTGTCACATGTGAATTACATTACAAAGAAATTATGTATCACGGTCCATTGCCGCTGTGAAAATGTGGTGTTATGTGTGAACAACAGCTTTAACAGAACAGTATTGTGGTGTAAGTTTAAGGGCATAAACAAACTAGATATTTTACCTTGAAAATTTGTGATATAGCGAATAGTTACTAACTGACACAATAGTTGTATACAATCTTTTCTTTAAGGTTTTGCTACCCAGTGTATGAAATAGGCTCGCGCTAATTATGTGGGACTTAGAACATGGCTGGCGAAATATGGGTGTAATACTATTCTGCCTTCCGCTTCGGGTATATATCGGTATTTAGGCTTCGTATGTGAAACTACCTCGTCAGCGCAGCAGTAGTATGCAGATACTTGTGCGTAAGTATAAAGAAAATCACATTAGAAACACAAACATAATTTATTAGCAACTCTTCTAATCATGAAACGTTATACACATTTTAGATAGCTATTTGAACAGTTTTTACTTAAGGTAATTTAACTATAACGCGACTTTAGCCATTATATTAAACAGGTACAGTAATTTTATTAATGTAGGTAGATAATACATAGTTTTACTCAATAGATTATACCTAAACGCTGACTGTACGCTTGACGCTTAACACTGTGTTAGACGAGAGTCAGGAACACTAGAGAGGGCGTTTAGATATCTTCTTTTGTTTTTGTTGTTAGCCTCAGATGGCCTCTACAACTTTACGCGGACTGTGGGTGAGCGCAGAGGGCTCCTAACCCGTGAAAGCATTTAGATGGTCGCAACACTTTTTATACCCTCCGGTCGCTCGCCCCACGCCGCATTCGCCAGATGTAAGAGGACGTGACGTCATAATTCGCTCGGGCAATAAAATATATTGGGATATTGTTAATGTTGCACAACCTCGTGACTAAGTAAGCACATATAGCCGTTAATCCTAAGCCTGATTGATCACTCTTCGGTCATGACGGTTTGCCGTCTCATCTGACTGAGTGTGAGGGTATAGTGAGTACATTTATGATTGCGCACTTACTTATGCATGTAATATCTACCCCCCAGAGGGCTAGTCTCCGTTAAGGTTAGGCGTCGTAGCCGAAATTCGGCCTAGGACATTAGTAACATTTTTCGCTAGTTACCAGCTAAGGGTTTAAAAGTTTGTAGGTACACACAGCGACACATCAACCTAGACTGTTTGGACTTTGAACTATTAGAAGTTGAACACTGCGAATCGTGCGAGAGAGTTCGTTACATTTTTGTTACGCTCTATCCTTACCATTACGTCAACACCACTATGCACTGCCCCTTTCCGACAATTCTCTATTTTGTATGTAGCGTAGTTATGCGTATATAGGGTGTCTAACTTGATGTGTAGCCGTGTGTACACTTATAAATAATTCGTCGATAATTGTGAGCCCTTTACGGTTTCCTTGCATATTAAATTAATATTTGAATGCTTTATATAATGTACAGGGTCTATATCTTGATAACACGATATTTTTTAATCTATATTTGGCGTTGGTGAAACAGTATAAGCATAATTGCAAATGTGACTAAAGATTGGGATCTTTGGGCTTGACACCTAAGGTGACCACGATGTTATTGAGTTTTCTTTTAAGAAATCTTCATGGATTGTGCTTGGTAAGATCCCCTTAGGTTTGCAGCGTTTTAGATGTGTCTAGTTATAGCTGTTGAAATGTAGCCACATTATTTTATTTGTACACCTGTATCTTCGGCAGATATAGACATACATAAAAGGTATTTCCAACAATAATGGGTAAAATATAAGGTTAAAAGTAGCTAGTTTGTTTATGCGGTGAATAAAGTATTGCCAGTGTAAATAAATGTACATAAGTGTGAACTTGTTAATTGTACTAATTTAAATACATTGTCTGGTTTGTGTTTGTAAGATATGTGTTACTTGCTGTTGTTTTGTGATAGTATTATTAAAATGAAAGAGTGCAATTTGTAGTTTTATTTATCCCGTGAAAAAAAATATTTGCTACTAGTAACGCCATCTAGTGAGAGCTATTGGTTTTGTTAGTTCGAGTAATATTAACTAGATGTCACTGTTTAATTTGGATGTTTATCAACGTCTCGTTTTAAAAATGTAAGGACATCATGTCTGAGAAGATAAATAATTGTGCTAACTATTGAACAGCCTTCCAATTATTTTATCACATCCTTTCTTCAGTCGTCTACGGTACATCTTGTACTGCTGACTATTGAAATTGAATTGACTGTTTGATAAATTGTTGGCTTACATTTTAATATATTAAGACAATAGAACACTTCTTTGCGTGTGGTTAGTGGCCAACCTGTTGTCAAGAGTTGTTCAAGCCGCCCGCGCCCCCGTAGGCCTCTGACATGGCTTAACGACTGCTGTCAATTTGGCAACAACCGGGATCGACATTTAACGTGCCCTCCGAAGCACGGAGACGCTCAGATGAAATACCACTAAGCGGTCACCCATCTACCCACTGACCGCACCGAACGTTGCTTAACCTCGCTAATCGTATACCGATCAGTGAGTGCAACTGGCTATGAGCGCCTCAAATAGAACACTGCCTCGCTGGCACAGCCTCAGTGAGTCCGACTTCTGTGCATGATGGATGGCAACTGATGCTCGGGTTCGAATCCTGAGTCGGGAAGTATTATTATTATTTCTGTCAAGAAATTGTTAGTAGCACACCAGAAGCGAGTTTTAGTATCTATGCTCAGTATACGGCAATAGGTTCGCCTAAAGTCCGATTACTTCAGGCTTAAAAAGATAACTGGCAATATTGTAGTGTGATCTACCTCGGCCTGCCCCATCGGTGATAAAGACGTGAGACTAGTGATGTATGAACTATAATCCTTTGCTTGCAGTAGGCCGAAGAGATTTTATTTCCTTTTTTTGTTTTCCAATAAAGGTACCTAACTCCCGCACTAGAAATAATTTAGTGTTTTATAAACATTTAAACAACGGCCACAAAGAACGAGAGACGACAACTTAAGCCACTATGCCGTTCAAGCAGTTAGTTTGGTGTTAGTTGATGAATAAATAGTCTTTTAATGCTATCAAGTCGTCGTATGTTGCCGTTTATGCGCGATTGCAAGCCCATTAGGTACTTCATATTATTGAGAACTCTCAGGCTTACAAGTACCCTTCGCGATGTTTTGCCTTATCTTTCAAGCGATTCAGTAGGTATATGTACCTATATGTATTTGTAAAAAGACAACTCTCGCTTTAGGAATAAATCCGTTGTCGCGTGGGACTTTACAAACATTTACTAACGGTCACAAAGAACATCCAAACTCGGCACAACTAACCCCCGACTATTTGAACCAATATGCCATCGTGTATCGGTACAATCGTACTAAATACTAGTAAAGTGATCTATTATGAAAACTTAATACTTTCATACATATGGCAGGTTCTCGGAATTGAGTTTATTTTTTTAAAAAGTAAAAATATCTAATATGTTTTTATAAATATCAGGTTCATGTTACAATTTATTGGTTTAGGACCTTTACTAAATATTGGCATCAATATTGACAAGAATGCCGAGAGTAGATAAATGATATCAGCCCTATTTATATGTTGTCCCACTGCTGGAACGGCCCTTTTCTTAGTTTGAGAAGGGCTGGACCATAGTCCACCACGCTGTCCCAGTGCGGGGTGGTCAGATTTCATACATCTTCGAGAAAATTATGCAGAACTCCTAGACATGTATGACATGTTTTCTCATGATATTTTCCTTTAGACTTAAGACCGATACTTAATTAATATTTAATACGCACATAACTTCGAAAAGTCAGCGCTGTGTGCTTTGGGATCCAACTGGAGACCTCTGGGTAGCAGTTCAACGATTTATCATTAGGCTTTCGCTATTTTAAGTAAGTATGCTTATTAAAAATAAATTCAGTTATAAATGCGAAAGTAATTCTGCCTATTTATTTTGCAATTTGATTTGAATTGTTGATAATATAACTAGATACCTACACAAATCCTGGTGTAGGTGTGGTAGCTACTTAAAAAAAGCGGACGATGCTGTGCTTTGTTTTCTAATCTATACTCATGTATAACACTCACTGTCCCCTGCGGTTTTACCTACGTTTTGTCATTACAAATACGAGTTTATTGAAAACACGTGGCTCTCCGTGGTCATCTATTAATAAGATAAATAGGTTTTTTGTAAACGTGGCAAAACATTAGCTAAAAAGTTCAAAATCAATGCGGTAAAAAACACAAGCGATAATTTCTCACGACCTTATATCCTTTGTCATGTTAGAATCAGATGAAAGTGTGGTAGAACAGCTTATATTTACTCCCCCTTCTCCGACGTGCGATTCGGTTTTAGACTTAAGTTATCAACAGCAGACGCAGTACCTACATCATTTAACCAGCTATATCTCAGAGGAACTTGGGAAGAGTAAGCAGGTAATTGGCATCTTTCTTGATCTGGCGAAGGCATTTAACACCGTGTCTGTTCCTATGCTTCTAAGAAAATTAGAGGCACTAGGAATTAGGGGCACACAGATACAGCTTTTCACAGACTATCTATAAGATAGGTACCAATGTATCAAGATAGATAACGTCGTCAGTGCCGATTTTAAATAACCCCAATTCGGTATTCCTCTAGGAAGCGTTCTCGGAGAAATAAACAAACAGCTATATTTGACCTAAATTATGTAAGATCTAAGCGGATAGTCTGTCGGTACTTACAAACTTTAAATTATGATGATACCGAAGATTTGTTGATTGTTGTTAAATAAGTAATAACAAGTTCCATGATAATAATTATAATCTTGGCCTATTTATGCATATATTTATATAATAAGTATGATTAATTGTATATAACTTAGTTCCTAGTAGTATATTGTAAGTGCCCTTAACGCCTGTGGCACAGGTTTACACTAGTACCTACAGGCACCCATATTATGTATATTACTTATATTAAGTACTTTATCGATTGTATTCATATTTTACCACTGTAATCAATAAATAAATTATTATTATTATTATATTATTACTGCTAGGTATATTTTATAATTACTTTCCTATATTAAGTTTTGTTAGTAAAAAAACGCAATCAACCATTTGCAATTTTTGTCTCTTGATCTGTATACGAAGCTCATTCTGCGTAAATAGAAATCAGAGTACCAATGATTCAATTATTTTCGGGTAGGTACTTTGAAATAACTACACTGTGTAACAATTTCAAAATTATCAAATAAGTGTTAAATAATCAACGCGATAAAATCCGTATAAAGAAGTTTAATTTCAGTACAAGTATAACTTATTTAAGTTCTTAAATTCTCAAAAACGATAACTACAATTTAACTTGGTACCCAATAACCAAGCGTACAAGTTTACCATCATAATCGAAAGCACGACGCTCTGTGTGTGAAGGCGTATGAGCAAATATTGTCATACAGATAAAATGTAAAAGTGCCGACCGAGGCACTAAACTATGACAAATATAAAGAAATGCACTTTCAAAGTAAAGGCGAGTGTGTTATGGGTTTACGTACTTGTTATCTTTATTACTATACCGATAATATAGCGTAGCTGTATGTATATGTAATATGTATTTTTTTATTGAAGCCGTGTAATAAACAATATATTATATGTGCTCATCCGACTTGATGCTATAAGAGTATTCAGGGCAGACGCTGTTTTTTATCCATAGTTACCCTTATACCGGTCCATCAAACACGCATCCCCATAGCCTATGTAGGTATATTAGAATCCATACGTAGCAATAGTCCTACGCCTAATGCGGTTAGTGCCTCTCTCGAAGGGGCACTTAACGTTGGACCCATGTCTCCGTGTAAGCCTCTAAAGGGCCAGATATTTTTCTAATATGATAGAAAAATATCTGCGATAAAAGAAACATAATAATGTGGGATGTGGATTCGGCAATCATTGTGCCGATAGTCATTACTGTCAATGGTCTAATAGCCAAGAGCCTCGATCACCATCTAAAGAAGCTCGCGTTGGGTGCTTGGATCCAGGGTTTGATGCAGAAGGTAGTGCTTTAAGACAAAGCACGCATTGTAAGGAGATTTGTGTCTCTAGAATTTCAAATATTTTTTTAAAAGGCCCTCTTGTTCCACTGGTAGTAATAAATCTTGTGCCACAGTGGACTTTGCAAACATTCAAACAACGGACACAAAGAACGCCCAGAGTTGGTATAACTATTTGTGGATCACACAAATTTTTGTCCTGAATGGGGATCGAACCCACAGCACTCAGCGCAGTGGCAGTGGCGAGGTGACTACTTAAACCACTACGCCATCCGTGCTGTCAAAATTTACAAATGTAACTATTATTGTGAAATTAAATAATAATAAAAAACGACCAATAAGCCCTGGACACGGGCCTCTTTTCAGTGTGAGAAGAGTTGACCATATTTCACCACACTGGCCCAGTGCCTGTTAACAGACTTTATATTGTTACGCCCAGTGACATCTCTCGGCATTGTGGGAAAGACTCGGCAGTTCCGTCTAATAATTTACACCGCCATCTATTGACATCTTACGGAACTACGTAGTAGGTATGCTTACGAGAATCATAGAGAAGACGCTGGTACTTTCTCGAATCATCGTACTGTTTACATACCGGGAGTGGCGTTGCTAGAAAGCTCTAGAAGCGCTTTACCCGCGTATAAATAGGGCGCACGCGCACCGCCAAGTCAGTTTACAATCGTAAGCGGTCAAGTGTTCATCGAAACGAACGGAAGCGGAAATACTACGGAGTTTGAAGCAGTACAGTGAAAAAGTGTGGTATAGTGTTTGTTGTGTTTTAAATTTAATTGTGTGTTTGAATAAAACGTGTTTTAGTCGGTAATATTGTTTATATTCTTATCCGTCTAACCCAGCACATAACAATAGATTTTCAAAACCATTATGCAGAACACTTAGATATACGCAGGTTTCCTCACGATGTTTGCCTTCACCGTTAACCAGTTAAACCGAGCGTACAAGATAATATCGTTGAATAACATTAAAATTAAATAGATTGTATACAGATTTTAATGAGCTTTATTTAAAAATACACTACTTCTAGATATTCTCAAATTATTTAAATCTACACTTACCCTGACGTATTCAAAAGATCCCACTGGGTCGAAGTGTCGCCGGTCTGCACTGACTGGCCCCCCACATAAGATACATACATACATACCCCGACGTATTGCTTGCTTTTCAACAGCCATGGTCACGTGGAGTCTAAATAAACGTGATAATATCCGCATACAGAAGTTCAATTTCAGTGCATACAGCCTGTTTGATGGTAAATTACGTAGCATATGGTTACTGCGTAACAGCATGGGGCGATGCGCATAAAACCAACCTACTGAGGGTAGAAAGAGCACAAACATATATTCTCAAAGTAATGTCGGGAAAACCATACAGATATCCAACAACCCATTTGTATTCTGATTGTAAAGTACTTACTGTTTGCCAACTTTATCTACTTAAATTAATTCTAAGGAAACACAAAACTCTCCCTCCTGCCGATCATAATAAGCGTAGAATATCCTTCCCAGTGCTCTACATAATACCGCCTTTGCCGAACATCAATATTATATTCTAAGTACCTACACATATAAAAAGATAAACAAACAATTAAATATAATTGATTCAAACCAACAAACGGTTTAAAGTAAAGTGACAGAGTGGCTCTTGCAGTTGAACTATGCTGGAACAGATAAATTACTCACTTAGAAATATTACATATCACACAAACACACACACACATACACGCACACGCTCATGCACACGCACACGCACACACACACGCACACACACACACACACACACACACACACACACACACACACACACATATACACACACACAACATACACACAACCACACACACACACACACAACCATACACACACCGAACACGTTCATAAATTTGATACAGAATATACATTATGTAAAGATTATCTATACATAGGTACTAGCATCACACTACATTAATACAACACAACTCCATTCCTTTCCATTTTGTTTAAATTGTTTTTAAGCTAGCTTATAAATAAAAAGAAATACCAAACGATGACAGTTGACCAAGTTCACTTATGTGTAACATTTTTTAATTAATTGGCCAAACGATATCTCTTAAGATACAGGCTATTCCTAATTTAAGAGACAGAGTTTTTATTATTGTATACAGATTACTGTTCCAAATGTACGTATAAATGTAATTCGCTGTCGTTTTTACTTTGTAACAGTTTTTGATAAATAAATTATTATTGGCTTAGCCGATTGGCTCATGAATAAAACTTATGAGGAAACTGAAGACCTTCTTAAAATATCCATTCTCTAATTACTGACAGTCACACAAGCACACGCATACACACACATGTATATACATAAACACACATGCACACGCACATACATGCATTCGCACACACACACAAACACACACACACACACACACACACACACACACACACACACACACACACACACCCACACACACACACACGAACAGTACACGTAGCTTATTATGATACAACTTATGTAGGTATATGTGTATTTCACGAATTTTAATCTTTCAAACATCATAAAAATTGTATGAACATGATTATTGTAAACAATTTACTTGCTGTGGCCTGATAGCCATAACTCAAGTTAGATCTTACCATGGGTATCAGTGTTCCTAAATGCTTTGTGTCCTAACTTATTACTATTATTATTATTATATGTACATTCTTACTGCAAAATATGTATTAGGAGTATCTTCTGTGGGATTTAGGTATTTTCCCAGCCGGTCTGCTTGATTTTGCGCGAAATAGCGGGATCGAAGCACGTGGCAATCTGTGATCTTTGCCTACCGATCCAGAAATAAGGCATGTCAATATGTATGTAAAAGGAATTACGCTTTATAAGCTAACAGTAATGCCCGATCCATATCTATCATGATATAATTCAACAAACGGTGACCATCCTTCTACGGTAATGTTTGTTCTATAGATAATACAGACGCCACGCCAAAACATACGTTGTCTGCCTGTAACATGAAGAGCTTTAATTATTCTAATTTATTTATCCTTACTAATATTATAAATTTGAAAGTAACTCTGTCTGTCTGTTACCAGCTTTTCACGGCTAAAACACTCAACCGATTTAGATGAAATTTGGTACAGACATAGTTTAAAACCTGGGGAAGGACATAGGCTACTTTTTATTGATGTAGGTGCGGGCTTAGTCGCGCGTAAAAGCTAGTAAGTAATAAATAGCGGTGGTAGCCCGGTGAGTGAGGCATTGCGGGTGAGTCTTCGATCCCCACTCACTGTATTATCGACGTGAATCTTAAAACCTTAGCTTGAGGGGTTAAAAAATATTATAATTTGCAATCCAGTAGTGGTTAACGTGGTCGCTTTATTCGTGCCGCTACATCGAGTATTATGGATTTAAATCCCACACAAAACAAAAGAGTTTTGTGATACACGAATGGTTGTTCCAAGTCTGGGCGTTATTTGTGTCCGATATTTAAATGTTTGTAAGGTCCTCCATGATACAGGAACAATTTCTAGTGCGCGCGTTATTGAAAATATAGTCTAACTTCTAAGTATTATTGTTCAGTTAATTGTTGAAGAGAAACACCGTGACAAAAATTGCAAATGCTTTCTGCCAGCCCGCACTGGACAAGCGGGGTGTTCTATAGGCTTAGCCTAAACCAATTAATGCTTCTGAATATTTCGATTATAATTTATATTTGCTAATAAGCAGAATTAAAACAAACTTACTTTTCAAAATCTCTACTAAAGCAGATCCTTCCGCGCTCTCATAGCTGTAACAAAGAGTACTTGCACTTGTCTCTCAGTGACCCGCGCGGTGTAAGCCTTGTAAATTAGGACAAAAGTAGGTGTTTTTTGTTTTTCCGCACAGTACAACACTTTATTAATATATTATATTTTACGAAAAAATATTATCTTTAATTATAGAATAATTATATAGAACAAAGGATTTAAATTGTCTTGTAATATATTTTATTTCAATTAATATCAGACTAGTCTAGAATTTTCAGTACTTATTTTAGAATTTAGGTTTTAGTCCCAAAAAGACCTACACCGTGTCAGGGTGCCGTTTTTTCAGAATATAAGCTTTAATGAAAATATAATATATCTAAGTTCAAATTGTATTGTAATATATTGAGTGAATAAAATGTTAAAAATTTTCAGTATGTTAGCGGTTATGTTATCGTCCAAAAAAGTGTCTCTTCGTGTCCGTTCGCCGTGTTTCGGACATCGGATGAGGAAACCCAAGACCTCATGCACCGCATGCGCATTTACTACGACTATTTATTACCTATGTGAACTTGTATGTACTAATATACTAGGTATGTATAAGTATGAAGTGAAACAATTCACACTTGAAAAGCAAAATATGACTGTGGTCGACATTACACACTCATATGTAAATGTTACACCTAAGCTTATAAATGCCTGACTTTCCTCTAACTCTCTCTTACTAATGTTTATAGGTCTAGATGCATCTCGACATGCTAGATGGTTGGAATATTCTACTAAGCTACCCACTAGCCACACTAGTAATAACTCCTGTGTCGTGGGTCTTTAGATTGAAACAACGGACACAAAGAACATTGAAACCCTATCTGGTTAGCTGTACCTATTTAGTAGTAGATCTACTCCGTCTTAGCGTAAACTTACTAATAAATGCCGCATATTTACCCCTTAATAATGGCTCCACAAATAAATAATAACCGTAAAATTGCGCAATATACCTGTAGCCGGTAAACAAACTGTTTCGGTACTGCAGGCGGGCAGGGTATGATACAATTAGCATGTGAAAACAGTGGCGCCGCGGGCCCAGTCTAATTGGCCCTGTGTAAACTTGCCCTGTTATCGGGGTGCCTCGAGCTCTCGACTCGGAGACGCTGTGTGGAGTGAGACTTACAAAATCTATACTAATATTATACAGAGAGGAGATTTTTGTTCTCTTTCTTTGGAAAATACTGATATACCTATATATTTTGTACAAGTTTTGTTTGTACCATCATAACCTAAATACAGTGTGGCGACTCCGCACAGACGAAAAAGTTCCGCCTACATGTAAGAGATGGCGCTTAATACGCTCAAATGACGTCACAATCCCGCATCGCGCAAACGGAGTTTACACAGCGACTAACTATATATACAAGCTCCCGACATCAACCGTCGGCCCGCGGCCCGCCAGGAACGATCAACCAGCCTGGTCGGAGGATCCTCCCTTTGTGTTGGAGGGACATCACACTCCGTTTCTCCACAACAGCTTATCGTGCCAATCTCAGAAAAACTAGTTAGTGCTAAAAGATTTTTTGTGGTCTTCCACAAAGTGAATTTTCCAACTCGCTACTACGCTATGACCCAATGAAGCGTAGCAGTAACACCAGACGTCATACAAAATTGGTATAAAAAGTATAATTACTGGTGAATAGAGAAAATCAATAATGATAATATAATTAAGAACCTTAAATAATAGGCTGAAGGATATGATAGGATACAGGAAGGCAAAGTGGAGGAAGCAGAAGAGGTAAAGGAGGACTTTAAGTTACTTTACTAAGCGGTGAAGATAAGCAGAAATGTTGTAAAGCATCGTCATCAGACTACAGGTTTCGGTTTACGAATAAAAATCGCTTTGCAATTAATCTACGCTGCGACTAGTAGACGTGTGTTTACAGCACTCACCGTCATATAAAAATGTTTTAACATCATCAGCTTATACTAGTGCACTACTGCACATATACCTTTTCAACTGCACGTCACTAAGCTGCCACGCTGATCCAGATCCTGCCAGCCACCTTGCAAAGATCATCGCTTCACCTAAAGTTCTAAAAAATGTGGACTGTTATTAGTACTTACCTCTAGTATTATGGATCAGAAATAATTAGCTAATTGATTGTATAAGGCAATCCTAATAGTATCAATTATCTTATCTTATCTTATGTGGGGGGTCAGTCAGTGCAGACCGGCGACACTTCGACCTAGTGGGATCTTTTGTGTCGACACTCTCCCAATAATGACTGCCATTACATAGATGTACATGGCAGCCGGGACCGACGGCTTAACGTGCTCGCCGAGGTACGGAGTAGGCGATAATTATCAATCAATACGCACATAATTTCGAAAAGTCATATAATTTCCGAAAGTTAGAGGTGCGCGACGTGGGTTCGAACCCGAGACCCTCTGCATTGCAGTCTGTTGGTCTCCCCACTGATTTATCGCTGCTCTAATATCAATATCATCAGTATAGTATATAGTATAGTAGATCTAATAGTATCAATTACTCGTTATTTCTGTAAAATGAAATGTTTTCTTTTGTTGGGCAGCTGGGCTGGGTCTACTTCTGAACGATTAGTCTAGAATTGAACGACGGTACTAATGTGGTCTGCCTTATATAAGAGAATAAAATATGGCGATGGGTTTTAAGTGTGATACAGGTGTGACATTGTCATATATTTACACATAACGCACGGAACCTAATTGTGTTGGCGTTAGCAAGTTTTATGCGCTGTATCTATTTATAATAAAATAATAAATACAAAAGTCTGTCTCCACACTAACCAATCACAAATCCGCCCGCCCAACTAATATTGACTTCTTATTACGGCGGTCGCGCGGATATGCGGATATCGCACCGGTGCCGCGCGGATAATGTCCGCCCGTGTCCGACGATAGGGACGTCCCGGACAATAACCTACGTATTTTAGTGACGTGCTTTAAAGTTTCAGGCAATCGTGGAGTTTGAGGTTCGAATACTCGTGCTTGAAACTTAAGATGTAAATATGCTGAAATTGTATTATTGTCTTCCTGGTTCGGATTCGGAAAGTCATATAGATGTTTGTTGCGGTTGGGGAGCTAAAAACTGTGGTAGGGATTTTATTTTGCTGATGCTCTCAAAAATTTTGTATCAGAATGATATTTTTGGCCAAATATGTTGTTTTAAACCTATAGCCCTATTATTTCTTGTTTTTTTCGTATTTGATTGCATAAAAGTCACAGCCTATCTGGAGGTAACTTTATAACTAGCAAAAAATGGTCATTGTATCAACCAAACGTGGACAGGGCTATGTGTGAAGCCAACAATAGTTTTCGAATAACCAGCAATGATTATAACTATAGACATGTTTCATCCATATGAAATGGCGTGAGAAATTTAGTCCCGCTGCATGTCATCTATAAAACTACACTAAGTTTATACCTTTCACTGTTGTGTATCTATATTGTTAGTACGATAGGTATATACCATAGATGCAAAAATAACGAGTTCAAAATAGTTATCTAAAAGTGATAGTGCTTTCATGTTTATGGCGCCCTGTTCTAGGCGAACTGATTAAAAAGTGCTACAATTGGGTAAGCTTTAGATATTATTTTTGGCGCACGTGTAACATATCTATCTATATATCATTAGACTAGATATACTAGTGCGCGGCCCGCAAGCGGCCTGCGCTGGGGGAAGGTGATTGTTTGACCTTTTTTTTTCGGGCCCCCCTCCCTAAAATTTTCCCAGGGTTTAGGAAGATTTGTTCGAGAACGACTACCGTAGATATCACCGTTTCCAAGATCCGATGGGGTACCACCACCAAGAGCTGACATTCCGAAGGTCAGGGTCATTTTTACCGGGCCTTCTGAACGATTCTCTATACGACGATACATTTACTTTTTCCTACGACTCCCCCTTGTATGACTTCTATTTATCTAAGTCAGTCAGTGAGTGAGTGAGTAATATGTTGTAATATGTAGTATGAATGCAAATATATGAGGCAAAAAACAATGAAACAATCGATAGGACAGACAGCGAACATAGCATTCTATTTTTTTAAAAGATTATTGCCCATTTGGTTTAGAAAACACTGGTCTTGTTAACCTCTCCAGTCAAGCTGAATGTCTAATCATTTGACTAAATCAGAGGTCTTCTAACGTAAAAGCTCGAGATTGCATGACGAATGTGATGACAGTGAATAAAGCAAAATATACAAGTCAAGTATAAAAGTATAAACCAAATCGCAGACTTTGTCCACCCTTAGGGCAACAGGTTAGTTTATGTTTGTTATAATTTATTTATTGTACATTATAATAAGCAGCGATAGCTCAGTGGGGAGACCAACAGACTGCAATGCAGAGGATCTCGGGTTCGAACCCACGACACGCAACTCTGACTTTCGGAAGTTATATGACTTTTCGAAATTATGTGCCTATTGATTGACAATTATCTCCTGCGCCGTGCCTCGGAGAGCACGTTAAGCCGTCGGTCCCGGCTGCCATGAACATCTATGGCAGTCGTTATTGGGAAAAAGTCAGTTCCCTCTAATATCCTGACACTGGTCTAGCTTTAGGGTATCGTTAGCCTTCGGGTTGCGGAGGTCAGGTGGCAGCCGCTCCGTATAAAAACTGATATCCAGTCAAATCCGGTTAGACTAGAAAAGCCGACCCCAAGTGACTTGGGAATAATAAAGGCTAAGTTAGAAGAAGTACATTATAATAAGCTTGTAACGTTTTTTATTTAAATTAAGTTGTTACGAGAGTGTAATAAATGGTAGTTAACTCAGTAGAGCCAAACTAAAAGTAAAAACTTAAAAATGAGCAAAAGTAATCAGTTTTTTTTCATATTACTTGTACCTCACCTTGTTGTTAATCCCTACAGCTAAACAAATATGCTTGCGTTAGATTTGGTTTCGCGTTGGTATGCTACCTAACGTTCTACGATATGGCTTCGAACTCAAATTCTCTGTATCTGAAGCCCGATGCTATATTCATTGAGCTACAGTTTCAATATTATAGTAAATAGAATCCTGGTAATAATAACATTAATTACTATCGCAGGAGTGCTTCTTCAAAACGACGTGAATTTTGTTAATTTATTTTTAAAATAAGATTTTTAGAAATCTTGCCGTCGCAGGTAGGTCTAATGGCTTGGTCCCGACAACTTTACATTGATTCAAGTGTTTATGAAATGTACTTAATGTGGGTGGTATGTACATATACTGTCATTACTTCCACAATAAGCACAATCTTTTGTTCAGGACACCTTCGAGAGCATCAAGGACAGTAGAAACATTACTTAGATATTACGCGTATATCTTCGAAAATATTATGGAGAACCCTCAGACGCGTAGCGTATTGTGATATTCTGCATCTGTAAAGTGATGATTAAAATTGTTTACCCACATAACTTAAAAAAAAAAAATTAAATAGATGAGACCATACATTGTGCAAAAAATAAAGTGATCACTTTATCGCACCATTATCAATACGTCGAGTATTGCGTATTTGGTACTTGCCAAGGGACACAATATTGTATCATAATTATAGAGGCCCTGGATTTAATTTCTAGACTGCCAACAAAATAACACTTATTCGATTTTTCTGCTGGGTGTTTCTTAGCAGCAGCACAAAGACTGGAAAACTCGCGATAAAAGGATCGTCTCTTATTATATCATAATTACCTCAAACATGTACACAACACTAGTAAAATGTGGCTGTAAACAGGAATATACCCTGATATAGATGGATTCCTGCTAGATGCTTCGGAAATATAAAGGTATGACGTACATAATATGTTTATATATTAGCTATAAAACAAACTATATCTATAAATCCTGAAATTGTTTTGCACATAAGCTCGATACGTTTACAATATCCATACATAAATGGATAGCTACACGTTGTAACTGTGTGTGGTCTTCAAATGAACCATCAAATTAGTGCAATACATATCACTTTACAGTTCTATTGTGCGGAAACTCGATGTGCTTTGTTCTCATCGCTCCGAGTGCAACACGATCCAAGATGGCGTCGATACGTCATCGCACGCAATATGGCCGACCAAGCCGTTATTGTTTGAACGTTCGGTATTTAAATAGGTATCGAGGGGTGATTGAAGCTGAATTTAGATAACGAGAGATTTTGATTTCAGTTTAAGTGGTATTTTTAGCGTTTGTGTTCTTGTTTTATTTCTTGTTAAATGCTAATTATAAAATTTATATAGGAGAAATTTTAGATTAACGCAGTATACCCTTACACATATTATTACGCAGTTTATAAATATCGTTCGTCATTAAAGTTATGACCGTATGAAAACATCTTAGATAAATCTGCGTATCTAAGAATTCTCCATAAGTATGTTTCTCGTAGATATGTGAAGTCTGCCAACCTGCGTTGGGCCAGCGTGGTGGACTAATTCTCACACTGAGAAGAAGCCCATGTCCAGTAATGGGACAATTTAAATATAGGGCTGATATTACATATGCGATTATGTAGAAGAGTATTTCTATCAGTGCACAGATGATGTAGATAATTGAGTAGTTATCGTACAATATGCCCCGAATATATTTTTTGAATCTAAGTATTTTGTATTAATTACAGAAATTATCATGACATAGAGGGTGTTACTATATAAATCATACTTACAATATTAAATTCACCTAAAAATTGTTAAGCCAAAGTTTTAATGAAAATGTCCAAAATGTCTATGACCTCCGTTTTTTTATCAGCTATGTTAAGTAATGCATACAGAATGAGTATATGGTGTCATAATGTTGTTGAAAGAGCACCGATATCACCAATGCGGGTTCTCTGTAATATTCGTTTACTAATTGCTTTTATTTTTTGTGTACTGCTAATGTGACGAACATTACACGGCTCGCTTGTTGGAAGAGACACCTACAAAGATAGGTTACAATCAGGATTGTTCTTTGACTTACAATATAAGCTGTTATTACATTTTCTTTCTTTGTACATAAAGCTTTATTCTATCATTATTAGTAAAACTTCTCCCTAAACTCACAATTTAAAGTTAAGTTAAAGTCGTCAAATATATATTATGTAAAGGCAGATTTCACATAAAGCCTCTTTAAAACCACCTCATACTTTTTTCAGGCATGTTTAACACATGTATTTGTGCGCGCAAGTTTTAATCAGTTTCTAGTTTAACCGATTTTTCAACTGTGATTTAGATACCGTGATGAATAAAAATACAACATGTTCACCATAAAATAAACACCAACTAAACGATTTTTTTTTAATTACTGATATTTTACAAATTCTGTTAAGATACCACAGTTAAATATGAAAATAGGCGCCTAATTTAATTATTAAATCTGTGCTGTGTTGACTTAACTTGCTTGGGTTATTTCTATGTCGCAGGTAGCTTCTAGCTAACAGACACAAAGCACATCCAGACTAGAATCCGTGGAATATCGTGTTTGCCACTTAAACCATTGCTCTACGCATTTAGTAATTGTAACAAAACTATTTCAGATAGGAACAGAGATTACTTTAAGTACCTACCTAAGTAACCCGTTGGTATAGTGCATTAAGCGTGCGTTTACGTTTAATACGAATTGAGAGGTGTTAAGTTTGATGTCTGATATTATTAAACAATTTTAATATTTCAAAATTATGTTTATGTAATAAAAACACGATACAATAGTTTAATTCTTTTAGCTTAATTTTAAGTTTACATTATATTGTCTTCTGTTTACGCGAATGTTATTCATTGAAATTAAACTACTATATACGGATTTTATCGCGTTGTTTATTTGACACTTTATTACAAAATTTTAAAATAAGTGGGAATGTGTAAACTTAAATATAAAAAGCTTTAATAGTTTTAATAATTTAATTAGCTTAAAAATTAGTAAAGTTTAATAGTATCTAGTAGTAGTGTAACACTTTCAAAATTTTGTAATAACGTGTCAAATAAACAACGCGTCCAAATCCGTATATAGTAGTTTAATTTCAATTTAATTTTACATTTGCATATACGGAAGACAATATTTGATGTCTGGGTTAGGTAAACATTACTGGACGATTATTTTAGGCAACTGTCGGTAACAGTGCGAAGACTGCCAGTGTTAGTCTACTTACCTAAGTTTAAGTACTACGTCATATGTAGTACTTAAACAAAGCTTGTAAAATATAGGTGTATTTACTCCTACACTTCTGCCCACCCTTTCGGGGATACAAAGTGTAAAGTGACGTAACAGAGATTAGCGATTGGCACCTTTCATTGGCTCAGATAAGTCAATATACAACAGGTATATTGAACAAGTGTGTAAACAAACATTCATTCATACGACTCAACACTTCACCATTGTTTAGTCTGTATTCCTGAAGTTTTCATTTAAATGTAAACAATGCATGAGTGACGTTGGAATCACAGTTTGACAGGTGAAGGATACGTTTAGTCAATTAAAATATTAATAGATGTATTTTAATACAACTTTCAATCTATGATCGCAAATCCGATGGGTCGGTTATTACCGCTTAGAATGTCACGTTATAAATGCGAATGTGAGTTTGTTTATTTGTTTCTTTCGCTTTCACGTCTTAACTACTCGACCGATCATCATGAAATTTCACGTACATGTTGCTAGGGGTACCCCCTTTTTTTTACAGAAAAGGGTATAGTATCCTATATCCTTTTTTGCTTATCCTACCTTAACTTTTCATTCAGACTGTTCCTGAGGGATAGAAATGAATTCACGCGAGCGACATAATTTAAAATAACGCGAGCGAAACCATGGATAGAATCTAGAATGATTATAACATCTGTTACCATTTCTAAAATGTTATATTTTAGAAATGGCCCCTGTGCTGAAGTGTGTAACACTAGGTCCATTTCTAAAATGTTATACAACATTTTACTAAAATCAGCAGATAAGCCACAAAAATGAAACAAACAGAGTTACTTCCGTTTTGAATAACGTAAGCATAAATTATGCCGCTCTGGAAACACTTTTTCTAATATAAATTATTTATATTTTCTAACCATATTCAGCTTTCTATGTTAAGAAGAAAACCAATATTTCATTGCTTTTTGTTACAAAACAATAATAGTTATATATTTAGTAATTAATGAATTGATTATCTTGTCATAATTACTAAAAATAAATATATTATTTCTTGTGTTTTGTCCGTTATTAACAATTAATATCAGAAGAGAGGAGTAACTTATTGAACTTATTGCACACATTTAAACTTAATTATTCTTGAAAATTTGAAAATGCATTACAGTGTTGTTTTTTTAATCCATTTAATTTATTTTCCTCAAACATTTCAACACGCAGATCAACTGAAAATTAATCACAGACTATCAAACTATCTTCCCGCGCAAATTCCTCGCACATAAACATAGTCTTCGTTATAACAAGTAAACAAAGGTATTATACGGTCATCCTAATCATCGCAAAAATAAACGGAGCTAAAATTCTTACGAACAAATTCACGACGACTTTTATTATAGTCGTAAATTACTTCGGTTTTATAGGATAAACATATTAATTGGTTGTAAAAACGTACAATATACACTTAAAGTTTACCCGTGTGTTTTATAAAGACGGATGGGTCTGGCCGCGGGCGTTGATTGATAGGAAAACAGTGCGATGATTGACCACTGATACAAGCCAGTATTTTGATAAATAAATATACTAGTAGTGCTGGGTGTGAACTAATTTATTTTGTTGTCGATAGTTTAAGTTTATTATATTTTATTTATAACAATTTGTTGTATCTAGTATTTGATTTTTTACTTTAATGCGTCAGGGATGTGTGTGTGAAGGAGTACCTACCACATTTGTTGAGAATGGTTCCGGATTCAATTGTCGAGCTAAGTGGATACATAGTAATAAATTATTGTTGTATAGCACTTGTGGCTATAAAATATTGATATTATTACTGTCCAAGCATACTTGGTAATATTAATATATAGCCCGCTATGCTTAATCGTAACCCAAGTTATAATTATAGGTGTATTATAATATAAATGAGTGAAAATTAACTGTCAAAATACATAATTAATTACGAAGTCATTTTTAGATCAATTAACGGGACTTCCTTAATTATATATTCGTTAATATTAAATGCATTGACTTCTTTTGATCTGATCTTCTTACTATAATTGTATATTATTATAACTTTGAGATTTATGTATATTTCATGCATTTCGCAGATGCCATTACACGTTTTCAATTTACTAATGAACCGGTTAACATTTTCATTCCTAAGAGCAAGACATAAATTTAATATTAATTTGTTAACGCCGCACCAGCAATGAGATGCAATAAAATATTAATAAACATTACGACATTGGTGAAATGATGTAATAACGGGATTGCTTTGTACTGATTCGCTTGCTTGCGATTCAAACTGTAGTTTGGGCTGTTGGATTAAATTATATGGACCTGTGAATAATCTATATTATACATATAATAAAATAGTAAACAGGCTATGTGAATTTGTTTGTAAGCTAACTGCCTTATAGGTACAGCGGTAGTGAATACTACTGTGGTGCACGAAGTCTTGATTTAGATTCAAGCAGAGTTTCATTAAGTTTTCCTGTCTAGAAATTTCTAGAAGCAGCACGAAGTCTGAACTTGTGTCCGATAGACGACAACAGATTCGCTCCTATAACTTGAGGTTTAAAAAATATAGCTAGCAATATGTGAGTTTTATACATTTCTGCAGCAGAAATGCACCCATATTTCGCCAACACCAAGGGGTAGCTTTGAGGAGATAGGTGTAAGACTAATGTCTATGTCTTTGTAGACTCCAATGTGATTTATAATATACATAAAATAAAATAAATTACTTTAAAAAATGCAAGTCCTAATTCTAAAGATTATATTAAAATATTTATGCGTAAATTACATCCAGGTATAAATTTACGTTATATAGTATATGACGTAAATTAATATTTATATCACTGGACCATCGAATCCAGCGCCACAACAAATATCCTGATTAACCAGTCAAAATATCAATTCGCGACCATTAATAACTATAAAACACAATCGCAGTAAAAATAATCAAAGTTCCAGCAAATATCGATACTTCAGCAGCTTATCGACTAAACCCCAACACTAGCGTAAAAAATCAGTTTAGTGTAAACTCACTCGTTTACCTGAGGCATGTTATTATTTGGGCCATACGTACCAATGAAGCAGGCCACCGTAAACCTGGTATTTGTGAAGATTGTGGAACATAAAACTTTGGTTACTGCCCGTGCACCGATAGATCGACTCATGTGTTTTTCATATTTCTATTTTAATATGGTTGAGTCAGTTGTGATGAAACTTTTAAATATGTTCCTTTCAATTTGGTTTTGATAATTTATGGATTTTCGGATGGAAGCTATTGTAGTTAACTTGTTCTTTGGTAAGGAGGCGCCTTCCCACCAACTTTTAAGCCATTATCATTGCATGCGTAAGAGTAAGATACCATGTTACAGATGGTATAACTGAAAGAGATAGAGGTAAGGGTCCAGGATGGACGACCAGGATATACATTATCTTCTGTATTATACGTCATGTCTATAGATTACGGTAAGTGCATAATAGTAGGCGGCCGATATACTTGTTCGTTACATGCATGGAATGAAAGGAAAGGAATAGGAGCGAGCTTTGTGCGCTTCTTGTATTATTACGCACAGGGCTCTGTATCTTTCTTTATCTTTCTATTTCTATGAGGTTGATACTTTCGCCGAGCGACTTGGTTCATTCATACTGTCACGAAATAATATGCAACGAAAGGCTTTTCCACTAAAATTTTTGATAGGTAGGTGAGTATCCTCACTAATATTATAAATGCAAATGTGAGTTTGTTTGTTTTTTAGGCTTTCATGCCTTAATTACATGACGACTCATCATGAAATTACGCGTTCACGTTGTATGGGATACAAAAACGGACATAGGGTACCTTTTATCCAGAAAACCTGCAGTTTCCGAGGGATAGAAAATTGACATAACGTACAAATAATTTACATTTACGCGAGCGAAGTCGCGGTTAAAATCTAGTAAAGTTATATTTTCTAAGGCGTTTATATCTTTGATCATTTTATAACCTTGAGTGCTAGCTTTTGGTCGTAACTATTAATCTAAGTATATGAAAGATGGAAAATACTTAAAAGCACGTTAGTTTAATAAATCAAAACAGGTCGTGACAAAAACGTTTCAAAGAGTAGATACAATTTATAGCTGTTAAAACTTTATAACTTAAAAAGCTTTGTAACTTCTTATTATACTTTTTAAACAAATATATATTGGCAGTATGACGACGATTATTCTTCAAAATGATCTGTCGAGCGCTGAGCATGAATCAAGGACACCCATATTTAGCCAATTATATCAAGCCTCCGCCTAACATCAGGTTGACCTATTGCCGCCGACGGGCATAATTACAAAATTTTCAAAGCATATGTTCTGATAGAAATTACCAACAAAACTTTTTTATGAACACGACTCCCGTATTAATACAAATTCCTGTATCACGGTAGACTTTACAAACACTGAAACAACGGACATAAAAATTGCCTAGCTCTAGAACAACTATTTGTGGATCACAATTTGTGATCCATGTGGGGATTGACGCATTGGCTGTGGTAAGACAACCATTTAAACCACAGCACCATCTCAGCAGTCATTTTGCCCCAACTTACTGAAGCTACACAATCGGCAGTAAATAAAAGCGCAAAGTCATGCTACCGGACCAAAGAGACAGTTAAGTCTTTCTAAAACTGAATTACACGACCCAATTGGCCACTTCTACTTCAAAACACAATGAACTCATAATATAAGTCATCACTTTCCCCGCCTTATCAAAGAACAGTGTTGCTAACGGTTTTACGAAAACCTTTAAACCTAGATCGGTTCTTAGTAACAGGTGAATGCGCATTGACGCCTACTTCGACTAGGCTTTTGTTGCACTGGTCGATTTTGTAGGCAGTTTAGGCGTTTTAGATCTAGGTGAAGCACATTTGTTATAAAGTTGACGGCAAACATATTTCGTTTTGTGTTATGACATTTAAAGTGATTTTTATACTATTAAGTAGTCTTTAGATGATATACCAGGAATATCAAAAGGTTGTTGCCAACCTTAAAAAATTTATGACACTTCTCGCAGTCATCTTCAAAGTGAAGAACTAACAAATTTCCTTTTAACTCCTCCAAGAGTTCTAGACCCACCTACTTATGACTGGGTCGGTATGGTATGGTTGTGGTCTGCTGGGTATATTATGTTGTGCTCCAACTCTCAGGTGCCATCCATACATGCATTTTTGTCTGACATCTCAGAAACTTGTATCTGTGATTTGTAATAGTAAAGTCTGCCGTAAAAGGGCTATATTTCTGAGCACTTAAGTAATCCCTTATGAGTACCAATATCTCTCTTAGCGCAGTTAACTTGACCCTGGTCATTTCGCCAACGGTTCTTTGGGCTTTACTACGATGATGCCAACTGTCATTGCTGTGACCCTTGCTAACTATTACCGCTACCTTATTTACCGCCTACGAACCAATTTCAGTCTGGTAGACTTCTAGGGCCAATAAAGCGCGAAATCAATTACTGTCTCGATGAGTATTGTCATCCATTTAGTTAAACCAACATAACTACAAACGCTATGTGATCATTCCATAAAATACATGACTCATCAATCTCTTCGCATAAGGAAGTATATAGAATATATATAGAATTCCATATCCACACATACTTTTTACCTCTAAGGAAAGGTACCAACGACCTTCACTTTGCTGATGAATGCTAGGAAAAAACAAAAAGAGACATATTACATCTAAACGTGGACTCATGCGACAAGTACGAACAAACGAAGTAAACAAAAGAATAAAGGAATAAAGAGACAATCCCTATGAATAAAATAAAAATAGTAGGAGATGATATCGTACAAACTGGCTGAGTATGGAATATGCCGACTTATTATTCGCCTAATAACTGGATCGTATTAACTTCGGCGGGCAGACCCACTGATGGATAGAGAAGGCAAGGGAGGAAATAACTTACGGAATATCGTACCCACCGTAGGCTCTTGTCAATACGTTAAAAATATTTTGGGTACATTTAGAAACAATCAATCTCAACCTACCCCTCTGGGAAACAGGCGTGAATCTATGTATGTATGTAGACAGCTGACGTGTTTTAAAATGATTTATCTAATTCAGGGATTTCATTACGCAGGAGCCTTTGTGTCAACCCCATCGTGTGTTTACAGTATATCGCTAATACTTACTTAGTAATTATTTGATGAATACAAAAAAGCACACTATACATTTTTTATATTTTTAAATATTTTTGCTGGGCTGCCCCAGCAAATATATTGTATACTATTTTATAGGATTTGTTAAAACACTATATCTAATTGCGATAGATTCAGCGAGGATATGTGATATCTGTACAGAATTGGTTTTAATTGCATAAATTGCAGTAAAACGTTCATACAAAAATCTTATTTGTTATATATTGAGGCTTAAAGGAACAACTACTGAATTCTTAAAGGAATACCATGACAATGTTATTTTTAACGTGATACAGCAGATTAATGATGCTGTGCTATAATAATGATAATTGGTACAGTTAAATGCAAACTTAATGGCGGCTCGGAATTTAGCTGCGAGTGCACGTTTGCGCAGGTAGGTAGGTGTAGGCAGTGAACGGATATAACTCACACACTAAATACAAGACGCGAAGGGCAAGTGCGGGTGAAAGAAAAGGCGGGGGGGTAGGTGCTCTGCCGCCCCGTGCCGCTACGTCCCGCTGACACCTAATATTGGGTTCTGCGCAATGACTCGTACGATGTTCAGAGCCACCATTAAGTTTGCATCGGAATATATGTGGTATTTATAGTCACTTTGCTATGAATGTTATATTTATTTCAGTAATTTAGCTATTTAAATATTTATGATACCGCAACTAGTATAGCTTGTTCGGTATTTTTGCTGGGCAGGCACGAGACCAAAAATTACGTATGAACCCTAAATAGATGTGCCAAGTCTGTGTGTTTTTTATGTCCGTTGTTTAAAGTTTCTAAGGCGCCCGGTTGTATTTTTTTAATTAGAATAACAGGTAATTATTTCGACATAGTAAATTATAATTTTTATAAGCTAATTATAATAACCGATATAAATTTAGTTGAAATGTTACGATTCGAAAATTGAACAAGCTAATTAATTGCGATGACTGTAAATAAGATCTATTAATATAATTGTATTGGTCTCATAAATAGAGTAAATCAATCAATCGTAAGCAATGATGAACTAGATACACACGACTTCAAACTGGCTCTTAATCAACAGAGTACTGTTATAAAAGCGAAAGCTTGTTTAGATAAGCCTATAACTATTTGTCGCTGTGAAGTGTGGTTTTTAATTAAAGAAATGCTCGCAAATAAAAAAAATCTAATTATGGTTTCCGGTCCCTATATTGTTACACGTCTTATATACCTAGTACTTATTGGAGTTTATCTATCTGTATCAAAGAGCACAAGGTACAATCATATTGTGTTATCTATACAAATAAATAAAACTGAAGTGTCTATTTGTTACGTGAAAATAACAGCTTTTTACTAAATGCATAATGAAAGTACATACGGTACATACTTAAAAAAACATTTTAAATTTTTTGTCTGTCTGTTCGTTACTACTCGTCTCTGAAACGGCTGGATCGATTTTGACGGGACTTTATAGCTAACTATTATAACCTAAGCTAACTTTTAATTTAGTAAAATAGGGCTCTGCAGGAAAAAACGCTGGCGATGTCACAGTTATATGATATGTTTTCTATAGGCCAAAATCGGTATCCTATCTTACTAGATAGGATACCGATTTTGGCCTGCTGACCTGCGATAGACTGCCTATCGCAGGTCTATCGTACACCATCCTATTGTCGACGCTTTGTAATTTACCGTACAAGGTAAGCCTTAAGTGGTCACTTGTAAATACTTCGTGACTCAATGACCAAAAGGGAATCTTTACAGCTGTAGAAAAACGACTGCATAGAAATGCTAGATTGACTAGAGCCCAATCTTAGTATGCTGGGAAATATTATGACTGAGCATATTTGTTCCGAGTAGATATCATCATTTTATTAAAGGTTATCGGCAATGTTCCTCAAATTATTAGTATTTTTGATAACCCCTTCGCTTATACTAACATGCGTGTTTTAGGGTTGGATTTAAGTCGGTAGCGCAAAGGTTGGGATTTTAATCCACAACCTATCAATCGCAAGGTCGGTGCCTTCTCAATTGGGCTACCGTCGTTTATTATTTAATTTGATTGTAGCATTTTGTTTGCTAACCTATACGATGTTGTCTTACATTTCTTGCCAGCATGGATACAAGTTAGTAACTATCTGTTTAATACCTGTTTCGAATTAGATGGTCAAGTAGCCAATGCAACATTTGACATTAAAAAGTGTTAACCCAACCTAAAAAGATAGGAATCTTGAAAAATTTAGTTACTTCATAGAATAAAAATCAATACTAGATTACGACTTCACACAGATGGACAATTACTCATCTTATATTTTATATCTCATCGAACAATACTGTGAAATATTACACGTGTCTTCTCTAACCATTGTCAAGTCTTACAATCAATGTCTCAAAGGCATTTATAGATTATTCATTTGTATCTCGCAATATCGATTCTTTTATGTTATTGTTTTGCTGTCGTTTTGTCTGCTACACAGATATCAAACGTAATTGGCAGTTACCGTATGACAAACTTATATTTGCTGTCACATCCACCCCTATTGCCAATAGTTTGTAGACGATTATTGTTTCACGACGGCATATACTTTTGGCGTATGTTTCAGTAAGATTTCTCTAACAACTTTAATGTATTGAGTTATGTTTGTACCTATTAGATTGGTCTTGCTCAGAGACTCAATGTATTTTGGAACATTAACTAATTGTGAATCATTATGATAGGGACTTTTATATTTTTGTCATGAGCACGTATTGGTTTAAATCTCGGACTAATTATCACAATGATAATTGGTCCGAGGTTTAAATGGTCACCACGTTACTACTGATACGCCGAGTGTTACGGGTCCAAAGGAGGGGAATAGATTTGTTATGCACTGATCTTGTTATTGATATTTGGTGTATTTTGTCAAAGTTTTACTGATAGTAAAGTCACTCACTGAAGATGCAGATGTAAGATCCTTGGCTCACTAAATCCGTTGATCGATTTAAGCAGATTAACAAGCTTTATTAGAATACGTTAATTATGAAGATAGCATTGGAAGAGTCCTGCTGCTACTATTATTGAAGGCGTGAAAATTCAGCGAATCTGAATTTTTTGTACAAGTTACACACCTAACCTAGGTTAACTAGTAAAGAGTCATGATATTGCAGAATAACCGTTTGGCCAGACAGCTGCCAAATAACTTTCATTTTCTGTTGTAGGGTATCCAGAGTCCCTTATAGAGCTTGACTGATGCTGAGAGTGACTTTTATTTTTACTTACTTACATTCATTACGTCCATAGATTACTTAAACTGCCAGCATTAAGCATGATGGTGTATAATTTGATCCTGTGATACTAATTTACCAAAACTAATCAGAAGACTAATATTGCAACTCTAATTATGGATGTCTGGCAACACTAGATATTGCCTCGTTGATACCGTGAGATAATTTTGCGCTTAGTATGTGTGGGTTCGATTTTAAGTGTTACTGAGTTTTAACTTTAGATAAATTTCAGTAGCATCACTAAGTTCAGAAATGTGACAGAGACTATCATTGGTTTGATTTTTAGGCATTATTGATATTTCCGGCCTAAAAACATAGCTGGTGAAATATAGGTGTATCGTATCTCTGCCTATCACTATTATGTGAGTATATCTTTAGTTACATGTACATATGTGGCAGCTGCAGGATTTATTAGTCGTTACAGGGAATGATCTTTTGCAGACCATTCACTTGCGGAGTACCGGTGTGGTGCGACCACATTGCAATATTCTTGCGAAGTGCATCAAACTAAAGATTAATTGTTTTCGTACAGTTGTATTTACTGCAGGCTGTACTGATGAAAGGGAAATATTTAAAAAGTTCAATAACAACTACAGATATAAATGTATATACAGATTTCGAAATTGAACTATGTTTTTGGAGTTTTATTGTGATTTATTTTAGCAGCGGTAGCTCAGTGGGGAGACCAACAGACTGCAATGCCGAGGGTCTCGGGTTCGAACCTACGTCGCGCACCTCTGACTTTCGGAAGTTATATGACTTTTCGAAATTTGTGTATTGATTGACAATTATCGCCTGCTCCGTGCCTCGGAGAGCACGTTAAGCCGTCGGTCCTGGCTGCCATGAACATCTATGGCAGTCGTTATTGGGAAAGTCAGTACCCTCTAATATCCTGACACTGGTCTAGCCTTAGGGTGTCGTTAGCCTTTGGGTTGCGGAGGTCAGGTGGCAGCCGCTCCGTGTAAAAACTGATATCCAGTCAAATCCGGTTAGACTAGAAAAGCCGACCCCAAGTGACTTGGGAATAATAAAGGCTAAGGGAGAAGATTGTGATTTATTTTGATAAAAAATAAAAAATAACACTTTTACGAAAGTTGCGACGGAACATAATTATATTTAAATCATAGGTACAGGGTTAAATTAAGTTTTTTTATAAGCAGCTTTATGAATTGTTTCACGGTTCCATTAAAAAACATTAATTTTACATACATATAACTCATAGAGTCAATATGGTCTGCGTACTAGATGAGACGTCTCAAATAAATTTGAAATACACTTAATAAGTTATTATACTTATCAGAGGTTGTTCGGCTAGTGGTCGAAATTCAAACTATCATTATATTTGAATTGCAGAGATTTGCATTCCTTCTTCATATAAACTTTAATTATACCAATATCACACAGTTCCGTGCACGCTATATTAATATGAGAGTATACAAGGTTTGAATAGATATATTGATTTGACCTGTAATATTAATCAAGGTTTAATATACGAAAAGATTTTAAACTATCTAGATGACAACACTAGCGAATTGAAATATGTATATGAACGAGGGAAGTTAAAAGATTTTTTGTAGTTTAAACTGTGATTGATATTACGATCCTTAGTGATTGTATCGGCCTTTAATCATATTGGTGTGAAATGCCAACTAAATCAATTAACAAGATGAACCAAACAAAGACGACATATGACACATTCTCAGGCATTTCTAGTTCTCAGCTCAACTAATGAAATAATGGTGTAAAACAATTCGTATATCTTTTAACGTAGATTGGCCAGAATGGATACAATTGAGCAAACCATTTGCTTGTTTGAACCCATTGTGCTGAAACCTTGGATATTGTGACGGGTTTATTTATAGCGGAGGAAGTAGGTGTTAAGATCAGATCATAATGAGCTGGTGGCCTGAATGGATCTGTATTACCTAGAACTATGTGAGGATATATTATCTAATCGACCAGTATAAGTAGAACCCTCAGTACTAAAGATGTGTCCAATAACTAGATCTTTATTAATTTAACACTTTTATTAGACTGATTTTCTGCAAAATTAGCTTTTTTGGCAAATTGTTATAAGAGTTATTGGGTTCGTAAATTCTCAGTGCTAGCTAGATAGGTAAATGTGTGTGCGGTAGACAGTAAAAAAGAGACCCACGATGCAGCATGAGCCCCAGATCCCCGGTCCCGGGCCCAGGTTCCATGTCCCAGGTCCCATATCCCTAATAAAACAAAGCCGATAAAATATGGGTAAAGCAATACCTCTGCCTATCCTTCTAGGGAGATCGGGAATCTATCTACGTTATGTGTTTAAAATAGACAGAACTAGAAATCAGGTAGGCAAATAGTTATGTGTATGATTTGTTTGAAGTCAATGGCGCGCGCATTGTACATTACAATGTATTGTAACTGTTTCAGTCGACGTTTTATGACATCAGGTGTCCAACTGTACTTGACATTGTTTCTCAGTAATTGCATACTTGGCTAATCCTTCATTTTGTGGTACCATAAGTACCTTTGTTTTCAAAGGTGTAGTATTGAAAATATTTTTATTGGTTACAGCGTCGAGGTAACTGTCTTGTTGATGCTGTAACATATTATAATATCATGTTATTTTGGTGTATAGGATTACTGATGGTTGTGACGTCCATATTCACGTCCATAAAAAGTATATATGTATGTTTATCCATTGTCTAGTACCCATAGTACAAGCTCTGCTTAGTTTGGGCTAGATGGTGTTGTGTGTATGTGATAGATACATTACTGCCTGTTTTGCAATTTTCCTTTATGCATTCTTTTGGGAAATTCTTTTAAATTCAACACATAGATGGCAAAATGTGAGGGCAGGATCTCTTGCAGATACTATATAATCTGCTTTCTCATGTCACATTTTGCCATATTTTTTATCTGAACTGATTTGAAAAATAATCGCCTGGCTTATAAAGTAAGTACTACAGAACACTTACAATAGTTTTTATTCTTCATTGTTTATGACTGTGTAGAATGAGCAAACCATTTAATCAAATTATCGCAGTATTGTTTTATCGTACTGTTCGAACGGTGCAGTTGATTATGTAGTCATCCCGCTATTGCAGTACATCAAGTGATAGAAAACATTTTGTCAGGTGTAATATTTATTTCAAGTCTGGGTGTTTGTCTGTGTCCGTTGTTTTGTTTGTAAAGGTCTTAGTGCAGGCTTAGTAAACAGAAAGGAAACAATATATTACTGCTAATTCATGATGAAATGTATGCTTATAGTTGTAGCTAATTGAAAAAGAGCATTATTCAATAAGACATCTCGAATAATAATGACAAATTAAAAAGCAAAATCAATGAGCACTTACAATAAAAATGTAGTATATGCTTTTACTCTAATCTTCTAATTGTATCTATAACATATTAGTGAGCGTACATAAAATGAAAGATAAACTAAGTGTGTCGACACCCTACGATCACATTCAATCAGTTTATTTATTTCCTATCGCATGTCGTACTTCCAACTTAAATGATGTCTTTAAATACTTAAAATTGCTAAGTAAATCGAATTACATTCCTCTTAACTGACTTCAAATGTGACATTCAATTTTCAACTTTAAAGCTTCTATATTACAACCGAATTTTGAAAGGATAAAATCACATCTATAAACGAATTGACATCTTTGCGATCAAGTTGCAAAAATCATCGAACGACTGCAATTCTAAAACTATCCTTATTTAAATCGCAATAAAGCCTAAATTCATCTAACCAAGCTTCCGTTGCATCTATAAAACCAGCTTTATCTTGCGTTTCGTCAACACCATCAATAATTTTATTATCATTATATTTAGTTTCATTTTCGATTACCGCAACAATATCAGCCGCAAACGCATTTGTTGAAATATTCTATACAGTTAAGTCTGTTGGTCGGTACGTTTGATCTCCTGCAATTACAGTTTTACTGGCATCGTAAACACGGGAAACAAAATGGCAGGCAGGTAAACCCTATTGTTATGTTTTTTTACCCTCCATGGGCTTTTTTAGATCGGCGCTCTAAAATTAGTTATGGGTGTAGCTTCGGACTTGTATACTGAAGACATCTGCTAAAAAGCTTTGGTTTGGTAAAAAAGTGTGTTAACTCTGGTGCTAATGTATACACGTATGCAAATCATTTTAAGAGAATTATTTGGTTGTTTTTCGTGGCCCTTGTGACTGATGTTTTAAGATTTGAAGTCGTACTTAGCGTTGTAACAGTCTTTATATCGATTGTAGGTTGGTATAATTAGGCTATATGATTATATAAATTGGTCATTAAAAGAAAAAAACACATGGTATTTTTTTTATTTGTATCGTAGGCATGTGTTTATCGATCGTTGTCAATATTTTTTTTTTATTTCAAGCATGATTACCGATGATGGATCATTGTCCTAAGATTTTTTAAACTTTTAATTCTCAGTCTTTCTATACTGCAGTCTAGTCTTTACACGTTTAACTAGCAATATTTGAAATATTTTTTATAAGATTACTAGTAATTTATCCTTTTTCCTTTTATCTTCCTTGTCTTTTATCCTTTCTCGATTTCTCTATGAATAAATCATGATAATAGGAGAAAATAATAAAACTAAGTATTTTTACCTATATATAGCATCTTTAGAACTACTTGTTGTTTTCAGGCCTTTAGGCTTACTTCTATGAATCTGTCATTGAACACAAGAGCCAAACACCGGTTTAGGATACACTTCTACGCTTTAGTTTTCATTTAGTCTCCAGTGCCGTAGGGCTGGAATAAAGTGTATATTGTTCTAACACTAAACTGGCTTTACAAATCAATGATACAACATTTAAGCTAGATTTTCAATCTTTATTACCACTATATAATTTATGCATTCTAAGATGTAGATATTATTATACTGACGGCATTTTTAGATATATCGACGACAACAAGACATTTTAATTTAGCGTTATGATTTTTGACATGTTTTATGTTATTTTTCATTACGTCGTAATGCACGGGAGATAAAAAGTAATATATTATTATTACTGTGAACATTTATTCTTATGAACATAAATATAATTATTAACAAGTAATATGCAGGTTTAAGGGTCTGTAATACGACCTTCCATAATTTTAACGCTTTGAGACCTGCAAGTGAAGACGTTTATTGCCAATTAAATCAAATATTCTCCATTAAATAAGAATTATATTGTTATCTTTGTTATAACATCATCGTTTACAGTTGTCGCATGCACCTCAGTATAAATCTATTCCGACATAATCTAGTACATTTAACGTAAATATTTGTAAGGCTTAAATAAAAAAATGTTATTTTAAATTGCTATAGGGGCCGTGGATAATTTCCGCAATAAATACAAATTGTTTGGCATTTACGTTCTTAAATCCTATCTTTCGATCAGCAAATCAATTTCAAAAATGATAATAACTCAAGGTATTAAACTCATGAGTTGAGGATAAGCTCACTATTGATGGTCTCAGACATTTTTCTTTAATATACGATGCTACTATAGGTTTTCGCAACTGTATTGAACTCGATGATGTTTTGCATAAGAGCTGCTTTGACATTTCTCGCGACATCGACATTCCGATCTGTAAAGTTTATGCGGTTCGTAGTAAGGGCTTGGAAGGATGAATTCGTGCAGCGCGTACTGCATCTACACGCCCTCCGATTCGACCCTTCCCCTTACTGAGAATCCTATGGAATACTTACAAACGGCTTAAAGCAAGCCAGTCTGGTTTTGTGTTTCAATGCGCGCGGGTCGTAAGCGCGTCGCGTCTAAACGTAAACGACTGCACACATAATCTTTTTTCGATTTTTCGACGAGTTCGAATTTTAATAAACGCTCTATGGAATTTTGAGTTGACGGTTTTGTTTTTTAAAAAGTGTATTTACCGGCAAAAGTAAACTTTCGCAAAAGTTTGTTTAAAAAAGTTTTTCTTTTATTCATATTTTAAGTGATTACATTGTTATTTAAGTTTGTGGTTATTGTTTTAGTGATTTTGTTTTGTTTTATTTAGCGTTTTGCAGTTTCAAATTAAGATTTTTAGTTTGTTTAAATTTTGCGGTGTAAATGTGAAGTGAGTTAAGAGCGAAACTTTTGTACGAGTGGTTTACGAAATAGGATGTTTGTTAAGTGACTGAATAGTTATTTGGCAGCATGAAGCTCATTTGGAAAGTTTTGTGTTGCCTACTTCTTCTGGTGCAAGCAGTTTTGGGAAACTGGTGGTAAGTACAAAAATACATCAAAATATATTCCTAAATTCCAAAATATAATTTAAAAAAATAGCAGATCTACTAACGTTTTATTAACTAGTTAAAATAATTTTATAGAACATTCTATTTTGTAGAACGAATGGGTTTACGGCGATGGCTACATTTATAGTATTTGCATTTATTAAATCTAGTAAACTCAAATAGGTATATTATGAAGACTTTATCTTATCTAATACAGGAACACACATTTGAAATCAGATACTTGCAGTTTGCACTCTGAAATAAAACTCGGCACCTCTACCGCAGACTTAATAAACTTAAACTCGCAGTTAATATCTAATATCTACGATCAAGGTATAATTTCCATTGATGTCTTATTTCTCTTTGAGTGCGATATTTTCAGTATAATTTCGCACTTAATAATAAATAAAATATATTTTGCAGATGATTTTCAAATAAAATTATGTGAAATCAATCAATTGGGTAGACTATAAGAATATGATTTTATTGTGCCTCCGATGCATGATATATACCTAATAGAAACATTATAATTATTATTATATTGTGTTCTAAACGACTTTTTATTTTTGAAAAGTGTTCACGCACTGCCATTTTATGGCATTTGTAGGTATGCACTTACCTACAAATGCCATAAAATGGCATATGTTTTTCCGGCAATTGTATCAAATGCACATTTTTTATATCTTATATTTTTTACACACACACTTAATTCTTACATATGAGATCATTGAAATACTAAGGCAGATTGCCTTGCTGTTCTAATGAAACCATTATTAGAAAATATGTTAAAAATACCTCTGCCTTCACCCGTATCCGTCAAGTTCTTTATCTAAATCTAAAAATGACCAAGCTTCACACTTTAGGCTATAATTAAATACCTAGTCGGTTATGTCACACATTGATCATAAAATATCATTAATTAATATAAACGTGACAGTTATACAACACCTACTTTTTTAAATTTTAAAACTTTATGAACATTTTGTTAAGCTTTTAAAACCGTAACTCCATGCATGTTTTATACCTAATACACTGCGATATATTTTTTTTGATTTGGAAGCATAATCCTTAAAAGTGTCGATGTTAAAAGGATTTTTTACCTAAAATGTCGATATTCGATTAATTTAAGTTATAATAACGTAGAGATGAAAGTTTTTTTATCGTTTCTTTGATATTACTAATGTAATTGAATAAGCTGTGTTTAGCACACCTTTTTGATCATAATATAACAGTATCCTAAATAGGCATACTTAATACTAAAAATAATTTGTCTATTTGTAACATACCACCCCTAATCTCCTGGACTGATATTAAAAAAAAACAGCATGGAAGTAAATAAGACTGGGGTAAAGAAAAGACACAGAAAATGATTTAAGTAAATAAGCCAACTAGCCTTGGTCCTTATTAATGAAAACGTAGGAAGCGCAGGTCATAGCTTATAACGTTATCTTATTTTATATGTATAAAATTCTCGTGTCACAATGTTAGTTACCATACTCCTCCGAAACGACTTGATCGATTTTTATGAAATTTTATATGCATATTTAGTAGGTCTGAGAATCGGCTACTATCTATTTTTCATACCCCTTAGTGATAAAGTAAACATAAAAAAAGAAAAATTACTTTTGACAGAACGAAGTCTGTCCGGGCAGCTAGTAACTTATATCATAGTTAAATAAAGTTACACAAAAATAACGAATTCAGAATATTTTAGAGCATAAAATATTACTCACATGTTATTGTAACATACCCAAATTCAAGTTTTGCGCAATCGGAACTACTCAAAATGTAAGTTTATAAAAACATTTTTGTTTATTTACAAACATTGCAGCATAACTAAAACACACGGCTAAAAATAACTCGTCCCTAGCACAATATAACAATTGTTTACATTACTCCTTCTACATAACATTGTTTGACATTTCGACAAAAAACAACAAGGATTGATGTTGCACAAGGTTCACCCTTGTTTGATCGAACAACGTTAGATATAATAATACTAAATCGAACAACGTTTAAGAAAATCATCACTTTGTATAATATCGTTTGATAGAATTTTCAGTTCATCGAATATTTATTTGCTATAACAACATTTGCGCTAATGATCAAAAGGTATAATGTTCATTACCCCGACTCGGAGTACCTCGACTCGGATAGGTTAGGTTAGAAGGCGAAGGCGGGAGCAAAGCGGAGCTGAGCTCCCGCCTTAACCTTCGTGTTTTTTTTTTTTAAATTAGTTCAAACGAAATTAGTTCAAATAAATAATTACGCTAAATAAAAATTTACCAATGACTTATTCGGTCAAATGAATAATTCTTCGAAATGACTTTATTGCAACTAAAATTCGATTTAGTAATATTATATCTAACGTTGTTCGATCAAACAAGGGTGAACCGTTGCACAACCGTTTATGTCGGCATAAATATGTTTATGATTAATTACAAATGCATAATTTATTAGAATGCATGATTTATTATGCAGGCGTGAAATTTGTTTGACGTTCTGTTAATTTCTGTTCAATCATTATTGAATCTTCTGAGAAACCTATATCTGTAACTCAAAATGGGGAGTTTGATTTATTTATAGCAATCCGAAAATATGACTATGCATTTCGAATTAAGATTATGATTACTGCTTCGTTCTTTGGATAACGTCTTTGGAAAGTTGTGATTTCGACTAGAGACAAAATGCAGATAATGTATAGTTATTGTACCTATTCATTTTATGAAGGCTCTGTCATTAGCTATGGAAATAACAATAGACATACATTAAGATAGACGCATAGTAGCACAGATTAGATAGTAATATTGCAGTAGGTTTAGCAAGAGAAGGTATAATTAAAACCTTTAAGTTAGAAAAAGTCAGCTTAAATCGTACAAGGAAAGTACAACAAAACCACAATCCAAGCGCTACATGAAATTTCTGTCACAAAAAATTGTGCTATATTGGCAGCTGTTTTGATGATTCTTGATAGCAAACCAGGTTAAGAAACAATCATATAAGCGGCATATCGCAGGTACGATGCTTTAACCATTGGATTATCGCCGGCTATTATAATATAGGTGTCATTTAAAATGGGACAAATTCTCTACCGTCTTGTAGATATAGCAATGTTTTCCAGACCGTATTTCGGCTATTTTGGTCACGGCAGCCAATTTTAACGGACACTACCTATTAATGCAGGATATAAGTGTAGTGTGTGTATTCACAAGTGTAGGCGCAAATACAAATGTACTCTCTATTTCCTCACTCTTACAGATTGATGGGCCGCCAATCAGTAGTAGACAATCGGCTCCTATTAATAGTAAATGAGAGCAAAACCAACAGCAAAAATAAGACACGAAACGTTAAAGGTCGCCCAGCCCTTCCACATTATCATTGACACACTCGGTTTCCTTCTAAATCAAAGCTTGCGAGACCTAATAAAGACCTAAGTGTTAAAACATATGGTTCATTAACATTGTTCCCTTTGAAGTCACATTTGCGTTTATCCATACAAGCTTCTTACAAGCCAACAGTTAAAATTATACTTCGGCGAGAAATAACTTCGTCGATTTTGCTTTACTATTTTGTACACTTTAATGGGCAGTTAAGAATGAGTAAAAAAAGATGGTGGAGTAACCATTGATCTTGTTTAACAGAGAACAAACAAAACGCTAAGTAAACCTGATACCTGGTTGTACTGCGGCAGAACGTTATAGCTTAAGTTTCTTAACATTAGATTCTAGGATTAAATGTCGTTAACTTTTATGAAGCAGTGGTTTATAGGATCATATCGCTTCTATTTATGTTTGATTTCGGATGATCTCGTCTTAAATTGTTTTAATGTTAAGAGGCACCCAGAGTATGTATTTAATGGACAAAATAAGAAAATATATATTTAAAGATTTATTGACTTCATAAGTTCCTAAAATATGTTAAACCTTTCTGCGACACTTTTGTTACTTTTATAATCTTCGGCAGTTTACACGGTATTAAATAATACCTTGCTAGATTGCATTTCTAACACACACTCTGCTGCTTCAAAGTTATGCTTATTAGCAGTTATGCTAGTAAGAGTTCAGTATTTATTTGGATATATTTGGGTCCATCTTCACGGCATACTTTTCCACCTATTATAGCATAATGCTTGCCAATCACAAAAATACTAATATATCTTTTAGATTTTATTATTTCTGTTATTTTCACCCTCTTAATATTCTTTCTCTGTTGAGTCTACATCTTTCCCCTATTGGGTATAGGTCTTCAAGTTAATGCTAGTAGCCAATCGTTTGTTGATATCAAATCTACTATTGCAATCATGTGAGTTATCATCTGGCTATTGTGACAGAGAAGGATCTTTATGCATATCTTAGTTGTCAAAATCAAATTAATTAATTAATACACATAGAGCTGGTTCTCAATAATTAAATGTTATTCCATTACCTGTATTTCCTCGAGTTTCTAGGCAGAGATGCATCATTACATCTAAGTTTCGCCAGCTATGTTTAGTCCTCACGTAATATGATTTTAGTCTATCGCTCGGCACAGTTCCAGATTTTGTGCTCCTTCTCAGAATTTATAGACATATATTAATTAATTTACTAACAGAATAGAAACAAATTCTGCTTCTTGTTTTGCTAGACCTTTGTATAGAATAATAAACTTATTTTATAAAAATTAATATTGCAAATATGTGAACATTGGTGGTTCACGTAACTCGTGATAAAAGGATCGTTTAGAATATTACTAAATGTCTAAGACTGTCTGAAACTTTCAGTTAAAACATTATACATACAATTTTTCTGGAAATTCTCAAAGAGAGCACAGAGTCTAGAAATGTGCCTGGTGACCCTATTACGTGGAATCTAACACAAATCTAGCAAAATGTATTAAACGCCTAAACTTTCGTGGATGGCCTGAGTTTATGTATGTCAAAAAGTGCGAAGCTGTCGACGCCAGTTTTAAGATTTTATTCTTAACGTTTCAATTGCAGACTGGATCGTTGCAGTCCACTAGGCGGCCATATTGACTGCATTGTCGGCAAATGCAATATCTTCAAACGAAAATCTTTATACATTCATATATTAACTAAATATTCCTTTATTTTCATGAACAAAAGCAACAATTATAATTTATAACATAACTAATGTTAACAATTTATTTTGATGAACATTGATATGAAGAATTCTGAGTAAAAACGTAGGGTTTTAAAATGTTGGAATCGAAGACACAAGCAAAATCTAATACTGAACATTACATATGATAACGAAAATGAGCAGAGAAGATCTTATAGTACAAACTTGATGATAAAACCGCAGTTTGAATACACATGAATTCAATAATAGTTTTATGACATTGTGTATTTGTACATCTTAGTATGATAGTCTTAAACTTTACGATCCTATACTTATCAGTAGTATGATATTTTATTAAAGGTAAGCATTGTAAACTCATTACAATGCTTACCTTTAATAAAATAGCATAACACCTGCTTTTACATGTTTGATACCCCCGTTTTGTTTTTTAGCAGATTATTCAATAAGTTTCTATTGAGTGTGGCTTTTAGATATAAAAAAAGATCTAATTTAAGATTATTTTATTTATATTTTCTTTATTTGAGTTTGTACTACAGAGCATGATAAAGTGCGTTTATCGTTAAAATTTGAATGATTCAAATTATTGGTTTTAAATGGTCTTTGATATTGATTGTATATTTGATTACATATAAGGAATACGTCAATACAATCATGACTCGAGTCAACTGACACAACAAATAGGTTAACTTCTTCTTATCTTATAGAATAGGTATCTGATTCTAGCTCTGGAAAGTGTTAACAGATCAATCAAAATTTGGCCATGGCCATCTGCACAGGCGATATTCTAGTGCATAGTGCAACCACAAGCTCATTCCTTATTCTCCCACTGAGGGTGAGAGAAGAAAGAATGCACTTAGATAGATCAGGCGCAGGATCAACGTCTTTATCTACTTTTCGAGATATGGCTGTGTGCAACACAACTTCCAAATTTCTATTTTCTTGACAGACACACCTGGTAAGTTTTGTTGGCATGATTCGGCATTTAAGCCTGAGACCGTATGCACATTGCGCTACCGAGGCAATTCAATCAAAATGTCTGAAAATGCCGACTATTTAAACGCGTTCAGGTGCGTTGGGAGCTCTAACTCTTAGTAGACTCTCAGAACTATGGATTCTTTCCTTTCTTTCACAGTCAATTTGTAACAATTATCTAATATAGTGATGAGATCACGCAACAAATAAATACTGCAATAAAGATAAGTATATTTAGCGTTTCCTTTACATAGCAATACATATCATAAAAATGTTTACGATTTTACAATTGCAGTGTAGATCTGATAAGTGAATGGAAGATGGCAAAGCAGTACTGGTAACTAAAGATTTTGTTGCCGCTTTACGACTGCGGATTGTTTCTTTTAGTACTTCATTCGAATACCTACACTATGAAACAACTGTTACGAGAAAGTGTCTGTACCAGACATATTTAAAAAGTTGAAACCTAAAATTAGGGGATTCTCTAAACTTAACACAGATGTAAGATTTACGCAAAAGCACTGATTTTGATGCGATTGCACATTTTGGTAGGTCAAACTTTAACTGAAAATCCAAATTCTTACTATTATTATAAATTTAAATAATAATAATAATAATAATAATATTCTATCACATGTAATGTGAGTTTATTTATTTGTTTCGCTTTCACGCTTTAACAACAGTTACTGTTTACAGTTTTACTAAGTTTGTTTAGTAAAACCGGAGAAAAGCTGTATAGTGCTTCATATAAATGCCGTCGCAGCCTACTACATATGCAAATGTGCGATTTTTTATACCACCAAGGGATAAACTTACGACCTGCCTGTTAGTAAGCGGTTAGTGCAATCTATAATCGCTTAGAATACCAAGGATATCACTCGCTCGTTGTCAATCACAAGAAAAGAAAAAATTAAGTAAGATGAGAGTTCTAGACGAAGAATTCTGCAGATCTGCACAAATTTTTAACAGCGCTCTTTCAACGGTGCAAACTGACCACACACTTTAAAATATTAGATCATGTGTCGTGTTTGACAACACACAATCATGTTGAATTGATAAAATAATAGATGATTCGTTCGTGCATGATGTATGTATGTATCTTATGCGGGGGCCAGTCAGTGCAGACCGGCGACACTTCGACCCAGTGGGATCTTTTGTGTCGACACTCTCCCTATAACGACTGCCATAGATGTTCATGGCAGCCAGGACCGACGGCTTAACGTGCTCTCCGAGGCACAGAGCAGGCGATAATTGTCAATCAATACGCACATAATTTCATTTCATAATTTGAGGTGCGCGACGTGGGTTCGAACCCGAGACCCTCCGCATTGCAGTTTGATGGTCTCCCCACTGGGCTATCGCTGCTCTAGTGCATGATGTAAAATATTATCCGCTATCTCTAAGCAAAACGATGACTGCAATTAAATCACAAACAGACTCAAAAATAAAGATGGCGCCTGACGTAATACCAATTTGAAGAAACAAACAAAGACACCATATTAGTGAATTACAAATCTCGTAACATTCAGCTTTTTAAGATCACAATAGCCTAATATATCTGCGTTATATGTTTTTAATACGCCTTCGCGATGACCAAATCAGTATTCTAAATGTAATGTTTCTTCAGACCAATCAGCTAAACGGGTATATGGTACTATAAGACCATACTGCCGATCAGATTTACTGTATTTAGTGTTTCGATTTCGCTTCAAGCTGCAATTTTGTAGTTTAAATGTATATTTAGTTGACTTCTCTCGGTTATTTGACAGCTAAATATGAGTACCATATTTGGGATATATTAATCAACGCCATTTTCGTAATTTGAGAAGGTTGGTTAGGATTTGTATACCTTATTAGGCTTAGACACAATATATAGAACTGGCTACTTTGTCAAGTGGTATACATTTGTGTTTATTCCTGTTGTCCTAGGATGGATGTCCGATTTAGACAGTTTTACTGAGAAATGCCTAACTAAAAAACTGATTATTCGAGATTTGATGCCAAGAACTCACAATCGGGCGCATTCATTAGAATTTGCCGGGGGACTGATGAGGTAGTGCATTAAATGTTGTGCATACACCCCACAGGAGATGTTTTTGTGATCTTCAAATAGATCCTATACAGGCTAATACTGGTATTCTTATTATCCATCGTAGCACACGACAAACAAATCGCGAAAGCCTTTTAAAAAAAAGGAAAAGAAACACGCGCATACGCAAGCCACTTTTTTCGATACATGCGCAAACCACTTGCGCAGGCTACATGCGCAAGGTAATCAAACGGATAAACTTGAACCGATAACTTGCATCGATTTTTCGCGACAGGCATACAGCCCACGCCAGTGCCTCTTGCGCATGTAAATCGCATGCACAAGAGCTATAAACATCTCTCACAATAATCAGATCGCACTGTTCGCATGACTTTAGTAGCATCATATCTTACGACATAGATCGTTCTAGACAAAGCATTTACGATGACAATAGCATTAACATTGTAACAATGATTGCTAAACAACTACTTGCAGGCTATTAGACCAAACATACTATTTGAATGTAATGCAATGTTGCAAAAATACATCCTTGTATGTATGTATATGTGTGTGGATGTATATTTGCTATCGCGGCATAAGATTTCGTTTGTGTTACAGCCAACCATAAGGATCCGCGGTCGTTATGAAGCGCGGTCGAACGTGAAAAATTTGTTTTGAGATTTTTATGTCTACATATCCATTGAGGTTTCATTTACGTATCCTATACACCATGTATCCATGTCTGCACGGACGGCTAAGTGGTTAAAAGGATCGCCTCTTTACCATCTCTGTGCCGAGTGTTGTGGCTCTGACCACACGGAGTAAAAATGCGGTTGAAAACATTGGCAATTGAAAAAAGTTATAACGGCATCACAAGCTTTTATGAAAATTAAGATTTTTGAATTTGACTTTGCAATGCTCTCCAAACTACATCGCCGGACGATCGAATATCGGATCCCATTAGACCGCAACCAAATCCAAACTTACCACGGCGCCGACAGTTAAAATAAAAGGAACTAATACAGAATTAAGTTAATTAACACAAGCTTAAGGTGTATAAAACTGGCGGTAATGACACAGAATGCAACTGCTTATCTTTCGAGGCGGCTCGTAAAAGTCAAAAGGAATTGGGTTACGTTAACCGGCAGGTTACCAAACAACCATTTCTTGGTAATTCCCAATACAGTTAGCTGAGTTTTAAATGTCCTTTATTTGTATTGAAATAAAGATGAAAGGCCTCCGGCGAGTGTAATGGCATTGACATACATATATTAACGCCTGTGTAATTATATATCTCTTAAGGTGTAGGGAGAGGTAAGAACAACACTTAACGTTGGCAGATTATTAAAAAAAAAAACATCATCTTTTTTATATGTCCCACTCAGAGGCCTTTTCCTTGAGCTTCCAAATTACTCTGTTGGTGGATATCCCCATATTATTAACATTTATTGGGCAAATTTTTAGTCAACTACTGTGTTTATTGAATAAATAACGCCCTGTAATCGGACCTGGGACCTCGTGGTGGGCCTATAACATAAGCGCAAACTTATATCACTGAGCCAAGGAAGCAAAAATCAGATTTAATTAAATGATTTATAAAATTAATGTGCGTAAACAAACATTTTTTTAATATATGGTCTAGTATTTAAATAGTAATTTTATTATTATATAATCGTTCAGGTTTTATGTCTCAAATTTTTTATAATATAAATACTTAGGTACATATGCATATACATAGTCTGATGCCTATACACTCGAAAGTGTAAATAATAATATTTTATTGTCAGAAAAATATAGTACATCCAAGTATTCCCAAACTATCCTATAGCCTGTATTTTGGGAGAAAGTGTTCAGCCAAGACAATGCAACAATAGAGACTAAAGTGAATTATTACAATACTTAATTTTAAAGGTAAGTTAAGTACAAAAACAAGATGGAACGTATGTATGAAAAAATGTGTGATATTGCAATAACTATGTTCTATGCCATAAGTGATAAGGAGTGAGCCTTTGCGTCTACCGATTACAATTTTCGATGGCGTACTGCTACTGATTTATACTTTATTCGACACAGAAATTGAACTCGAAACCTAATATAAAGCACAGCAGTTATATTCGCTACCGGTACTCCATCGGTGTCGGATCCGTACGCCTCTTGGATTTCGTCCCTTCTGTTAAAATGTTCTGTTCGCCCCTTATTCGTGGCCACGATCGCCTCTTCACAGGGAGCGAACGGTACATTTATATTTAATTATTTATTTTGGTGTAGCTGATCGCCCCGTACAAGATTTTATAGTTTGAAGTAGGTATCTAAGTACAGTCAGCCGAAATAAAATAATGTAATACTGAATATACTGGTAAAGTAGTTTAAATACCTAATTTATAATTGTTTTACTCGCGTTATTTGTAAGTAAAACGTACCTAGTTTATCTGTTTTATAAAATATTAAAATCTTTTGTAATTCCTGATAAATAAAATAAAATAAAACAATTAATAATAATTAATAATACTTAATAATAATTATAATTAATTAATAATATTATATTGTATGATCTCTATCGCTAACGTTTCTGACTGTACTTTTCATCGGCTTGTAATCGGGGACGAAACTGAGTATCTAAAATGCGACGGGGCGAACAGATACACTTAGGTAATCAGGGGCGAAACTCAAGGGGCGAACAGAGCCGACACCAATCCATCGTGGCAGAAAAAGTTAGTAAAAAAGGCCTTCTCCCGCAATATTATTTATCCCCTGTCCAGTGTCCTATATAAGTAAATTGCAAAACAAATACAAAGAATATCCAGACTTGGAACTACTACTACTATAAGAGAATTAAGCTCGCGATGTAAACCTGTAGGTTTTAGTTTATAAGGATAAATGCATATCTTAACTAAAACCTTGTGCTTGAGCGGGCATATTTCGAAGAAACCGCGATGCGTTTTTGTCCTGTGTGGGAAATTATGTATGCTATGCGCTGTCAACATTGTAGGATGTCCCATAGCTAGTGAGTTCAAAGTTGTTTTAAACTGATAAAATATATGCGTATCTTAAAATGTTCCTTTTCAGCGGTAGTTTCTTTGAGTCCATTGTTTGAATGTTTGTAAAGTCCCCCGCGAGATAGGCATTACGCGAAGCGCGGGAATCGTCTTCTAAAAAAAAACCTGGCTTAGATTTTAAGTTGAAAAAAATTACATCAAAACCCTTTAAGCGTTTTTAATGAAGCCCATAATAATAGACATGAAAGAAAAGAACATGATTTGGGATTCAGGCTTCTATAATTAGTTGCCTTGACTCAGATTATTTTAAATAAACATTGCTTCTCTGCTGTTTTACAAAAGTATTACATCCACATTAAATCAGCTATATTGTATAGTCCTCCACACCAAACACAGACCAAACACAGTTCAAAACACCGCGATGCTACTGAAAATTTCCTAATAGAAACACTCAATACCATTGCGCTACTCGGTGATCGAATCCATGCTCGATAATAATAAGCGCAAATCAAACCTCAAATAAAATTCAAACTAACGAGACATTCGAACAACAGTTTCCCCCTTTTTACTATAATATCATCGTTACTTAGCATATGGGACTATGCACGCATCCTGTACGGTCTAATAATAGTATAAATGACCATATTTAAGTATAAACTAGAGGACAAACGCACACACATGTCGCCACGGAACATTTACTTCAAACGGAGCGCGACTAACATTTTACAAAGAGAACGTATTGTTTTTTCGTAGTTATGCGTTTGACGTTTCTTGGATTCAATATATTATTACAATATGGCTGACGTTTACATGGAATCGATTAATGGTAAAGCGGCTAGCGAGCTACGATTGTCCAAAAATCGATGCTTGAATATTAGAATTTTCAAGAAAATCGAATCGTTGATATTTTCGTTATATAATGACTTATGAGACTGGTTATTAGGATTTTCTATATGATAGTCGTTTTGACGGTATAGGTAACTGGCAGAGGTGGCTAGTGAAGCGTGATTATCAAACAATCGATACTTGAATCATATGAATTTTCAATAGAATCAAATAATTGATTGTTAATTGGTTGTGTTATTACTTATGAGGTTAACTTGTTTGTCAAATGGCTACTGTCGGGCTCCAATCCACGATATAACCTCGAAAAGTTATTAAGATTTTGTGTTTGGTAGTCCTTTATATATAATCGATAAATAGAAGAGACGACAGCTAGTGATGTGTGATAATACAAAAACCGATTCTTGACGATTCGAATCATTTGAATTTTCATGAGAATCGAATCGTTGATGTTTATTGATTATGTGATAATTATGTAGATATGATGATAGGGAATAATAAATCTGAAGTTCTATTTCTTTGAGTTTTGCTAAACTAATGAAGATTGGCAATCAGCTGCATATATACATTTACCTATCTTTTAGCAAGCGTAACAGCACTTCTAACGTGGCGTCCCCTGTCCAGTCTGTCATATGGTAATTCTGCCGACGCGTGACGGATTTCTGCACAACCTTGCCCCGCGAATTTGCTCAATATGATAACGCCGTGACAATACAAAATAACTATACTACTCAATACATTATTGCATTTCACAATGTATACTTAGGTGTTAAGCCTGTCGGGCACAGCAAAGTAGGAGAGAGGATAATATATGATATCATATATTATAATATATGAATATATATATTATAATATAATAGCTCAGTGGGGAGACCAACAGACTGCAATGCAGAGGGGCTCGGGTTCGAACCCACGTCGCGCACCTCTGACTTTCGGAAGTTATATGACTTTTCGAAATTATGTGCGTATTAATTGACAATTATCGCCTGCTCCGTGTCTCGGAGAGCACGTTAAGCCGTTGGTCCTGGCTGCCATGAACATCTATGGCAGTCGTTATTGGGAAGTCAGTGCCCTCTAACATCCTGACACTGGTCTAGCCTTAGGGTATCGTTAGCCTTCGGGTTGCGGAGGTCAGGTGACAGCCGCTCCGTGTAAAAACTGATATCCAGTCAAATCCGGTTAGACCAGGAAAGCCGACCCCAAGTGACTTGGGAATAATAAAGGCTAAGAGAGAAGAAGATATATTATAATTTTTATGTTACATAATAAGTGTACTTATATCTGTTTTTATTCTAGGACCTTTAATGTAACCATTTTAATTGTTTATAATGTATGTGTACCAGTGTAGTTAAGCCTTTAGCTGTTTATCAGTCAGGTATAGTGTAATAGCACTTTTCTATCAAGAGACTTTTTAATTTAATTATAAACGCCGGTGTAGCCTCTAATTTTTTTATTGTATCTGGAACCTTATTGTATATTTTTACCGACATCACATAAGGACTGTTTAATTGCATGTGCAAGTTAGATACAGACAGGTTGAGTAAATTTCGAGGGCGTAGTGCGTATTTATGTTGATTTCCATCTCTTTTTGTATAGAACTCTTGATATTTACGTACAAATTTGCATGTTTCTAATATGTATTTACAAGGAAGAGTCAACAATTTGTGTTCTTTAAAGTGGGGTTAGCAGCTTTCCGTTACATCAATATTTGTTAAGATCCGTACAAGTATCTTTTGTAATATAAATAATGTGGGCGCATCAGTGCTATTGTGCCATAAGATTATGCCGTAATTAAGCCATGCATATGCGTACACATAGTAGGTGACAAGGGCGGTTTCAACCTTAGTATCTTTCTTGACTTCGCGAAGGGCATATGAAAATTTCGATAGCTTAGATTTTTCTAGTTTAAATTTGTGTTTCTATTTTTTTTATATGTGTATTCAATTTTAACCGTTTGTTTTTGGTATGGGCGAAAGTTCATTAATTTAGTCTTCGAAATATTAATCTCTAGATTATGTTCGTCTAACCAGTTAGTTACTGTGATTAGAATGTTGTTTAATTGATGATTAATTTCTGTATTATTTTTACATGATATAAGTAACGAGATATCGTCTGCGAATAATATGCATGGTTCTTTTATATTTTGGGGGAAGTCGTTTAAATAGATAAGAAACAACAAACATCCAATCACGCTTCCTTGTGGGACATTAATATTTTTTTTATCTGAATTGATATTTTTATTTATTTTGTGCTGCTGTTAAAATATTCTATTTCTACATGGTGCTCTCTATTTTATAGATAGGATTTAAACCAAACCAAACTATGTATAATTATTATTTGTACTTAGTCAAGTCTATATAACAAGTAAGCAGAAGTTTTACACCCATCACTAACGAGCGAACGAGCCTACCAGACATATTCACGCCCTGCTTTTACTAAAATATGCCTAACAGCTTACTCAGTATCATATTGTTCAACTTAACAATCGAATCCAAAACCTTATGATCAGGCGCAAACTTAAGCTCAAACGACCAAGGGATCAACATCCAATTACATCATAACAAAATATGAAATATTAAGACAGGTACTGTAAAAGTATCTTTAGCAGAAAATACTAAGTAAAAACACTTTAAACTCATAACTGAAAATAGCCGGCAGCAAAACTATAACATTTGCCCCGAGGATTGAACCTTAGACCTAACGATGAACAGTCCTGTTTTCTCGGACATAAAATGCGACTAAATTAACTTCGGGAACAATACAAACCTGTAGTAAAAGCTTGGGCACACATTTTCTTACAAGTTTATAATAAACAGTGGTTCATAAGAGTCAATTAGTTATGTAGATTATGAGACAAGACACTGCAATCTCTGCTTATTACCGCACTGAACTGTCGTGATATTTGCTTCTGGTTAAATTTATGCTCTCTATTTAAAGGTCGTTGGTTCCTACTGGTGTGTAGAAGTTAGTTTTCTTCAGCTTAGTATATCGTTTTTAAACACATTGAAAAGACGGTTGGCCTTTTTGTTTATGGATTGTCTTTATCTCTGTTATAATTTGCTTTTACCGTAGCATGCTAAGGTTCCTATGAAAAATACTTATGAAATAGACCTTAATAAATTAGGTAAAGAAATGTAGAAAAAAGAAAAACAAAGCTAATTGCCTCCCTATAGCTACGCAGTTGGTTTTAAATTCTCCGCTCAAACGTTGTAATATCCTGACCTATTGCCCGCGGACATCATTAGCTTACTTGTTCTGTATCACAGAATATTATCTTGTGAACTACATCGCAGTAACATGTACCTATTAATACAAAATTATTAGATCTACATAGGTATACTTAGGAAACGCCCGATAATTTATAGGAAATAATTATCATGCGTTTAAACTGTGGAGAAACATATCGCGAGGAAACTTGCTTGACCTTTTGTCTCTTCTTTTTTTATTTCTGCTTCCACACTAGAGACCCTGCAATAATTCCTGTGTAGTGCGGAACTTTACAAATATTAAAAACAAAAAAAACGTAGACAAAGACACACTCAAATTTGGAATAAGTATTTGTAGAGACACTATTTTTCTCCCGTGTGGGATCCAATCAGACAACACTCGGTGCAATGGCATTAGCGTGGCAACCACATAAACCACTACGCCATCCGTTAAACTGTGAGCTTCCCGTAAAATATGAAGGCGTCTGTTCGCGACAAACTCAAAAACTACTGTACAAATTTTCATGCGGTTTTCACCAATAGGCAGAGTGATTCATGGTGTATAATTTGTTAAGGTTTTGTACTACCTGTGCGAAGCCGGGGCGAGTCGCTAGTAAATACTAAAATGGATTTAAAGTACCATTAGTAGTACTTGGTAAACTGTTAAATTTGCAGAGATAGTTACAATCCTAGAACAAAACATAAGCTCCTACTACATCGTTTATGTCAACAAAAATCCAGGCGAACGACTTCACACGTAACAGCCATTTCGACATATATTTTTACAAACACACGAACATTTCGAACAGTCGTAACCTTTCCCCGTATCAACCCTTTAAACAAGTATCGTAACCATCATTTACATTAGTACGACCACACCGGTTTCTCCCCTAATAATAAACAATACTGTGACGTAGTATTGCAAGGGTTATAATGACTAATTATTTGCTTAAAACCTCTTTACGCTGCGAGGGGAAACATTGGCGTATGATGTTGCTAAATATATTTTGTTTCTTCTTTAATTCAAATCTATATTAATATTATAAAGATTTATTTTGTGTATGAACGCGCTAATCTCTAAAACTAGAAGGCATATTTGGAAAATCTTTTTGCGTTTCATAGTATACTCGTAGTTATAGAGGAAAGGCTTTCTATCTTTATGCTAAGAATCTAAGGAGTGGAGTGGGTGAAGATGGGTGCACAGCTAGTTAATATTATAAACGTGAGAGTTACTTTATATGTTTGGAACATTTTCGAGGCTTAGCAGTTAACCCGGTTGTGGATATTGGTATGCAGTTTTCAATTTAGGGAAGGAAGTCTTTAAAAAGCAATCTACGACTAATGTCGCAAGTCTTTTATATACTACACAGAATATAGAAAGGAGCATCTTAAAAGCCAAAATCTGCTATGCATGTCGCATTACTGTTGAAAGTGCATCCTCTTTTAATATAAATTCAACATACATGAAAGAAAGAAAGAAAGAAATAAAAAGAAAGAAATATTTCTTAACACTAGAGAGAAATATCTCCTTTACACAATACAATAAAATATAAATATATACAGAGCAGTATATTGTATGGAGACCAAATTAGGTACCTGCGTCAGCTATTGTTGCAGTTGAAACTGCAACGCTGGTATTCTCGCAGGACCTATACAGTATGTGAGCCAATTACAACAGATGAACAGCAAATAAAACTTGTTTTCGTTTAATTCGGTGATACAAATTACAATATACAACGATTACCGTTCAACGCTGTAACTGCCCTCCTTATTTGAAAATCAATAATAATAAAAATAGCAAAACAATGAATATCTTAAAATATATATTACTATCACGTAATAATATATGTCATATTCTTCTCCCTTAGCCTTTATTATTGCCAAGTCACTTGGGGTCGGCTTTTCTGGTCTAACCGGATTTGACTGGATATCAGTTTTTACAAGGCTAACGATATCCTAAGGTTAGACCAGTGTCAGGATATTAGAGGGTACTGACATTCCCAATAACGACTGCCATAGATGTTCATGGTAGCCGGGACCAACGGCTTAACGTGCTCTCCGAGGCACGGAGCAGGCGATAATTGTCAATTAATACGCACATAATTTCGAAAAGTCATATAACTTTCGAAAGTCAGAGGTGCGCGACGTGGGTTCGAACCCGAGCCCCTCTGCATTGCAGTCTGTTGGTCTCCCCACTGAGCTATCGCTATGTGTCATATTATATACCTATATTTATAATTCATACATAATTTTTTGTTTTATACTTAGGAGAATACATTGACGCATACCTATCCGCGGGGCGACGGAGAGGTTATGTCGGACTCACCGGGTGAAAGATGGTGAGCGACATCCCGGTAATACCGACTGAACCCACCACGGTGTTCCTCGACAACCGCACCGGTGGGGCCGCGTGAATCACTTTCACATACAATCGCGACCCCGCCGAGGTTTCGGCCCGCCGCCGTATGAAACGGCAGGCCACTGCACGAGAAGACCTATCCCATTGTCACATCAAAATTTTAACCCTATTGTCCCCTTGAGGGGGACGGACACAACACAGAAGCGCGCGTGAGAAAACGCACGCCGCCTCTCGGACCTGGTGCTGATCGGGTGGCGGGCAGGCTCACGAAGCCCACCAACCCCAGGTCATATACATCTGGGACAACTCCAGACATCACGAGATAGTAAATGTTTTATTCTTTCTCTGGTATCAAAGCTTAGTGAATTATGTCTGATTAGGCCACAGTTAGTTGTAATTGTTTTTAGAAAATGTTTGAAGTTCATTTAAAGTAAATAATCACATGCCGTATGGTAATAATTACATGCAATACCAAAAATCACTAGCACTATTGACACAAGTGGAAAGGAATTGTAAGAAGTGGTAAAAGGAAAGGAATAGGATAGGTAACGTCCGAGGGCCTCTTCCACTCGTAATTTAGGTATATTCAATTAGTTATTTTAATATAATTTAAAAACATCATAGCACGCATAATGACTGTAAAATATGTATTTCGTAGAGTCAACATAGACTACGTTTGGGCATGAAATCTTTTGGGCAAATGGAACACTCCATTACGAATCGTAGTAAGTACTGTATTTAGTGCCCTTACCATACCTTCATGTGACGTTGTAGTCGGCGTTTTTATTGTTTCTTATGCTAATTTTATGGATACGTTATCAATTTTGTTCATGAATTCTAATTACATGTTTCTAATATTATAAATGTAAAAGTTTGTGTAAATGATTGGATGTATGTTGTTACTCGATTACATGTAAATCTTTTAATTTATTTAGATGCAACTTAGTACACAGGTAGACCATATTCTGGGTACCTAAGATACGTTTTAAACCGGTATGCGTAACCCGCAAGCAAAATTGCAAGCAAAAGCTAGTATTGTATCATTAATTCATGATATATTTTGTTATAATCGACTCGGCACGCGTATTAGCAGCTCATGTGTTGCCAATTTGGGAGATAATGATTTGTAATACAACACGATAGGAATAACATAGTTATATGAGGGTCGCTGTAGTAATGAGGGCGTTGTTTCTCCGATATCTTGTACATACAGAGGGAGTAATTGGAGTGTATTAAGATTCTAATAGTCATTCTAACTCTATATAATAGATTCGAAGACACAGAGCGAGAGAGTGCATTTTAGAACTCAAAACCCGTAAGGATATCTTTTGTATTTCCGACTCTATTAAGTGGTCGCCTCATTACTGCCACTGGCACCGAAATTCGTGGTTCGATTATTATACGAATAAAAAAATTGTGTGATCTACGTTTCTAGATCACATATGTAGTTTTTGATCAACCTTTTGATTGTTTCGAGTTAACAATATACACAAAAGCGCTAGTTCTGTTCTTATTGTTAGTTGTAGCGCTAGTTCTTCTGCGATGCAGGAGATACAACTTAAGCAGGATCTGTGCTAAAAAAATTATATTCTTGATTTTTGACAGCTTTTGCATATATACATACAATTAATTTGGGTTGTATATCCGACGGTGACTATTATATTGACTGGCGTCAAAAAGCTGGCGAATGGCAAATGGCTACATTACGCCAGCTACACTTTAGGTTTTAAAGAATATAAGGCAAGTGTGTTACTGAGAGTTCTTCAACAAAAATACAACAACTTTTTACTAAAAGTTAATCGAATATCCGGCAACCAAACATTGAACCACAACTTTAGCAGTATATAAATACATACAAGAAGCTCTTAATATCATAAATAACAAAAATTACGCTATAGGTATATTACTAGACATGACGAAAGCTTATGACAAAGTGCAATTTAACATATTACTAAATAAACTGCATGGTGTAGGCATACGAGGAAACGCTCTGAAATGGTTTGCATCGTACTTAAAAGACAGGAAACAATTAGTAGAGATTGAATATTATAATAATCAAACTAAAGAAATAGTAAAAATAAGATCCAAAAATAAAGCAGTGAACGCGTCAATCCCCAAGGAAGCGTATTAGGATGCCTTTTGTTTCTCATCTACATTAACGACCTCCCTAAAGTTATAAGCGGACCATGCGTACTATTTGCAGATGACATCTCTCTGCTCACCTCATGTCAAAACAACATAGATATAAATGACAAACTCAACTCAATTCTTTCAACAGCAAATGACTGGATGGACTGCCATAACCTGGAAATAAATTATGCTAAAACTAAATTAAGGATATTTCATCCCCATCAAAAATCGGCACTAAAACTTAACTTAAATTATTAAAATACCAAAATTGAACAAGTTGATTAGTTTACTCTCCTCGGGTTGTCCATAGATACACACATAAATTGGAAGTCGCATATACAAAAAATACGAACGAAACTTTCAAAATTCTCATATGCCTTAAGCGAAGTTAAAAAAACAACCAACTTACAAACTGCCCTTGTCACATACTATGCATATGCCCAAGCGTGGCTTAGCTACGGTATTATACTATGGGGCAATAGCACAGATTCACCGACCATATTTACATTACAAAAGAAACTAATTCGAATAATAGCTAATATTGAACCGACGAACAGCAGTAAACCACATTTTCAGGAATACAAAATACTTACACTTACTAGCTTATATATATTAGAAATATGTAAATTTGTCCGGAAACACCCAGAATTTTATAGTACACGTGCAGAAAAACAAACAACTTATACTTTACGACACAAACATAGATTAAATTTACCAACATCCCGACTTAAGATACACTCGTCTAGCACTCTGGTTATGTCTATAAAAATTTATAATAAATTACCGAAAGAAATTATACAGGAAAATAAAACAAATCTATTTATTAATAAATTAAAACATTTTCTGCTAACTAAAAGCTACTACCCGATAAAATAATTTTTCGACGATAAAATTTAACTTATCTTTAACGTTCTAAACACAAATATTATTTAAAGATAACACTAGCAATGAATATATAATTAACAAATTATAATTAACGATAATATTAATTGCATAACAATATAAAAGTATTAACAAAAGTACACATTAATATATATTACATTGGATAGATGCATTATATTTTATATGCTTAAAACAAGTTATTTCTAATGCTATGTAGCCCTCTTCTTCTCTCCTAATTTGCTGTGCCCGAGATGGTCCATAATGACCTAATTTGTTTTATAAGTCCGTCTTTATAACATAGTGGAATGTAGAGAAATATTGAGTATTTGGTATGTATCGAATGTGATATTACTGTATCTGAAAGGTTTGTGTTTCCTCTCTCCTATGTTGTTGTGCCCGACAGGGTCCATAATGAACTGTCATATTATTTAAGTTACCACCTAAGCCTACATTGTGGAATGCAATAAACAATTGAATTGAATTGAATTGAATTGAATTGAATTGAACAATTTATACAAAATCGGTAAGGGCAAATTTTTTTGTGCTAAAACATCTTTTACATAAGTACCTACTTCATAAATAAAATATACCTAGGTCAAAAGCTGTCACTTAACGTTTTGTCGGTAACAATAGTATATAATAGTTTTCAACATTTGTATCACTTTATATTGAAATATTACAATACAAAAACATGATCAAATAACACTTCAAATATCGCATATTATCACAAAACCCCCTTGTATGTATTTGTATCGTAATTTGACATAAAGCACGTGCGCAGACATAACACAATGTCCTATGCGAATGCGATATCTGTGTAAACTGTCAGATTGGACGAAGAGTGGCATTGTCAAGTGTGTCGCCAACGTTTGACTATTATGTCCGTGCGCCAACGTTTGATCAAATGATCTCATGCAGATATTAAAATGTACTCTTAATTATATTTATGTTTTGCAGTTGTGGCCTGACTTTTATAAAAGGACAATCAGATTAAAAAGATTTACTTTTGGGATATGATTGACCTTTCGGTTTCGTGTAAAGCATAAATTATATGAAAATTATTTTAATTACAGAACATAATTATAATTTTTTTTAAACTTGTTCCTTATATTATTATTATTGTCATTTCAGCTCTAACTTTGTATGATATGTATCAATGTCAATTTTAACAGCTCTTTATATCCTAACAGTATCCAAAATAACTTTGGGCCGACTACTACGAAGTTAGATATAGTTTATAGCCATGTTTTATTTGTAGATTAGTCTTACAGTTGGGATCTTTTTAAGCTTCTCTAGGTATTCTTTAGCCTGCCAATTCTTCAATGAATGAATCTTATTCATCTTGCCATCTGATGCCATGATTCATACATGATCATTTTGCATTTATTACTTCCCCATCACTCTTCCCTCTATATTCATGTCACATAAATTTATTACACTAGTTTAACTGCAAATCTAAATAGTAAAACGCACTTACAATATTAAATTCTAGTCAGTCGCGTTCAATCTAATCAACTATTTAAATTTTAATCGACTATTCCATAAATCCTAAATACTGTTACCCAGGGGATTATAAGAGCGCATGTGTGCGCCAACGACCGTCCAGATTGCGTCCGATTCAATTTGCCAGCGTAATATATCAACAAAACACGCGAGATAAAATCATTTGTAAAGGCGTCACTAAACATTTACATGTTGTTCACAATGTTAGGGCTGTCACTGCGAGTTAGAAGTATATTCTTTGATGGATGTATGTTTTCGGCCTGTTGTTATTTGTAAGTGTGTGCGTAAAAATAGTGACGTGCTTTTACAATGAAAATGGCAAGGGTAAATTAGTATAAGCTAACTGTAACTGAAGGCTAGCTGTGAACAGCGTCGCTCGAATAATAAGCCTTGTGTTTTTGTTTTCGCGTTAGGAATATAGAAAGCAGGAGTAGGCAATGCTGATGATGATTTTGATAACTTACACTATAAGACCATACATTACAGTATACTTTAGGTCAAAATAAGCTCTATGTAATAATTAGTGGTGGTTGGTTATGGTCTGGTTGCGGACAAAGCGGGATTAGTCTGGCATCAAGTGATCAGTGATATGGATGGCGAACTGGCGGGAAGCTCTCATGCTGCTTGGGTTTGCAGGTATGTACATAAAAAATTGATCTGGTCTTTTGGTGATATATCGCTACCGCTTTCTTTTATTAAGAGAGCTACAGCAGTGCTGCCGTCATTTAAGGCTCATGTAGATCGATCGTGCTGTCGTCTAAGCGTCTGATGTGAGAAAGCAGAGTCAACTGGTGTTGACCAGATCGTTGTTCAACAACAACGATGCCAATACAGAGAAAGGGTCAGCGGCCACCAGGGTGGACATCATTCTTCATATTGGCAGCTAGATTTAAGAAGCCTACCCACCTATCACAGATTATTAGGCTGTAATTTGCAGCGCGAAGCCAGTGTCCCAGACAGGTTCTTTCTGATCGCAACATGGACTCTTAACTCCCTTTTATAAATCTAAATGAAGTTTTCCTTTAGAAGCATTTATGAATAAAACTCACAACTAGTGAGTATAATACAGTAGCATTGTTTCTTTAAATATTATCTAATCGCAGCGCTAAGTACAATAGGGTGATATAATGGGTTTAACATGCTTTCAAGATAACCTTTTTGTAATGCGTTCGTCAATTTGCGTAAGTGTTTTCTATTGTATTGTTTTCATTACTCGTTATAAGTTATAATGATTCATTGAATTATAGACTGGTATTTTTATATGTTGTGTTACTATTTTTATGAAGTTTGTTGCAATATTATTTATTTAAATAATAATGTATGCATTGTTTGTTTGTTAGTTTGTTATGTAAGCATTCATAAACCATATTTCATCCAATTACAATGAAATTATTGTGTGTTGTTGTGCGTACATCTGCAAGGGATACCGACAAGAAAAGACAAAAAAAAAAAGAAATTGCAGCGCCGGTCTGTACTAAGTATTGTAGTAATCAAACAGTTTAGAAATGCTTATAAATCAGGATTTCTTTTTATTACTGTGTGTGTCCAATCTATTTTCATTAATTTCAATTTATTTGATGGATTCATCGAATGAAAGAAGAAAAGATAATATACACTACCCTGGGTACACACAATCATACACGTAAAATCTAAATATAAGTTAACAAACAATGAAATAATATCCAATACGTACGGTAAAAATATTTTCATCTGTTTGTGAGATTCTCTATTGATCTTTGATACTGATATAATTACTTATCATTCATGTAATAAATAAATAATAATATTACGGACAACCCTAGTATGGCCTAAGGGCTATTGCACATCGCTTGGCTAATTTGGTGATGTTATACAAGTCGCTTCACTCTTTAGTCTGCCTATTACGATATTAGACTGCTCTAGTGATGTACCCAATTTTTGTTTGTCGACGTGTATTTTTGTGTTACTTTCATCGATATTGTTTACAATGAATTACTTATGATTTATGTAAGATAATACTTTAGGATATACTGTATGTTTTTTATATATGTTGATATGTTATTTAAATTTTATTCAGTCTAGTTTAACTTTCCAAGTATTTATATAAGAACAATTAAACTATACAAAAACAGTAAAGTGCAGAAGAAAGCTATTTCTTATGAAAACCAAATTTAGCGCTAATTTTGTGTATTCTTATTTTCTTGTTAGACATAAAACACTCGTAAAAATAATAAAATAAAAATGAAATAGTATTTTCTGCACCTGTGGGTAACGATATCGTAAACATTCTAATGTATCTTTCAATCAATAATATTATTATAATATTTGCGAAATTTTGTTGCTAGCTAAATTATCGATAAAAGAATCGTTAATTTAAATTTCAAATATCCGTATATCGACATTCCCAGTGACGCGCCACGTCCCGTCGTATATGAATATTTAATTTCACCCCTTTCTGTTTATTTATTGGTCATATATTTCACGGCCCGGGGGTTGAATCTGCATGCGTTACCGCGTTAGTGTTCGCTGTCCAAATTATGTGGGGTCGCCCTTCTGTTGCAATGAATACGTAGATAACGATGACGAGTAATACTTGCTGGATGTGACGGCTGCGAGCTGACTGAGGCGCAATTTGTAAAGACATGCATCATTATCCCGCGTGTCGTTTTTATTATTTAAGTTCGTGGATTTGTTTTAGTAACGTTTTCTGGATAAATAATTGTATGAGCTACTTTTCCTATGGTTATCTTCGATAATTACGTTATCAGCGCGAATTAGACAGATGTTTATATTCGAGTTTTTAATATCAGTGAGAACTAAAGCAGTTTCCAATCATAGTAAACTCGATGAGATATCAGGAGATGCTGAATTTTGTTGTAATCTCTCCATCATCTTTTACGAGAACATCTTGGGCAGATGATCGGTACCAATGATTATTACATTGGTGGATGGCGTGCACCGTTTGATATTTTAATGAAGGTAAGCATAATTGAAAATAATATTATAATAACCAAATCGAAACTATCTTATCTTATCTTATGTGGGGGCCAGTCAGTGCAGACCGGCGACACTTCGACCCAGTGGAATCTTTTGTGTCGATACTCTCCCAATAATGACTGCCATTACATAGATGTTCATGGCAGCCGGGACCGACGGCTTATCGTGCTCTCCGAGGCACGGAGCAGGCGATAATTGTCAATCAATACGCACATAATTTCATTTCATAATTTGAGGTGCGCGACGTAGGTTCGAACCCGAGACCCTCTGCATTGCAGTCTGTTGGTCTCCCCACTGAGCTATCGCTGCTCAAAATCGAAACTATAAATATACTTTATAGCTTAAGAACTCTTAAATGCAATCGTAAATGCATGCAATTCGTGTCATAATAATTCAAAACAATAAAAATAATAAGAATGTCGGTAGCGGTAAAGTATTCAGGAAAGTAATTAATTTTTATTTGCTAAATAAATGTGCTTTTGTACAATTGGATTCCAATTAATCATGTTTAAATTAAACATGTATATATATATAATATACATATACAGGATGTCCGGTTATTAATGGACAACATTGAAATGTCAGGCCGTTCAGAAGAAGAAGAAAATATCTATCCTAACTACTACCTGAGATATGATTTTTTTTAATTACCATATTTAACTTTCTTGTGCGCTACGAACATAAATGAATGAATTCCATCGCTTTTTTGTTGTTTTATTATTAAACACTAATTATGCTAATAGATAGACAATCAAAAGTATGACTAGCTATCACATTCTACCTTTTTTTCTTTCTTTTTCTGTACGGCCATTAGTTCTACTATAAGACATTTCAAGGTTATCCGTTAATTACCGGACAGCTTGTATAATATTTTGTGATATAAATGCTGCTTGATCACACGAATAATTTACACGGCTTATTGATTCTCTTTAACTCCACATCACGTCCAATCTAGATTAGTTCCACACTCACAAATTATCGATAAGCCGTATCTAGTCATACTGAATATCTAACGATACTATCGTGCGTTTGACAGATCGATATTATATGTGTTTCCCTTCACTATTTTTATTGTTGTAACATTGTTCGTCCATTGATACATGTCTCGATTGTTATCAAATACAACGCACAATTCGATAAACAAATTTTGTTTGGTTTGGGAACATTTTGAAGCATGTAATTTATGTTTTAACATGAATAATTTATTAATGTGCAAAATTTATCAACTATTTGGGGCGTAAATTAAATGTATCGTTTATCGCGGGTTTGTAATTATTCATGTTTTTGTATGTTTTTCGAACAATAATATATTTTGTTCTACATAATTTATTAACGTACAATTCTAAAAAAAAATGGGTAAATTTACATGTAACGGCTTAAAGCGGATTATAGAAAAAGGTCGTTAATTTTGTGCAGTTACTGAAATTTACCGTATTATCGGTTTTTTGTCTGTAAAACTACAAACATCCTAACTAATATTATAAATGCGAATGTGAGTTTGTTTGTTTGTTACACTTTCATGCCTTAACTACTTAACCCATAATAATGAAATTTTGCATACCTATACGTTTTTAGGGGAACAAAATGGGAGCGAATGGGTAAAATCTAGTAGATCTTTAATTATGAAATCAGTCTAACTTATATTATATTTTAAATACTAGGGTTTAATTTCTGTGTCACGGAAGACAACATGCATTTAATCAATCATTTGTGGTTCACATAATTTTCCTGTGTGGGATTCGAATTCTAACAACACCCAACGCAGTACCGGCCGACTGCTTGCCCGCTGGGCCATCCGTGTGTCTATGCCAGACATCTTATCAATAGGTACCTACAAAGAACTTTTTACTATTAGTTACCATAGACAAATGATAAAGAACGTTCATATATTACAAGCCTCATTTAAGATGTATTTACTAAAGAAACTCAAACTTAACCGATCTGAAAATATTAGTCGACGGAAAGTTCCATTTTACGTTTCTATCTTAACTTTTCATATAACTTGTGGTGTTTGCACGACTTTGTTTGACTTCTAAACCGAAATGAAACGGAACGTTTTCAATATGGCTTCTGTTAATAAAGTGTAACAATGAGTTCTAAACTTAAATACGTAGTTGCTTAAGATTTCCGATCCAGTGATTTCGTATATTGAGAAATAAAATGTTGATTTTATGGGTTTTCTTTGCTCTATGGAAAGAATGTATAAGTCCCCTTATACATTATTTCTAGCTGAATTGTCTCATAGCTCTTGAAGTAATGGTCAAGGAGTGATACCCTTGTTTTTAAGTTAAGTTTTTTCATTTGCGTTCTTGGCGTTACCCGAGAGTTATACTTATGATAGTGTTTCTTTTAACAAGGTTTGAAGAGTTTTACTATTATGGTTGCTATCATCAGTGGTAGTGAAAGTGCCTGCCGTGCATGAAGAGTCGAGTTCGATTCCCGCGTCGACTAGTGTTAATGAGTTTTTTTATCGAAGAATTATCCCGAAAGTTATGGTAGTGATTTATTAACTAGGTTTGAAGAGTTTTACTATCATGGTAATGTAACAGTAGTGAATGCGCCTGCCGTGCATGAGGGCTCGAGTTCGATCCCGGGTCGAGGAGTTTTAATGAGTATTTTAGCGAAGAATTCTCAATAGCAGCACGGGATCTGGAATTGTGCCTGGTTGACGACGACGACGAAAATAACGACCCAAATATAAAGTGAGTCCAATGTGGGTGCATCACACCTATGCCTCCCCCTTCGGGAATAGAGACGTGAGTCTATGTATATAATTTTTTTATACTATAAGTCGTTTTTGCTTGCGACTTCGCTCTCGTAAAAATAGATTAGGTTATGTTAGTAATAATACGTTTGTTATAAAATGTAGCCTATGTTTCTCGGTAGTTAAATAGCTTTCTAAATGGGAAAGAATTTAAAAATCGGTTGAATAGTTTTGAGTTAAATCCTTACAAACAAACAAACAAAAAATTTAATCTTTCCACTTTATAATATAATGAGCAGTGATAGCTCAGTGAGGAGACCAACAGACTGCAATGCAGAGAGTCTCGGGTACGAACCCATGTCGCGCACCAATGACTTTCGGAAGTCATATGACTTTTCAAAATTATGTGCGTATTGATTGACAATTATCGCCTGCTCCGTGCCTCGGAGAGCACGTTAAGCCGTCGGTCCCGGCTGCCATGAACATCTATGGCAGTCGTTATTGGGAAGTCAGTACCCTCTAATATCCTGACACTGACCTAGCCTTAGGGTATCGTTAGCCTTTGGGTTGCGGAGGTCAGCTGGCAGCCGCTCCGTTTAAAAACTGATATCCAGTCAAATCCGGTTAGACTAGAAAAGCCGACCCCAAGTGACTTGAGAATAATAAAGGCTAAGGGAGAAGAAGACTTTATAATATTACTACAGATAAGTAATATTCAATTACGTATACCACTGTGCATATGACGGTACGCCATCTGTGCATGCAATAATATAATATTCGGGTTTACAGTATACCTAAAATACTATTATATAATAATTGGTGGAAGCAGTTAGAATATATATAAGCATTGTGCCATCAATTTGCACAGTTCTCACTGAACAAATGCCAAGCAGTAAATCTAAACAGTTTCTTCTGCAAGACCTATTCGCTAAAACTGTCGATAATTTTAACTTGGAACATTTACTTAGTGAACAATAGCGGGACTTCTAACTGGTATATTTATAGTGCCACACACGTCGCGAAACGGAAGGTAACGGAAATCAGTTCAAAAACATGTTCGGTAAGAAAGGGAGTAACTGAACGGTTTGATGAGCTATCATTACTTTGTTTAACTGCCTCGATGGCGCAGCGGTAGTTAATGCGATTGCCGTGCTTCAGGTCTCGGTTTAGATTCTTGGGCCAGACCAACAAAATTGTACTGACTTTTTCTATCAAGAAATTCTTCTTAGTAGCTGTGCTGCTTGTTTTAGTAGGTGGTGTTGCACATGCCCGGTAAGTACGTAAAGCCGTTAATCCTGCGCCTGATCTTTCTACGATTCTTTCTATCGGGCTATGAGAGTAAGGGAATACTGAGTGCACTTGTGCTTACGCACATACTTATGTCTGTAGCCAAATTTTTATAATTTAGATAGATAGCAAGATTATTATTCAGATAGTTTTTAAACCTGTCAGTTATTAGAATACCAGACATAATTGAAAACCTATTGCGCTGGGCCCCGGTGTGCCGCTGCGTCTCATTAGGTAAATTGTTTGTTGTCTACATGTTGAGAAAGTGGTAACAGAATTGATTTGATGACGCTATTTCTTAAATTTCCATTTTATTTTTAACCTTTTGAGCTTTTTTCTTATCTTTCATTATTTTTTGAAAACTCCCGCGCTAGGAATGATATCTGTGTCGCGGGAGACTTTCCAAACATTCAAACAATGGACACAAGAAACACCCAGACTCGGAACAATCATTAGTGGATCACATCAATTTTTGTCCCGTGTGGGATTCGAACACACAAGACTCGGCGCTGTGGCAGTGGCGAGGTGACCACTTAAACCACTACGCTATCCGTGTAGTCAGTTTACTTGCCATGTACTTCTGTAAATAATACTGTTTGAATACTTTTTATCACCATTCCGGTAACTCAGAAAAAGTGTGATCACTTTCAAAAGAACCGTTTGGATAAGTAATTAGTTTTTTATTACGATCGTTCATTACCGTTATTTTTGGTTATTAAACTGTAATACGATATCAAAATTATATCATACATGCTTGGACTCATGCCTGTATATCTATGGGCGTAAGCAGAAATGTATTTAAACTGCAATAATGGTATAGTGGTTAATGGCATCGCTCCGCCATGATTGCCACTGTGCTGAGTATTGTGGTCGCCAACGGGACAAAAGTTTGTGTGATCGAAAAGTTGTTTCAAGTCCAGGGGTTTTTATGTTCGTGGTTTGAACATTTATAATACAATTTATTCTTTATGCAGAAATAGTCAAAGGAAAGAAGAAAACATAAGAAAATTACAATAAAATTTCATTAGATACGTTTTTCATATACGTATTATAAACGCACCGCACGCCGTCCACTGGGTTTATTTCAAAATAAAATCTAGATTCGATTTGATTGCCCGACTCGGGTATCAATAAACTTATGGCATGCGACTAACAATAGAGTCTAATAATAATTATTGTGATACATTCATAGATGGTATGACAGGGACACCAAGCTTAAGTGATGTCTCTCTAGACAGGCTTTTTTGTTTATCTATGATTTAAGACATTGTCCTTCTTATTATACATACATAGATTTACGCCTGTTTCCTAGAGGGATAGACAGAGACTACGAATTGCCATTTGCTACGATCCTGACACACTTCTCTGGTTTTATTCGCTTTCATCGCATTCCTCATACACGCTCGCCGGTTTAAGGTGCTTTTAACCTGGCCTCGGTCCAGAACGCGTCCAATCTGATCGAGAAACGTTCTTCTTATCTTCTTTTTCTTCTTTTTTTCGTGTGGATAGTGGCCAACCTGTTGTCAAGAGTTGTTCAAGCTTAGCCAAGCCGTAGGCCTCTGACATGGCTTAACGACTACTGTCAATATAACAACAACCGGGACCGACGTTTTACGTGCCCCCAGAAGCACGGAGACGCTCAGATGCAATACCACTAAGCGGTCACCCATCTATAGACTGACCGCACCCAACGTTGCTTAACCACGCCATTTGCCTTGATGCTAACAATAAGCTGTCCTGTTGTACGTAGTAATTATTAACTCCATGATTATATTACGCTCGTTCTTCTTGATCTACTAAACGTAAGTACGTAACTCAGTCATGAATTTCTATGATGAAGTATGTAAAACATATATTTTATATGAGAAGGTAACGGTACTCGATATCGGAATTCCGTTAAGTCTTGTATTAAATTGTTCTTATTATACTATCTTGCAATCTGCGTGGGAGTTGTTAAGGGCTACATACATACCGTCGCACAGTGTTCGTCAACGGATTTTCAGTTAGCTTCACATGGTTTTAATTGCACGGATCGTGTAGTTGTTTCAGTGGTCGCCTTGCCAGTGCTATTACGCCAAGCGTTGTAAGTTCAAAGTCCACAAGGGATAAAACTTTGTGTGGTCTACAAATGGTTGTTCCAAGTCTGGGTGTTTTTTGTGTCCGTTGTTTGAATGTTTGTTAAGTCCATCGCGACATAGGAATTATTGCGAGAGTTGTTTTTTATTAAAAATAATTAGTAGTAATCGTGTACTAATTATTTTGACCATGAGTCCATTTAATTTAAGAGTCATTAGTTGCATGAAATGATTAGGAATTACCTTGATACATCATTTTGGTGTTTTTTTATTTTATTTTGGTAGCTGTTTTAATAACTATACTATTATAAAACCACGATAAGTGTGTTTGTCTTAAGCCTGTAATCAATCTTATTTAGCCATAAACCTAAGCCCATATCTTAATTGCACTTTACTGCAAAGATATATCATTCACAAAAAATCGAGTAAGCCTCCGCATCGATCATTCTAAAAATCAGCGCTCTACGTCAATAATAGACGAATGGCACTTCGATTGCCCTTTGTCCACCTTGGCAGTGACAAAACTAAGGCTTAGTTTTCCAGATTAGCAGTGCATAGTAACAGTGAAGAACGTAATTCGACGATACAGTTTTAGAAAAACATCACATAATGTATGTAAAGCTGCGAAGCGTTCCGTACGAGTGTGTTTAATCCCTAAGTCTCATCTAATTTCACGGCGCTTGAATGTTTGAATTTATGTCAGTGATATTGATGATCTGATAATGTACTCATCAAAAAAGTATATTAACAACTAATGTAGGCGGCTGTTCATGTTTTCATTATAAGCTTTATGTTGCAACGAAGAGGCCCGCTAAATGAAACATTCGAGCGATTGAGGGATTAGGTGATTAAACTTTTGACCGCGATGAATAAAATCGGGGATTCGGGGTAAATTTAATTGTTTTTTAAAAATAATCTTTATTTGTGAGCATCACTACTACCTAATTGTATAAATGGAAATGTGAGTTTGTTTGTTTGAGTGTTTGGGTATAGAATAGGATATAGGGTACCTACATTTCATCAACAATCTATTCTCGAGGGATAGAAATTTATTGACTAAATCTGCATTAACGCAAGCAAAGCCGCGGGCAAAATCTTGTATGTAAAATGGGTGTTACAAGTATTGCAAAACAATTTAATGTGTTGTAGGTCCAGTTGTGTAAATATGGGTAATTGCAAATTATGGGGTATTCGATTCTTAGTTAGACAAACCGTCATTCAGGTTCAAATTATTTGCAAATTGTGCATTATGAGTAAATTAAAATAAGTAGCATAATTTTAATATGAGATAAAGATTCTGCCTAAATTTTCAGGATATAAGTACCTATCCGACTACGTCAGCCATCTGTAGGTGCATTAAAATTATTTCGTATAATGTCGCTTCAGCAAACCAAATTTTTTATGCGACACGCGTTATAGGCCATGAAATTATGTTAAAAATATTATAACTCTATTATCATTTCGGCACTATTCACTTCTCATTTGCAGCCTTACTTCCGTTTCGATAGTGAGCTTAGTCATGAGATTTACCAGAATTGATCGGCTACTACTAATGCAACGCGTTGTGCACGAAACTTAATTACACGAAAGCATAGGCCCCTTTTAAGTATGGCTTATATTTATTCATATTAAATAATAATGTCCTCCAGACCGAATTTCGTCCAAACTTAACGGAAACTGGTCGTCTACGCAGGACTTATTATTATAGTGCACAAGTGTACGCAAACACAAGTGCACTATTTATTCTCTGACTCTCATAATTAGATAGGACGACAATCCGTTATAATCGAAGAGTTCATGTGCAGGACTAACAGTTTTACGTATTTTCTGAGGCACAGGGTTATGCAGCACCACCGACTTCCTAACTAACGGCTGACATTAAAAATTACTTGACAAAATAATTTAGTAACACAATGCTCAATCGAGCATCGCATCTACTATTGCGCAACCGAATCATTCCTAACCAAACTTGTATTTCAAACACACACTTGTCTATCACTTCAGATAATACGTAAAACTCAATGTATTACTGAAGCGTGTATATTTCCGACTAACGTATTCTAATCTTAGTATTCTATGAACTAAAATTACATAGAAATCAATCAGTATAGGCATCAGCACATTCTACGTCAGACATCAACCAGTTCCCATTCACACGATAAATTCTCAGAATTGAAGGAATTGTGAGTAAAATGTGATAAATATTGCTCCACATGCCTTGGGATCTGGTTTTGCATACATTGTAATCTTTTTAAGGTAGTATGTTAATTGTTTGTCTCGGTGGCGCAGTGGTTGCATGCGACTGCTGTGTGTGAGGTCTCGGATTCAATTCCTGGGCCCGAGAAAGTTTTATTAATTTTTATTGTCGAGTTCTCGGTTCCTACAGGGTATAGTATAACCATAGATGGCGAAATGTCGATGTAATACAGCTCTGCCTAGCTTTGTTATATTAAAGCTTAACATAATCTTACGATTTGATGGGATGGAGGGATGACATTTTGTATGGGAATTATCCCATAAGTTAAGGCTAAAAGTTGGTGTTCCAGTCCTGTTAATGAGAAATCACGCATCAAGGATGTGTAATGGTACACGGCTACAAATTACTCAACTAGGCCGCAATATTATAAAAGCTATAATCATGAATGGAATGGCAAAAAAAGAAAATGTTTTTATTCCCCGTATTCCGATCATTACAACCGATTAGCCATTTCAGTTTAAAAGAGTCAGTTTCTCCTAAAATCAGTATTATGATAACGATAAACTATACTGTTTTATATGGGCAACTCCATGTGGCGTGGTCACGGGTATCAAACTCGCAAAACCTTAATATTTTAGCAAATAGTGGAGAAACGGAAACTTTAGTTACAAAAATGTATTAAAATAAGCTATTTAAAAATCCACAAAATAAAATAAAATAATATTTGCAAAATAAGTATCCCAAAAAAATTTAAATGCTGCAATGTAACTATTCCACGCGGACGAAGTCGCGGGCAAAAGCGAGTACTTACAATATAAATTTTTCATTACAATAGTTTTATATCTAATAGGTATGACACACACATTGTACATAATATTGACTGGGCATAGAGAGATCAGTTCCATTTAATTTAAGAGTGAATAGCTTCATGTATTGATAAAATTTGTAAAGTTGGACAAAACAATTGTTCCTAGTGCGGGAGTTGCCTTCATTATAAAAAAACATCAGCCTTTGGATCCAATATCGGTATACTATAATATTATATTAAATCAAACGCTTATATTTGTATAAACTGAAAGGAAACTTCACAAAACATCGACGTTGTCTTCCATAAATCAATTGAGTGTGTAATACTAACAAAAGTGCGGAACTCGATACTGTTTAAGTACGCGGCCGATATTAACTGACCGCAACCGCGCCGGTTGTTATAACCAGCGGTTACTGTAACCACAACCAATATTAAGTCATGCGAGAATTATTATTTACTTTGGTTTGGTTATTAATTACTCTTACTGCGTTCTTAACATACACACATCAAAAAAGTCCGCGTTCACCTGGAAAAGTTGAGATATTTTTTCTCGTGTCAAAATATATATACTTTAACATTTAAAAACCACAATTTTTATACGAAAAACTCTACATTCTTTTTGTTTCTCTTTAAAACAAAATTGTTTTTACAATCTATGAAATTTGTAATTTTAGAAATGCGAAGATTTGATCGAAGTAAATAATATTATTCATTTTTATATGCTTTTATTTTCAAATTTAATACAAAATGACTTCTCCCCTGGCTTGAACGCATGTGGAAATCCTCCTGGGCATGCTGTAGATCAAGTTGTCCAATAGTAGGTACTGTGTTTTAGGAACATGTCGAATAGTTTTTGCAATATTTTCAACAAAAAGATTATTACTAGTATTTTTATTTCTTTTTTGCTTTATCATGTATGTTTGTTTTTAATCGTAGGAGTTGTCTACACCTGTAAAGGCATTTCACTTTGTACCATTCCCTGTTTTAAATTGTAATTGTAGAGTGACGTGTCGATGGTGTAACTTTAAATGAATTAATAACAACGAGTTTACTGCCGTAATGGCGTAGTGGTAGTGAACTGCGGTGCATAAGGTCTCGGGTTGAATTTCCAGCTCGGGTAAGTATTTTGGGCTTTTCATTTAAGATTTTCTCAGTAACAGCATGGAAGTCTGGAACTGTGCCTAGTAAATGGCAATAGACTGGCCTGGTTAGCCCCAGGCGAAGTAGATATTTTCTTTAAAAAAAAAATGAGATAACTAGATGTGCCCGCGGTTTCACTCGCGTTTATGGTTACTGCGCCGCCCCTATGGGTCGTAGCGTGATGTTATATATAGCCTTCCTTGATAAATAGGCTATCCAACACTATATTAATTTTTCAATTCGTACCAGTAGTTCCTGAGATTAGTGCGTTCAACCAAACAAACAAACTCTTTAGCTTTATAATATTAGCATAGATTACAAGCAAGGAAACACAACCAATATAAAACTAACAAATAAAGTCCTGCGTCAGCTATATTGCAGTATAACTACAACGCTGGTACTCGGGTAACATTAGTATTAAACAGAGTTTTTAAAAGTTAAGGTGTGATACCTTTGCGATTGTGATTAACGAGGTTTTTGATACAAATAGCGCAATGATTTAAGTGTCGGCTTGCCACTGCTATTGCGCGGGGGTTGTGGGTTTGAATCCCACACGGGATAAAAATTTGTGTGATCTACAAGCGGTCGCTTCCAATGCGCATATGTAGTTGTGGTTCTACTTTCGTCATAACTAAATATGGTTGTACTAGCTAACCCTCGGACATAGTACTACTTTTAATTTAGACAATTTTAAATTTTTTTTATCTCCCGCAATAGAAATAATGTTTGTCGCGGGCGACTTTACAAACATTCAAACAACGGACACAAGGAACACCGAGACTCGGAACACCAATTTGGGGATTACACAAAGTTTTGTCCCGTGTGGGATTCGAAGCCACAACACGCGGCGCAATGGCAGTGGTGAGGCAACCACTCAATCTACTACGGTACCCGTGCAGTCTATGACAATTTCTGTGCTTTTTCAGTATTTTTAAAACGTCCTACAATTAAACCTAGGTGTTCTTTTTTTCCATTTTGCAATGTCTGTAAATGCAGCTGTACAGAAATGTCACAGTGCGGTATTAACATTTAAAATAAAATAACTTAGATAGCTGTGCTTTTCAGACATTTTATATACCCCATTACACCTTATAGATTAGGCTTATGTAGACATAACATAATATCAATGATATACAAATATATAATATATAAGATAGATCTTATTTGTATATCCTTGAAGGAATAACAGAAGCATGTCGCATCAAAATTTCGCATTTTGTAAGAAAGCGAGCCTATTCTTGTCTTACGACATACTTCTAGATTGTATACTGCACTTAAGAATTGCCTAACAGAAGGCCGCAACAATGTATTGACCAGAATATAATCCCACACGATTGACTGTAAACATAATAACGGCTTATTCCCGTGCGCTCCAAATCTATTTTTGTCTAAAGTTCATTTTTCCATACATTAGTTACCAGGAGCTCCAAAGATTATTATATGAAAATAATAAATAAAGCCTCATTTACCAATTTCATTCCCTACAGCTCCAAAACATTCTCTAGGTACTTTGAGATTTTATTTCTTATCAAAAACTAATATTATATTATTACATGTTTTAATTCTGCTAACGACACAGTTTGTTTTGGAGCTGTCTATCGGGAACACACTAGTAAGTAGGTCTTTATTTAATTATTTGTAATATAATTTGGAGCTTCTAGGAATAAATGTATGGAGATCAGAGGATTTAAAGAAATAATTTTTCATAAGCTTTTGGAGCTCTTGGGAACGATTTTACAAAACAATAATTATATTTATTTTAGTTTTGGAGCGCTTGGGAGCAAAAAATAGCGGAGCGGGCGGGAATAAGCCATAATAACCTTGCTCCGGGACCTTCTTCTTCTCTCTTAGCCTTTATTATTCCCAAGTCACTTGGGGTCGGCTATTCTAGTCTAACCGGATTTGAATGGATATCAGTTTTTACACGGAGCGGCTGCCACCTGACCTGCGCAAACCGAAGGCTAACGATACCCTAAGGCTAGACCAGTGTCAGGATATTAGAGGGAACTGACTTTCCCAATAACGACTGCTATAGATGTTCATGGCAGCCGGGACCGACGGCTTAACGTGCTCTCCGAGTCCGAGTCCGAGTCAATTTGTCAATCAATACGCACATAATTTCGAAAGGTCATATAACTTCCGAAAGTCAGAGGTGCGTGTCGTGGGTTCGAACCCGAGACCCTCTGCATTGCAGTCTGTTGGTCTCCCCACTGAGCTATCGCTGCTCCGGGACCTTCGACGCAGAAAAAGAAATTATTATTAGAGATAATTTAAGCACTTTGTAATTTTCATGTTTTATTAAAGTCTGCACTGCAAAGTAGTTGTTTAAGAACCAGTTTATCGAAATTACTTCGTAAATTACGCGGTACCCTAAAATTAATTGCCGAAGAAATACCAAAAAAACAAGCAACTTTATTTATGTAACCCAATTTAAGTATGGAATTTACAATACCTGCACATTACGTGACGTACTATTTTTTTTAGGTTTTTTTTGTAAACGTGTAAAAGGTAGACCACCCCTGACTCTGGTAGCCGGGTAAATTACGATCGCCATTAATTTTAAACGATGTCAGGGCTTGTCAACAGTTGGTCCGATGTCTTTTTTGTTGATAATAATTTTACACGATTTATGTGTTTTGATTGTATTCCTTGAACTGTATTTTTTTCGATGATTCGTAATTAGTTTTTTATTACTTTTATTGCTCTGAGCTGCCCACTTAACCTGTTATGTTTTTTGCCCGATATAAATTTAATTTAATGTCATAGCCTTTATAAGGAAATGATTCAAATATCTTTGGGTACAGTCTTATATTTGGTTCGGTCGCTAATTACAAGTTTTTTTTTCTCCTTCATCAAAGTTTTGTTATTTATTTTATTTATTAAACGTATGAGGGTCAATGTTTTTTAATTATAAGTTGTTTGAACAATAAATATTATACCTAATATTAGGTAGGTACGGCGACTTTTAAATGGGCAATGTTTTAAATTGATGAACTCCGAATCGGTTGAACCGAATGCGGTTTCCCTAAAATTACTTAATAGATAATTAACTATCAGTGCCACCTTCTATGTCAATAGCTAAATATCTTAAAACACTTTTGGAAAACGAATTGCAGTAAAATATTACAAGCATGCATAGCTTGGAATTCGTGTGTACGGTTGAACGATAACATTATTTTCTTAACATTAATTTTTAATACTACAGTGAGTTGGTTTGTTTGTCTTTTTGTCGAATACTATACACCGATATCATGTTATTATATAAATAGTGCAATAAAGCAATCCAAAGGTGTAATTAGAAAAATAATTACTTACTCGCAAAACTTTAAAAACTAACTCATACTGACATTACGTTTCCTTAAATAGTAGCCTGTCCTGCCTGTCTTTATAATAACCACATTAAATAAGTAGAAAAAGTACGTTTGTTTGTATTTCTTCACCTGAAAAACAAGCATGAGAAAATATCTATTATATCTTAAATAAACAATAAAATCGACAACAACATAGGTTAAAATACATTCATTCGTTTTCACGTCTAGATAACAAACTGAGACACAAAGGAGCAAATAAAATCTAGTACGAAATAAAGATGCAACGAAAACATTTGTCCTTACTCCTTGAGTGTTAAAAGAAGCTTCCCATACTGTCAACAAATAGTTCCCAAAAATATTTATTGCCAATAAACGACTAAAAAATGTCCCAAACCCATTAACACTTTACAAAGTTGACTAATGTTTTTGACCCAACTTTAAGGCGAGTAACACACTGAGTGAAGCGGCTAACCGCGGGCACGCGCGGCAGCGGTCACCGCGCAGAGTGACGTATGTACGTCACGCCTAACCACGCGGTTCCATTCTGTATGCGAAGGACTCAAGACAAAACCACATTTGTACGTAATATTTAGATTCAATGGATTGAGTTATCCGTCGAATTCTAGGCCAGTATTACGAATCATAGTTAAATTTATTGCATATTAAAATATGTCAATTTTGACATCTACATAGTTTAATCTCTGGTAGTATAAAATTATAATTGAAATAACAAGTCTAAGCTCTGCTAAATCATTAATCAATCTTCGCGGGATATCTATGATTGATATTTAAGTTTAAAGACTCTAATAATATCATTCATAGTCTAACTACGAAGAACATTTAAATGTTTAAGCGTTTGTCAAACATTATTTACAATGGCACTCTTGACATTTTGTTAATTTAAGTACTCATTTGTGGTTTAATCTATATTGCGAGCTTAAAGCCTTGTTATGTAAGACTAACATTTAACAGACTAGCGGCTTTGTTCACGTGAATCTATATTTTGTCAATAAATTTCTATCCTTCGGGAACAGTACTTATTTCTGGAGGAAAGGTACATTATCTCCTTTTTGTACCCTTGACAAAGTGTCTGCGAAATTTCATCGTTTTTGGTCGAGTAGTTAAGGCATGAAAGCGAAACAAACTCACATTCGCATTAATTATAATATTAGTTAGAATTTAATAAAATAACTGTAATAATAATTAAGAATATTACTGTACATGAGTATAAAGAATAAAGTATCAGCAAATAGTTTTAGTATAGGAATAGTAGGATACGACAATTTTCTTTGCTCACCGCGCATCGGTGCGGTGTACGGTACCGCGCCGCTCACTGTGTTATCCACCTTAATATCCAAGAAGTCCTTCTCCATAATGTTGTGTATCGTTTTTCAAGCTACCAAAGAAGTTATTAAGCTGATAGCATCGGGGTCCACAATTTACTTGCATCCTCTATTAGCAACCGCCTCTTGTGAATTTTAATACTTAATTTAGCTGCCTGCTTAGGTGGATGGTGCAATTGTCGGGTGGTCGCGAGCATGATATTATTTGTATGACTTTAGACCACCCGGTCTTAAAACGTCCTGTTATAATTCTTTTCTTTTGAAGAGTACAATTATTGTACAGGTGTTCTCTTTCGTCCGTCTATATGTTTTCTTAGTTGTGTATTGTTGGAAGTGTTTTCGACCCAACTTTAAGGCGAGCCAAAGAATCATTTAAGTAATATATCCTATTAGGTGCCGTCTGCGGTTTTGCTCCTGCGGTATATCGAAACAGGAATACAAGAGACCCTAGCGTCGCAGTGCCATCAAAACTATAATCGTTATTATTTATTAATTGTATAGTTCTTATTATTTTACGCCCCTTTGTTTCAGAGGGCTTATTCTGATGAACTGTTGCTTTTTTCGACGCTAAGAATAAGAGAAGAATTTTTTACAGTATCGGCTACTGATAGGTACGATGCTATGCTATGATGGCAGTTTCGATTTCCTAGTAGATGCAATAAACAGATGCAATACCCATATAGACAGGGATCTGATAATATTTTATTATTCCATCTCTGCCATACCCTTTGGCTAGAACAAAATCGACACTAACCTTCTTTACTAAAATAAAAAGAATTCAAAGAAATATAATTAATTTTTTTTAGTTTATGAATTATACCATACGGATAAGTAGCGTTTGTCGATTGCATCGAACAAATTAATTATCTACAAGAAACATCTATAGTGTAATTAGTTAGGAAATTAATATAATGAACTTTAAAACATGATGGGCATACATATCTTGTTATGCATGATATAATTATAGACCTCCTGAGGTCTTAAAATAAGAAATTAATAGGATAAACTTAATCGGTGATACACTTAATGAACGAAAATCGACTCGAGAGAAAAATATAATAATAAAGATATAAATAACCCGAGTCTAAAGTATTTATAAAATGTGAGATGAAACCTTAAAGCGAAATTACCGTAAAAAGCAAATGCAAATAAAAAGGTGGCGCATAAATATAAAACAGTTATATGTAGATGGTATGAAACAAAATATAAGTAATATTTATCCAACAACACAATTAAATACAGTAATTTAATATGTATAAAACATAATCAGCAATAATTATAATCATGAATATGCTCATCATATGTACTTAGGTCGTACGAACTGTGACGTGATAGTACGCTCACTATTATTTCACAAAGACACCATCGTCATAGTGTACAATTTTCAATGTGAGTGAGCTGGATTTTAGGTTGGTATCGTGTGTCAGATGACAAAGCAAAGTACTATCGACTTGAGCGACGGATGACCACTCCTAAGGTTAAAATCGCATAGCAGGCCAACACTTGGTCGGGCGGAGGGCGGAGTCACTTAAAGTCAACATGTGCAAGCGAAAATTTTTGTGAAATGGTCAACCGTCGCTCAAGTCAATAGTACATAACTGGCGACATTTTCACACCCAAAGAGGCGAGTATGGTAGTATCACTAGGACCGTGGTTAGTGTTTGCCCTTGAAAATGTAAATTTTTGTGGCGATGAGTTCAGGATGATACCAGAAAATGACTGACGGATGACGCCGGTTTAAGTGGTCGCCTCACCACTGCCATAGCGCCGAAGGTTGTGGCTTAGAAGCCCACACAGGACAAAAAACTGTGTGATCTACAAATGGTTGTTCCGAGTCTAGGTGTGCTTTGTGTCCTTTGTTTGAATGTTTGTAAAGTCCCCCACGACACAGGAATTTAGTCCTCGTGCGGAAGATGGTAAAAAAAAAACTTTGCGAATCTGCACATATTTTTATAAATGGTACGAAATGTGGAATATCTCTCCCTTTTGCAAGGGAATGAGTTGCATACCGAGATACAGGTTACCTCCTAGTTCGGTTGCAGATGTTCCCAAGCTGTTGTAAACTTTGACTATTCCACTCATTGTTAATTTATTGTAACTGTTTAAACGTTGTAATAATGTATTTTATTATTAATAAACTTTATTACCTTTAATTAAATGCCTGGTTCTGACAAACTATGGTGGATGGTAAACAATACTTCAAGTAGTAAATCTATTTCTGTTTAATTGCTTACCGACCAATTGTTCTATCAATCTATCAATAATAATTTTTGCAGCAGCACTTAGAGTAACTGGCATTCTACAGATCCATAGCAAAAACGAATTGCTTCAGACTTTACCAGTATTAGATAGATTGCACTTGAAGTTGTGTATTTCCCTTAATTGCAACTGCACTAAAGACCAATAAAATTCATGGAGAATAATGAAAGTTGGAGCGAAGCGTTTAAAAGTCTTGAAAGTTAAATGTTATATTGGTTCTGGTATTAAATTATTTACGTAAACGATATTGAATACACGTATCTAAAGATAGCGATAAATAATTAAAATATTTTAAATATTTAGTTGTTTTGGCAAAAGTAATTAAAATAAGTTTAATAAGATAAAAAAATGATTGTGCATGAAATAGTCTTCTAAAGACAGTAAAATATTTATTTAAAACAAATAATACGTAATATTGTCTTATGTTTACGTGAATGTTATACATTGAAATTAAACACTTTATACGGATATTGACACTTTTTTTATTTTAAAATACTTTTATTACATAATTTTAAACTCAAAATCTACTATTATTGAATTTTACTACAATTTGAGCTATTTATTTAAAACTGCATGCATTTATATTTAAGTTTACATTTTGCCGCGACGTTTCGGTTGCTTTACAGCAGCCATGTTCCCGGGGTGATAGTACGTGGAGACAAATAATACGTTTAATAAGTACTACCTAATTACCGTAGTCTAAGTGCAGCCAAGTTTTATAAACTTGAGACTCTTAGAGGAGACGCGTGGCTTATACATTTGTTATACATTAGATGTGCCCGCAGTTTCACCCGCGCTTATGGTTATTGCGCCGCACCCGTGGGTTGTAGCGTAATGTTATATAGCCTACAGCCTTCCTCGAGAAATGAGTAATCCAACCCTAAAATAATTTTTCAATTCGGACCTGGTTCGGATCCGGTTCCTGAGATTAGCGCGTTCAAACAAACAAACAAACAAACAAACTCTTCAGCTTTATAATATTAGTATAGATAATAGGTATATTATTTTATCAACAGCAAATGACAACAACTCTATTAATATTTCAAAGCCGAATCAAATCAAATCAAATCAAATCAAATGTTTATTTGTAGAGCATAGGTAATATACAAGGTGTACATAATAAAAAGTAAATTCCGAATGTAGCTAGTTCTAGTAATAGCAAAGATAATGCACATCTGATAAAAGCACACAATGATAGCATATTGCCTTCGTCATAACGACTGCACACGTACGAACAATTCTACAATGATTTAGATAAATTACTCAAACATGTTCATTCTCGTAATATATTGCTTATCTTACTCGCAATGGTCACATTGCACAAATGTCTTTTGAATTGTAACTGAACGCTGACTCTTCTTTAAGGAACTATTCTTGTCCCTATGTATAATTATAAAAGTTTGTAAATGAATAGACATCCGCTCAAAGCTTCGCCATAGCCAATTTGCGGCTTAAGGTTAAAATATTTCAGTATGCATACTTTGTTGGAGATGAATACTAGGTAATGACTTTGAATGGTTTGAGATTATTTCTTCTACATATTAGGATTCCTTTGCAATACCTTATCTGGTATATTTTGGTTTGTGTCTTTTTAATTGTAGGTCGCATTTTTACAAGAATGCTATTTTAGTATCACGTACCTTTGTTTTGAATTTCATTCTGTCTGTCTAAAAATTTACAACGTGTCTTTTAAGTTTTATGAAACAAGGGTTAAAAGGCTAATATTTTGCATACCAGCAATAACAATAACGTCAAGAGTGTAACAGAAAATTATGCAAAAGAATGTACTGAGGTTAAAGTCCTATAATTTAACCAGAATATATCCATTCAGGTTATATGTTATTATTTGAATTGTTTAAGATAGACTTAATTTTGAAATTATTTTAACTATAGTGACTTAATTGCTGATGAATGAAAGCCATATGGAATAAAAAATATTACATTTACACTCATGTAATACTCATGTTATTATGATAAAATTTGTAATTTCAAACAGCTTTTAAATCGACTTACACACGTGTATCGTATTGCTTGTTATATTATTAAACAATGAGAATGCTAGAGTACTTTAAGTAAGTGAATGGAAATATTGAGAATAATATATTTTCTTTGTCTAAACGTATTTTAGCTTGCATTGAATACTGACAAATTCTATCTTCGAGAGCTTCCCTTTTTATGTTCTTACGTCAAAACTCATAAAACCCTGCAGAACATTCAAAGCCTGGTGGTCTTTAGAACGTTACATTATATGTACTGGATTTTAATGAGGTATTTATTGGACGTATCCTACATAATTGTTTTAAACATCCATGTTTCACGGTGCGCTTCAACCGTTGGCATTTTAGTTGCTTTTTAATTAACCGTTCTATATTTATGCAAGTTTCTTTAAAGTTTATCGTCTATCAGATTTCATAGTGTAGCTTTGATGTTCAAGAACCTATGTTCATGAACATCAAAGCTACACTATAAAATAGAATTTGCAATTAATAAAATTTTAAGAAGCACTACTATAGTGCTTCTTAAAATTTTATTATTCGCAAATTCTGTATTTGAAAATTTTATGATCTTTATTTTTTCAGAACGTTGTCAAAGTTATATTATTGTAGAGCTTATGAAGGTGTCTGAAGTAATTATTTGCTTCTAGTTTTCTGTTATTAATTATTTCTATTTTTGTTTATTTTGTTGCCATCTTTATGACATACTTTATGGTCTAGTATGTTTGCTGTGTAATAGATTTCCGTCATGCGACAATCGTTACCCTCTATGTGAACGTGCAATATTAAACTTCGCTTTATTTGTCAATCAATGCGACATTGTCGCTTTAGAGTCATTAACGAGACGCAAGTTGAAGCTTGACGAGCCTATTCTTGGCTTTAGATATTCTGTTTGTTGGTTGCAAGCAACATGACTGTACAATCTTTTCTGCTGTGGAATTCTGTGTTTCTGTTTTGTAGTGCGCCACTAGTGGTTTTGATACCAATCGCAGCCATTTCGATAGTCAAATCGATAAATATACCATTTATTTTATCGATAACATTTTCTCGGTCCCTAGCAAGTATTCGAATCCCTAGAGTATGTTCCTTTCCTTCGTTGCGTTCAGCAAATATGTGCATACTCGTAAATGTGTAATCGTAAGTAACTTGTTCCGATACATTTAAATTGAGTTTTTACGACATAACTGATTTTCTAAAAGGGCTTTTGGACTTGCCGTGTGCTCGTTACGTTTCTCTGATATGCCTTTAGTAATATTTGCTTTTTAGTATTGCTACTATGTTATTATTTATGAGGTTATATGGACTGTTTTATTGTTGATTATGTTATATTCGTCTTTAATTTGACTTCAACTTTATTATTTTATTCTATATTTAATTATTTAAACCTTTATTTTGTATATTTTTCAGTAAGTTATGGATCTACTTATATAAGAGGTATTTAAAAAAAAAAATAATATACAGTCAGTTCTGTTAGGGAACTCTCATTAGTAGTCAAACATTGTATTTGTAAGCGTAACGTGTCTTAATTCATACGATCATAGCATTCATAGATCTGTAACCAAAACATAATTATATAGGGTTACTGGTAATACAACTGCAATTCTGCTGTAAATATCTGCGGTATACAACTTTGAAAAGTTGTACACCGCAGATATCTACAAAAAATATAAAATTTCAAATTACTCGAAAATGGTTGACACTTACACAGGGTCATAGGAGGTCATTTCGTTGCAAATGATCCCTCCTACATCTCCTTAACGGATTGCCGTCATATTACCAATAACCCTGTATAATTACGTAATACGGTACCCTTACATATCGCAGCTAGTACAAGTAGTTTGTTATTCTACTAGAATTAGTATTATATTAGTTGATTATATACTATTATAATTTGCTTATTATACAGAACATCTGTAGACCTTAAGTCATATGTACCAATCCTATCTATTATTATTAATAATAGTGACTACGATTTCTCCCTTATAAAAGTTCGGCCAAGTTAAAGAAGAAGTGTTAAGTTTCTTCATCTTTCGAGGAAGAAATCTAACACAGGCTAGTAAGACCAACAAGAAATATCTTCAAAATAAAGAAAATGATCGAAGTCAAATAAAAAGAAACACGCCATTGAAGAAATCAAAGCCATAAAGCAACCCACACTCGGGCAAGACACGACCTCATGCTGCTTACCGTCAACAAAAACTCAATATTAATAAACTGTACACACATATATTTACATAATTACAATCCTTGTCATCGCTTCAGTAAAATAACGGATACAAGTTGATCCCTATCTGAGTATAAAACATAAAGTATTATTTGCATTAAGTTGACCGGGGCGATCCAAAGAATAGTGGAAATTCACCTTACTACCTGTCCCGTCGAAGGAGCTAAGAATTCTGCACGATTAAGGACAATTAATGGATTAACATTAATTGTTCTTATTTGTATAGTTTTCTGAACTTAATATATGTTTAAATTATGCAAATGTTAGCCAAGCACTGTTAAGTCTTATGCGAGTATTTGCATAATTGAAACATTTTTCTTTGCGAGTCGGTTACCTAAGGATAGGACTACATTCAGGAGTTAAAGATTAAAATGAAGTAGTGGACATATAAAGTCGCACGTATGGCGTAGTGTTTTAAGTGGTTGCCTCGCCACTGCCACTAGTCAAACGTTGTGGGTTCAAATCCTACACGGGACAAAAAATTGAGTGGTTCACAAATGGTTGTAATGAAACTGGGTGTTCTTTGTGTCCATTGTTTGAATGTTTGTAAAAGGTTAGGTTATGTTAGTAACAGTATTTTTTTTATTAAATTATATAGCCTATGTTACTCGGTGATAATATAGCTTTCCAATGTTGAAAGTATTTTTATAGTCGGTTCAGTAGCAAACAAACTAACAAAAATCTAATCTTTCCTCTTTATAATATTAGTAAAGATAAGCAATATTATATTAATTATTCATTTGTATGACATAGATAAAAAAAAAATACAATCATCGACAAGTGCACGTCCTCACTAGCGATACTACTTTCATAGATTCTATTAAGTTCTTAAGCTCATTGAGGCTTAACCGGCTATTAATGCAATCCTGTATTAGAACAAGCTGGTTAGCTATATTAGGGTGTGGCGTAGGTTAACAGTGTGAGCGTCGATTTCCATAGAAGTTAACAAGTTTTATAGTTTTTCCTCAAAAAGAATACTTCTTTTACTCAATATGTAGTTGCTGTATGTGGACTTTACAAACATTTTTTTTATAGTAAACGTCTCTTGCACTAGGTATAATTCCTGTGTTGCAAGGAACTTGACAAACATTCTAACCCGGAACAAGTATTTAAAGATCACACAAATTCTTGTCCTGTGTGGCAGTGGCGAGGTGACCACTTAAATCCATCCGTGCAGTCAAGCCTCTATGTTGTTGTTTTAAAAGTAACTTATATCTTCAGAACTTGCAACGGCTTCATCCAGAAATACTAATCATGCTTTATAATGCTGCTAGCATAGAATTATAGCGCTGAATAAATGTCTTCTGAGTGAAAGAGGTCGTCGTTGCCCATTTCTAGGAACGATATGAATGAGCCACTTCGCCTGAAGATGTAGGGGTGGTACTTCTCTAGGTAACGTGGTATGTATGTATGACTTATTAATTATAATTATGAATATTATAAATTCAGTAAATGTAATAATCTCACTAACCCCTTTGACGTTCATAAGTGTTACTTTGTGACCTAAGTGAATAAATGATTTTTAACTTTGACTTTGACTAACTTATAATAGGAGAAGTTTAAGTAAGTTCGTCGTTCTCCGTAAGTTTAAGTTTCGTAGGCTCGAGCTCGATTCCTGGTTTATGCAAAGAAACGCACTCAGTAGTAACACAAAGTGTGAAACTGTGTCTGGCAGACGCCAATAGGCTCGTCCTTCATGAGCACGTACGCGTACTACAACATACTACGTACTACAACATACAAAGTCTTCCGCTATGAAGGGGTAGGTAACTACCTACCCCCTCATAGTGAGAGACTTTGTATGTATCTTAACTAGTATTATAAATGCAAATGTGTGTTTATTTCTACTTTACCGATCATCATGAAATTTCGCATACGCGTTATCAGGGGTACCTACAGAAAAGGACATAGGCTACCTTTCATCCAGAAAGAAGTATTGTTTCTAACCTAATCTAATTTCACCTACATTTACGCGAGCGAAACCGCCGGTAAAATCTAGTCTAGTAACATTATAAATGCGAATGTGAGTTTCTTTGTTTCTTACGCTTACACGCCTTAACTACTCGACCGGTCATCATGAAATTTCGCATACACATTGTTAGAGATACAGAAAACTTAAGATACCTTTCATTCAGAAACAAGTACTGTTCACGATAGAAAAAAGTTATTGACAAAATCTAAACTAACGCGAGCAAATCCGCGGGCAAAATCTAGTTAATATAATTATAACCACAAATTTTTATTACACGCTGTATACATCAGTTAAGTACTTGTGTCAACCAGTTTCCCGCATTCACTGAGACCACACACTGGCCGTCATTATAATGCGAAATTATTAGCTTCTACGTTAATTATCATTTTAAATAAGCTTTTATAAATACATAGCAAATGTTTATTAAAGCAAAGATGGTATCTTTAACTGGTCGGATGCAATGATCTTCATAAAAATGTTATGCGTTTTAAACGCTTGTTTTATAACTATGAAATACAAGCATTTTTATAACCAATCACATCTATAATTAAATAGAAGTAATTATAAAGCAAAATTTTTTATTTTTTTATTTGTCTTTACGAATGACTAGTGGTCTTGATAAAACTTCCAACTAAGTAAGAATACTTGTATTAGTAGATTCGCAACGGTAGTGAATTGGGTGAGATTCGAACCCGTGACTTTTAGGTCGCAAGTCCATTGCCTTATCTAATGGGGTTACATTATTATTGAGAAAATTATTAAAGTTATGAATGCGTGCTTTTGAAGTATATAATGAAAGGGTATTATTATTAAGGATTGGTTAGTACCAATCAATCAATTCAGTAAATTAAATTATTTAATTTATATATTTTTATATGATATAAATTAAGCTATTTAATTTACTGAATGATAATTGCTGCCGATTTTATTACAAGTATCTAATCAATATTTACACAAGCAACGTGGATAATCGCATTCGAATGATACTTAAATATATTCACAACATGGTTCATAGGTATACCAACTTTACGAGCTGTATGATCGCCCAAAGTAGGAATTGCGCGATGCATAATAATGCATAATTAATAATACCACGTGTAATTTCATTCGAATGATATTTGTATAAAAAGGCGTATATTGCTAATTTATGCTATAGCTGATATTTATTCGACTATTCGAATGAGGTTTTTGTTTCAATTTACTTTATTAGTCAGATAACTTAAACGTTTTGACAGCTTTTGTATAAATATGTCAAACCGCCTTATTTGTTATCTGACGATTAAAAATGGATCCTACATTTATTAATATATTTAAAAATTATCTCTATGTTTTTAGATATATGTAAAATATTAACTAATAAAGAAACCAGTAAAACTATTATCTAAACATCCAAATTTGTACTTTCTCTAGCATATTCAGTACGTGTATACATTGAAAGTAAGTAACGCGTACAAAATGACGCCTGAAACGATCATCCACACGATGGCCAGTAAATATTTAGTGTTAATTCAGCACAGATCGTTTAATTCGCGACAATAGAGTATAAATTTTGACAACACAAAGAAACAGTTATAGAAGCTCTTGCACACTCCCAGTTGCTGTTAGAAAACAGGGTTGACTCCCAATGTTAAGGAACTCAGATATTTTTGGGACATCGACGAAATAGCTAATAAATAATCTTAACTGCCCTGAAAGAATGCTGAAATATTGAATTACTTTATATTTATGTTTCAAAATGAGATGATGTCTACAATTATATTTTTTTAAATGGCAAATCATAAAAGAAAACAATTTTATTAAGTTTATTTCTATTAATTGAAATTAAACTACTATATACGGATTTTATCGCGTTGTTTATTTGACATTTTATTACATAATTTTGAAAATTGTTACATTACTACTACTATTAAACTTTACTAATTTTTAAGCTAATTAAATTATTGGTAAATCTATTTAGATTTAATTTAATTTTACACTTTCCCCGACGTTTCGTCTAAAATCCGCATATAGTAGTTTAATTTCAATGAATAATATTCGCGTAAACAGAAGACAATTCATTTTTATTCTTTATTATTAGTATATTTCTAGTTATAACAATCCTTTAGGAGCCTGAAATATCTATTTAACTTGGGTACTGTATAAAGGAGGTCAGGACATCTATTAGCCACATTTTAATTACTAATTTATATAATAGGTATACCAATAGAAATCTTTTATGTACTATTTTCGTTTAAAATGTAATTTTATTTAATCACTTGACTAAACTGGATTATAATAAATATTACTTCTTGCCATTTTATTGATGTGATATTTCCAACATAGTAATATCATAAATCGTACAAAGTCTAATTGCATTTATTAGGTAAAAGATTTACGATTCATTGTGTAGAAAGACGAAGTAGAAATGGTACAAACAGGATGTGCTGAGTTCGCAATAAGCTGGGCATTAGTCTAACACAGAGGGGTAAAATTACTCTATCTATGCAGTTTGTATATGCACTTCGATAAATAGTTTTATATGTTAGTTTCTCTTACCCTTGTGACAGAAGAAGTGCTTTCAACCCTTTGTTTGAATGTTTGTAAAGTCGTCCGCGATACAGAATATATTTCTAGTGCTACGCAGAGGTCTTGGAGGCACGCACCCAGTATTTTTCGAAGTTATGTGTGTATTAATTATCGGTCGTTGTAAAGGCGAAGGAAAACCGCATGTCTGACAGTTCTGCATTATGTTCTAAAATATAACTATGTAAAATCTACCAACCTGCACTGATCCAGCGTGGTAGAAGTTGGCCGAAACCTTCTCGCACTAACTTGACTAAGAAGAGGACGGGCCTCTTAGCATGACAGTGTGCCCAGCAGTGGGACAGTTTATAAACAGGGCTGATATAATTATTACATAAAATATATTTTTATTTACTATGAATTGGCAGCCCTGGTCGCAAGAATAGTGCACTTGAGCGGCGGCTGGCGGCATGTTATCGCACGTCAACACTCCCGCGATGCGCCGCGCCGCCACGTTAATTGCAAATTTACACTTTTCACCAACATCGGTCACCAACATTTGTATACATTATGTTACGAAATGAGATTGGGAATTGAATGAAAATATTAATAGGGTATTGGCTGTTTACCTTGCAAAGTTTGTTTATATTTCTTTAAAAAAGTTGTACATTGCATAGCGCACTTTATTGGAAACAACATGTTTTTAGAAAAGAGAAAAGATTGTTGAATGTTGACTTTTAATTATTGTATTGTATATAAAACAATTATGGTGTTTTTAAATAGAGGCGTATTTAAAACACCACATTTATATAACTAGTTTTTTCTCACGGCTTCGCTCGCGTAATTGTTGGTTATGTATTTTTTTTTAAAACGACTGTTTCATTCTAGGCTCCATGTCTGTTTAGATAACATAAAACATAAATATGGTAATAATACTTAATTAAATGACTGCAAGATATATCTTAAAATTATTTTCCTAATCTACGTCGAAACACCAGCACCTCATCATGTCTATACTTTCTTAATCCTCAATCAAATTTCGAAAACACGACCAAACAATAAGCCTTTATTTATTTACTTCGCAACAATCTTAAAATAGACCACAGAGTTACAAACGGATAGATAAGACGTCAAGTTGGCTGGCTGAATATAATCTCGTTAATGCCGTTTACATTTAACCTATAATTAAACATCAACTGGCGGGATTCGATACCAACCTCTTTTGTCTTCTTCAAACTAATTTTGTCGTTTTCAATTTAATTTTGTGCGATCAGTGTCTATTTGATACTATACGGATGGCGTTATGGTTTATCAAGCAATTAAGTACTTACCAGTTGTTGCGGGTTTGATACCGACTTGTGGAATGTACAGATATTTTCTTATATATTTACAGATATTTTGTTTCAATAATTTTAAAATAGTCTATATATATAGTAGCAGCGATAGCTCAGTGGGGAGACCAACAGACTGCAATGCAGAGGGTCTCGGGTTCGAACCCACGTCGCGCACCTCTGACTTTTGGAAGTTATATGACTTTTCGAAATTATGTGCGTATTGATTGACAATTATCGCCTGCTCCGTGCCTCGGAGAGCACGTTAAGCCGTTGGTCCCGGCTGCCATGAACATCTATGGCAGTCGTTATTGGGAAAGTCAGTACCCTCTAATATTAAACTCTGACACTGGTCTAGCCTTAGGGTATCGTTAGCCTTCGGATTGCGGAGGTCAGGTGGCAGCCGCTCCGTGTAAAAACTGAAATCCAGTCAAATCCGGTTAAACCAGAAAAGCCGACCCCAAGTGACTTGGGAATAATAAAGGCTAAGAGAGAAGAGTCTATATATATATATATATATATATATCGAAAGTCTTTTGAGAAGTATGCATTGACTCATTTATGTATATCACTAAAGTGATCGGCAGACGTGTATTCTACCCAAATTACGATACTACGTTTACGCATTTATGTAGCCGGTACACTTGTAGGCTTATAATTATCTTTTTTTTAATTTAATTTTCATGTTGCTACGATCGAATTACACGATCCGATAATTGAATCACGGACCTCAAGATCGAAGTCAAATATAAGCGCTACCTAACTTGTGCCACAGTATTAACAGCTTTTACTGAAAATTTCCAGTAGAAACTGGATATTTGCTCGGTAGACGATAATAGACGGGCCACGTGAGGCTTAACTGGCAAAATGTGGATGTAAAACACATATACATCTACAGAAATATATGTATGAACAAGCGTAAATCTATATTACTATATAAGTAATATGAGTAAAGTATAAAGTATAGCATATAACCATATACGTAAGTCTAAAATTTAATCAAAAATTGAGGTTTCTCAGGCCCATCATGGCAGCGATTATTGTACGTCATAAGGACGCGAACCCAGGCCTTAATCATTCAGGTAAAAGAATCAAGTAATTATAACGTATGTGTGAATATGTAGCCACGCCCATTATACGAAAGAGACAAGCTATACAAACAACGTACGAACGAAAGAGATAAAGCATTTCCTCATACAAAATCGTTTAAAATATGAGGGTTCCTTTGTCGATGCGTTTTTCTTTTGTTATTGCTGAAGTATTTTATGTGAATAGGGTGATGTATTGTGAATTATTATTTAATTAGTTGATTTTTTATTTAATTATAGGATCGGTACGTAATGGTAATTAATTATTATTATAGAAAATTATTACCTTCGTAGATGGATAGGAAGCCCTTGATTTTAAATAACCAGAAGAACACAATAATGTTGGTAGAAGCAGATTGTCTCGTTAGTTTAGAGTGTAAGCGCATGCGCTTTATATGATGATTCAATTAGCTGGAATTCAGACACAATAAAATACGCATTGTGCCTGTATCCCAGGGTGCGAGCGTTAGTCAAAAGGCTAAGACAAAGGCAGCGGCTGTCTATCAGCTCCTAAAGCATTGTTACTATATGTGTGAGAATAAGACGTAAGTTTAGAGCACGAGTGTATAGGTTTGTTTCGAACTTGCGCATGCAATAATGAAAGCAAGTAAGTACTTACCAGTTGTTGCGGGTTTGATACCGACTTGTGGAATGTACAGATATTTTCGTTGGGTTTGCATATTGTATGGCTGTGTTGTTTCAATAATTTTAAAATAGTCTATATATACATATATAGTAGCAGCGATAGCTCAGTGGGGAGACCAACATACTGCAATGCAGTAGGTCTCGGGTTCGAACCCACGTCGCGCACCTCTGACTAACGAAAGTTATATGACTTTTCAAAATTATGTGCGTATTGATTGACAATTATGGCCTGCTCCGTGCCTCGGAGAGCACGTTAAGTCGTCGGACCCGGCTGCTATGTTCATAGCAGCCGGGTCCGACGACTTAACGTGCTCTTGAGAACACGTCATCCTTCGCAATGTTGGGGTATAAGAACTGCAGCTGAGTGAGATCCAGCACGCGGTCTGCGAGGGACCGCAGCATCAAGTCCCGGGAGGTGAAAGGCTGCAGGCTGAATACTTCGTTACCCTCTGAAAATGACAATAAGATATTTTTTACTATTTAAATCTATTACCCAAAAACGAACACACAAAGAATTTTTGAAATCTACTAAATCAGATAATGATTGTATGCGTTTTGCTTCCAATTTTGATACTGTTTGAAGAGTGTTTAGATGTTCATCTATGGCAGTCGTTATTGGGAGAGTGTCGACACAAAAGATCCCACTGGGTCGAAGTGTCGCCGGTCTGCACTGACTGGCCTCCATATAAGATAAGATAAGATAAGATACGCCTCTCTCAATGTCGTAGTGGTAGTAATTGCGATTGCAGTATATTTAATTTCTGATGATCTTATATTTGATTTTCAGCCCGGGCAAAAGCCTAAACCTGAAATCGAACACGAAATAACAATGAATAATGAATTTTTTTATTGTTTATAATTATATATCTAAGCACTACATATAATATATTCTTAATATTAATACTGCATATCTGTACATTCATTTGTATTTTACTTTAAAATAAATGTTATCTTTTACCTGTGCCTGTAGTCATAGTCAACAAAAGCCCTTTACTATTGTTTTGTTTATTTTATTTTGTGTGAGAGAGCTCGCTCCTGGTACCCATAAGTTAAAGCTTAGCATGGGTACCAGTGTTCAAAAAAGTTATGTTTAAAATCTGTAACATTTTATGTGTAATTTATGGTACGTGTGTTTTGTGTTTTATGAAAATAAATTGAAGAGTCTCCCCGTGACCATGGCTGCTCAAAAGCAACCGAAACGTCGGGGAAAGTGTAAACTTAAATATAAATAGTTTCAATAGTTTTAATAAATTAATTAGCTTAAAAATTAGTAAAGTTCAATAGTATCTAGAAGTAGTGTGACAGTTTCAAAATTTTGTAATAAAGTGTAAAATAAATAACGCGATAAAATCCGAATATAGAAGTTTAATTTCAATGAATAACATTCGCGACAATATTATGAAAATAAATTATTATCTATACAAATATTATAAAGCTGAAGAGTTTGTTTGTTTGTTTGAACGCGCTAATCTCATAAACTATTGATTCGATTTGAAAAATTCTTTTAGTGTTGGATAGCCTATTTATCGAGGAAGGCTTGGCTATATTACATCACGCTACGACCCACGGGGGCGGCGCAGTAACGATAAACGCAGGTGAAACTGCGGGAAAATCTAGTTATTATATAATGATGAACAATGAACGATATTGAATTTCCTGTAAAGTAGTTTTCAGTAGCAGCACGAAGGCTGGTTCTTTACGTCAATGGTCTATTAGTCATTAGTCAGTCCATTAGCAAATAGTATTTAATTACCTTTGTTTTTTACATGTGGTAATGCTTTGACGCATACCTCTCCGCGGGGGCGGACGGAGGGGCTATGTCGGGCTCACCGGGCTAAAAGAGAGATGGTAATGATAAGAATGGACCTCCCGGTAATACCGACTAAACCTACCACGGTGTTCCTCGACAGAACCCGCCGAGGTTTCGGCCCGCCGTATGAAACGGCAGGCCACTACGCGATAAGATCTACCCTTTGGTCACCACTACTTTTAAAATCCCTACTGTCCCCCCTCTAGAGGGGAGACTGACACGACACAGAGACGCGCGTAGGAACACGCACGCCGCCTCTTGGACTTGGTCCTGATTGGATGCCCATGAAGCCTGCAACCCCAAGGTCAAATCTGTGTTGTGGTGGCTGGAGGTCGTCTCGCGCCCTCCGGCGCCTGGTTCTGCGGTTGGGGAGATTGTTTGAGCGCTCACTCTCTCTCTCCGCCGCCTCCTTGACGGAAAAGTATTTAATTACCATGTAATAAGGGGTGTGAGCTGTTATTTAAGTTATATGTAGTTATTTGTATGTTAACCAGAATTGGCGAAATATTGTTATTATGCACTTCTGCCTACCCTGGGATGTAGAGCTTGCAAAGTATGATTAATAATATAATATCAGCCCTGTCCCGTTGCTGAGTATGAGCTTCTTCGGAGAGTTAGAAGGATTAGGCAATAGTCCACCACGCTGGCCCAGTGCGGGTTGGCAGACGTCACATTTCTTCGAGATCATTATGGAGAACTCTAAGATATACATGTTTCCTAACAATGTTTTCCTTAGCTCTCTTTTTCTTTTCGTGTGGTGAGTGACCAACCTGTTATCAAGAGTTTTACAAGCCGCCCGTAGGCCTCTGACATGGCTTAACGACAGCAGTAAATTTGACCGACAATTTACGTGCCCTCCGAAGCACGGCGACGCTGAGATGAAATACCACTAAGCGGTCAACCATCTATAGACTGCTGGCTATCGCTGCTAAACAATGATAGTATGAATCTAATTTTATGCGCTTGTGGATTCATTAAGTACTTAAGCATGCATATTCAAACATTTTCTTCCGTAGCGGACGCCATCAATCATTGAACGGTGTTGCCGGTCGCGGCTTATTTAAGATTTCCCTTACAGCCGAGTGTGAATTGACTAGAAATTGTGCAGAATACAAATTGTCTATCATTGGTTAAAACGTAGAAATTGTTAGGCGAGCTTTTAGTGTAAGCGAAGCGCGAGTTTATAAATAATTAAGCATATTATTATTATTATTTCTGTAATCACGGCTTCGCTCGCGTTAACCTAGATTTTATTAATAAACTTCCATCCTTCGGGAACAGTACTTTTTTTCTGGACGAAAGATACGCTGTATACGTCCTATTCTGTACCCCTGATAACGTGTATGCGAAATTTCATGATGATCGGTCGAGTAGTTAAGGCGTGAAAGCGTAACAAACAGATAAACAAGCCAACCCACGTGCGTATTTATTATATTAGTTAGGATTAGGATACTCACCTCGCGGTACTGAATTCGCATAAGGTCTCGGGTTTGAGAACTGAGTCGAGCCAACAAAAATTTATTGGAATTTTGCGAATATATTTTTAATAGCACGTGTCAAATTGGCGTCTGGTCGGAATATGGAAGTAAGGGTATAGATAGTGCACTTGTGTTTGCACACACACTTATACATAACTATTATAATATTTCTTGCGTAAAGGGCCAGTCTCCATTATGATTCCTTAATCATAATGGAGGCTTGGCCCTTGCCTTAGCCCTTGGCTATGACTGATATTCGGTTGGGAGGATCGGAGGATCGGAGATATTCGGTTGGGTTACATATAATATTAAAATAAATTGCGGTCAGATTGTAAAAAGAACGAATTTTGATAATTGCGTTTATAACTTTAAGATATATTCTCTGCGTTGTCCAGAATATACATTGGTATAGTTTAATATAAACAGTTTAGCTTTCCGCTGTTTGTGTGACAGAGCCTCTCCGTATCTCACATTAGAGTTAGGTACTTACATTAAAGAACTTGTTTGCGAATTAGCATTTCTACTTGTATTTCCGTTGGATATATGAAAGTTTGATACTGTTGTTGATTCTTCATGGAATTTAACAATCTTCCATATTGTACAAGCAACATTACATTTAATAAGTATGAAAAAGTAATATATGAATTAAAAATCTTAAATATCAATCTGTATATATACTATCTTATAACTATTACTGCTATACAATCTAATATTAATTATAATGTATATATTATAATTTAGAAAGATGGAGGTAATGAAAATCTAGCAAGTGTGTATCGGCTTATGTTGCTGAATGTACCTACCAGAAAATTATAGTGTATCTTCTTTTTATTTAGTTGATGTATTACGTACCTACTTGTACTACGTAAACTTTTTATTTAGTTGATGTATTACGTACCTACTTGTACTACGTAAAGTTTTTATTTAGTTGACGTATTACGTACCTACTTGTACTACGTAAACTTTTTATTTAGTTGACGTATTACGTACCTACTTGTACTACGTAAACTTTTTATTTAGTTGATGTATTACGTACCTACCTGTACTACGTAAACTTGTTATTTAGTTGATGTATTACGTACCTACTTGTACTACGTAAACTTTTTATTTAGTTGATGTATTACGTACCTACTTGTTGTACTACATAAACTTTTTATTTAGTTGATGTATTACGTACCTACTTGTACTACGTAAAGTTTTTATTCAGTTGACGTATTAAGTACCTACTTGTACTACGTAAACTTTTTATTTAGTTGACGTATTACGTACCTACTTGTACTACGTAAACTTTTTATTTAGTTGATGTATTACGTACCTACCTGTACTACGTAAACTTTTTATTTAGTTGATGTATTACGTACCTACTTGTACTACGTAAAGTTTTTATTTAGTTGACGTATTACGTACCTACTTGTACTACGTAAACTTTTTATTTAGTTGACGTATTACGTACCTACTTGTACTACGTAAACTTTTTATTTAGTTGATGTATTACGTACCTACTTGTTGTACTACATAAACTTTTTATTTAGTTGATGTATTACGTACCTACCTGTACTACGTAAACTTTTTATTTAGTTGATGTATTACGTACCTACTTGTTGTACTACATAAACTTTTTATTTAGTTGATGTATTACGTACCTACCTGTACTACGTAAACTTTTTATTTAGTTGATGTATTACGTTCCTACTTGTTGTACTACATAAACTTTTTATTTAGTTGATGTATTACGTACCTACTTGTACTACGTAAACTTTTTATTTAGTTGATGTATTACGTACCTACTTGTACTACGTAAACTTTTTATTTAGTTGATGTATTACGTACCTACTTGTTGTACTACATAAAATTTTTATTTAGTTGATGTATTACGTACCTACTTGTACTACGTAAACTTTTTATTTAGTTGACGTATTACGTACCTACTTGTATTACGTAAACTTTTTATTTAGTTGATGTATTACGTACCTACTTGTTGTACTACATAAACTTTTTATTTAGTTGATGTATTACGTACCTACTTGTACTACGTAAACTTTTTATTTAGTTGATGTATTACGTACCTACTTGTTGTACTACATAAACTTTTTATTTAGTTGATGTATTACGTACCTACTTGTACTACGTAAACTTTTTATTTAGTTGATGTATTACGTACCTACTTGTTGTACTACATAAACTTTTTATTTAGTTGATGTATTACGTACCTACTTGTACTACGTAAACTTTTTATTTAGTTGATGTATTACGTACCTACTTGTACTACGTAAACTTTTTATTTAGTTGATGTATTACGTACCTACTTGTTGTACTACATAAACTTTTTATTTAGTTGATGTATTACGTACCTACTTGTACTACGTAAACTTTTTATTTAGTTGATGTATTACGTACCTACTTGTACTACGTAAACTTTTTATTTAGTTGATGTATTACGTACCTACTTGTACTACGTAAACTTTTTATTTAGTTGATGTATTACGTACCTACTTGTTGTACTACATAAACTTTTTATTTAGTTGATGTATTACGTACCTACTTGTACTACGTAAACTTTTTATTTAGTTGATGTATTACGTACCTACTTGTACTACGTAAACTTTTTATTTAGTTGATGTATTACGTACCTACTTGTTGTACTACATAAACTTTTTATTTAGTTGATGTATTACGTACCTACTTGTACTACGTAAACTTTTTATTTAGTTGATGTATTACGTACCTACCTGTACTAAGTAAATTTTTTATTTAGTTGATGTATTACGTAACTACTTGTACTACGTAAACTTTTTCGTAGGACTGTTATCATTATTCTAATTGAAAAGGATATCTGCCGTCTATTAACTAAAACAGGCTAAGTGATTTGAAATGCGGACGGTAGATATATATATGTATATACTGGTCTGCAACTAATTACATTTAACACAGTATTGAAGTACTATAAGATTAGGTTTTTCGTTTTGAGAATGTTCACATACCTAATTGACTGTAGGAGTGTATCTTAGTCTCGTATAGCGATAGAAGATCAATCTAATATAATCTATATATATAAAACTCTTCCGTTACTAAGTGACTGACAGACAACGCACAGCCGAAACTACTGAACGCAAGAAGCTGAAATTTGGCATGTATGTTCCTTGGAGAGTGTAGGGGAGCACTAAGAGAGATTTTTGGAAATTCCACCCCGAAGGGGGTGTAAGGGGTGAAAAACTTTTATATGAAAGTTCTACACCGTTGAAGTTAGTGACTTAAAATTTGGATTTTCACGCGGGCAAAGCCGCGGGCGGTAAGCTAGTAAGGGATAAAGACAAAAAAAATTTTAGGTCAGAATTTGTCCTGGTTTATGAATATAGACTTGTATCTTATTCAGTTTCTTTAACGAGGTTCTTAAGATCTTAGAAAGTTAGAGCTTTACGTTCGTGTAGAAGGAAAAATACGGTGAGTTCGGTTTTAAACAAGACACTTTTAGTTTACGTGAATGTCGGCTATTCATAAGATTTTGCTCGGTAACATGTTTTATAATTAGTGCTTCTTGTTAGGGGTTCTTAGGTTTGTAAGTATTTTTAGTGGGGTAGTATTCTATGAGAATTTTGTACCTGAATTTTATGATATACATAGTTGTAGAGACTACTGTGAACTACAGGGTTTTTCAACAAGAACTTTGTTTTGTAACTCAAAATAAAAGAATAAATTTAGATGACAATGATTCAAATTTTTATTGTATTAAAAAAGTATGGTATGGCAATTATGAATGAAAAATGATATCTGATAAATGTCCACCACGACCACGGTTACACATGTCGATTCTTTCATCAAAGTTTTAATCACTTTTTGCCAAAGTGGTGGTCTATTTCGTTAATCACTTCACGAATTTTGTGTTTTAAGGCTGCAATCGATTCGATTGGCTCCGTATAGATTCTGTCTTTAAAATAATCCCACAAAAATAATCCAGCGCTGTTAAATCACATGATCGAGCTGGCCACTTAACAGCTGAATTTCGTGAAATTATGCGCACGATAAAATTTTGTTTGCAAAAAAGTCATTGTTTCGCCACCGATCCACACATCCACATGTTAGTGATATCCATATCATCAATAATAGGCCAAAATTGAATAGTTTACATCTCTCGATAGCGTAATCCATTGACGGTAACCGCATTTCGCGCCGAATTTTCGCTAAACGGGTATAGGCCCCTATTACGTGTGACCTAAACCGTATTAGGTGAAATGTGGGTTTAATACTCTTCTGCCTACTTCCTTAGGAATACAGAGGTGTGAGGTGTACATATGTGTATGTTTCCCAATCGGTATCTACTACTGGACCAAAGACGAGCGGTGAACTACACGACAAACATCTATTCAACCATCTCAATTAATTCATTGAAGTATCAACTTCCTTTATTAAAGAACTCGTAAAATCTTGAACAATAAAACACGGAGATTTCTATACGTATACATTGCAGTCTACTGATCCTCTATAACCGGTATAAGTATACAATTTGTTTAAGAAAAGGGTTCTTTTGTTGTAACTGTTTATAAATACCCTTTATTTAGTGGAAGGGTTTCAAGATGTTATTTCAATAAGGATTAGTTGGTCGTTATATAATAGAATGATTGTTAGAAACTTTTGAGTAAGGAGTGATGAAGTTTTTGATGTTTTTGGGCGATGTGAAGTGCTTCCGGCTATGTGTTACTGCGTAGAATTATTAATGTAAGCCGGCCTTTGGTAGTTTCAGATAAATTCTAATAATGAATGTTCCTCAAGCTGAACACCACATTGGCCAATCGAAAACAAACGCCATCTACGCAGGAGATGTTTTGGACAAGCGTGTGTGCAAACTCAAGTGCACTCTCTATTCCCTAACTTGTGCAATCTGAAGGGACGGCAATCCGACACGACTGGAGAAAGATCAACCGATAAAGCAATGGCTTTATGTGCTTTTCAAGGCACCAATGTACGCTCTACCACCTACTTCCTAATGTCATCCTACTAGTGTGAATTTCTAGACAAAAAGCTGAATAACTTTTGTGCGGCCGACCTAGTATTCTAACCCGACACCTTATTCACAGCGGTTGCAATCCCTTACGCTGCGCCACCTAGGCAGTAGTTCTGTATGACGTGAGGTCTGAAATAGTTAAGAGTTAAGAAGAAAGATAAGCATAGTCGGCGCTGTAGGTCGCTATGTAATGCGTTACTTCCACTTGACTCAATCACAGAGGGATGGAACTACATAACTACAGAAAATGAAATGTATCCAGTAGTACGTGACTTTTTGAAATATTTCCAAAGTTTTGGATGAAAGAATCCATGATTCCAAATAGGTGTGTCTGGGGTGAGTGACACCACCAATGCCTGAGAGGTTGGCACCACAAACTTAATAGTGTCGCAATTATAATATAATTGTGCATCTTTTCAACGCTTTACGAAAGGACGTGGCATTTTATACGGTGCTATGTCGCCAATTCACTGCACAACATCGAACTAACAAAGTCAAAAATCAATGCAAAATTATTAAAAGAGCAATATACAGGTTGTCCAGTAATTAATGGATAACCTTGAAATTTCTTATAGTAAAACTGACGGCCGTTCAGAAAATATGAAAAACATCTATCCTAACTACTACCTGAGATATGAAATTTTTTTTAATTACCATATTTACCTTTCTTGTACACTTTTTTTGTTGTTTTATTATTAAACACTAATTAGTCTAATAGATAAACAGTCAAAAGTATGAATAGCTATTGAACTATTTTTAATACTTTTTAAATTTTATTATTATATTTTCATATTTTTCTGAACGGCCCTCAGTACTATACTACTAACTACATATAAGACATTTCAAGGCTATCCATTAATTACTGGAAAGCCTGTATATTAGACAGCCAATTGGCTTTACATTAAGGAAAAATTTCAATTGGATATTTTTTTAATAAAATGCGTAAAAATTTTTGTTTTTGACTTTCGTTAAAGATCATCTTTATATAAGCTTTCTTATTAGATTATAAATCAAACAAATTTTAATCACGTGGAATTTGATTACCCAGGTTATTTGAAGAAACATAATAAATAAATTGAAATCATCTAGAATTTGATCACCCAGGTGATTTGTTGGTAGGTGATTTTAGGACACAAAAATGTGGAATTTGATCATCCAGGTGATCAAACCTGAATGACTAAAGTGGAATAATTCAACAGTTGTTAGTAAGTGCGATCTTATAATTTGTTTGTTTATTTATTTAAATAAACACAGCAGCAATATATACAGACATCTTGGAAACATCGTTCTTATTTCTAAATTAAGTTATTGCAGAGGTACTAGGTATACATAACATTGTAGAGCTCATATTCAGCGAAATGTGTGTGGGTATATTAAGTTTCTGACTCTTCGGCGATAGAGACATAAAAATATTTAAATGAAAACAAATTTATCATTTTTTTATATCCTATTGTATAATCAGTAGTTGGGGTTTAAGTAAACATTGCCTGTGTTAGGAGACCTACTAAGACTATGATAAATAATATAATAATATTAATATTCTATCACATACACACAACACCATCCAGCCCAAACTAAGCAGAGTTTGTACTATGGGTACTAGACAATGGATAAACATACATATATACTTTTTTTTGTAAATACATTCATATTATATATAGCCCAAGACAAACATCCATGTCCATGCACACAAATGTCTGACTTGTGTGGGAATCAAACCCGCGACCTCAAACGTGGCAGTCGGTTACACTAACCACTACGCCATCGAGGCCGCCAAATGTATCAAGGCTTGCTAAGCTATCAAACTCTCGAATCACAACTAACTAAATCCCATACAATTTCTGATAGGTCTACATACCCTGTCGTTTCTTTTGCATCCAATAACTAACTATACGGTTCTTAAAGCTAGCTCTCAGTCCGTGTCGTATCGGCATGATGTATACAGTCATAAAACGTAGCGAGCTCTTTATCGGAGCCGTAGTGTCGGATGACAATAACAAGTGACTGAATATTTTATGATGACGGTTGTTGTTTGCTTAGTGTCCAGATGTCTCCTACATAGACTATTAGTAGTACATCGGTCATTGAAATTGTTGAATTAAAAGGTACTCTTGTGGTTTTAAGAGATGTAGTAACTGCTACGAAATGCACATAACATTATCAACCCTTCAAGAAAGAAATGTTTGTAAAAGCCATTTTTGCGATATTTAGTTATTATATATAGCCTTATTCAGTGTCTCGAGCTGCATCGAGCTGTGTATTTAAAATGGTAATATTCGCAAAAAAGAGGTTTTTACATCCAGAAAATACTGCAGCAGGCAACTCTTTTAAAAAATAATACTGTAAATAATATTTGAACTCCCACAAATTCTGTAGTAGTTTTCTGGCTCTCCGGGTAGGTAGCATTTTGGCTTTTACTAAATTTCATCCTTGAAGGGTCGTTATATCCCTTAATAGATATCTAGTACTTGGCCGTTCATTGACATACAATTTCTGAATTGGAAGCTCCTGTTGAAACATTATATTTATGAGTAGTAGAGCCTCGCTGATTTCAGCATGAATGGGCCGGCTTGACCGGGGAAAGACTACCCTCTTACAGAATATCGACGTGAAACAGCTGTATTCCTACTGTTGTGTTTCGTTCGGTGAGTGAAAGTGCCGGAGGCCCAATCACACCCTTTCCCCCTTCCCGCTCCTTCTCCTTTCCACATCCTTTTCTAAAGGGTCGGCAACGCGTAAGTAATGCCTCTGGTGTTGCAGGCGTCCATAGACTACGGTGACCACTTAAGTGGCTGACTGGGCCGTAAGCTTGTTTGCCATCTAAGATGTATAAAAAAAAACAAAATATTAAGTTTCAAGAGTCTGTATTGTTGTTTGCCACCTATAGTCTCATATCTTTTACCTAAGGTGGCAGTGATGTTATCATAACTAAAATTATAAATACAAAAGTGAGTTTGTTTGTTTGTTACGCTTTTACGCATAACTACTCTACCGATTATCATGAAATTTCGCATGCACGTTGTCAGGGGCACAAAAACCTTTTATTTCAGAAAAAGTACTGTGCCCGAGGAATTTTAACATACTGATAATATATATATATATATATATACCTTTATATACCTATACCACGAGCGAAGCCGCGGACAAAATAGAGTACATCAATATTTTTCCAGGATTTTTTGAGAGTCATCTGTTTTAGGTACGTAAAAAGATTATAGCTGGAGGCGTACTTAGTACCGTCTACCGTCTATACCATCACTGCTATTAAGAATTTATTATTAGAAGCACTCTATAATACTTTAACGCACACGGAAATCGAAGCTGAGATCTCATGAACAGCAGTCTAATAATAATACCTCTGCGTCGCCGAGTCAGTCAAATCCGAAACAAAAAATCTTTTAATCCAGCAATAAACGAACATACATATTTATTATTTCAATTTGAAGTACTCTAATGCTTACAACGATCCATAAATCTACAGGAGTACTTGCAGACCGACAGTCAAGTGACATGCTATATTACACTAAGCAATAAAAACAGGTTGACACAAACAGAGCTTAGTTCAATCGTACGCTTACTGCAAATGAACTAAGGGATATAGCTTCTCGGAATGCTAAAAATATCGACACATGAGCGGCAAGCAGTCTGGTTATGGATAATTGTGGACTTATTGGCCATTTTACGTTGTATGTTGTAAGGTGTTCGGTGACGAGTCAGGTAAAGTTTTTAAATCTGGTTATACTTTACTTATTTTACATAGGTTACTCTCGAGACGAACAGACTTCCAAATCGTAAAAGAGTTTTGTAATACGTCGTTTGTTTTCATTTCGATTCACATTCGCACAATTTGTGATTACATGCTTGCCTCGCCGTTGCCACTACGTCGAGTATTGTGGGTTCGATCATACAGGATAAAAAGTTGTGTGATACACAAATAGTTGTTCTGAGTATGGGTATTCTTTGTGTATGTTGTTGAAATGTTTGTAAAGTCCCCCGCGGAACAATTAATTCTAGTGCAGGAGAAGGCAGAAAGTTTTCTATATAAGAATGTTTTAATATACTTTTTATCTTAAAGTTTCCACAGAAACGGTTAATAGGATACTTTTAAATACTTCCCTAATAATTAATATTAGACTATCTAGTTAGCCTTGTATCAATTATTATAAAGAGAGAGGGTGAATTTGTGAGTTTGTTTGTTATGGACGGTTATCGCCAGAACCGAAACACCCATTTGAAAATTCTTTAACTATTTAAAAGGTACAATTAAATATTCCAACGGTATATATACATACATACATAGATTCATGCCTGTTTCCCAGAAGGGTAGGCAGAGACTACGGATTTCCATTAGCTACGATCCTAACTCACTTCTCTGGCTTCATTCACTTTCATCACATTCCTCATACCGCTCGGTATATATTTGGGGATATATATTTTGTATGGTTATACAAAATATATATCTCAAAATATATACCGTACCGGCCGAAATTTCTGGTTGGAAGATAGAATCTAGGACTTCACAATTAGCCGTTAGAAGTGAGCGTTAAGGCACACATGAAATTGTGTATCTAATAAAATTTGATGAGAATGTGTGCGTGTTAGCGCGATCGTCCATTGTTTTGACGGGTGCTGCGATGCCGCCGATTTGCGTATGCGCCTAAAATGTTGACCTAACCTTTGCACTCCAAGGCCAAGTATGTCTTGCAAAATGCTACACAGAGGGATATAAATGTATAATTTTGAAATTAAACCAAATATGGAAAGTTTTATAGTTGTTTTATCAAGATAGTTTCGTTTAGTTGCTATGCTTTGGTACATCCGCCGAATATTTTTGGTCAAGTTAAATACTGAAATTTGTTGCAGATTCGCGTCTTAGACAAAGTTGCTGGTTTTTGCTTTTATTGCGGTGCACTGTTATTTTTAACTGACTTTATCTGTTAAAATATTATTCGGTACAAAGTTTGAAAATATAACGTTATCTTTTTAAATTTCAATGGAATGGGTAATATAGACAAGTTTCTAATTTAATTGATTTTGTTTTATTTTCATTGTTTGCGCTTTTTCTATCTGAAGTGTTTAGGTATTATAAACTCTAAATTTGGGAACACAAATTGACTTGAGGCTTCTATTTTATGTACGTACTTACGTCAAAATTATCATTAAAATATATTATAAGCTAATAGAGTTAATCTATTGATGGTGGTGATGGTGGGGGTCGCGCTCGCGGGGGTCTCCGGTCAATGGCGCTTTACGGCGCACCGGTGTGGGCGGATGCCCTGACCGCTCAGTGCAGGACTCTTGCGGAGAACGCAGAGAGTCATAGCGGTCAATATATCAATATTTGTGTGTCTGTGTTTGTATTTTTCTACCAAGCTGTATTTTAACGGCGTATAAAAGTACTATGTATATAAAATATACATCAATCTGTAGAATTTAAAAGCAGCTTATTTATTTTATGAACATGTCAAGAAGTTTATCCCTGCGGCTTCTCCTGCGTGAATCCCAAGGTAAGGCATACCGAGATACGAAATACCCTACGTGTTAATGAATTAACATTCCTGTTGATTAAAGATTAATGTCCTGAAGGACATTAATCTTTAATCAACAGTGTCTACAGTATCAATTGTTCCAACTTCAAGAAAGAATGAATTCAGATAAACAAACAAAAGGATTCCTAACAGAAAAATAGTTAAGTGTTTCAAAAACCAATAATAAATCGATCACTTTAAATAGTAAAGGTGCTGTGCCATTAGTTATTTCTAGTTTATCTAACGATAATGTCTTTAAAACGATCTACATTTGACTTCAGAACTACCCTCTTTATCTGTTCACACATTAGAGCCATTTAGATGACAGAGCAAACAAATGAACTAATTTAAAAATGTCTGTATCTGCCTTTGATTAAAGGTGACATTTTATATATGATAGACTGCATGAATAGCGTAGTGGTTTAAGTGGTCGCCTTACCACTGCCATCGTGCCGAGTGTTGTGGGTTCGATCCCCGCACGGGACAAAAATTGTGTAATTTACGAATAGTTGTTCCGTGTCTGGGTGTTCTTCGTGTCCGTTGTTTGAATGTTTGTAAAGCCCCCCGCGATACAGGAATTATTCTTACCGCGGTAAATGAGTTAAAAAATGATTTTGCATCTCAAAACTCTTTGAAAAAGTAATTTATACAAGGCTCACGAATTTTTTTGAAGCAAACAATATATTAAACATAAATCAGTTCGGATTTCAAAAGAAAAAAACTTCATCTTTGGCAATATACAAATTATTTGATACGATTTGGGATAAAGTTAACAATAAAAAACCATCTGTTGCGCTTTTCATCGATATGACTAAAGCTTTTGATTGTGTCAAATACGATATTCTATTAAATCAACTAGAATGCATTGGAATAAGAGGTATAGCCCTAAAATTAATACAAAATTATTTAAATAATAGACTACAAGCAACTACCATCGAAATATTTAATGAAAATTCGAAAACAATGGAAGTTATTACATCAGATTTTGAATGGGTGAAACTTGGTGTGCCTCAGGGCAGTATACTGGGACCCCTCTTATTCCTCGTTTATATAAATGAGCTACCAAATATAATTAACCATCTATGCGTTATGTATGCCGACGATGCGACAATTTTTATCTCTAATAACGATCCAAATGATCTTCAAAATGAAATAAACAATACTTTAGTAACTGTAACTGACTGGCTTAAATCGTTAAATTTAAAAGTTAACTTATCAAAAACAAAATTAATGCAATTCCGAAATTACAAGAGTAGACCTATACAATTCAACATAACTGTTTGTAATACCAAAATTGAAGAAGTTCAGGAAATAAATTTTCTAGGTGTTGTTATTGATCAACATTTAAACTGGAAGGCGCACATCGAAAAATTAAACAAAAAAATTTCCAGCGCCTGCTATGCATTATCGATCCTGTCTGAAACAACAAATACAAATGTAACCAGAAATGCATACTTTGGAAATGTTTATCCCTTACTTCTCTATGGTATTATCTACTGGGGGAACTCGACAAACATTCAATCCACATTTATTCTCCAGAAAAGGTGTATTAGAACAATATATAACATGCATAGTACAGAGTCTTTACAAAATATTTTTAAAACTGAGGGTTACCTTACATTAACTAGTATCTACATATTAGAATTAAGCCTATTCGTGAAAAATAATATGCAATATTTTAATTTTAAATCTGTTTCAAGGAGCAATATCCGTAGTAGATATAAATACAATATAAATCTTCCCACAATAAACAATATGATGTTTTATAAGAGCACTTATGTCACCGCTATTCGTGTCTTCAACAAATTACCAATAGCTATAAAGGAATTAAATGGAAATGTATTTAAAACTAAGTTGAAAAAGTGGTTAAATTGAAAATGTATTTTATAATCTCCAAGAGTTTTTTGAAAAGAAATAGTAATTATATAAAAGTATTTATAATATGTAGTGTTAAGTTTTGTTGCATTATATCCCTATATGTTGCATGTCCGATATGGACAAACTGTTGGGTCCTAAAACATATGTTTTATTAATACGATCAGTCAATGTACACAGTTATGCAATAAATAAATCTTTATCTTTATCTTTATCTTTATCTTGTCCAATTTAAAAGAACCACTATATTTATAACACTGCACAACAACATTTCTGATGATTGGGTTATGTTACATAATATTAGTCCAACTTTTAATGACAATTTCAAATCTATAACTGAAATTTCTCTATCAGGTCTAGTGAACAAAATATGACACATGGCTCTTTTTATAATAAAACACAATATATTTAAAGATTATCTTATTTTTATTTAGTTTTTAAGTTGAAAAATCTTTCTTTTATTTGACTTCCTTGCTGAAGCTTAAGGTAGAGAGCTGAGCTTATAATATATTATAATTTGTGAGAAGTGCCTTTGGGTAGGTCTGTTCGTGTAGTGGCCTGCCGTTTCATACGGCGGGCCGAAACCTCGGCGGGGTCGCGACCGCATGTGCAAGTGATTCGCGCGGCCCCGTCGATAGTGGTTTTGTCGAGGAACACCGTGGTAGGTTTAGTCGGTATTCCGGGAGGTACATTATCTTCTTAACATCTTTCTGTTACCCCGGCGAGTCCGACATAAACCCTCCGCCCGCCCCCGCGGAGGGGTATGCTTCAAGCATTCCCCCACGTAAAAAAAAAAGAAAAAAGAGCTGAGCTTATTATTTATTATTATTTATATACTATCCGCAAATGAAACAAAAATGATTCGGATTATTCCATTGATGTATAATAACCTTTTATTTATAAAAATAATTATATATCAATGGATTATTCACACAAACATGTCTTGACGAAGCCATATCAAATTATATTAAGAAAACTTAATATTGTTCTAGTTATCAGCAAATTTAGTGAAAGCTACAACTCGTAAACAATCAGCGACGTCGAATTAGTAAACATCACGTGATAAAAGTCATTAATTAAATAATTATCAAAAGTTGCAATTTTGTAGTGCAGTGTAATTTTATTGGTTACAGTAGTTCAATTTTTATTGGTATGTTACATAATATTATGCTGAGTGGGAAGTCTTGAGTTTAATCAGGTAATTCTTAGTAGTAGCACTGAGGCTGGAAGCGTGCCAGCAGCCTAAACATAGGCGAAATAGATGTGATCCTCTGCTAACGATTTAAAATTAACTGGCGTGATGTTCGATATTGTTTAAGCAACCCGTGACCACGACGATGCAAATCGGTTGAAACGTCGGGAAATAAATATGAATTTTACATTTTGATACTAATGCGATTGAGGTCCGTTTAATACTGTATTGTGATGTTTGATTATATCTAATCATCGGATTCTCAAATGTTATATTAGCAGTCAGATGACTGCTAATACGTCAGTCATAGCTTCGTTAATATATAAGTTATGACTGAAAACAGACCGCAATGCTTTCGGCGATGGCTTACCTACAAAAAATATTTCACAGGATGTGTTCTACCATTATATTGAATGTACATATTATGTCCAAATACAATTAAACATTTATGTCATACCTCATTATCTAATTAATGACTGCACGGATGACGTAGTGGTTTAAGTGGTCGCCTCGCCAATGCCATAGCGCCGAGTAATGTGGGTTCAAATCCCATACGGGACAAAAAATTGTGTGCTCCACAAATTGTTGTTTCGAGTCTGGATGTGATTTATACACGTTGTCTGAATGTTTGTAAAGTTTACCGCGATACAGGAATTATTCCTAGTGCTGGAGCTATCTTTACCAAAAAACAAAAACTTATTACGTGACCACAAATTTAGTGTTTACGTCAATATTACTTAGTTTAACATTCATTGCGCTGTATTGTTGAGAATTCGCATATTGTTATCAATCTAAATACGCTGTACAACATAACTGGCGGCATTTTCCCACCCCAAGGGGCAAGTATAGTAATATCATTGGAGGCGTGGTTAGTGTTTACACTCGCGAATGGTAGCAAATTACCAATAATAACATTTTCATGATAAATTTGTACAGGAAGATATCTATATAATACCAGCCTTGTATTAAACTGTCCCACTGCTGGGCACGGGCCTCTTCTCAGTGAGAAGAGAACACGTCTAGTTTGTTTAAAAGATTGCTGTATGGCTGTTTTGCGATTTAGGTTATTTTGCCTCCGGTCACAGAATACTAATAATACGCCATAATAACCAAGGCACGTCATGGTGTTTACGTCACGCATATAATAATAATACCAGCCCTGTATTAAACTGTCCCACTGCTGGGCACGAGCCTCTTCTCAGTGAAAAGAGTTAAGGCATAGTCCACCACGCTGGCCTACAACGGATTGGCAGACTTAACATATCTTCAAGAACATTATGTAGAACTTTCAGACATGCAGGTTTCCTACGATGTTTTCCTTCACCGTTAAAGCGAGCAGTAATAAATTATTCAATACGTACATATCTGCGGAATGCCAGAGGTGCGTGCCTTGGAATCGAACTTGAGACCTCTGCATGGCGGTTCCACAGTCTCTCATTAGGCTATCGCTGCTATTGCAACTATTGGTATCTGAAATATGTTTTCCAAGTAACATTAAATTAAAATGCAACTTTCTCTATACATTAATTACTTACTAGCTGGTGTACAGTTAAGTAATTTACCTACATTTTAGTGATGCGAGTAAAGCTAATAGATTCCGAAGAGAAATGATCTCTGTTGATTACTTCAGTAATTACACACTGGTACTGCTGGCGCTGTTAAGAATAATAATTAAAGTTTAAGGTACTACTTCATTAGGGTTGCACCTCCTTAACTAAATGACTAATATATAAATGCGTGCCTATTTTTTCTATTCACATTAAAAAAAATATATATTTGTATAAAAACAACATTAACAGGGAAAATATAATTTAAAATAAGTATTTTTTGCCTTATGGGACCTGGTTCAAAATATGCTAGGCTAAAGAAATCTGGCGCTGGTTTTATCTAGATTTTTTTGGGTACGGGTGCTAATAAATAGTAATTAAAGAAATAAAAGGTAACATTTGATAATATATAATATTGTCTTCTATTTACGCGAATATTATTCATTGAAATTAAACTGCTATATACGGATTTTATCGCGTTGTTTATTTGACACTCGGAGAGTCTCCCCGTGACCATGGCTGCTGAAAAGCAACCGAAACGTCGGGGAAAGTGTAAAAATAAATTAAATCTAAATAGTTTAATAATAATTTAATTAGCTTAAAAATTAGTAAAGTTTAATAGTAGTACTTAGTAGTGTAAAAATTTCCAAAATTTTGTAATAAAGTGTCAAATAAACAACGCGATAAAATCCGTATATAGCAGTTTAATTTGATAATATAACTAATAATAACATATAATGAACAAATAGAAATAAAAATAATCCTTTTTTAAACGTCTTTGTCATATTGTTAAACGTTTTATGTTTTTCTTTCATAATGGAGAGAGCAATAACACGTCTAGTTTGTTGAAAAGATTGCTGTATGACTGTTTTGCGATTTAGGTTATTTTGCCTCCGGTCACAGGATACTAATAATACGCCATAATAACCAAGGCACGTCATGGTGTTTACGTCACGCATATAATAATAATAATACCAGCCCTGTATTAAACTGTCTCGCTGCTGGGCACGGGCGTCTTCTCCGTTTGGGAATGGTTAGGCCATAGTCCACCACGCTGGCCCAGTGCGAGTTGGCAGACTTCACATATCTTTAGGAACATTATGGAGAACTTTCAGACATGCAGGTTTCCTCACGATGCTTTCCTTCACTGTTAAAACGAATGATAATTAACTATTTAATACGCACATAACACGAAAAGTCAGAGATGCGCGCCATGGGATCGAACTCGAGATATCTGCGTAGCAGTACAACGGGAGACCGGTGGATTGCCACGCAGATAGCCTCGTAGAAGATTACCAGGCTATCGCTACTTACGCATATATCTGAGTAAAAATGTAAACAATGCCTGATTAGATAAAACATCTAAATATCACTTCTCATATCGTGTAGGGTCTGTCTAATGCATTAGTTCCCAAAGTGGTCTAGGTGGACCCCAGGGATCAACGGGAGACTCGACGGGGGTCTACGTTGGCGTGACAAAAAACTGGAGGTCCACAATTCGTAAGCGGGGATCCACAAAAATTTATTTGCTTTCGATAGTGAAGAACTAAAATATTGGCTTGACTTCACCTATCAATGTAGACAGATAATATTTTGAGAAGCTCAGCGACTGTTACTTATAAAAACTGCATATTATCAGTACCAGTGGTCTCGAACCTACCTATTTTTCGTAAGAGAATTTCTAAAAAAAAATGGTCAGGCCGTAGAGATTTGATCAAATTTTTTAATTGCATGAACTTGTTTGATTCTTTACCAATATAAATACGAATGCCAAGGAATATGGTTGAAGGTCCACCGGAACCTGCTAAATTTTAAAAGTGGTCTATGAGAAAGAAAGTCTGGGAACCTCAGGTCTAATGGTATACACAATACTGACAACTTTATGAGCTTTATGAAACGCAGCAGTATACATATATAGTTACATATATTGAGTTGGACTTTTAATACATTAAAACCTATTGATATTAGATAAACAACATGATTTGCTAAATTCTATAAATGAAGGATGCTGTCGATTCATAAGTGATTGCAGACATCATGCGATTCGTCTGTAGCAGTACTATTCTTTTATAGAACACTAACTTAAGAGTAGTTACACTGTCACTGCATTTCGCCGAGTGAGTTAGCGTTCGAAAGGCTCACATGTATATGTTTCTTCCATTCCTTGCCATTCATTTATTTTCTCCTAAGATCGGCAATGTGCTATTGAAAGCCCTGGTATTACAAACGATCTCAGGTTCGGTATCCTATCAGGCGAGCCGCTTCTTTACCCTCTTGCTAATATAAAAATCATAATCTTGAGCCATGATTAATACAAGATTACTATACGATAACACGAATTAATAACATTTCTAAATTCTAAAAGCGTCTTTATAACACGACTAGATTTTGCTCACGAATTTGCTCGCGTAAATGTACGTTAAGTTAGGTTAGGTTAGAAATAGTATCGAGCCAACCCTTAAGTATCTGGGTCTCTTGCTCGACAGCCGATGGGACTTTGTAGCCCATTTTCGTTGTCTGGCCCCCAGGCTTCTGGGCGCTGCAGGTGCGCTCGCACATCTGCTGCCCAACCTAAGGGGGCCAGGCACCTCCTGCCGGAGGCTCTACGAAGGGGTCGTGCGGTCCATGGCCCTTTATGGGGCACCAGTTTGGGGAGATAACCTGACGGCCCGTAATATTTCGGCGCTTCGTGCGCCACAGCGTGCAATGGCCGTCAGGTTAATTAGAGGCTACCGCACGATCTCGTTCGAGGCAGCGAGTCTCCTAGCCGGATCGATGCCCTGGGACCTGGAAGCGGCGCTTCTGGCGTCACTCTATCGTTGGCGCCAGGAAGCACTAGCTCGGGGTGAAGGACCAAGTCTTCCCGCTTTAGAGACGGCACGGTCCGAATTCCAGGTCCTGGTGGAGGAATGGAGAAATCGACTTGTGCACCCCAGTGCCGGGCACGCCACGATCGTGGCGGTAAGTCCCGTTTTTGAGGAGTGGCTGGAGAGGCGGCATGGCGCCCTCACCTTCCGGCTGACACAGGTAATGACTGGCCACGGTTGTTTTGGCCAGTTCCTGTGTCGTATAGGTCGGCAGGCGACGCCTGGTTGTCATCACTGCGGCGACTGCCGCGATGTTGTTGTGGACACGGCGCTGCACACTTTGGTGGATTGCAGCGCCGTGAGTTGATCGCGGCAGTCGGACTGGTTGCCCTCTCACTCCCGGCCGTGGTTCAGTCTATGGTCCGGAGTGAGAGATCATGGAACGCCGTCGCCTCCTTCTGTGAGGAAGTAATTTCCATCAAAGAGGCGGCGGAGCGGGAGAGGGAGCGCTTAAACTCTCTCCCCAACCGCAGAACCGGGCGCCGGAGGGCGCGAGATGACCTCCAGCCACCTTGAAGTTTGACCTGGGGGTGGTGGGCTGCGTGGGCTTGCTCGCCACCCGATCAGCACCAGGTCCGAGAGGCGGCGTGCGTGTTCCCACGTGCGCCTCTGTATCGTGTCTTTGTCCCCCCCGCTCAGGGGGATGGTGGAGGAAATATTCTTCGTGCAGTGGCCTGCCGTTTCACACGGCGGGGTCGCGATTGCATGTGAAAGCGATTCGCGCGGCCTCGCCGTCTATGGTTATGTCGAGGAACACCGTGGTAGGTTTAGTCGGTATTACCGGGGTATCTTTTCCCCGGTGAGCCCGACATAACCTCTCCGTCGCCCCGCGGAGAGGTAAGCGTTAAAGAATTTCCGCACGTAAAAAAAAAAAAAAAAGACTTAGTATTGAAATTAAACTACTATATACGGATTTTATCGCGTTGTTTATTTGACACTTTATTACATAATTTTGAAAAACTGTTACACTACTACTACTATTAAACTTTACTAATTTTTAAGCTAATTGAATTATTATTAAAACTATTTAGATTTAATTTAATTTTACACTTTCCCCGACGTTTCGGTTGCTTTTCAGCAGCCATGGTCACGGGGAGACTAAAAGAAATTAGTCTCCCCGTGACCATGGCTGCTGTAGTAGTAGTAGTGTAACAGTTTTTCAAAATTATATAATAAAGTGTCAAATAAACAACGCGATAAAATCCGTATATAGCAGTTTAATTTCAATGAATAATATTCGCGTAAACAGAAGACAATATTAGTAATAGTATTTTTTCTGGATGAAGGGTACCCTATGTCCTTTTCCGTATCCCTGACAACGTGTATGCGAAATTTTCATGATGCCCAGTCGAGTAGTTAAGGCGTGAACACGTAATAAAGAAACTCAGTTTTTGCATTTATAATATTAGTTTGGATTACGTTGTATTTAAACCTATAGCAGCGCAATTTCTACGAAAAATAACACGTTTTGTTCAACAGAGATTTGATGTTACCAAGTTAAACTTTACGGCCATTTGAAGCTTGTATGCTCGGTATTCGCCGACAGGGCAACAACAGTGTATCGTTAGGGCTATTTAAAATACACACTTATGTTAGAGGTAGCGGGTGGGTCGTGACGATGCATACGTCAGGGCATAGCGTCATATAGAAGCGGTAGCGGTTATGAAGTCCTATGTATTCAACTAGTGTTATATTGTGGTAATTGTGTCTGGTATTGGCTCGTTTGGCTTTTGCTTTCATGTCTATATTCTTCTATTAAAAAAGAGAGGGAAGTACTTGGCTTTCCTTATGTACATAAGATGTTAGTGCTAGACAGTCGTACAATTTTGTGAGAGACTTGTTTAATACAGTCACCGAGACCACCTAAGCCGTTATTGATATTGATTTGTAAAAAGCAGCCTATTTTTGTACCACTACGATGGGAAATAAGCATATATCTCGATGGTAAAAGGCTATCGTCGCCTTTGCTTGCAGATTGTTGACCCTAAAAACAAGGAAGTTTTGCTTGACAGTATAAATGATTTAGTTCTTCCATGACAGCACACCGTCTCTAGAAAGCCTTAAATTACAGCAATACCAAAAAATTAAAAAGACCACACATGACAGGAAATTAACTGCTTAAACTCTTGATCAGATATCGCTTTGCATAATAAATTAAAGGAGGCAATCCATCGCCAGATGGAATTCTCCAGTTTATCGGACAAAATATCTTGAATAAATTCAAGCCGCAAAATGCCAACTACTTACGCAGTCTAATCGATCAGCGATAAAATTATATTACTGCAATCAAGATAAATTTATCATAGTTTATATCAGGCAGCCTTCTCTCTTTATAGCACAGGTCAGGTAGACTAGTGGTATAGCTAAAATTTACTACAGCTTTTAGTATTACTAAATTCTATACTTTAGAAATTATAGCACAGTCTTGCCATAACATTGAACACCCAAGCTTTACATTCTTTATCATTTATGGCGTCACGTTATCGCTACCGGCAACCTTATTGACGCCATCACGGCGAAGATTTAAGTCACCATAAAAATATAATCTTTAAGATACACATCTTTTTAACGGCTGTTTCTAATCAAAATCAATGTTACAGAATCATCAGCATTGAATTTGACAGAATTTAACTTTAGTCACTGTTTTGTAGTAATAAGGGACAAGTATAAACCTTTGACCTGCGCTCTGGTCCTGGGACCGCATACTTTTTCGTTATGTCTGGACCAGTAACAGTATCTTTTTGTCTTTCCGTAACAGTAATATTAAATCTATATATCCAAGTTTTAAATTCCATTTACTTTTATTTATTATTAAATAGTTTATAAATAGGCTAAGCTGAGTTTTCAAACCTTTGAGAACATAATGGCAAATTCCTGAACAGGTTTCCAAATGATGTTTTCCTTTACTATTAAAGCTATAATTTACTATTCATTATGCCCATAACTTCAAAAAGTCAGAGGTTCTTTGCGTGCCTAGATTATCGATTAATCGATTAGGCAATGACTTAAATATATGAAATGTTTACAATTATCTTACATTAGACACTCGCAACAATCCTCCAAAAGGTTTATAATTTTGTAATATTTGTGTTTAATAAAATACAACAAATATAATTACGACGTACTAAAATCCAGGTATCTAGTCGCCGAATTAAGACGCTACAAAACACTTACCCGCTCTCGCTTCAGCTTGTATCTTGGACCACACTCCTAGGGTGGCCCGTGAAATTGTGTATTACCATCATCGTTCCACGACCTCGCCGGCAATATTAAGGGGACTATGACCTCATATAATGATCCAGGTGGATGTTAGCACAATGTCTCGTCTCGGTAATTACGCTTAAATATGTAATTGTTATGTTTCGCTGTTGACAAATTTTATTTGTTGAATGTGCTTCTTATGTTTCTTATTATTTTGGTAAAATTGTTACTGCGTTCATAATATATTGATATACTATACGATTACTATGCAAGTATTTAAAAAGTACTTGATTGTGCCATTGAGATTTATCAATATAATAATACTTGTCTGTGCATTATGCTATAGGCATAATGCGTAAACGTGAGTTCAAAGTTGTGATTTTCTGGATCTGAGTTTTTAGGTGGGGCAACTTTCATTGTTTTATATTGGCGAATTCTTAATCCGTAGCGTCAATCATATAAGCAAAGATGGTTAACTTGATACAAGGAGTGAAAACAGACGCACTCTAAGCTGTAATAGGGTAGATGAAGTAATATTAATATTATTTAAATTAAAAACTTACATTACCCAAAATAATATTATTACCCACTTAAAAATATATAGTAATGTTGCCTTTTAAAACTGGTAAAGACAAATGATAGAAAAAGGATGCACGATACGAATTTTGCAGTCACCATTATTATTTGCAGGTGTTCGAAGACGACGAGATATCCCATTACGTCCCCACTTTTTCTCTTAGATTTAAGAAATTATTTATTTCTCTCCGATTTGGCAACTCGTTTTTTGTAAAAAGATTATCATATTAAAATATTTTTACAAATAAGTGTTTTGAATCCTTGAATCCTATTTGTTCTTGCGTATACAAAATTATGGACCAAACGAAACATTGGTAACTGCCCAGTTGAGATTTGACCGACTTGACACGCACAGGTGCTAATGCATCTGTTTTTAGCACTGTATTGAAACGCCTTCTGTACTTATGTATACTTATATAGTGGCAAGTAACAGTATGAAAACTGAAAGTGAGTGACATAAGTGTGTTCCCTCCCCGTATATAAGCGTGTGCATAGAGTCATCACTTACAAATTGTTCTGATGACATGAGATGATAAACTTTATTCTTCTTCTTTTCGTGTGGTTACTGGCCAATCTGTTGTCAAGAGTTGTTCAAGCCGCCCGTCGGCCTCTGACATGGCTTAACGACTGCTGTCAATTTGACAACAATCGGGACTGACTTTTTACGTGCCCACCGAAGCACGGAGACGCTCAGATGAAATACCACTAAACGGTCACCCATCTATAGACTGACCGCATCCAATGTTGCTTAGCCTCGCTAATCATTTACCGATCAGTGAGTGCAACTGGCTATAAGTGCCTCATATCATATAAGCTTTATTGGTATGGTGTTATAATTGTCATATTTATTTTTGAAAATAAGAGAATGCTTCTATTAGCAATTTTTTATATAAATTAAAATATACGTACGTTTCAGATAATTTGTGCTGGTTTCTGAAAAATATATATTTGGCTTATATATACAAACATATAACATTGTTTTTGCTAGACAGGTCTAGTACACGACGCATGTAACATGTGCAAGTTGTGACACTTGCGTGTACCGTGTAAATGATCGACGCGAGCTACTCGCGTGAGCATTCTGGATACATCGTGCATGTAGCTCACGCAAGAAACTTACGCCTGTAGCGTGCGCCAATAACTTGCGTCGTGTACACCCTTAACCTATTGCGTGGCAGGAGCACACCGGTGTCCAGACACAGTTAGTTTTTAATTATGTTTGGCATTACAACAATTGTCAGCTTAGCTTAGCGGTTACCGTAGTAGCCTGTGAACACTTTTAAGTTAGAGACTATTCGCGTATTATCGACCCTTCATGTTGAAAGTTCGAAGCAGTCGCCTTGTCACTAAACCTAGTGATTGAGTAATAAAGTGCTTAGCCAACATAAATTATGCAAATACTATCATGTCGCTTTTAATCACGGTATGTATATTACAGGATGTAAGTCATTTTTCTATTACAAATCTGCTATTAAGTAAAATGCCTCGTTTACTAAATAGCTGCTAGTTGTTAAGAAGACTGGGCAATGTCTTTACGCGCTTGTTAGGCATTTGATTTATGCTCTGCCAAATTTACATAAATATAACATCAGGGCTATCTTATAAGGGTTAAATGGAGATAGTTAGGCGCTTATCTCGATGATCATCTGTATGAGTGTTAGATTTAGAGTGTAAGTGAAGTAAATGAGCGATTTGTTTGAGCTTTTTTTTATTTAATCTTAATGACACGAATATGGTTCCCTAAAACTAATTAATAAAAGCAATAATTCAATATCAAATATTTATTTATATTATATCTATTAATTACCAATAACATTATATCAGCTACTATATTATAACACATTTTACTATATATTATAATCAAACAACAATATAATTACAATTAATTACAAAAACACCAGCCATAATATAATTAGAATGGTATCATACCTTATGTGTTAGGTTTGATCGCCGAGGAACAACTGAACTACCTACAGCACATTGGCTCTCTCGTTTTATAACGACTCACTAACAACAGATGATTCAGTTGTGATAACGAGTCAAATTAGTGTTTCATTAAAAGCCATTTAATTGTATACAAAATAATGTCAGAACAGTAATTACTATTACAAAACATTGTATTTAATTTTAATATTGCTTTAAACATACAATTTAGTTTATTTTACATTTCAATTAAATTTGTTACAATGACCGGACGAATTATAACAGCACTTCCATTAGAAACAATTTAATATTACATAAAATGATTTTATAACTGAAATGGCTATCACAACATGATGTATAACTTAACATTACATTACATAATAATGTCTAATAAGTTAATTTAATATACTTATTAAAATGTCCGCTATGATGAGTCAAAATATCAGTGATTTATTAGAAATTATTTAATGTTACACAGAATGTACAACAGAACAGTTTTAGAACTGATATGGATATTTACAAAAATCATATTTTATTATTATATTTACCTATTAATTTAGCACCTAATAATAGGTATACATAAGTATGATATATGTAAATATTTATTAAGTGCAATCTAGATGACTCTTGAGTTATCAATGTCGTATACTATTATACATTTTCGGTATTGATGTTCATTTTATTTTTTAATCTATTGGAGAGCGTCCGGCTTTTCGCGTTTAATTCTGGCTCGGAGAAAAAGTTTTGAACTCGTGACGTTGGTACAATATAGACTACTAATTGGAAATGTGAAATTTTCTGAAGATGTTTGGATATTTAGATGTTTGCTACTAAATTACGCGTAAAGTGACAAACGGATTTGGATGCAATTTGGCAAACAGAACGATCAATCAAATAATACTTCAAATCACGATATCCTAAATATTATAATCACGGATTTATGCGGGTGAGATCCTAAACTAGTTTATCAGTTTGTTGATCAGACACAAGATTTTTAATTACGATTAGTATTCTAAGACTTGACAGATTAATATAATTTTATGGTATTTGGACTATTCTATTGTGGCGAACGAGCATGAAGAATGTGATAAGAATAAATGAAGCAAGAGAGACTAGTCCTAGCTACGACTCTGGCATACCATTCTTGCTTCAAGCCTTTTCAGACGGGAAGTAACTACAGATTACCACTTGTAATCTATAGTTTCTGCCCATCTCGAAAAGAGACGTGTATCATTGATTCATTTTTTAATGTGGGTATCGATACTGCTACCGGTCATCGGTTAAAACAGGGTAACTACTAGCAGCGATAGCCAAGTAGGAGACCGTGTCATACCATGCAGAAGTGTCGAGACCGATTCTAAGGCACATCTCTGACTTTTCGAAACCTGTAGCGTTTTTATGTGGCTATTAAATTGTTAATTATCGCTTGCTTTAACGGAGAAGGAAAACATAGTGAGGATATCTGCATGTCTGAGAGTTCATCATAATGTTTTCGAATATACCTGACTATGTTAAGTCTGCCAACGCGCACGGGGCCAGCGTGGTGGACAATGGCCTATCCCTTCTTCTAAGAAGTGATCGTTCATAGTCCAGCACCACTATCCCACTGTTGGGCACGGGCCTCTTCTCAGTTTGCTGTAAATAGGTTCGTGTCCAGCAGTGGGACAATTTCTAAAGAGGGCTCATATTATAATAATACTATGTATATGTATCTTATGTGGGGGCCAGTCAGTGCAGACCGGCGACACTTCGATCCAGTGGGATCTTTTGTGTCGACACTCCCCCAATAACGACTGCCATCGATGTTCATGGCAGCCGGGAGCGACGGCTTAACGTGCTCTCCAAGGCACGGAGCAGGCGATAATTGTCAATCAATACGCACATAATTTCGAAAAGTCATATAACTTTTGAAAGTCAGAGGTGCGCGACGTGGTTTCGAATCCGAGACTCTCTGCATTGCAGTCTGTTGGTCTCCCTACTGAGCTATCGCTGCTATGAAACTAGTAAGTAATATGTTGGTATATTAAGCCATTTCGATTGCCCGACCTGGTTTACAGAATACTATAGCCAGCACTCAGTTTACACAATGCGATATTCGCAAGAGACACCGCAATGTCTAACAATAGGTCAAAGGAACATTATTGCGTCACTGAGGCTTTGTTTAAGTTCATGACAAGTAGGGTATGTACGGAGTATTGTACGTTGAACTTTGCATTATCAACATCATTATGTTGCTGGACTAATATGAACACCCAATGTCTGGAGGTGCCTAACCTCCTATTAGATTGTTTTGATGGATATACCACACGGACCTCTGACTGTATGAAGTTAAGTGCGCGTTCAATAAATAATTAATCATCATTCCCATTCATGATACTGGAAAATATTGTACGAAAGCCTGTGAAATGAGTGTTCTTCATAATGATCTCTAAGGTCTGCGACGTTTAGAACCCCAATATGAAAGATAATGGTTGATCTCTTTATACATTGAAAATTCATAATTTAGATTACTGGCTGGTCAGTTTACCTGTATATGTTTAGTAAACTATTATTATATATTATATATATTGTTGTATATATATTGTAGATTTTTAAAAATTAAACTACTATATACGGATTTTATCACGTTGTTTATTTGACACTTTATTATATAATTTTGAAAACTGTTACACTACTACTACTGTTAAACTTAACTAATTTTTAAGCTGATTAAATTATTATTAAAACTATTTAGATATAATTTAATTTTACACTTTCCCCGACGTTTCGGTTGCTTTTCAGCAGCCATGGTCACGGGGAGACTAAGATGGTAGTTGTCTCAATGTTCCAGTGTAGTTATTTCAAAGTACCCGAACATAATTTAATAATTGGTGTTTCTATTTACGCAGAATGAGCTCAAAGTATCATGAAGTCTAGCTGTGGTTTGCTTCTTGTTGGGTTTGACTATTTGTATTACTGGATCCCAAGGTGGTGCTACATTCCAACCATCACCACATGAATAATATTCGCGTAAACAGAAGACAATATTATTGTAGTTTTATGAAAATAAGTGACGTAAATGTTACATTAGAGTGTATTGTAAAATGCGGCACAAGAGTATGTGGTGTAGTTTCTTATGAATATCAAAATTGTGCTCATTGGAATTAAATAGCTTAATATTTAAAAAACAACATTCGTAAATCTAAATTTAATACTTTTGATTAAGTCATTTCGTAAATATTTATTTTCACCATTGACCATTAATTTTTCTTATGTACAGATATTCGAACCTTTTCGGTCGCTAAGTTAAAATCAATTCTTAGACAAGTAATAAAAGATATACAAACAGACGTTGAATATTGTAAATAATCTTCTACAAACATTTTTACTGCATTCCTGAACTCGCTAAAAGCTTATGACAATACTAGCTGTCATTGTGAGGACATTAACGCTTTCGCTTGTCAATTGGACCACGCGGGAGTTTTAGTGTTAAGTGTCTTTAAGGTGGTCTTGTTTGCAGTTTTTCCGCCATTTTAGACTTGTGTTAATGTAGAGCAGATCCTATCAATATGAAAATTCCTTTTCAAGGACTCGTTTAAATAAGTTCAAATGGGACTAAGTAAAAAATGCTTTGAATATGTATTGTGTTGTAATTTTTACAAACTGAATATAATTGACTTGGAGCTATAGAAATAAGCTTGCGCCTGCGGCTTCATTTACTTACCAAAGTAATTAGAATGAAAGGGGAAATAAAAATAAATACAAGAGCGATCCTTCTGTTCTTGATAGGTTCTAGATTTTTTTTTTCGAGCTTTCTCCGCCGTACTAGTTATAATTCCTGTGTCGCGGGGGACTTTACAAACATACAAACAACGGACACAAAGAACCCCCCCCATACTTAGAACAACTATTTGAGATAGAATCACCATCCCGTATCGAACCCACAACACTCCGCGCAGAGGCAGTGGCGACGCGACCACTTAAATCATTACGACATCCGTGCAGTCTAAAAGAATGAAAGATATTCTAAAATCACTATCATCTTTAAGTTTCTTTATCAAGTTACTATCCTGTTTTCAATTAGCCTTTCATAAGGCTATAATACCTTGCTGAATCTTGATCTAGATAGTTATATCTTTGTAACTCATACCGGTGCTTACGAAAATAAATGAAAGCTGACAAGTTGGGATTTTTAGCACTCTAAATATCCCAATTTTTGTAACTCATACCGGTGCTTACGAAAATAAATAAAAGCTGACAAGTTGGGATATTTAGCACTCTAAATATCCCACCGTGTCTTAGGAATTTTATTATTGACGCAATCTACTTAGGACGGCTCATTAAAACTATGATTTGAAGGATCGCGATTCAATGCCTTAATAGTTCTTAAGTTATGAATATAGTGAGTGTAATGAGTCAACAGGGAAAGACCTCGAGAAACTTTCGCTAGATCAAGAGTATAAGAGTATCTCAAGTCGATAAGTTTGCGCTAACACTGCGATGAAAGTGACTGAAGTCAAATAACAGTTATATGGGGTATGATAAGTTGATAGGTATATTATAGAGTCCAGTGTTTTTATTGTCTCTAATGGTAGATGCTCTAGTGGCTTATTAGTTTGTGAAAATCGATCCCTATGGACTGCAGTAATGTTAGGAGTCTGCACAGCTAAGCTAATGCCTACCTTGGTAACGCGTCTTAGATAAACTGGCATGACTCGAAGTAGAAGTAGTAAGAAGTAATTTTTGCATCTTTATTTTAATAAAGAAAGTTTTCACGTTATAAAAAAATTGAGCATCCTATTGGTATGGTGGCATTGTATAATCGCGCGAGTACGGAAATGGACAAGTGTCGGTTAGGACAAATGTTTGACACTTGTTACTAGTTTGCGTGTATGTTTGTATGACTTCGCGATCAATCAAATCGGGGATACGTGTAAACAAGTGCGTGCAAACTAATAATCAAACATTTTAGCAGAGCGGTTATATCACTCGTATGTCTTTAAAGATACATACATGTTGCTGTATGTTTGTTAGCAGTATCTTCATGTTCGTACAAATTAAACACACGTGAAGTTGCAATGGTTCGTAGTCGCATTCCATTAGGACGATTCCATAATGTCACACCTGCATATCTTAAGAGCGGTAGGCAAAGATGGCTGCACCTACCTATGTCCGTCCATACGTAAGTGGAATGCAACTTATGCTACGGAAGGCAGGAAAATATCAATAGTATTAAAAAATACATCAGCAGAAGATAATAAGATAAACATACAAACTGACATTGTTTTGTTTTGAACAATAAGAGACCTTCGATTGTGTGAGCTCGCGATAGGGTCAAACTTGGGGAAATTCTTCGAATCGCTATTGTGATTCGTTTAGCAAAACTTTGAATCAACAGTAGGGTTTAAAAAAAACAACTGTAATGCATATAAAGGCAAGGTCTCAATGTTAAATATACACATATCACTTACGGTTGAAGTTATTTTTATTTATCAGTATAATTTGGATTTGAGATTTAAATAATATTAGGACATCGAACATATTCCTAATCTTAAATTTAATGATTTTGGATTAGATATTTATTAATTTCCACCGTTAATCATGCCTGATTCTCAGATCTGCCTGATGCCAGATAACGATAAGATTAGATTGCCGCTTGTTATAATCCTGACGTGTTTTGATAAATTTAATTTTAGGTTGAAGGTATACACCTTTCCCATTTCTAACTAATTGAAATAATATCAAAATTTTAAGAGTAAATACCAGATTCTTTTTATACATGATGTTAGGAAAGATAAGCTACAGCGTTTTTCAATATATTTTCATTACTAAGTACGATTAGTAAAGATTGCTGTATTAATTTACTGATCAACGAGACTTCTTTTAAAATAAACGCAGATAGTAAAAAATTACTTTTCCTATAGAGTGCCTTTAGGATTTTAGATTTTCTCATAAAGTATCATCATTTGCAAGTTGTAATACTTGGTCAATGGGTTTAATATCCTGTAGAAGATGAAATAAGCCTATATTAATCAAAATTATTCATGTCTTTCTTGCAATAGGTAGCAGAACTGTCCGAATCATTCACAGCGGTAGACAGTTAAATGATGTTTACGTATGGATGTTATATCATAAATTTAAATGCAATGGTGGCGATATTATTGATAATAAAATATTTAAAATGTATTTTTATAAGAACAAAAGTGGGCCGAGTACACTTCCTTGTGGCACCCCATTGTGTTCAATGTAAATATTTATTCATAAAATTATAACTTGCTCTTCGAATAATTTTAAATTACGGTATTATGTTAAAGAAAAGCGTACGTGCAGGGTCAATAAGAAATCTCAAATGGAACATTTACTGCATTAGGTATCTGGGCCTAGTTTTCCTAGTCTACTTTTAGACGCTTTTAATTGACTAGGTGCATAAGGTTCGCAACTATTTTTTTATCTTATATGAGTGACACAATGCACTTACAGACACGGTGCAACGTTCAAGAAATGTGACGTACTAGCGGCATACTACACAAAATTACTCGCTAGTAATTCCTTATCTAAATTATGACGTAGATTGACGTCATACGCCTCGATTCAACGCGGTCAGTGTAATAAGATAGGAGCATACCATCAGTGACACAGCATGTCAAAAACTGAATTAAACGACAACGGTAGACAAGCAGTAAGCGCAGGCAGGCCTCCAAAAGGTGGACAGACGACCTAGTAAAGATCGCGGAAAGCGGTTGGATATGGACGTCCCAAGGTCGGTCTGTGTGGAAAACCTTGGGTGAGACCTATGTCCAGTAGTGGCTGTCTTTCGGCTGAGATGATTTTAATGAATTTACTACGAGTTGTAGTGAATCAGCGAAATTTTTAAATGTTTACTTGCCAATTGAGGCTGCTCTCCCAAAAAGTACGTATCGTGTCATACGACAACTGATAAACGCGAATACGACTTTTCTTATAGAAGACGTAGACTTTGAATTCATTTTTTTATATATCGATATTTTTCACTAGAGCATAAAATGTGTAGGAACCATGTGGTTCATCCATGTTTCGCTATAATGACGTAATAAACATACATTCATTTTTTACACACGCATATGCAACTAATATTATAAAGGTAAAAATCTGAGTAGATATATGGACTTTTGTTGCTTAATCGCGTGATTGAGTTAAACGGATTTAAATAAACAGATGTACTGAGGTAATTTATAGGAGACTTTTCTCTAGACGATTATAAAACACTTTTAAGAGAGAAACTAGTAAATACATAAATATATTAACTGTTTTTTTTTTTTTTTTTTACGTGGGGGAATGCATGACGCATACCCCTCCGCGGGGGCGGGCGGAGGGGTTATGTCGGACTCGCCGGGGTAAAAGAAGATGGTAAAGATGATAACGTACCTCCCGGAATACCGACTAAACCTACCACGGTGTTCCTCGACAAAACGACTATCGACGGGGCCGCGCAAATCACTTTCGCATGCGGTCGCGACCCCGCCGAGGTTTCGGCCCGCCGTATGAAACGGCAGGCCACTACACGAAAGACCTACCCAAAGGCACTTCTCACAAATTATCCCTACTGTCCCCCCTAGAGGGGAGACGGACTCGAAACAGAGGCGCGCGTGGGAACACGCACGCCGCCTCTCGGACCTGGTGCTGAACGGATGGCGGGCAGGCCCACAAAGCCCGCCACCCCCAGGTCAAACCTCAGGGTGGCTGGAGGTCGTCTCGCGCCCTCCGGCGCCCGGCTCTGCGGTTGGGGAGAGGGTTCAAACGCTCCCTCTCCCGCTCCGCCGCCTCCTTGATGGAAATGACTTCCTCACAAAAGGAGGCGACGGCGTTCCACGACCTCTCGCTCCGGACCATAGACTGAACTACAGCCGGAAGCGAGAGGGCAACCAATCTGACTGCCGCGATCAATTCACGGCGCTGCGATGCCCAGGCGGGGCAAACCGCCAAGGTGTGCAGCGCCGTGTCCTCAACAACGTCGCGGCAGTCGCCGCAGTGGTGACAACCGGGCGTCTCTTGCCGGCGTATACGACACAGGAACTGGCCAAAACAACTGTGGCCAGTCATTACCTGTGTCAGCCGGAAGGTGAGGGTGCCATGGCGCCTCTCCAGCCACTCCTCAAACACGGGACTTACCGCCACGATCGTGGCGTGCCCGATATTAACTCTACCCGCTACCACTGCAACCATACCTATCCTATCGATTTCGTAAGCTCACCGCTTTGCGTTAACACTGTCTCGATAATTTTTCTCGTTAATTAATTTGTTTGCCTCGAAATATTATTTAAAGTTATCTCTTTCAATCGATGTTTGCCTTTGTGGTGTATCATGTTATTTATATAAATGTCTTTGTAAGGATGGGTGGGTACTGAGGTGTGAAATATTTGTGCATAAATTAAATTAAAATATTTTGGAGTCTTTAATGAGTTTACGTTACTAAACTGCGAGATTCTTAGTCACATAGATTTTTTTATACAACAGATATATAAAATAAATTGCCGGTCCTTCTGATGGTAAGTTACAGTAGCCTATGAACGCGTACAATGTACACTCAAGCGTTGTCAATACCGCGGAAAAGGAATCACGGACGGATTAATACTGTTTAATAGTTTATAAGTTTTGTACTGTATGCACTATGCTTCGTGTGCCGCATTTATTAAATAAATGAATAGATTGAAAGGCAACTGATAAGAGAGCTATAAGGCCCCATTGATTCTTATTCATCGTACGAAATGCAGTAACAGTGATTAGTTTAGCATTGCGTCAGTAAGAAGGTGGTTGTGCCCGCTTGTCCCATTTCCAGTTAATTTATCTATGTAACAGCGTTAATACTTACATGCTATGCTGGTAATAGGGTGGTCAAGCTCACTCTTTCGTACCTTCTCCAAATAATTTATCTAATTAATTTACGGAGGTGTTTGATAAATTATATTAGGAATTGTTCAAATAGACTGACATCCCTTTAGTCTCGATTATAGCAAAGTTCAAAATGTACAGTATATAAACAATGCATGTAAACTCGCTTTTCTTTTTTTTTTTTTTTTTTGTGATGTCAGTGGAATGTTTTTACGCACCGTCCGCGCCCGGGCAGGGCGCGGGTGTGTGGGACTCGAGCTAGAGAAGCCAGCCCCATACCCACTAAACCCCTGACGACCTTCCTCCAGTACCTAGTGTCGGTGCCACGGGATTCGCGCTAGCATTCACCGCGACACCGACAGGGGGCTAGGTTTTGCGTTAACTCATGACAACTGACTACAAGTTAGGCGACACTATGAGTCTAAACTTTTAAAGTGTCAACGCCCGGAAGTATTACATATACTTCTGTGGTATTACTAACAACCACAAAAGAAGAGCGGCTTTAATACAAATTGCAACTATTGTCAAAAGCCATTGTAACCCCGAAAATTGCATATATTTTTTGCCAAAAGCTTCAAAGATTAGCTCGAGTCTATTCGCACAGTGTTCCTCGTGGTAACAAAGGTTGGACAAAAAGCATGAATAATATCATGTCATTGAAATTTTACGTAGCGTATTATTAACTGTTAATCGCGGGCACAATGTAAGGGTCTCGAAAGTTAGGCGTTCGTCACTTTGTCGGCGACGGTTTTGTCTGGGCGTTTTTTGTGCACATCATCGAATATGTTGACCAGTGGGTTGCGTAGTGGGATTAAGAGATGTTGATCGTTTACAAAAAGATTTTTAGTATTTTACGAAGTGAGCAGTAATTAAATCTCATTAAGTTTGTATTTACCACAAACGAAGACATTAAGTTTACTAATTTTACGATTTTTTTTTGGATTTATTTATATTATATTAATTTAAGTACTAATGGCAGATCTATGCTTCTTTGAGAAGTTTTCATTAATGTATTTTTATTTTATATATACATATATTATATATATTATATATTTTCACGCGCCACTATTATTTGGTGCATTTTATCATAAATTGTGTTATTCTGTACTTAATACTGTATAGTATTTAAATATTATATGTTTGTTACAATAATAATAGTAACTAATAATATTTCTTAATATATTTATATATTTCCAAGTATCAAAACTATTACCGCCATCCAAAAGGCGGCATTGCGGTCACAATGAAAACGTTTTAAAGACGTTTTTTGTTGAAAACAGCGGGCATCGCACCACTGTGTCAACCAAAGGAACACATAAATATTAATGTAGTCGCATTACACATCCGACTGATGGGAATTTAATTAAATTAATTATTGAGAGACTGCGTCGGTGGCGAAGCAGGTACTTTAGGTCTCGGGTTCGATTCTTAGGTCGTGCAAAGTGTTATTAGGTGTTCTGTCTACAAATTCTCAGTAGTAGTAAGGAGTCTGGAGCTGAGCCTGGAAAACGGCATAAGGTTCGTGGGACCTAAAACCAAAGCCGTCGAAGGAATACACCTGTGCCGACATAATAACAAATATAGATGTAAGGCTATTATACATATGTATGTATTAATTAACAAGACTGCTGCTCTAAACATATTGCCTGTTGCTCGGCGAACTTTACAGGATTCGAAATAACGGACACAAAGAATTCTCAGACTTGGAACATATATCAAAGTAGCTGTCCCTCGCGATTTTACGTTTGCGATTACTGCTCCGCTCCCGTGGCTCAAGGCGTGATGTTATATTAAGCAGGGTTCATCCATATCACCTGGAACCGTTCAAATCCAGGACGGTACGCTTCCAGCGATCATTTCTCCCACGTCCGTGCAAGTTCTGGAATGAACTGCCTGCTTCGGTGTTTCCCGAGCGCTATGATATGTCCTTCTTCAAATGAGGTTTAAAGAGAGTTCTTCTTTCACGGTAGGCAGCGGCTTTGCTGTAGCCTGACATTGCTGAAGTTCTTGAGCAGCGGTTACTACTTTCCATCAGGTGGACCATATGCTCGTCTGCCACCGATGGCAATAAAAAAAAAATTATATATAGCCTATATTACTTCTGGATAAATTATCTTTCCAATGCTGTTTATTTTTTAATTCGTTCCAGGTGTTTGGATTTATTAATAACAAACAAAATATCTTTGCTTACAATATTAGTATACCTAGATGGATCACACATTTTTTGTACCTTGTGGGTTGGGAAAGTAAAGTTGTACTCACTACCAATACGCCACCAAAGTAGTCAAAAATATAACTATACTAATATACTACTCAAAGACAAATGTAAAGCAAATTCGGTTGTAAACAAGATGTAAATGTAAATTCATAGTAAAGCTGAAGCAAGTGCAACCTTGACGTTCATAAATGTTACTTTATGACTTAAATGATACATAGATGTATTATGATTTGATTCAGATCTACAACCTTAATTATGGCATATATTATGGCCACGCTGAAAAGAGGCTCGTGCCCAGCGGTGGGTCCGTTTAATCCAGGGCTAGTATTATATTATATTACTAGTCATTTTCCCGCGGTTTCACCCGCATAAGTCCCGTTCCCGTGTGAATATCGGATTTCACCCCTTTAACCCCCTTCAGGGTGGAATTTCAAAAAATACTCTCTTAGTGCTCCCCTACACTCTCCAAGGAACATACATGCCAAATTTCAGCTTCTTGCGTTCAGTAGTTTCGGCTGTGCGTTGTCTGTCAGTCACTCAGTAACGGCAGAGTTTTATATATATAGATAGACCTACAATCTTTAACAGCGGAGTGATTGCCTTTCTACTGCGTTACGAAGAAGCCTGGCCAGCGCAACCTTAAGTGTTTGTCGTGAATAAACAAATGACAGGCAATTGGCCTATGATTTAGAAGTCGATTGTGAAGATTTACGTGTGGCGTGTAAAATGTGCTTAGATTCAAATCGACGCTTTAATGGTATAATGGGCTAAACACCGTTTTCGAAAGGTTAAAGGGTCAATATTGTTTACAGTGAATGTTCTTACCGCCAAGGATAATATGAGTTTCTGTTATAGTGCTAGTTTCTGACAGCGACTTCACCTGCGTTATACCAATAGGAATTCATACTAGGTTGAAGACTTCTATGTGTTAATCCAGGATATGTGCCATCTATGTGCTATGTTTCACCTTAATCCTTCAAACTGTTTACTTGTGATTGACTAACAAGAATCCCTACATCTTTTCAAACTTTCATATTTGTAATATTAGAGAGAATTGAGACTTAACATCTACAAGAACATGACGAAGAAATTTCAGATACGCAGTATTTCTACGATGTTATCCTTTCCACTTAAAGAGAGCGATTAAATACGTGTCTTGTAATACGTAATTATCTATGAAAAACCTGAGCTGTGTGCTTCAATCGAACTGGCTATTGCATTTTATCATGACAGATCAAGAGAGTATTTAAATAAACAATGACAAAATCCGTGCAATGTATTAAAGGCCTTTAATACTTTGCACGGATTGATGATATGCACATTTTAGTCACAAATTTATGTTTCCTGCAACAATGAAACCCTTGGCATGTGCATCGTCGAGGTTAACACTTAACACACTGCGCTATCTAGTCAAAAATTAAATCGAATACACATCTCGTACGCAAATGAATCGAATGCGCGCCCTAATTAGTAAGTTTCCGATACCAGCTAATTGGTTTTGAACTGGTTTCACAGCTCTACTATTGATAAAATTGATTTATTGAGCGCAATGACGTTGTACTTTAGATATGCACGTATTAATTTAATTTATTTGTAACGTGTAGAGATAGTTGTGTGACTTTCTAGTGGTGGAATAACTGAAGACACTCGATTTGAATAACTTAGTTAGATATGATGAGTGTGAAGTGTGAATTGGTTTTGTCAAGCTCTGTTAAATCGGTAAAGTGATAGGCGGGTCACTTGATTATTCTATTTACGATTGAAATTAGTCATTCTTATCTAAAATCTTTTGATTAAAGATTATATTTTTTTAACACAGATTTTATCTATTATCGATAAAGATAATATAATAAAGATTTTTGTTTAGATTAATTTTAAATTTATATTGTTAGCGAAAGTGGTGAAAATTTTGAGATTAAACGAAGATTTAAATTATGGAGGTCATAATGCTTAGATAGCACGAAGAAAGTCCACATTATGAAAAGTGAGCGCACACATTACATTTACACGATAGAGAACCATGTCCAATTTTTTACTTGAGCGAACGTGATAATCCTGTATTTATAATTCACATGTCGTGTTGGCATTGTGTGTCGGATGGCAACTTACGATCCAGAAGGTTGATCGTATTTAAACGTAGTAGGGATCCTGTATGATTTAAATCTTTGGTTATTAACGTATAAGCGGCACAAAATATAGGAGAAATTAAAATAATATAATAAATTATAGTAAATAGTATCATTTTATACGCTCTAATTTTGAGGTTTGGCTCCAAAATTGAGTTATATATTCGGATCCCACACGGGACAATAACTTGTGTGATCCACTAATAATTGTTTAGAGTATATTTTGTTTTCGTTAATTATTGTAAGAATGTTTGAAAAGCCCGATACAAGGAAAACGCTCGCGATACAAATTCAGGAAATATGTGTAAAAACAAACAAAAAACAAACATTTGTCGGCCTCGATGGCGTAGTGGTTAGTGTAACCGACTGCCACGCCCGAGGTCGCGGGTTCGATTCGCGCACAAGTCAAACATTTGTGTGCATGAACATGGATGTTTGTCTTGGTCTGGGTGTTTCTATGTATAATATGTATGTATTTACAAAAAAAAACCTATATATATATATGTCAATCCATTGTCTAGTACCTATAGTACAAGCTCTGCTTAGTTTGGGCTAGATGGTGTTGTGTGTATGTGGTAGAATATTATTTGTTGTTATTTGTTTATCCATTTAAAATCTACGCACTGAACTTGGATCGATACATGCCGTAAGTTTGTAATCAAGAGTTCTACGTAGTGTTAGTATTCCACTAGCCTATCACCACTGTAAAAATTTACTGCATTTATTTCTCTTTCACCATCCATCGGCTAAATACTTTAATACAGCGAAAGCTTGATAGACGCGGCTCCATAATGGGTTATTATGAAAATACAGAGTGGTCTGTCGTTATAATTGTTTCCGAGTGGTCGCTCTCGAGAGATTAACAATTAGCTTACCAACTTAAATAGTAATACGACAACCGACTGAATTGGAGCAAATTCTTAAATGGTCGACTTGAGCTTTTGCTTTTCGACGCGCATTTAAATTTGAGTAGCCAGTTGAAGTAGGCAGCCATATTGTTTGGTCAATTAAAAATAAAGAGACAAGTAAGGTTCTAAGGCTAAGGCTTTGAATTGCTAGCTTTGGTCGACGACAATTTGAGAACCATTTGATTTTCTCTTTTGATTCAATCCATGTATGAGTTAAAACATGTGGGATTGAATGCTGAGTTAACTCAAATACAATTGTTTTTTGCTTGCTAACAGTTCGATTGATAATTTACTAGTATTCTTGTTAACCTTCCCAAGCTAGAATGCTTGTCATGGTTTTGGCCGAGTGTTATCAACAGAGAAAAAACCTTAGTAAACAAGAAGTCTTGAGTCAGAAAAGTCTTGTATGGTTGCCATTAACATCCATATTTCGAACCACAATTTAAGTCACTCCAGTCCATTTTATGCGCTCACGTTTTCAGGAAAGAAATGTTCTGCAGTTTAAATGTTAATGGCATGTAATTACAAGAAAAGTATAAGGTCCATTGCAAATAAGTTTCTTGAAACAAAAGTGAAGAATGATTGCGGTCGGCCACGCCCGGAATCGACATCGTGAGAGCCGTTTCATACAGACTGCTTACATTTGTGTAGTGGTCGGAATGGGATGCATTATTTGGGTGAGAGGCCTTGATGTCAGCGTGAGACAAGTATATGTATTTTAATTTCTCTCTTAGTTTAGTTTAAGTAAAGGCTTTTATACCATAAGTGCCAAAATGAGGCTCAGATAATTATCTTTAGTGGTAGAATCTGCCATTGCCGATTTGGATATAGGAGCAATAAGCCGAGTCGCCCTAGGAAGTACCACCCACTTACAAGTAATTGTCGTTACAGTACTTTTATACTTTACTTTTATACATGTTGGTACCGAGTGTTTCGGCCTGTAAATTGGTTATCCGAAAAGAAGGGGGACATTTGTTTTGAATTCATCTTAATTTTTTTTTGTGGAATGCTTCTCTTGGTGCGCCTCGCGATTGCTGGCTATTAGTCCATTATCTTATGATAGCTTTCTTTCTAATTCGCATTGTATATTCTAATCCACAACCATTCGAGTGCTTACCCAATGTTCTCATCCTCTGAGTCGCCGCTTTCAATACCCTGCTTTTATAACTAAGACCTACAACCATGCCTATACCCATCCATCGACTGTTGCAGACATTAAAGACAACTTAATACCCTCATTTAAACAGTCTCACCTCACTCGAACATGTGCACACATTTAAACACTAAATAACTTTAAGGTTAAACTTTACACAGATTGTTGGCGTCAATGGTTGGATTGAAAATGAAACCATGTTTGTAGATCCTTGACATTCGGTTTATCTACAGTGAAGTCTGTGTTTAAATCGTTTGTTGTTGTTGTAGGTTGTGTGTTGTGAATAGTAGTTACTGTTTCGTGTTTATGAGTATGCAATTGTTTACAAAATATAAGACGTGCGCATGATAGTATATATCTATTAAGGGGTAAAGGATAAAAATGTACACAGCAAAAACTAGGTACGTACAACACATTGTGCCTACGTAGTTTTTGCTGTGTAGAATCAACGAGTCTATTGCGGTCCACAGGACAGGATTTTGCAAGTTCATGTTGCAATTGCGAATTTACTAACAGCGATACCTAAGTAAAACTTTAGCCGACATGGGTATCAAAACAAATAAGCGTTAACGTTTGCTAAGGGATCAACGATATCAAACATTATTTTGTCGATCAGTTTTTCCAGAGAATGTTCAAAATTTAATTGGTGCAGTTTTTTTTCATATAATGTAAATTTATTAATATAGCTACCCGTATTCGTAATCAAAGATGGATAATTTTAACTTAACTGTTAAACCTCATAATCCATTATCAGTTATTATTCAATCAATGATTATATCAATGATTTTACTTCAGCATACTGAAACTTAGGTTATAGAAAAGGTTTTAGGCCAACTATATTGTGAAGAACTAAGATAAAATATAACAGTTCAAATATTTACGCAAATACAAATTATTTAATATAATATTTCAATACATAACATCTTCAGCACCATCGACCGTGTTTTATCAATGTCATCAATCAAGTTTCGAATTTATGAATATAATCTATATACGTAATAAACGACATTCGGATTCGACATCTTACAATTTTGGAATAACGACTCGATGGCGTAGTAGTTAAGGTCACCGACTGCCAAACCTGAAAACGCAGGTTCGATTCCCGCACAAGTCAAACATTTGTGTGCATGAACATGAATGTTTGTCTTGGTCTGGGTGTTTCTATGTATATAACACGTAAGTATTTACAAAAAAAAAAGGTATATATATGTATGTTTATCCATTGTCTAGTACCCATAGTACAAGCTCTGCTTAGTTTGGGCTAGATGGTGTTGTGTGTATGTGATAAAATATTATTATTATTATTATTAAAACATTGCATTCCTTTTTTTCGAAGCATTGCATTACGAAAAAATATTGATCGCCTGCATACCATAGATAAAAATAAACCGGAATATTTACACCTAAGAGTTTTAGTTTATGGTTTTGGTATCATTTCTGTGTTTGATTCATCCCCACTGGTGGGGAAACTGTAAAAATGAAATTGATCGTAAAACAACCCCTACGCATAATTCAACCCCTGAACACGGACTTATGTTTCATATAGCTCTCTTTATTAGTTGGGGGTAAGATTTCGTCACTTTTTGATGAGGTTTCTCCGCTTATTGCTTGATTGTTGGGGTAAGATGTGGGGTTATATGTTTTGTTTATTTTAATACATTGCTAGAAGGTGATGGATACATCTATTTTTCCAAGCAATTTCTTGCTTAAGTACCTGTGATATAAAAAATATATATTAAACAAAATCAAAATAGTCGTTATGAGTCTACATGGTATTTTTAATAATAACCTTATTATTTCATCTTAAGTTTGTGAAATTGACAGTGTCAATTCTAAAAAGGTAGTATGCGTATCTATACATCGTTTCAAAACACAAATGGTAGAGCATCATCTGTTATATTGCTTTAATCTAGCAGCTTCTAGGGTAATGTGGAACATGGTGGGTGGTATTTTTTGTCGTAAGCCAAAGGAGTAATGGGCAAAAGTCACTATTTAACCTATTTAGTCGTAGCGGCACACCGGTGATTAGACACAAAAGCTTTTTAATAATATTTGGTATTTCAAGACTTGACAGGTTAATGAATACTAAAGAGCAGACAACGTCTGCTTTGATAGCATTGTTTGTCATTGCAACTAAGAAACTAAGTTTTAAGATTAAGTTCTTGTTAGGTTAGTCAGTAAAGACTAATGTAAGTTTTGATTTTATATATAAATAAAAATGTCTTCTACTAATAAAGATATGTCGCGATAAGTTGGACTACTACTGAAATGGTATCTAATTGGCTGTAATATATAAATTGACGAGAAAAGGTAAAGGCTGACTGGAACGATATGGCTGATACTATGTAATAATGCGGATCAAATCGATTGTATTGACACATGGAAGAACTACGCCATATATGTAGATGCGCTAGTGTGGAGGTAAAGCTAACAATTCCTGTTTATTTTTCTGTAGGGATAACTTTTATTTTAAAGATTCCAAAAGTCTACTAATTTTAAGAATCTACTTTAAATGAGGATTATTTTAAACCTTTACAACCTTACCTTACTATAGCGAGACACAAGTAGTAAACAAGTTCGAAATCTCTCACTTCCTATCCAATTCAAAAAACAATAAAAAATTTATTCGAAATCATCAAAGGGGATTCAAGGTGTAATTTAGGGGTCCCTTCTAGATATGCAACAAAAAAGGCAGCCACCGTGTCCAATTTGAACTAGTGAAAAATGAATGTCTATTATCCTTAGTAAATTATTGTAGGACCATCCTGTACTATGCGACCGCGAGGTGAGCGATACAGGTGGCTTTTTTATATTATCGTAACTTTTTTTTTACGATTTTCTTCGCAATTTCTTATGGTGATGATTATAGAAGGTTGATGATACGGCTAATGTAAAAAATGTCAATATGGTCATTAAAATATTTTGTGTCAAATATTACTTTAGGAAGTCAATTAAAAAGAATTCTTTTGGGAATTTAATTAGATTTTTCTTTTAGGTTATTTACTAATTTAAATTGGAATTTTAATGATAAAGCTTACAAATAAACGTAATGACGATAACGATTTATTTTAGATTTGGATCTATATTTAAAGCATAACAATCTGTTTAGTACTTTCCTCAATAGCTTTATGCTTTAAGTAAAGAATAATTAAGGCATATAAATAATGTTCTATATTTGATACGGCAGTATTCAAAATATGATTTTTGTGGAGTTGTTATCAGGTTACTATTCCGCTAGGAGCGAGAGATAATCCACGCACATTTGGCGACGCCGGATCACATAGTACGGGCGCAGGGGCCAGACGTCGTAACTTTACGATTTCAACTTTACTGCACCGGGCCTGCAACTGTGGGGAAAAAATAAATTGGAAATTGACGCCCTCCCGATACTCTCTGGTTTTACGAGCACCGCACTAGTCGGAATGTGATGATGTTGTGTTGGGATGCATTCGAAATGTTGCCCAGGACGAAAATTGCATCGTTGAAAGTGCTCTCGAAATACGCAATGTCCTATTGAATACTGAAACATCATTTGATCTACGCATGTATATGTTTTATTTGTATATATAAACATATACTAGCCGCCCATCCCTTCGGTGATGTATAGAAAATTTTAGAAATAATAGTTGGAGATAGATTGCACGAATATTCTGCCGACTATGTTCCACGTAAGGTGACTAGCTAATTGTCATTCACTGAACACGTTTCTATACTCCGTTCTGCTGGATGGTTCTACTGGAAACAAAAAAGTTGACAATTAAACTGTGGCTGATCCAGGATTAAACGTTTTAGATCAGCCGCAAACATCCAGAGATATCAGTTAGTTTGTTTGCTTAATATATTTATTGATAAACATAATATATTTAAAATAGAATTTCGTCTGTACCTATACCCCTGAAAGTTTAGGAAAAAAGATTATTGGTATCTGCGAGAAATAATGCTCGGGTACTTCAGAAATTACCTACAGCATCATAGAACCTATGATCATGATGATGATAACCGGCGATGCTATTAAATACAATAAGCTCATAGAGTATCATTTAAGCTATGAAGAATTTCTAATGTAATGAATCTTTGCAATCCGAAAATGCACTTGACCAAGGAAATTCCAGTGGTATGTTACACTAGACTCGCGTTTTTAAAAATGTATGCACGTGCATTATCGTGCATTAGAAGGAATTGATCCTGGTCAATGAATATGTCAAAATATGTTCCTGAAGGACCTCTTCGATGTATCGTGTTGCAGTTAGCCGGTTGTCAATCATAACCAACTCCGTACGACCATTAGAACTTATTCCTCCCAATATCATGCTAGGCTCTATCATGAGATGGAGCCTCCATGGAAACTCATAGTTTATGTGGTGGTGTTGTGTCGAAACCTCTCTCCTTTTCTTTTCCACACTCGATCGCGACCATCTAGAGCACGCAAAGCGATTATACACTCATCTGTGAACAGCACACGAGCCCATTGCTCGTGAGTCCAGTTAGCGTGTTCACGTGCAAGTTGAAGTCGCTCTACTCGGTGATGTCTGAGAAGTTCTGGACCGCGTGATGGTACGAGCTTTTAAATTGACTTCTTCCATACGTCTTCTCACCGTACGCTCGCTAACATTGACGCCTCTTATGATTTGAAGCCGTTTACGTATCTCGATAGCTGACAAGTAGTGATTTCTTACAATTTCGAGCACAATAAAGCTGTTGTATCGGGCAGATGTGCATCTGACGCCTCCATTGCCTGGTCTGCGGGAGTATTGACCTGTCTCCTGGTACCGTTTTAGGGCATACTGTAGCGACGAACGTGGAACGACAAGCACTACAGCGACTTCACGCTGTGTCAGTTCTTGATTAATTAATGCCACAGCCTGTGCAACCTATGCTGGTGTTAAGAGCATTTATATTGGCTTTAAAGCACCTTTAGTTATTGTATAATTAGCACAAAACCACAATGATTGAATAACCTAACTGAAATCTCTCACAATACACAAATGTCAACTTGCAACTAACGGGTCAAATGGCGCTATTCAACTAAAAGTTAAAAGTTACACCATAGTGCACTCAAACGCAATGAATTACCCTCTTGGACTAAGGGTAAACACATTTTAGAGCTACCTTCATCATAAATAATCATTGGAAACACTTAAAATCTCTGTTATCGTATAAATCGCGCTTGGCCAAGATTCATTGCCGCCGAGTGTATGTATTATCGAAAATAAAATGTCAATTTAATATAACTACATTTTACCAAGCACTTTGTTATACAAATCACGACAATGAAGTACAGTCACAAGCACATGTGAAATCATAAACAGTACACGTTATTATGCATTCACAATGTAAGAAAACATTCAACTTAACTTTACGATGTTAAAGCAATAATAGATCTTATTACGAGACATTAAAGTTTATAGTTACATTGGTTAAACGTTCGTGTAATCAATCTATAAACACTAGTAATATAATGAATTATAGTCCTTATTGCCGTGTGTTAAAGTTCATATTAAATCTTCTAGATAGTAGGATTAAGGATATGAATTTATGGAATCAAATGTGCGATTTCATTCGCGTATACTTTAGCGATTATTTTAAGTATAAAATTTGCTTTAAAATTAAATGATTCGCCCATGCTTTAGTTAGTTTCCTTATGTGATATTATCGTTTAAAGCTATAGGTTTGATAAATGGCTTTTATTTCTTTAATTTTATTGAGTGGTTTTGTCCCGTGTAGCTGTTGTAATCAATAAAATCCTTGTTTGTGTAAAACCTTAAAATACAGCAGGTGAAATCTGAATGGGCCGAAGGCCGTAACACAGTCAAAGACGGTGACAAAACTACTATATTATACGCTAACTGTTTAACGTGCTGTCTTGTTCTGCGTGTGACTCCTGGCGTTTTAATATTGAGATTTATTGTAACTTTGTCACACACACGAAAAAATACAAGCTGCGTCAATGGATAAGGCATGATTGAGAATTCGTGGCTTCATACTAATGCACTGCCGACGTAAACCCCCTCCTAACACAAACATAATTATAATTTTATCTAGAGGGGTTTAAAATAATAAAATAGTAGCTAGTAATATAAAAAAGAACAAAATATAATCTCTAAATCAAAGAAAATAACTGAATGACACATGACTGGGGATGCCAGGAGTCCGGAGTATCATGATCCATCAATTAAAATAGTTTGTTTACGAGATCAATATTTAAAAAACTAACAATATAAAATGGTGGACGACCACCTGCCTGCAAGCTTTCAACAAAATTAAATATTTGAATAAAAAATCAAATACTATCGAATGACGTTTGAGATTAATGACAATTGTACAGGCGAGAGGAAAAATATATTGTCAGATTTGTTTAGACTAAACAAATCATTATTTGTATTCATAGTAAAAAAACGAAAACACAACTCACGATGCATGCAACGCCAATTAAGAGCACCATCGAACTTTTCATTGTTGCAATTTTATTTTAATATGAAGAAAATAAGTAAAGTCTATCAACTTGTATTACATTACACTGAAAAACGTACAAATTTCACCTATTGTAGCAAAAGTAACGGATGATTTATATAATGTTTAAAGACAACTACGCTAATTATAATTTTATCCTTTACGCTTTCGTTTCTGAGACAAAAGTTACCTATGGCAGTCTCCGGTCTATGAACTTAATAAAATTATATCGATTCATTATTTCAGCTTAATAAAATTATATCGATCTATTGTACAGTCGTAAAGGGGAAAAAAGAAATACCAATGAACACAGTTTCGCTTTTGAATATTAGTATACATTTGAAAACTTTTTAAAGGAAAATCATCTTTACTCGTATGTTTAGCAATGTTCTAATCATCTTTCCAAGTAAAACATTTTACATACCATACGTAAGATGCTTTGCTTGAAAGGATGATCGTTATCATTAACATACAATCACGCCTATTAAAAGGCTTTTAACTTACACGGCTCTACCTTAATTGGTACAACCTGTATTGGAACACAGTTAGTGTCCATGCTGCGCACACTAAACTAAGTATTTCTATACATAAGTAAAGCTCAGCATTTATTTATTTATAGACAAATCACCCTTCTCACTTTGAGGGCCATGCCTAGCAATGGCAGAATTTTTTTACAGTGCTGCTATAATATATAATAAAGACAAAAATTAATAAAACTTTTAAATATGTTTGACTTTGGAATCAAAATTAAGACTCCCAATCAAAATCTACACATGCAGTATCATCAATACTATACAAAGACAACCATAGAGCTTATTTAAGTCCTATTTAAGACTAATAAACTAGACAGAGCCGTCCATTTTAAACTATTTTAAGATATTACTTGAGTGCTCGACAGTACTAAACGTATTCCTAACCGCACCGATTGTTGATCTCTGACATTTGAATGAGATTACGTAACATTTTCTTTCCACATGAGACGTCTTAATGATTGATTTGTACACAAATACGTTTGGACGGATTTTTATAACTGTGGTCGGGGAGTAGGTAAAACTGTCGTATTGCGGTGCGACATGTGAGATCGTTGTGGTTTTGGGATGGCGGTTTTTAAACGATATTGTCCACGGTTTAAGCGTCGAACTGTGATCGTATTCTGGATCCAGTTATATAAGAGCGAGCTCTTGTGCAACAAACAGATTACCTTAGACCGAAAGCTGTTTTTTAAAATAAAATACAATATTATTTTAGATTATGATTGATCATTTCATTTCTATATGTCGTCATTTTTGTTATTTTTAGTGGATATATGTCTTTCTTTCTGCGCTTTAATGGTGTAATGGTATAAATGGTTATATCATTAGCAGTGGCTAATGTGCCGATTTGTTGTTTCATCTATACACGAGACAAATAATTATATATTCCTCAAATCGTTGCTTCAAATCTGATTAATAATCGGAATCGGAATCCTTTATTAAGTTTCCAAGTACCACGGTTTTACCTTAGAACAATATATGTTTTTTACAATAAAATCGAAATTGAAGTAAGTGACATTAATACCATTAATTAAGTTGTTTTTTATTAGTATCAATGTTCCTTACATACATCAATTATTTGCTATTAAATCTTAGTGACGTCACTAAATAGTAAATATGTATATCACTACATCTTCTAAACTAATATTATAAAGAGGAAACATTTGTGTTTTTGTATGTATGTTTGTAATGTTTTCACACAAAAACTACTAGACCGATATCAAAAATTCTTTCACCATTAAAAAGCTGCATCTTCACTGTGTGACATAGGCAACATTATTTTTTTTTTAAATGCATTAATATAAAGGTTTGAAAAAAATTGTCATAAAAATCTGTCATCGCGTGCGCTGCGGAAACTATTGATGATAGAACATAAAAATGTTCTACAGTATTATAGAACGTATCAATATCTACAAAAAAGTCCGCAATACCATATGTATTTTTTGAATATATAGCTAACTACACCTATATAGGTGTAGTTAGACTTATTAATTTCTTTAGTTGTAGTTTATATATTAAAATTAGATAACAAATTAAAAGTAGGTATTGGGTAATAAATTAAAGTCCACGCGGACGAAGTCGCGGGCAACAGCTAGTGTATTAATAATTTAAAACAAAACCCTACAGTAGCTGATAACTCCTTTCGTCACATCCTGAACATTCTGGAAGCGGATCATAACACAAAATGTTATAATACCATTATAATAATGACGTTATACAGGATGCCTTCGAAATAGCAATAAATGCTGTGGCCGGGTTTAATAAGGCTATAGATTTTATGAAGGCATTAAACGAACCACGTTTTAATTTGGCTGTAAAATCAGAGAACCATTCAAGACTTGAGTATGAAGTAAGAAATGGCTAAATAAGTGTTTGGATTGCTATAAAAGATAATATCAGGGCAATTGGAAGTATTCGTTAAGATTTTTATCAGACATCAGGTTTTATGTCATGAGAAATAATTGTATGATTATTTGGAATACAAAAATATAATAAAGGAACTACTGCCATTACACTTTTCTATATTATTGGGCAAGCGTATTGCTATCTACACAAGCTTGCTTATAACACTTTGTCCGATTCGAGTATCGAACCCCTCTTTTCATCTCATGCATAGAGCATGTGTTTATTCACTGCCTATCTATTTAACTGCCTCCGTGGCGCAGTGGTAGTGAATGCGACTGCTGTGCATGAGGTCTCGGGTTCGAATCCTGGGTCGGGCCAACAAAAAGTTATTCGGTTTTTCTGTAAAGAAATCTCAATAGCAGCCCGGAGTTAGGAAGTTGGCGGTGTTAGATACCCCCGTGCCTCGGAAAGCACGGCTTTAGAGTGCACTTGTGTTTGCGCACATACTTGTGCACTATAATATCTCCTGCGCAGATGGTCAGTCTCTGTTAAGACTGGCCGCCGTGGCCGAAATTCAAAGGGTTTTTTTTATATTTTAGTAATTTAGTTGATTCTAAGATGTAAAGCAGCTCGTTATTACGTAGGTACCTTTGTCAACTGCAAAATTTGTCTTTTAAATACAATGCAGATGTCTTAATAACTGCTTAATTTTTTGTTGTAATTGTAATAATTATCTCTAGATATTCTTAATATTAAATGAAAGTTATAAATGTTTACGGTATACATACAATATATCAGAAATAGACAACTAGAACAAGAATTGAACCTGTGACCTCGACTAACCGTGTCGCGGCTTTATCAACTGAGCGACTCATGGTAGTGCCTCACGATTTTAAATAATTATCCTTTTAAACATTTTATAGGTATACTACGTACATCTGTTTATAATAATAATAATTAAATATATTTAAAATTTTAATTTTTATTGATTGATGATGAATAAAGGTGATAATAATAATAATATAACACCGATAGCTTGGTCCGTGCACCCGCTACCGGTGGGTTTCCGTGGTCCTATTTTATATTTTTTTATATATAATGTAAAATATAATTATGAGAATATATTAAAATAAATGGAATAATAATAATATTCTATCACATACACACAACACCATCTAGCCCAAACTAAGCAGAGCTTGTACTATGGGTACTAGACAACGGATAAACATACTTTTTTTTTTGTAAATACATACATATTATACATACGAATACCCAGACTAAGACAAACATCCATGTTCATGTACACAAATGTTTGACTTGTACGGGAATCGAACCCACGACTCAGGCGTGGCAGTCGGTAACATTAACTACTACGCCATCGAGTCGTCAAAATAATTCTAGAATTTATTTTAATTTAAAATAAATTCTAGAATTTTACAAAATACATAATTAATTTAATATTCCAGTTTGTGGCATGCATATCTGCACTTATATCATAAATAACATAGCTAACATATCTACGAGACTAATGGGAAACCGATGTACTGCCACGCAGAAGTCTCGAGCACAAAGTCGCTTTAACAAGGAAGAAAAACATAGTGAGATATCTGTATATCAGAGTGCACCATAATGTTTTCGAATATGCTTAAAGTCTGCTAACTCGCCGTATGATATACTATAGCTTATACTAATTCCTAATACACTGAGAAGATGCCCGTGCCCAGCCGTGGGACAACTTATATACAAGGCTGATATTATTATATCTATTATCATTATGAACATATACTTTTAGTTTCTTTGTGTAGTGAGTAACTAAACTAATTTTAATCGTATCAAATTAAAATATGTTTAGTCCTGTCAATTTTAACGATTTCAATACGTAATGTTGTTTGACAGGACTAATCTAAATTTTTGTGATTTTAGCATTCGATAGAGCTCTTATACTACACCTTTGTCTGTCCGTCCGTCTGTCTGTTATACAACTTGCAACTCAAGAACCGCAAGAGCTAGAGACACGCGGTCAACGCAATTCGACTCAACATAGTCGATGTACCCCGAAATGACTATGTCGACTCAACATAGTCGATGTACCCCCGAAATGACTATGACCTTTGACCTCTGGCCCTAAGGTCACGTGATACCATTTTCATTTCAATTTAATTTCGAACTCTGAGATTTATGGCAATTCATTGCCGTTTCTCACTTGTTTAGTTTAGTATAGAGAATTTTGTGACAACAAAATTGGCATCATTATCTTTCGCATTATAAAGATTTTATGCGTATCAACTAATAGTAGACTACGCCCAATAATTTTTTGTCCTATTCTGTACCCCTGACAACGTACTTATATGCGAAATTTTTTATGGTCGGTGGTTAAGTCTTTAGAGCGTAACAGACAAACTTACATTCGCATGTATAATATTAGTTAGGATTCATGTAGTCCTGAATCAGCTTTATTCTAAAGATATACCACGCGAGTAAAGCCACACGCAGGATCTAGTATAGTATACAAACATAACGTTTTTGTTCGAAGTTATTATTGTATCGTAACTTAATAAGAGTGCCTAAGTTAACATTGCTCCTATCTACTACCATCTAATTATAATCAAACCAATTTTAAAAGCTAACATGGCTTCATACTTCGGCCTTCAGACGGGTTATAGGATATATTTTTTTCTTACAAACAAAAAACGGATCTTTATTAAAAGAAGCTGAACTATTTAATCAAGAATACAATCAGAATCGAGAGAGAATGCTCACTAAACAAATTATGAAATCGGATCCTCGACAAACGATCCGTCAAAATTTCTGACAGACGAAGAAAAGATTTTTTCTTTTACTTTTGTATTTCTGTTGGTGCAAGATTCGAAGGAAGTTAATACTTTTAAGAGGCTTAAAGTTAGAGTAAATATGTTAAGGTAAAAATGTTTAATTTGTGTATTTGTTGGCAACTCGAAAGCTGGTCAAGCATGTCACGTGTAAAAATAATAAAACGTATTATTGTCACCTTGTTTGACAGTGGCGTTGTGTTTGACGATATTTCAAGATGTGCCTGCGCAAATATAGTGAGATTAATTTGAGTCATTCGTGGTAATAATACAGTGAAATAGAATAGAATAGAATATACTTTACTTGTAAACATTGGTAAATATTACAGTGTAAGAGATATTACAGAGCTTTCTTAGTAGCTTATGTTTTGCCTGGCGGCGTACAAATTTAATTTATGTAGATGATTATACAAAACATTGTGACACTTTTGCTGAATTGCTTGAAAGTGTGTAAACAAATAAGTAATAGTACAGAATTTTAACAGCAAATTAGACAAAATAATAAATTTAATATAAATTCGATTAAATAATGTGTCAACATGATTTCACAAAATGTCAGCAGAAAATAAACAATCGTAATATTAATACAGTCAAGGAGAAAGAGAATTATCTTCTAAATATTAATTTAAAGAATAGTACATTTTTTGTAAAAGACTTTTATTCAGCTTACTTTTGAAATTGTCCAGATTAACAGTGGAATAGGTATTGTTGACGAAATACTTATATATATTTGTATGTATGTATCTTATGTGGGGCCAGTCAGTGCAGACCGGCGACACTTCGACCCAGTGGGATCTTTTCTGTCGACACTCTCCCAATAACGACTGTCATAGATGTTCATGGCAGCCGGGACCGACGGCTTCACGTGCTCTCCGAGGCACGGAGCAGGTGATAATTGTCAATCAATACACACATAATTTCGAAAAGTCATATAACTTCCGAAAGTCAGAGGTGCGTACGTGGGTTCGAACCCGAGACCCTCTGCATTGCAGTCTGTTGGTCACCCCACTGAGCTATCGCTGCTCATATATATATATATATATATATATATATATATATATATATATATATCTTTATATATATTTAGTATTGAAATAAATAATCATTTATTTGGGTCACAGACAAACATTTAAGAACATAAAAGGTTATCGGATAGTGAGATCGGATAATTTATACTTTACAAAAGGACATTACATACACGGTAATGATATCTACATCATTACCGTGTTACATAGCTCATTTAATATGAGAAACTTGACTCAATTATTTGAATTGAGTATTAAGATGACTTCAGTGTACCGTTACTGAATTTATTTTATCTTAGTTGCTAGGTTTAGGCCGTGTTGAGCTTATGACAACTTACAAAATGCAGAAGATGCAAAAATCTCTTGGCCACAGGTAGTGTATGAAGCAAGCATTTTTAAAGAAGAATCTTAGTATCCTGGGAAGCAAATGTATATTTTTTAAAAGGCAACTACACTTGACTTAAATCTTACATTAATCTTACAAGAATGGCGTGAGTCGCCGTCGTGAATTTGGTTCTAAGGAATATATTACTTCAGAAAATATTTTAAATTGACGTTAACCTAATTATTATTGAATCAATTTAATATAATAAATTGATAAGTAACGCTTATGACGCCAAATAGAAGTCGAGTTTTTAAATTAGCTTGAACTACAGATTCGGTCCTGTAATAAACATAGAAAACAAACGCACATTGCTATAAATCTCTCGTGGGTTGATTTGGTGGCTTAATAATAGCGCTAATAATATGCAACCCGCAATAAAAGTTGCTAGCAAATGGGAATCGGCTCTTCAACAATACGTATATTATGAGACATCCAGGTATACTTTCAATGGGTTACGTTAAATTCGTATCGTTTTCTTTGTACACTTATAAGACCGCATCTGGTCTTCGCTAAGTATAATTTATTTTCATAAACGTATACATACATTACAGCTATAACCCATATAAACGTCGCGCAAAATATTATTTAAAGTGCCCCACACATTGTATTGTGTTTGAAATACATTGTACGTACGTATGTTTTGCAAGGCGTATGTAAACTGTAGTTTCGTAAGCAAACGGCCTATATTCAACATTGAACTTCAATATTTGAATGTTATTTAAAAGTGGAATTATTAATTGCATTTCTTTTTTTGAGGTAATGTTGTTAAGTAGTTTAAATATAGAATGATGTTTTTATCTGGCCGCACGTTGTGTTACCTGTTTTTCTTTCTCTATGGCCAGTTTTGCTTAGTATGAGGTATTAATTAATTTGTGAATGTGTATGTGTTTTTAATAAACCTTTAAATATTTTTAATCAATTTTTACTGATGCGTCTTGGTTTTGTATAAATTTTTAAACTTACATGAAACCTAGATTTTCTATACTTTTTTGTTTTTTTTGTAACTTTATTTAAGACTTTAACACTGTCGTTTATGTAATATATGTATAACTACCACTAATAAAGATATCCGTTTAGAATTCGTCCAGCTTTTTGATGATCTTTAGGATTAAGACTATCTATGGACGTATCAAATGTAATAGTCTCGCGAACCTATTGTTGGCCACTATGGTAAGGCAGTCTGACATTGAAATCATATATTTTTTTAAACAAGTTTCTTGCATACGCAGCATGAGTTGCGATATTCAGCATTTGTTATTATATTTCAAGTCTACGTTATGTCTACGTATGTAATCTTAATGAGTTCGTAATGACGAACATTAAATGGTCATAATGTATAGTACAATTTCTATTGAACACCTATGAATGGTGCACGGTTGCGCATGACGAGATTACTTACAAAACCGGATAACTGTTGATTACCAAGAAAATTGTGGATAGATTTATTCTTCGTTTATAGCTAGCCAGCTACTGGTACTTAGCCTTATCAATGATTTTAACAAAAACGATCTAAATTTTGTACGCTGTACTGCCTGCTTTCACATGAGTTTACGCTTATGTTAGACTGCGCTCGGAAGATCCTAGGTTGGACTCCCGAGTCATAAAAACTGGTACTGGGTGTGTTCTTGACAAATTCTCGGTAGCTGGAAGACATCTGGAAATAAAAAATGGCAATGGTTTGTTTGTTGAAAGCCTATTTGTTGATAAATGTATGCTTTATATACATATGATCACTACGACCCTTTGGAGAGGAGCGGGTAAAACGGCAGCTCACAGCTACCATAGAGCATAATATAATATTACAAACGGTCAAATGATGGCTACGAAAACGATTTACCGTCAGATACAATTTTCAATACAACTAAACGTGGCGTGGCCACAAGAGTTGCCACAAGAATTGTATGAAAAACATTGACATATATGACATTTCTATAAATCCCACTAACAAACCAAATTTTAAAGGTATAAATACTTTTCGATAACACTAACATGCGTCATTTTCATTGTGGTCTGTAACTGTGGTTGAAGCAATATTTTTTTCTGATTGCTCTTTGTATCGGTCTATCGTCTACGCGTCTTATAAAGCTCGCTTTCTCTCTCACACAAACAGTCCATTCAGGTTTCTACGCTATTCCTTTGTATGAATGTATGAAAGGTTTGCGGTGAGCAATAACAACACAATAGTTTGATCCCTGCACACAGTCCAAATACATGCAACTAGATTTTGGCCGCGGCTTCGCTCGCGCAAATGCAGCCTAGGTTAGTAAAAGTACTTTTTTGTGAAAAGGTGAACCTGACAACGTATATGGGAAATTTCATGATAATCGGTCGAGTAGTTAAGAGTTGAAAGCGTAACAAACAAACAAAAAACCTAACATTCGCATTTATAATATACTAGATTTTGCCTCGCGTAAATGTAGGTAAGTAACAGTAATTTTTTCTGGGTGAAAGGTACCATATGTCCTTTTTTGAATCTCGGACAATGTGTATGTTAAATTTCATGTTGATCGGTCAAGGCATGAAAGCGTAACAAATATTCCCACATTTGCACAAGTTAGGATTAAGATTCTTTAAAATACATAAACAAACTGTATTGTATTCATACATCTCCGTCATAAAACACATGGAGTCCGTGGTAAAGCCATAACAACGCAACACTTTCATTCCCACAGGTTTCCAACGCAATAACAGTCAATAACCACCATAAGATCTTTTCGTAATTCATAAAATTTCAACGGACCAAAATTTATTGTTCGCATACATGTACCGTATAATTTTCGCATACGTCTGATCATAAATATCAATTTGTTGCTAACACTAAAATTATAGGGTTGGCCAGTTATGCATGATTTACTTACTGTCCGTCTAATATTTCGGCGCCAATGGAGGCTGTCCGAGTTTACTTTATTTTTCAAAGCAAAGTTACAATAAAACACAATCTTATAAAGTAAAATAAAGTACTTAAAGCTTATTTTGCTTTATACAATACTAGATTTTGCCCGCGGCTTCGCTCGCATTTATGTAGGTTTTTATTGTCAATTTCTATCCTATATAATTATAGCCTATATTAGTTATTCTGATGTATAAAAAATTATACTGTAATGTTTCATCAAAATCTGTTAAGTATTTTGCGTGAAAGAGAAACAAACATCCATCCATCCCCACAAACTTTCACATTTATAATATTAGTTGACAATATAATATAGAAAATAGAGTAAAGTAAAGCAAAGTAAATTTACGTCTTATGTATACGCGAATGTTAAACTTTAAAATTTTAAATACGGTTTTTGACGCGGTTTATTTACAACAAGTGAGAATCGGCAATGAATTGCCGTCAATCTTAGAGTTCGAAAAAATGGTTCAAGTAATATGCAAAGGTCACGTGATACCACGTTGGCATTGACCGCGAGTCTCTAGCTCTTATGGTTCTTGAGTTGAAAGTTGTATAACAGACAGACGGACGGACGAAATTTTTCGACCTCTAAAAACATGATGTGTAACTAATTTTATTTAATTTTAAAATATTTAACTATCACTAGCGTGTTGCCGAACCTAGCGAAAAGGAATTTAAGATGGGATGAAAAGAATGGAAGGAGAAATAAGATATGAGCCTCATAATTTGTTATATAACGGTCGAATCGAAGTGACAATGTTACTACCAGTGAACGCAAATAAAACATGGAAGCAGTACTTTTATTCTAACTTACTCAACTCTATTACGCAAAAATGTAGAAATGTTCATTTTGGGGCAAGATACTCGTAACTATTAGCTGATCGGCATTAGATCGACCGATGGTCACACCCTTACAGTTTATTAACTTGCTGTCAATGTCACAAACTCAAACCCATTGATGTAAGTATACGTTACTAAAGCGTCACGGCTTCGTTTTATGAATTGCCCGCTTACATTGTGTAGACGCTGTGGAGCCATTTTTTCGTGGTGAGAATACTTTCATGTTATGTTATCGTTCACTATTAAAACTTGACAATATAATCTATTTATATACTAATATTAAAAAGAAAAGTCTTAGATTTTTATGTTTTTATTTATAATGATTTTATTTTAAGTCTGCTAGACTAATTGGAAAATTCTTTTCGCGCTAGAAATCTACTTTATCTAGAAGGCTTTTTAACATCACGCTACGCACTAAATGCGCTAAACGAGGGGAAACAAGAAAAAGCAGTAGCATGTCATGTTCAATCATTCGTTTAACATCAGTGATTCATAACATAAGCTATTAACTATAAATAACACGCTATAGTGACGTCATTAGATACTGTTTTTGACAAGCTACTCATAAGCGCTAATGACGACACAAATAGTTTCATTAATTCTAGACCTATCAACAAATCAATTTTCGTTAATCATATTTCAAACCAAATATGGGAATCATAGAATTAAAAAGCTGAATAATTTTTGTTTAAGGTGCGTGGTAGTGAGCCAAGCCAAGTGCTGAACAGTTATGCAATTAAATTACTTAAACACTATGCAAACAAAATATTATACTTGCTGGATATTCATACTTCATACATATTGAAATATATTAAGATTCAAAGATTTATTGCATTGTAAGTTTATTTACGAAATTAATTTACAATCAAACAAGACTAGTGCCGATTGTGACGATTTAAGTTTAATTCTTCAGTCAAAGAAGGTTTTTTATATTTATCTTATAAATAGTTTTTTTTGTCTCTTGCTCAGTTTATGACAATTGGCATTCCACATAATTCATTGTTTTACCGTGATCTGTGAGCAGACGTGGGTAATAATAAATGTATATCTATACCTATAGCCTACCTAGGCCTATAGCGATGCAGCCTTGAGTTTGAGTGGGTAGGCTTCTGAAAATAAGCCGGGCCTTCTAATAAATGATGACTGCGTTACTAGACAGTCTTTGTCGATTGAAAGGTTATGGGAGATGAAGAAGAGAGGAATGTGTAATGACTACCATTCCTTATTTCTCGTACGATAACGTAGAAGTTCGATGAGATACCTCTGTTGCATGGAACAATATGATTGAAAAACACATGCATATCCATCAAATATCAAAATATTATATTTCGATGCTGTAGTTGCAAAAATGTTTGAACTTAGCTCATATTTTTACATCTACATACTTAATAGGCGTCTAATTAACTTATAACGGTCTGCTGTTCACGCTTGGCATAATTTTCAGAAACACTATATTATTAATAGTTATTACGCTAATAACGTATATCAAAAGCTATACATTAATTTTATTACCTGAACAGGCGTGGGCTCGAAGACGTGGACTTACAGCGTGCAGTTATTTATTGATATTGTTTAGTTTCATTGTTAATCATAGAATAACTTGTTGCCTCGAACTTGCATGTATAATAAGGCAAGTATATGATCATCCAAAGTACATTCAATATAAAAATAATTGTAGTGATTAAGTTGAACATTAGTCTAATATATGTAATTTAATGTCTGTTATATCTGCATGGGCTGGGTAGTGATGTAAGTATCTACTTGATACTACTACAAATCTTTTGAGTGTTGTGGACTTAATTCTTTTACATTTATTGAACTTGTGGCGACTCCGCACAGACCAAGAAGTAAGTTCCGCCTACATCTAACAGATAGCGCTAAATACGCTAAATGACGTCACAATCCTGCATCGCGCAAGCAGAGTTTACACAGCGACTAACTATACATATATACAAGCTCCCGACATCAACCGTCGGGCCGCGGCCCGCCAGGCACGATCAACCAGCCTGGTCGGAGGATCCTCCCTTTGTGTTGGAGGGACATCACACTCCGTTCCTCCACAAACTTCTTACTATGTATCACAATTTATGTTATGCCTACCACAAGTAAATTAACTAGTTCTGATTGGTTTCCTCTAGTATTTGTAAGAAACTGGTGTATTTCATGGATAAGTCCCGCTTACAAGAAAATACTGACTAAGAAAGTTATAATGCTAGTGTGAATGGAACAGTCGTAAGAGGCAGACTTAGGCGAACGTTTCTTGATCAGATCGGAGACGTTCTGGACAAAGGCCAGGTTAAAAGCACCTTGAACCGGCAAGCGTTTATGAGGAATGTGATGAAATCGAATGAAGCCAGAAAAGTGTGTCAGGATTGTAGCAAATGGAAATCCGTAGTCTAGTCATAAGTTATGGTGTGGTGATCACTTAAATCAAAGGATCATCCGTGCAGACACAACCAGTTTTAAAAGCCGTCATAAAATTTCTAGACCTTGTCGACAGGGGGCGCGCCGGCACATTGCAATGCAATTGTAATTCTAAAAGGCCGTTAAATCACGAGCAAAGCCAGACGACAAAAATTTATCAGAAGTTGTTCAAAAGTTACGACTTCTCTTTTCAACAAGGAGACTAAATAATTGGATACGTTTTTGTAATTGATCTATGTAGTTGTTTAATAAAGATTGAATTGGCGCTACTTACATTCCAATGTAAAATAATGTTAATTTATTAACATTCGACATTGATACTATTTCGAATACTAAGTTTGAATATTGCTTCGATAAATCTTATTGAATGAACATTTGATAAGATTTATTGTTTGAATAATCTATATTCGGAGCTTTGTAAACATTAAAATTATATTTTAAATTTATCGCCGTTCTGTGAATATTTTAGTAAGTTCAATAGTGTCAAGTATTTATTTATTTATAGCTTTCTTTTACTTGCAAAAGTTATTTAGTATAATCAAAATTAATTTAATAGAACTTATTATTATACATACTTAATCATTAAAGTTATTTAATATCAGCCCTGTATCCAAATGTCCCATTGCTAGACACGGGCCTCTTCTCAGCGTGAGAAGGGTTAGGCCATAGTCCACCACGGCTGGCCCAATGCGGGTTGACAGACTCCACATATCTTCGAGAACATTATGGAGGACTCTCAGACATGCAGGTTTCCTCACGATGTTTATCCTTCACTGTTAAAGCAAGCGATAATTAACTATTTTAATACGCACATAACTTCAAAAAGTCAGAGATGAGCGTGGCAGTCCAACGATCCTCCACTAAACTATCGCTGCCCATAATCATTAAAGTTACCTTAATAATAACCAACCAGATTTTCTCTACGATCGATTCTTAGTTACACTCGTCAATTTTAGTTCGTTGATTCACGTGCCAAATTATTATAAGTATAATAGTGCATTGCATAGCAAACAATCTATAATAATTGCCTATTGCAATTGCAGTAATTGAAGCGTTTAAAGAAAATGCATACCATCGCCACAAAGTCTAATAAGATTGTAACAGAATTATCTTTAATATCAAAGTACAATAAACCGCAATATAATGTACAAGATACATACGATTTCATCACACACTACAGTAGCACCACGTCAACATTAAACAAGTCTGTTCCATCGCCTTTATTAAATCGTAAACCATTTGATGGGTCATTTTACTTTTTTCAATAAAGTGTTTATTGGCTTTCCACTTTATTGCGGCTGTAACGTTAGATTTTGAGTATATTGTACTGTTTAATAGTTGTTTAACGATGTCGGGAGGGAAACGATAGATTTCTTCGTCTCAAACAATGTTGTAAAACGTTATACAAGACTTGTGTATTAGGACGACATATTTATTATTGTTTTAGTGGCATTACAAGAGCAGTGTTTTTATGGTAAATGAAATTAGTTACCGTTATTAAGGTTATCGGTGCTTTTAAAGATTTTAGTATAGCGTACACGTTCGGTACGTGTAAGTGTAAACGAGATTCAGATACTGGATGTCATTCGTTACTGTTAGGTAAATTCTGTATTATAATTAATATTTGAAAATATATATTTAATTAGAAGTGCATCTCTTAAATTCATTCAAAAGGTATAAACATAACATCAATATCATCATCTGTGCCCACCAGAAGAACTCGGTATATAAACTGTTCCACTGCTGGACATAGGGCCTAGAGCTCTTAGTCAAGCAGGTTTTTTTGACGATGATCCTAACTAATATTACAAATGGAAAGGTGAGTTTGTTTGTTTGTTACAGTTTCACGCCTTAACTACTCGAATAAGCATCATAAAATTTCGCATACACGTTATCGTGGAAATAAAACAAGGACATACTGTACCTTTCATCCAGAAAAAATGATGGTAATAATCTAACTTTATCTACATTTAGGCGAGCAAAACCGCGGGATTCTAGATATCTATACAATACGCATCCAAAACGTCAGAAAGACTTTAGTAAAATATAAGATCACTTTTATTTTTGAACGACGTTTCCGTAATGCTAAGTTACCAAAGGATGTTAATATGTCCTCCAGACCGAATTTCGGCCACGGCGGCTAATTTTAACAGAGACTGGCCCTCTGCGCAGGAGATATTATAGTGTACAAGTATGTGTGCAAACACAAGTGCACTCTCTGTTCCCTAACCCTCATGATCCGATGGGACGGTGATCCGACACGACCGGAAAGAGATCAGGCGCAGGACCAACGGCTTTACTTGCTTTTCGAGGCACGGGGGTGTCTAACACCGCCAACTTCCTAACTCCGGGCTCGTATTGAGATTTCTTTACAGAAAAACCCAATATCTTTTTGTTGGCCCGACCCGGGATTCGAACCCGAGATCTCATGCACAGCAGTCGCATTCACTACCGCTGCGCTATGGAGGCAGGATGTTATGGAAAGTTTAAATGAATTCCAAATATGATATACAGCTTATTATTGATGATGCCCAACAGTGGACATGAGGCCCAACTGTGGGCATCATGCCCAGCAGTAGGTAGCAGTGGGCATGATGTTCAATGGCGGCAATGAATGAAAAGCACGTTAATTATTTATTATTAAAACATATATCTACATACTATATAATTATGTATACAACATTAACCTAAGTAAATGTTTAAATATAATTGAAACAAGGTCACATGAAGACAAAGAGGTTGAATCCTGGGTTTTTACACCCATCTCGTTAGTTTATAAATAATAATATCAGCCCTGTATTAAACTGTCCCACTGCTGGGCACGAGCCTCTTCTCACTGTGAGAAGGGTTTCGGCCATAGTCCACCACGCTGGCCCAGTGCGGGTTGGCAGACTTCACAAATCTTTGAGAACGTTATGGAGAACTCTCAGACATGCAGGTTTCCTCACGATGTTTTCCTTCACCGTTAAAGCAAGTTATCGTTAGTTTATTAAGTACCAATACAGCCAGTTTATCGTGTGAAGTAAACTTTACACATTAATAGCAAAGCAATATCATAAAATAATATCTTTGGATTTATATTTTTTACGTTATGTACGTAAAACCATATCAATTCAAAGATAATGTCAATCAATTAGCTCAAATTTATATTATGAATAAATATTACGGTTATCAAGAATGAAAATTTACAAAAATCTATTAGTGCCACAAAGAGTTATTGACCATTGGATATAAGATGGATAAAACCTACAATATCCTTGGATAAAACACTATAGTTTGTCTATAGGTACGTGAATAAAAATCACGAGATATTATAAAACAGAGTCCTCCACCGCGTCTGTTTGTCTGTTCGTGATAAACTCAAAAGCTACTGAACGGATTTACATGCGGTTTTTACCAATAGACAGAGTGATTCATGAGGAGGGTTTGTATAATTAGTTAAGGTTTTGTACCCGTGCAAAGCCGGGGCGGGTCGCTAGTATTGATCTTTAAAAGGTGTGCCCATTTTATTAATAACCTATGCGTCTTAAAAAAGAAAGTTGGAAATAGAAAATATAACTTAATTTGAGTTGATGTGATTGAAACAAATTATGTATTAATAAATGGATCCGATTTCTTTTATTAATTTTGATTGAAGTCTACGTTATTCTATATAAACGTTGCCTTCGTATTTGATTGTAACACACATGTGACACATATGTGGGACGATTAAAAGAGATCTAGGGATATAGATTAGTCTTCATTGAATACCAGAATACATGAAATTATTTTTTTTAATAGAACTAGTAAATACAACGAACAACTTATCTTTAAGAGCAATTATTTTCAGATGACCTAAGACAAACCAAAGTGTGCAACACATAAACAAATGTGTTGATGGTGAAGTTAGATCAAGTAAAAACTATACCGCGAGATGACCTCCAGCCACCCTGAGGTTTGACCTGGGGGTGGTGGGCTGCGTGGGCCTGCCTGCCACCCGATCAGCACCAGGTCCGAGAGGCGGCGTGCGTGTTCCCACGCGCGCCTCTAAGTCGTGTTTTTGTCCCCCCTACAAGGGTACAGAGAGGGTCTTTTAAGTAGTGGCCTGCCGTTTCACACAGCGTGCCGAAACCTCGGCGGGGTCGCGATTGCATGTGAAAGCGATTCGCGCGGCCCCGCCGTCTATGGTTATGTCGAGGAACACCGTGGTAGGTTTAGTCGGTATTACCGGGGTATCTCTTTCCGGTGAGCCCGACATAACCTCTCCGTCACCCCGCGGAGAGGTACGCGTCAAGGCATTCCCCCACGTAAAAAAAAAAAAAAAGAAAAGCTATATGCACATATTTCTTATTATTTGTTGCGAAAGAAAACGGATTCCATTAGGAGCAAAAAATAATATTTTTTGGCTTGCTGATGATGCTTGCATGTCTGCAGTGATATGTATCAGTACTACATGTTGTCACGTAGTTCTTAGGGGAGGAGGGGGAGAGGGAGGGGCACGTTTCTAGCACGTGGTCGACCAGGGACGTCTAAGTTGTGGAGATAAATTAAATACTGTAATTCGCAATTACAAGATCTTTAATTCAAAAAGACGGCCGTTAATACAATATCTAGGTTAGAGGCGAAAGTACGCGGAACTAAATTTTTACACAATAAGAAGTATCTCAACATGCCCGTTTATAAAAAAAGGCTTCGGTGCTAGGTCCGGCTGGAGCACAGATGAGACGCTTAACTGGATGAGCGTCGGCAGGCGAAAGAGCGCGATCCAGTTTCTTTTTTTTATTGTTTTAGTTGTACTCTCAGATGGCCTCTACAACTTTACGCGGACTGTAGGTGAGCGCAGAGAGCTCCCAACCCGTACGCGCGATCTAAGGCATGGCCGTAGTTTTTATTTGCGGCTGCGGGGGCAGAGGCGCTCCCACGCCGCTGCAAGCGCGGCTGCCGAGGCACGCCTGGTCCGCGTCCACGTACATGATGCGAGTAACAGGTGCAAGTTCAGGCATTTGTCCGCATTGTATGCATCGTATAAGCGAACCAATCCCTCTAGTGGCTTGCTAAAATCCACGCAAGAAGCCTACTCATGTGGCCCGCTACTTGCGTTGTGCACAATAAAATTAAAATTCTTCGAAATATAGTCATTCGGTAGCAATAAAAAACTATCACACGTAATTCATGTAGGGGAACTACCACCCATGACTCACTCAAAGGTAACGTAAACTTGGGGCATTTTTGATGAGCAATTATTTTCTGAATGACTGTACTTTGTAATATCACCTTTTATTTGAGTTACGTTAATCGGTTCAAGCATTTCTACAAAAGTCTATTACATGGCGTAAACATAATTGTATGTAAAAATATGTAACTAGATATAATTACATAATATCTATTAAAGTCTATTACCGAGCCCAGTATCTCAGTATCGCGGAGAGCTTTACAGTCTGATATAACGGATGTTAATAACACCCAGCCTCAGCATAACCAGGTGCTTGCTTCCTATTGTTAAAAATAATAATATATATTTAAATATAATAATATTCTATCACATACACACAACACCATCTAGCCCAAACTAAGCAGAGCTTGTACTATGGGTACTAGACAATGGATAAACATATACATAATATACTTTATTTTTTGTAAATTCATACTTATTATACATAGAAACATCCAGACCAAGACAAACATCCATGTTCATTATCATCGAAGATATACACTTGAAACTAAGTGCTAGTCTTTGCCTGACACAAAGAAAATGAGAAACAGTGATGATGATGTCACCCATATTTTTTTCCTACAACAATGACTATTTTCTGGTGCGTCCTTACATGACTAATAAACCCAATTTTAGCCGTAAACGTCGAAAGAAAGGTGCTACCCGCGAGAACGCCATTTAAAAATTATAATAAACTAAATTTTGCCTGCGGCTTCTCTCGCATAAATGTGAGTTAGGTTATGTTAGTAACAATACTTTTTCATTGATGAAAGGTACTCTATGTCCTGTTTGTTCCCTGACAATGTGTATGCGAAATTTCATAATAATCGGTCGAGTAGTAAAGGCGTGAAAGCGTAACAAACAAACTCACATTCGCATTTATAATATTAGTTAGGATGTTCAAAGGAGGTTTTTATTTCAGGTCTTAGATCAAGATCGTGTCGTCGTGTAGTTTTATATTTTTTAGAGACGTTTTTGCGCTTGCTGAGTCCATTCAGAGCGATTGGCAGCTTGCAATTTCAATCGTTCAATCATGTATTTTTAGAGTTCGAAAAAACTCTTATATAACAGCTTTGTCCGTCCGTCCGTCTGTCTCTTATACAACTTTCAACTCAAGAACCGTAAGAGCTAGAGACTCACGGTCAAAGCCATTCGATATACCCCCGAAATGACTATGACCTTTGACCTCTGACCTCAAGGTCACGTGGTATCACGTGACCTTTGCATATTGCTTGAACCATTTTTTCGAACTCTAAGATTTACGGCAATTCATTGCCGATTCTCACTTATCAATCATATGTCTTTTCAACACATCTTTTATATCTTAGAAACTTATTACTCTGGCATATAGAAAGGCATTTGACTGCATGTTTGACGCAGTGGCTTAAGTGGTTGCCTCACCACTGCCACTGCGCCGAGTGTTGTGGGTTCGAATCCTGCACGAGAAAATATTGTGTGATCTTCAAACGGTGGTTACGAGTCTAGATGTTATTTGTGTCCGTTGTTTGATTTTTTCTTTTTATATTTAAACAAGCATACGGCCCACCTGATGGTAAGTGGTCACCGTAGCCTATGGACGCCTGCAACGTCAGCGGCATCACTTGCGCGTTGCTCACCCTTTAGGAAAGGAAGTGGGAACGAGAAGGAGCGGGAAGGGGGCAAGAGGGTGATTAGGCCTCCGGTACTCTCACTCACTGAACGAAACAACAGTAGGAATACTGCTATTTCTCGTGAATATTCTGTGAGAGGGTAGTCCTTCCCCGGTCGAGCCGGCCTATTCATGCTGAAATCGGCGAGGCTCTACTACTCTGAAATGTTTGTACAGTCTCTTGCAATACCGGAATTATTCCTAGATCAGGAATCGTCTTTAAAAAAGTCTTGTCAGCGACAATGCATAATTTGTATACACACAACCAGCATATTTAGCACCTAAGTAACTGTATCATTGAACTTCGTATTAATTAAAGACATTAAAACAATTCGCATCGATGACATCAAATAAGATTGGCTATTAAATGAAAGTCGTAAAATGTCTGAATTAGTTCCGTGTTGATCTAGTTATACGAACAAGTGATATTATTTCAATTGCCTTGATCGCCTTTAATGAGTATTATTTGCATGCTTAATAAAGATTTTATTGCCAGCGACACTGTCATTTAATTGCTTAGAATTCATTAGAATTTAACACTGGTCTGTAAGGTATATATAAATTTATATTAATTTGGAAACAAGTTGTCGTTATATACGCAACCGATTTATAATTCGCTTGTAATTGCGTTATACTAACTACTATTATAAATGCGAATGTGAGTTGGTTTGTCACGCTTTTAAGCCCTAACTACTTGACCTATCATCATTAAAATTTTGCATGCAAGTCAAGGGTACAGAAAAGGTCATAGAGACGAAAGCTATTTGGTCTAGAAAAAAGTACTATTCCCGAGGAAAATAAACTTATTGAAAAAATCTACATTAACGTGAGCGAAGCTGCGGGAAAAATCTAGTAGGATTATAAGTAAAATATAAATAGGATGGATTGACAATTGTACAACTTTCCATGAATATCGATTTATTTAAAGTCATCGAATACATTTAAAAGGCAATCAATACGATTACCTTCTAAATGTATTAATATAATGTATGTCGATTGTTATATGGGGCGTAACAAAGAATACCGAGTAGCAGCGATAGCTCAGTGGGGAGACCAACAGACTGCAATGCAGAGGGTCTCGGGTTCGAACCCACGTCGAGCACCTCTGACTTTCGGAAGTTATATGACTTTTCGAAATTATGTGCGTATTGATTGCCAATTATCGCCTGCTCCGTGCCTCGGAGAGCACGTTAAGCCGTTGGTCCCGGCTTCCAAGAACATCTATGGCAGTCGTTATTGGGAAAGTCAGTACCCTCTAATATCCTGACACTGGTCTAGCCTTAGGGTATCGTTAGCCTTCGGGTTGCGGAGGTCAGGTGGCAGCCGCTCCGTGTAAAAACTGATATCCAGTCAAATCCGGTTAGACCAGAAAAGCCGACCCCAAGTGACTTGGGAATAATAAAGGCTAAGAGAGAAGAAGACCTTTATACAAATTTCAACGTGTTTTATTTAAAAAAACTATTTTTAAACTATATGTTACGTATAAAATAATGTGGATTAATTTCAATGTTATATTTGCGTGAACTTCATTATTATTTGAATACATTCGAATAGCTAGCATAACATAATAATTATATCGCTTTTAAGTATTATCACATCTCGCTATCTTCGTCATAAATGTTATTTATTTAAATACAAGATTAAATGAACAACTTTATAATGATGACACTGGAACATTGAGACAACTGCCATCTTAGTCTCCCCGTGACCATGGCTGCTGAAAAGCAACCGAAACGTCGGGGAAAGTGTAAAAATAAATTATATCTAAATAGTTTAATAATAATTTAATTAGCTTAAAAATTAGTAAAGTTTAATAGTAGTACTTAGTAGTGTAAAAATTTTCAAATTTTGTAATAAAGTGTCAAATAAACAACGCGATAAAATCCGTATATAGCAGTTTAATTTCAATGAATAATATTCGCGTAAATAGAAGACAATATTATGTAAAACTTTATAATGGTTGGGGATATGTTTAAAGTTTTGCAACACGATAGTATAATTATGTTGTATCCTTAATTAATGTAATTATCTACTGCAATCTGTTTTAAATATGTTCTAATAAGAAATCCGGTTTTGCAGTTCTTATTCATATACCTATGTAAAAGCAGCGATAGTCTATTGGGAGATCGTTGGACTGCCACGCAGAGGCCTCGATACCGAGGCGTAAATCTCTGACTCAACGTAGTTATGTGCGTATTAAATAGTTAAATATCGCTTGCTTTAACGATGAAGGAAGACTCCGTGAGGAAACCTGCATATCTGAGAGTTCTCCGTAATGTTCTCGTAGATAAGTGAAGTGTGCAAACCCGCACTGGGCCAGCGATGTAGACTATGGCCTAACCCTTTTCAGATTAAGAAGAGGCCTGTGTCCAGCAGTGGCACAGTATAATACAGGGTTGATATTGTATATAATTCACAATCTACGAAGTCGATGTCTCGTTTGTCACTCCAAAGTAAAAATTCAGTATTTAGAAGTTCATTCTCAAGTTCTTTATGTTGTACTTCACCGTAATGTTTTTAATCATCAGCTTGACAACAATTTAACAACCTAATGGCACTGCCCAACGTTTGACGGTGTTAAACGATAATTAATCGTCTCACTTTTCACTAAACCTTTCAAATCCCGCCTACATACAGTTTTTTCTAACGCAACGTTTATTTATTACCCGAACGTTACACGCGTTAACCACAATAAAGCAGCAGTCTAGACAAAGGAAAATTGACCTTGTGTCGTAATAAATAAGGTTGAGATGAGATGAATTTTTCTTGGTGTAGCAGTGACGTTTCGACACCGGACGCAAGTCAACAATTGCCTTCCTGTTGTGATAACGGTATCCAGGCTAATTACCGAAGTGTAACAGTTAACATCTTAATACATTCTGTGTTGGTTTGCATAAGCTTATTGTGAGTCTGAGTGGAGTGAGTAACTCAATCAAAAGGGATTATCTGTTAAATCTCTGATAGACCAATTTAAACACCAATATAGATGATAATTATTGATTAGTCATATATTATTAAGTCATTTTTGACTCGTGGTTATGCTTGTGCTTGGACAAGTCCGTCCGTCTGTCTTGAAGTCCTAGGGAAAATTGCCGGGAGCCAATCACCCCTTAATTGAGTTTTGTATGAGAAAATGCTCAGTAGCCGCATCGAGTTTCTGCGACCAGTGACAAACGAGAAAAGTCACAAAAAGTGACAAACGACAATAGACTCACTGTAAAGTCTTAAACTGTAGCGGCATATGGATGTATTTTACTTCTGCCTACCCTTACAAGGATATATAAATGTGAGCATGTAAGAGTGTGTCCCTAGTCTCGAGTCTTACCCGGAAGAGTTACGTAGAGATGTAATTCACCGTCATTTTGCCATTTGTTTTAGGTTCCATTAAACGTGGTGCGAGCCTATTGGCGTCTATCTGGCACAATTCCAGACTCATAGCTCAGCGGGGAGACCAACAGACTGCAATGCAGAGGGTCTCGGGTTCGAACCCACGTCGCGCACCTATGACTTTCGGAAGTTATATGACTTTTCGAAATTATGTGCGTATTGATTGACAATTATCGCCTGCTCCGTGCCTCGGAGAGCACGTTAAGCCGTCGGTCCCGTCTGCCATGAACATCTATGGCAGTCGTTATTGGGAGATTGTCGACACAAAAGACCCCACTGGGTCGAAGTGTCGCCGGTCTTCACTGACTGGCCCCCACATAAAATACATACATACATACGTATAGATGTAATTCACCATCATTTTGCCATTTGTTTTAGGTCCCATTAAACGTGGTGCGAGCCTATTGGCGTCTATCTGGCACAATTCCAGACTCCAAGTTACTAATGATAATTCCTTGACAGGAAACCAAATAATACTCTGTCCGTCTCGGAAATCGAATCTAAGACCTTATGCACAACAGTAGTAATTCACTACTGTAATAAAAATATCCTCAAACCCACATAATTATATGTATGTTAGGATTTCTAATATTTCTATTGCTTTATACACGTTGCGTGTCAACGTTACATTTTTAATTATAGTTGTTTAAGCAGCAGATAAATATTTTATGACATTTTGTTTCACTTAAATATTAATAATATGAACGTATGCATAACAATAGTAATCTATTACTCTAATTAAGTATAAAGCGGTAATAAACTTTACTTAATTTAATACTTATAAGTTTCGGTTGCGTAGCGGTGATGTATGAGACATGAGATCAGGTGTTTCTTTTTGTAGTACGAACAATGAATTATTGAGTAACTCTATCGGAAAGAAAGAAAGAAAAATATTTTTATTTGTATCTCCTTTACACGATACAATAAAATATAAATATATACAGAACAGTATATAGTCAATATAGACCAAATGAGGTACCTGCGTCAGCTATTGTTGCAGTTGAAACTGTAACGCTGGTATTCTAGCAGGACCTATACAGTATGTGAGCAAATTACAACAGATGAACAGCAAACAAAACTTCATCATCTCAGCCAAAAGACGTCCACTGCTGAACATAGGCCTCCTCCAAGATCAAATAAAACTTGTTTTCGTTTAATTCGGTCATACAAATTACAATATACAACAACTACTTTTCAAACGCTGTAACTGCTCTCCTTTTTTAAAATCAATAAAAATATGTGAGAATCTGCTATGAACTACCGTAATTCTTAGAGTACGAAAAAATGGTTCAAGTAATATGCAAAGGTGACGTGAACCACGTGACCTTGAGGTTAGAGGTCAAAGGTCATAGCCATTTCGGGGATATATCGACTATGCTGAGTCGAATGGCGTGGACCGCCAGTCTCAACGCCATTCGACTTAGCTCTTACGGTTCTTGAGTTGAAAGTTGTATAACAGACAGACAGACGGACGGACAAAAATCTTGTATAAGAGTTTTTTCGAACTCTAATAAAAGTAGATAAACAATCAATATCTTAAAATATATATTACTATCACGGATATGTATTTATAATTCGTGTATATATACCTACATAACAATAATTCGAAAAAGAAAATCAAGAAATCGAAAGATTAACCTAATAATTTGACTGCACGGCTGCGTAGAAGCTTGAGTGGTCGCCTCGCCGCTGCCATTGCGCCGAGTGTTGTTGGTTCGAATCACACACGAGACAAAACTTTGTGCGATCCACAAATGGTTGTTCCGAGTCTGGGTGTTCTTTATGTCCGTTGTTTCCGTTTTCCGTTTGTAAAGTCCTCCGCGACACAGGAATTATTCCTAGTACGGGTAGTGTAACTTTTTTTTAAACTCACTTGCGCGGTATCTGGTACTATGCTTGACAATAAGGTTCTACATGGATTTTGATACCATAGCTGTCGCAATATAGGTGTAATACGCTTCTGCCTAGGGTGGTCAGGTTCGGTGTTACAAGGGCGAAAATATATATGTCTATGTTTTAGTTTACAGTTGTTTTAGTAGCAACCCCGGATTGGCAATTGTGCCTGTGCAAAATAGGCTTTCAAACTAACGGCTACAACACTTTGTAGATATGAGTTGTATATTACCAAAAATGTTATTTACTTGAGATTAAAAAATACTGGCTAGGAATATATCGTTAGATTAGTTATAGACGCAACTTACTTAAATAAAACTTCAGTAAATTCACTAACGACTAAACGTGGATGTTCATAAGTGTGGACAACAATAAAGCTTTATGGAATACTATCAACAGCATCGTACAGTACAAAACATCAAAAACCAATAACTCTAATCTACTAAATGGTGGGTCATCGCCAAAGGAATCTATAAATCAAATTAATCAGTACTTTGCCAGTATCGGCAAATCCCTCGCTGGCAACATCCTAACTAACAATGGAATGCAATACCCAAACACTTTTATTTTAACACCATTAAGTACTAAATTGTCATCATTTGTGCTTTTGGAGGCTGATATGTCTGAAGTGGAACAGGTGTTGATGAGTCTTGACTCCAATAGTGCTGCGGGTTGTGATAACATACCTACCAGATTTTTAAAATTAGCTAGAGTGGAACTAATACCTTTAATCACCTATTTAGTAAATTTATGTTTCAAAAGTGGAGTATTTCCCGACGCTCTCAAAGAATCCATTATAACACCTGTATATAAGAGTGGGGACGGTGACGATGTCAACAATTACCGACCAATCTCGGTTCTACCTGCTCTGTCTAAAATATTAGAAAAAATATTAAATAAGAGAATACTATCTTAGAAAAGTATGATATATTATCCTCTACTCAATATGGCTTTAGGAAACATATGTCAACTGAAGATGCAGTATTAGCGTTAAGTACTCTTTTAGTTAATTATTTGGATTGTGGAAAAAAATGTTTAACGGTATTTTTGGACTTAAAAAAAGCGTTCGACACCGTCTCTGTCCCCACTCTAATACGAAAACTCGAAAACATCGGATTCAGAGGTACTCCACTCGCCCTCCTAGCTAATTATCTAAAAAATCGTACACAACGGGTGAAAATAGATGGCCATGTTAGCCAGGCTACTAATATCACTTTCGGCGTGCCCCAGGGAAGCGTTCTCGGCCCAACTTTATTTCTAATTTACATAAATGAACTCTGTAGTATGAAAATTGAGGCCGGGAACATCTTCTCATACGCCGATGATACAGCCATTGTCTTCTCAGGTTCTAACTGGGAAGAAGTACGTGAACGTGCTGAACGTGGTCTAGCTAGAGTGTCTATATGGCTATCTACAAACCTTCTTACCCTTAATATAACTAAAACTAATTATGTATCATTTTCCCTAAAAAACTCTTCCCAACCACGTACAGCGTTTGAGGTTAGGATTCACAACTGTGGTAACTCTGAAAATACGTATTGCAATTGTCCTAAAATAAATAAAGTAAATTCAGTTAAATACCTAGGTATAAATATTGATTACAGACTATCATGGCACTCACATCTGGATCTGCTAAGCACTAGAATAAGAAAGCTACTCTGGGTCTTTAAAATGCTACGGCATGCTGCTACCAAGGAAATTATAAATAAAATATATACAGCGCTAGCTCAATCTATCCTAATATATTGCATACCAGTCTGGGGTGGAGCAACAAAAATTAAATTTCTAGAATTGGAAAGGGCCCAGAGGTCACTTCTAAAAGTGATGCACTTTAAGCCTTATAGATTCCCGACTACAGACTTATATATTTTTAGTAAACAGCTCTCGGTTAGAAAATTATATATATTATTTGTCCTATTAAAAGTTCATAGTGCGTTAAAATTTAATCAGGCTTTGCAAAATAGAAGAAGATTTGATCTGGTGGCTCCATATTATCCAGTCAAAACTACATTTGCTCGTCAACAATACTCAAGACAATCTTCATTCCTCTATAATAAAATAAATCGCATGTTACAAATATATCAAATGAACAAATTCGATTGTAAAAAAACACTGACAAACTGGTTAAAACAATTGTCTTATGATGAAACTGAATCTCTGTTAGCAGTATTATCATAATAGAGCTAGAATACTCTCACCCAACATACATACATCCATAATCCATATATACACACATACACGTACATACATACATACACTCACATATATACATATATACACACATCCGCGCTCGTGCAAGCACACTCACACACACACAAACCATGCATGCTATGATTTTAAATTATTTATAAATTAGTTTTAATTGATATTTTTATTTTATTGATATTGATATTTTCATTTTTATTTTATTTTCCTTTTAACAAATTCAGAATAATATTTGTGATATGATATTTAATCAATGGATGCTTACTTGTAGACGGCAGAGCGGGGCCTCCTAACACAGGCAATGTTATGCCTAAAAGGAGCGCTCCAACAATATTGTAATTAGATTAAGCTCAGTTAATGAAAATAAATCATTTTTATTTTTTATTATTATAGTGTGTGGAGGTACGGAGTGTGATGTCCCTCCAACACAAAGGGAGGATACTCCGACCAGGCTGGTTGATCGTGCCTGGCGGGCCGCGGCCCGACGGTTGATGTCGGGTGCTTGTATATATAGTTAGTCGCTGTGTAAACTCTGCTTGCGCGATGCAGGATTGTGACGTCATTTAGCGTATTTAGCGCTATCTGTTAGATGTAGGCGGCACTTACTTCTTCGTCTGTGCGGAGTCGCCACAAGCGTATATGAATAAATAAATAAATAAATATATATATATGGTTTTTAGACTTGACTTTAACTTTATGTTAAGATCTAAGTAATTTAATAGATGGCTATAATTACCCTCCACAGGATATCGAAGTAAAAGACAAGTACTGCCTTTCGCGTGATATATTTTACTGCACGAATGGTTAGTGGTTTATGTGTTCGTCCCATTGACACTGCGCAGAGTGTTGTGGGTTTGATTCTGTTTTTGATTTCGTTTTCGAAGATATGTGAAGTATGCCGACTTGCATTGGAACAGTGCGATGGAGTAAGGAATAAGCCTTCTCACATTGGAAGAGGTCCATACCTAGCAGTGGGATTGTATATTATAGAGTTATATTATCTTTTTATATTTCGATAGAACTCTATTTATTTGAGTTATTCTGATGCTTTTACCAAGTTATTAGGTGTAGAAATACCTTTAAATCTGTGAGCTAGTGAAGTATTATTCATAACTTGCTCGTTTGTTGAACATTTCGCAACTGAGTGAGAAAAATTCTTTGCTTATTAACACTAACAATAAAAATCAACCTTATTTCTTTCACGTTTAGGTTGAATCTCGAATGACAGTACATTCTTTGACTTCAAACTAGTATTTATTGAGAGGTTAATAGGCAAATATATAAGGTGTGTAAATGTCTTATGTTTAATGTTCAGCTTAAAACGTAAAGGCGTGAGTATCGGGATTTAAATTGTAGGTAATTTTATTGAATTATGTTTACTTATGGCATGTGCAATACAATATATGATTATATTTAGTATACGAGATAATATTAGTTAAATAGTTTACTGCTGTATTAGTTCCGCGGTGTGTAAGTTTGCGTCGATATTTGAGCAAACGAGGTTTTAAGTTCGATCCCGGGTTGGGCAAAGTTGTTCGTTGTTCTATTTGGAAATGTTCAGTAGTAGTTTGGTGTCTGGAATTGGACCCGATAGGGCAATAGGCTTGCCGTTAAACAACTTTGGCGAAATATGGGTGTAATACATCATCAACCCTGATGAAATACATTTCATAAGGAATGGTGATGTCCGAGTTATGCACTTGTGGCCTTACCACCATCACATAAAGCATTGTTAACACATGTGCGAGAACTAAAGTTATGCACACCGTAACGCGTTTTGCCTGTTTCTGTTGTGCTGGCACAGTTTCAGACTATTACTGAGAAATTCTTGACAATACCCAATAATATTTTGCTTGATCCGGGAATCGGACACGAGACTTTATGCACAGCAGTCGCCCACATTACCGCTGTGCCAACGGACCAGACTGGACAACTATTTACCTTTTTTAAAAGGCTTGTTGTAAATCCTGTACCACGAGAGCCTTTACAGATATTAAATCAACGGACACAAATTTTGTCCCGTGTGTGTATCAAACCGACAACACTTGGTGCAGTGATAATGTTGAGGTGACCATTTAAACTATTAAGGCATCCGTGCATTCCCATCGATAATATTACCAACACTCCTTTTTAACACAGTTTTCCAAAGAACTTTTACCTTATACGCTTAACAAGAATAACATTTCAAGTTACCCTTTCAAATCCATACCAAGCCAGTCTATACTAAATAAAGCACTGAAGACTGCAACTTACAGCATATTGAAGCGATCCGCCAAAGCATTCCTGAAATACTTCGCTTAGTCTACACCATTGTACTACGTCTTAACACAAAGTGCCCAGACTAGCAGTAGACGGTTCTAGGAAAATATTCCTATGATCTTTAGGCCATATTCATAGAGATTTGCTAAGGCATTTTGTATCAGCATGCTTCCTGACTCGCTTCTTGGGAACAATGCACTATTGATATTGCAATTGATGCGTAGCCATTTTTATTTGGCGTGACATTTGAAAAAGGAATCGATTGTCACTTTGTTCAACTAATTTTGTTTTGTATTCGTATGTCTGTAGTATTCAAAGTTTGTTTGAAATAAAGGCTGTCTCGGCAGTGTAGCGGTAGTAATGCGGCTACAGCAGCCGTATATGTATGCGGTCTCAGGTTCGATGTCACGGTTGGATAAAATGTAATGGAGTTTTTGTGGTAGGAAATTTTTAGTAGGAGGGAATGGACAACTATAATATTGTCTTCTGTATACGCGAATATTATTCATTGAAATTAAACTACTATATACGGATTTTATCGCGTTGTTTATTTGACACTTTATTACATAATTTTGAAAACTGTTACACTACTACTACTATTAAACTTTACTAATTTTTAAGCTAATTAAATTATTATTAATACTGTTAAAACTACTTAGATTTAATTAAATTTATACAACTGTTCTTGATACGCAATAGGCTTGTCTCATTTTACATGGAACCAAAAACGATAAACGTAGAACTGTTGGCGTAATGCATCTCTGACTATCATTTTGGCGATATATGCGTGAGTCTATTTATAGTTCACTAAATTTTAGGATGAAAAGCTTTTTCTGGATAAAAGGTACACTATGTCTGTTTCTGTAGCCTTGCATGCGAAATTTTGTGTATGCGATGTGCGATTCTGAAGTGTTTTCCCTATTTTTGTTTCCTACCAGTTGACGAAGCAGAATTAAACTCTATTATTATGAATCTACGCAATGACAGTGCTAACGGCGGTGACAAAATTCCTACTGCCTTTGTCAAAGCTGCTAAAATATTTCTTATTCCCGCACTAATGTCTATAGTAAATATCTGTTTATATAAAGGTATATTTCCCAATTTCTTTAAAAGAGCGCTGGTACACCCAGCTTACAAGGGCGGCTACAGAAGCAGTGTTATTAACTACAGACCCATATCAGTTTTAACTACTCTATCAAAAATATTTGAAAAGGTTTTAAATACTCGCTTAGCTAACTATTTGGAAAATAATAACATCCTAGCGCAAAATCACTATGGGCTTAGGAAACATAAATCTACCGAAGATGAAGTTATGGATTTAACAAATGTCATTGTCAAGGCCATAGACAACAAGAGCAAAGCACTAGGTTTATTTTTGGATTTGTCGAAAGCATTTGACACTGTTTCTGTCACCATCCTTTTGAAGAAAATGGAGAGAATGGGAATCAGAGTTATAGCCCTTGATATTTTTAGGGACTACACAGGACAAAGTCAATGTGTAAAATACAAACGTCACATAGTGAAGATATCCATCTCAGCGGTTTCGGGGTACCGCAGGGCAGCGTGCTTAGCCCTACGCTCTTCCTTATTTACGCAAACGATCTATGCCAATTACACATACCAAATTGTAAAATATTTTCTTATGCAGACGACACGGCAGTGCTCGTGCAGAACAAAACTTGGGATGACGTTCAAATTAACGCAGAAAATGCTCTTACAGCAATTTTAAACTAGCTATCTAATAACTTGCTAACTCTTAATGTAGTGATACCAAAATATATCGCCTTTACCGACAGCCAGTCAATTTCAACCCTCAAATAGCGTACTGTCTCTAAAAGTTCATAATTGTCTCGACACAAATAAACAAACCTGCGACTGCGAATGCATAGAGCGCGTAAAAGATGTCAAGTACCTCGGCGTTTACCCTGACTCTACTTTGCATTGGCAAACACAATATCTTAAAGTACTATCAGGACGCATTCGTAAACTTATATTAACCTTCAAAAGACTAAGATCCACTCTACAAACTGAGTCACTCACAGCTGTGTATTACGTCCTGACACAGTCCATTCTGACATACTGCATATCTGCATACTCTTTTTCGCTTTTATACAGCGAACGTAAACTTCTAACTGTGAGACAACTCTTTGTGCGTCAAGCAGTTTTCCGGCAGCATGCTTCTCTCACGTATGTACCACAAGTTTTAATGGGAAAACGACGGAAAACCCACGTATGTCCTGCTGTACAATACAGAACTACACTTGCCAGTCGATATTTCCATGTTCTTGGTGCCCGTCTTTATAATAAGGCAAACAATTGCCTCAATATTTATCCACTATCTTTATTCAAGTGCAAATTGTCTATCCGAGACTGGCTGATGAAATTATCTTTTTAATATGGCCTATACTCATACCCACACAGAAACACACACGCCCACGCTCTTCCGCACACACACCCTCACACATACACACACAAGCACGCACAAGCACGCACGCAAGCACGCACGCATGTACGCACGCACGCACACACGCACGCACGCACACACCTACACACATACTCTCACACACACGTACTTTTATTTAAATTAGCAATTAAGTTTTTCTTTTCTATTATTTTGTGCTTCCATTTAGCCCTTATTTTAGATGTTCCAATTGTTTTTAATATTTTTGAATTGTATTGTCGTCAAGAATCTCATTAATATGTCTCATAATACACGGAAGGCCCTGTTTCCTGTGATACAGTTTATATTAATTAGTACAGGAAACGGGTGACCCTTTCCACTAGAACTATTTACGTTTTTTTTTATATTATATTGCACAAGTTATATAATAACTAGTGGAAAAACAATTGTAAGACTGCTTTTTGGTAAATAAACATCTAGGATTATACTGCTCTTTAGGCAGCGCTTAAAGAGCTTACAGAACAAGATTTCAACTTGTAAGGAAAGGACATTAATATCTTAGTTAGTACTGTCACAGGTTCGAGCCCTGTTTATGACTTGCCATTTTCTCGTTGCAATTTACATAACAACGTGGACATTAAAACTATGTTTGTAGCTAAATGTGAGATTATTGCTGGTATTTCTTTTGCCTAGTATTTTGTAAAGATATAATTAAGGTACATAGACTTTACTTGTAGGTTCTAGCTTGCGCCAGCTAAGTTTTAGACCTCACGTAATTGCGGGCTTACTGAGGTCTACCGGACTCCGTACTGTTATACAAACTTACGTAATAGTAAAACCTACTAATACTTTGCTCGATCTGAGAATCGAAACCGAGACGTTCGTATGCTTAATTATACAAACTAATGTTTCTGAAGCAACTGTCATTTAAATTCTTATTTCTTACTTCTTTAGCCTTTACTAAACTAAAAATAATTTAATCATAACTGTTACGTACATAGTGTGCATAATATGGGACTTAAAACATATGTAGGTGAATAAATGTTTGTGTGTGTGTATGTACGTGTACCTCTGCCCATCCCTTCGGGAGATACATAAACGTGAGTCTATGTGTTCTGTCCCAAATGTCAACAAAATCGCTAATCAATGCAAAGCATCTATCCATCAATTATTATAGTTTATTAAACAGAAAGTTTATTAGAACACAACAGTACGTGAAATTATGTCTAGTGAGGCAAATGTCTCTTAAAAAAAGTTAACGTACCTAGCGAACAATTGTTGCAAACTAAAGTCTACCCAACTTGTTGCCAGCCATTGTCTTCAGCTTCAGAACACCGTTGTGGTACAGAAAAAATGCTAAAGTGCCTTTGTGGACAGCGAAAAAGGCATTTTATACCATTATAGCTGTTCTAAAATGGACATTATTTTACTGCAATGTGTCGCTGCAATATACTGGCCGGCAATAATAGCCATATTATAAAATGAAGTCAATATTTTTCATGGTTACCCAAAGAGTATGGTTGGAATAGCCGATGCATTGAAATATTTTTGAGCTGGCCGGTCTATAGTCCCGTTGAAAGCATTGCAGCCACATCTTGCTGTTTAATATTTAAAAGATAATTAGAAGACTTTTAAAATGCCTTAGAAGTTTAATGTAAATTATTAGTTACTAGATGACCCGGTGTACTTCGTATCACCTATCCTAACGATTTTTTCTATATTTGCTCACCGCTTAAACCTTCCCTGGACTACGACAAACATTTCAAAACCAAAATTAGCTAAATCGGCCCAGCCGTTCTCGAGTTTTAGCGAGACAAACGAACAGCAATTGATTTTTATATATATAGATTGTAGATTATGGACGGTTTTAACATTGGGGGTATACAATATACAAGCCTTGCTATTTATTAACTGATTGCCTCTGTAGTGAAGCGATAATGAATGTGTCTGCCGTGAAAAAAAAATTCCTGTTTTTTTGTCAAGTAGTACTGGGCCTGGATCCGGGCCGCATAGCCTAACCGCGGGGCCGCGAAACGTTGCTACCGTGAGAAAATGGAACTTAAAATATAGTTGACGAAATATGAATGTGATACCCGTCTGCCTACTCCTTTGGAGATATATAGTGAACCTGTGTATTATTAATTTATTTTTAAATAGTTTTAATAGATAAATGTTAGCAAATAATATGTTGGTTCTTACTTTTGACTTCGTTAGTAGAAAAATAAGTTTTGTTATGATGAGTAAAAGGGATACCGTGAGTGTAGTGTGTGACGGTACATGGACAAACAAAAATATGCGACAAGATGAATCAAAATTCTTCTGCCTCATAAACGGAGACATGACATCCCAGCACCAGTCAGCTGTTGATCACGGTCGGTGTAACCTGGTCGAAACGTCAAGCATAAAAAAGGTAAACGTTATGCATGCAACTAAATGCAAATAAATATATCATGCAATGCGAAAATTTATAAGTATTATGTAATCATGTATCCTTCTTTAGGGTTCAGATTGTCCTGATAGGTTCAGCTGTATGAAACATAAGCCTATTGTCATCTAGCAGACACAGTTCCAATCTCTGTACCTACTATTAATGAGAACTCTATATAGCATAATCAATATACACACACGGACAAATACCGAAATAACAGAAGTAAATACAGTGCCGATCTAATAAAGCAGACTATTAAAAAAAAACCTCCTAATATTACAAACTTATGAGGATGTTGGATTATTTGTGACTCAATTACCCGTAAACTGTCAAACAAATTTCGATGAAATTGCTTCACAGACAGAACATGTCCTCGATTAACATAAACTTTTTACACCAGAATACGTTCCCGTGTGATTCACGTAGACAAAGACGCGATCACAAACAGGTATCTCATAAAAACAGTCGTACGTAAATGGTCAATTACGACAATAAAATAAATACACTCTTTACTTCTTTAAGTACTAAAGCTAACAAGTTACCACGATTGGTATACAAGACAATATAACGAGGCTTTACATATCGATTTACACAATCTAAAATATTGTTAGTATTGGCTTTTTAAAAGTATTATCGCATAAACAGGGATAGAGGCGTGCTTAACGATTTATGATAATTCTGTGTGTTGTCGGTTAGTTCAAGTGCCTATTTACGTCAAAACGTGCCAGTTAACGCTCTGAGTTGTACCTTGTCTAGGGATGTGTGGAATGAGGTTCTCGCAGCAGATGCGTTTTCGATTTCGATTGAGCACTTAAACGTTACGGTTATAAACGAGCGTTAACGTGAGTTTTGGTGGTTTAGAGACTTTCATACAGAGTTTTAGATTTTAAAAATTCTGTAGTCATTTTAAACGATAATTAATGAGCATAACCTCTAAGGTGTCTCTTTTTAATTAACTGTAATGAAAAAAACTTGCTGCTTTTGTGTTGAGTCTGCTTTATTATGCGTGAGACATGTATTCGAACAAGTTTATGACTATATATCTAAAATTAATTATACATTTTAGATTGATTTAATAGGTCCTTAATTGAATCGAAAATGTGCGATATTTGTAACGCCCAGTATAACTTTGAGTAGATTTAGGTCCGTTAAGTGTTAATTGGTTATAATAATACACGTTATTACTTATTACTTACAAGTCCTACATTGAATATTTTATGTTCTTCGTTATGAAGATAAATATTTATTAGAATGGCTTAAATTCTGATAGTTTAAACTATAACATTAAACTTTTCTTGGTAAGATATTTGTTTACATTGTTTCAATATTTGTAAAAGATATTGTCATAGAGTGGTCTTTTTAAAATACTCAAACCATGAAAATATTCACTTTAAAATAAAACGGCAGCCCAACTGGATAAGACATCCGACTTGCGATTTCGAATCTACCTATTGCGCTGCCGAGCGATGTGAATCCACTCCTAACACAAGTACAGTAGCTTAGTTGGAAGGTAACAAGAATCCTTATAATCTATAAACCAAACAAATAAGGATCTAAAAAAAAAGATTATGATCTTAAATTTTAATTTTAAATCCACAATCGCTATCGAATTTACTCGAAACCGACACATTCGATAGCGACCGCACCTTCTTAGCCCTTGTGGCCACTGATAAGCCGGCCCTTCACACGCCCGTCAATATTGACTCTAAAGATTTTTGAGTAATTGCCTTACCTTAAACAGTCGTAAGTGCGTGTATATCCACACTATTATTATGTCTAACGGAATGTTTGGGAACTTGTGATTTTATCTATATTTTAAAGTCACCGCCAATAAGGTTTACGATACCTCAATATTTGTGGTTAAGCTTTAAGTCCGAAATTGTAATTTAAACGTATAACTTTTACGTTTAAGTTACATTTTGGTAATCATATTTTGTAGAGTGTTAGTTTTATTAGACTAACTACTAACTGTTACCCGTGACTTCGCCCGCGTGGATTTTAACAAAAAGTGTTTGTTCAGTTAGCAGAGTTTATGAAAACTTAATAATTACGTATTCCTCGTATAGAAATATCTATGCTAAAATTAATGTCATTCTTCTACTTTGTGAGTCGATTTTATTTATTATATTATTATATAAGGGTTTGATGTATATCATCATCATCATCCTCTTGCCCTGGTCCCAATTTATTTGGGGTCGGCGCAGTATGTCCTTCACTTCCATACTTCTCTGTCAGCCGTCATCTGATCATTTACCCCTTTTCCTTTCATATCCATCCTCACACAAGGGTTTGATGTGTAAATATATATATATATTTTTTTCTAATGTGAAAGTAACCCATGTTACTCTTTATAACATCAGCTATCTGCCAATGAAAGTCGCGTCAAAATCGGTCGCTTTATAAAAACTGCTCAAAACTCGGCTTCTGACTACGGGTCGGTGCAACCTGGTCGAAACGTCAAGCCACAAAAGATGAACAATATAAATGATACTAATAGTTTTATAACTTTTGTAATATTTACTATTATATATTCTGTGGTTTGTATACATTTCAGGTTTTCTAAAGAGTATAATTTCATCTGCATTATTCAATTAAGTAACCTTTTAAACGGTTACCCGCTTAGTATTAAAAACGACCGGAAGCCACTTTGGTATAGTAAAAGCGGAAATGGATCGGTGCTTGTATGTTGGTAACACTATTAGTCAGTGTTGCCAACTCGATGAGGACAGAACACGCGATAGTTAGGGAAATATATTTTTCTAGTTCATAAGTTTACGTTAAGTATAATATTTAAGAATATAATTTACATTTCAAATATATTGAATTTGTATTTAATATACAGTATACTTATATATAATTACTTTAAAATAGTTTTATTATATACCTAAGCGCATTATGTATATGGTTGCAGTATAAATAAATATACCATAGAGGACTATTAGCGCCCACACTTATGTATGGAAGTGAAAGTTGAGTATGGCAAAAGAAGCATGAGAGCAGAATAAATGCTATAGAAATGAGAGCGCTGAGAAATATATGTAGTGTGACTCTGAAAGATAGAATAAGGAATAGTGTGATTAGAGAGAGATGCGGCATGAAAGTGGATATAGTGACAAGAATAGCAAAGGGCATGTTAAGCTGGTTTGGGCATCAGAATTAATGGACGAGGAAAGACTGACTAAGAAAGTTTATAAGGCTAGTGTGACTGGAACAGTCGCAAGAGGAAGACCTAGGCTAACGTTTCTTGATCAGATTGGAGGCGTTCTGGACAAAGGCCAGGTTAAGAGCATCTTGAACCGACGGGCGTGTATGAGGAATGTGATAAAAGTGAATGAAGCCAGAGAAGTGTGTCAGGATTGTAGCAAATGGAAATCCGTAGTCTCTGCCTACCCCTCTGGGAAACAGGCGTGAATCTATGTTTGTATGTATGTATAAATAAATGTTTTTGTAGACCCTTAATTTAATATTACAAACAGCCTGAAACACAGGTCTCTGATCTAGTTCAGACTGTTTTACATTTTTGTATCCAATATTTAAATTGTAAATGTTTTCCTTAAATTTAAATATAGTTTTAATGTGACTAAAATAAGTAATGCGTTTTATAAAGATGTTTATATTTTAATGAATAAAAACCGTGATGACGTCATCGATCTGTTAGTTGAAAGAACACGCAGATGCATATTTAGATTTGACTTGATATATTTGAAATAACTGGCGCAGTAGGTGCTGTGTTTATAACAGAAGCAGAAGTGGTACCTATTTGTTTCTTACAGTAGCAAAATGCATGTTGTCATGACCCCCTATTCAATAATTTTAACTGCACGTTGCACAATGGTTTTAGTGTTCAACTGGCTATTGCCAGGCGAGTGTCGTGGGTTCGATGCTCGATTTCTACTCGGGACTCTGTGTGATTCATAAATAGTTGTTCCGAGGTGTTCTTTGAATTCGTTGTTTAAATGTTTGTAAAGTGCCTTAATGTAACATAAAGAAGCGGTAATATTTAAGGGACGTAAAGTAAAAAAAAAAGGTGTAGATAACATTATTGTTATTATAGGTTCATAATAATATTAGCCCTGTACTGCTGGGTATGGACCTCTTCTTAGTGTCAGAAGTATTAGGCTACAGTGTACCATGCTGGCCTATCTTCACTTCTTCAGATCTTAATGGAGAACTCTCAGACATGCAGGTTTCCTCACGATGTTTTCCTTCACCATTAACGCTAGCAATAATGAACTATTTAATACGCACATAACTTTAAAAAGTCTGAGGTGCGTGTCTTGGGATTGAACGCGAGACCTCTGCGTGGCTGTCCAACAATCGCCCACTAGACTATTGCTGCTGCTTTCACATTTATTTTTATACAACTTCTTTGGCTAACAAGCATACGGCTCACCTGACGTTAAGTGGTCACCGTAGCCTATGGACGCCTGCAACACCAGAGGCATCACTTGCGCGTTTCCGACCCTTTAGGAAAGGAAAAAGGAAGTGGGAACGAGAAGGAGCGGGAAGGGGGAAAGAGGGTGATTGGGCCTCCGGCACTCTCACTCACCGAACGAAACACAACAGTAGGAATACTGCTATTTCACGTCGATATTCTGTGAGAGGGTAGTCCTTCTCCGGTCGAGCCGGCCCATTAATGCTGAAATCAGCGAGGCTCTACTATTCAAGCAAGTTACAAAATTTATAAAATTAATAAGCTTATTCATTTTATAACTTTGGTATTTTCCGACAGGTTCGGACATGACATCAGCACCTTTACCTACAGATAATTCCAATCAGCACATGTATCTGATAAGACATACAGTAAATAATCGTTATATTTTCAAGGTAAAATATATTCTTCTGCTTCAAAAATTAAGAATTTTTATAAATTTTTGGGAGTTCTGTATTAGTCATAGAGTTCACTTGTCCTATCTTTAGACTATTTTAAAATAAGACCATGTCTTAATGTAACATGCTTTTAATACACAAGTTCTGCAACGAACATAGCTGACGTAGTACTTTACATCACTTAGGCACAAAGTAGGTACTGCAGTAATTAAATATTATAATAAGATCATTCTCCTCGTCAATTACATACTAGCAGTTCAACATGCTCTACAAATGCAATTAACAACGTTAATAAGTACTATCCACACATCTAATTAAAATCTAAAACCATCTTAATAATGCGAAGGAAAAATCCACATAAAAATAATTTGTTAATGACACACGAAGCACCATTGACCTCAGTGCGGAGCACTCGGGATTATTCCGACACAAATTCCATCTCACAACATAGATGACGTAAACAATCCCTACCCCCTATTTAAACGTTGAATGCGCTTCCCCGCCGGAGCTCCGTTGCACGTGCAACACTCAAGGTCCCGCAACCCTTTACACATCCTCTCATGCTTGCAATTAAAACGAAAAACCAAACGAAACAACGCCATGCATACTCAATGAGCACGAAAGAGACAGCACGCCTCATTTACCCAAGCACTTTTATTTCCACTTGCACTTGAGAGGTCGTCGGCCAATCAACGGTCGTGCCGCGCCCGCCTCACATTGGTCCGTTTGAATAGAGAATATTTTTTCAAAAATGGAACAAAAGCCGAGGGTAGGTAATAGCGAGTTTTGTTTTATTCGAGTGGCATTTCGCATTTGAGTGGAAGAGGCCGCCAGGAGCGGACGTCTCGACTGTTAATTACCTTATATTTTTGCTATTGTTTCTTGGAGGGCACTCGTACGTTAAGCTGCTTTTCATTTTACGACACGATGATGTTCAACATTGTTATTTTATTACACGGAACTCGTTTAGTACTCGAGATGGGAGGCTTATTTCAAACAAGCAAATTAGCTATGTTTATTTTATGCTAACCACTAACCTGTGTTTGTCAGGAACTGTCGTTATTTAAGTGTTTGCAGGCAGCGGACGGGATATGTTTCAGTTATATACATTAACAAATAGAATATCAAATAAAGCAGGTCCCGGAGTTAGAACAGAACAGACTTCATGATATTTTTAACTCATTATGCGTAAATAGAAACACCAATGATTAAATTATGTTCGGGTACTTTTAAATAACTACACTGGAACATTGAGACAACTACCATCTTAGTCTCGCCGTGACCATGGCTGCTGAAAAGCAACCGAAACGTCGGGGAAAGTGTTAAATTATATCTAAATAGTTTTATAATTTAAATATCTTAAATTGAAGTAAACAGTAACTAGTAAAAGTGTTTAACAATAGTAGTTTAAAGATTCAAAATTATAAAATAATAGTGTTTCATAAAAAATAAACAACGCGATAAAACCCGTATAAAGTTTGTTTAATTTCAATGTATAACGTTCGCGTAAACATAAGACAATATTATAAAAATAATGACATCAAAAAATCTAAATGCATTTCAAAATATTTTAGCAAACCGTATAAGCAATGAGCACACAAATAAAATATTTAACATAAGCGAAATAAAAAAAAATTCGATACTATGAATTCAGTGACAACGGTCATAGCATTGTGTAAGTGTGATCACAACTTTTTCAAACACTCGGTTTTCGGAAAACCTTTGTTTAAACGTACAATCAGTACTCTCGCATAAATCTCGATTGAAACTCTAGTCTACTTAGCATCTACATTTTAGTTATTCCGCGTACGACATCAGTGTCAATACCAGTTATTTAATGACATATTATGAATCTAGAATTGCTTTGATAGTGGTAATAGATCGATTGCGGTGGTGGTTTTGTCAAGCTAGGTAATACTGGTAATTTTGGCCTAGAGTGAGTAGAAACTGTCCAGTCTTAGCGCAACACAGGGACTGCTACATACATACTGCAATATAGTAATACGTACTTACATAAATTCGCGCTTATATCTCCAAAGGGAGGTACATTTCTACCTGTGCTATTTTTTATGTATTGCACCCACATTTTGCTACCTATGGTTTTAGGTCTCAAGTAAAAGGGAGTGAGCCCATTGTAGTTTGCGGGGAACTGTTTTAGACTCCGTAAAACCCTAATAACACGTTGATCGGGAATCAAAACAGAGGCCTCATGCAACAGTGGCATAAGCTACCGCTGCGCCACCGAGGCTGCTTTTTTCAATATGTAAAACCTAAATTTAAATGAAAATCATAATCACAATATGCCAGTTATGTTTAGCCTTTATTTCCTGCGTATGTAGAAGATCTTTGCCATATCATTCAGGTAGGTAGTAATGAGATGCAATTAAATTGAGAAAAACCAGGGCGTAATTACAATGAAATCTTTCGTATCGTTTATTCGTTTCCATACAAAACATTGAAATTTGACATGCTGAAACCTCCGACATTTAAATTCAACTAATTATGAAGCTAAGCAGTTGAAATGTTGGGGAAAGTATAAATACGTATAATTAGTTCAAAAAGCTAGATATAATATCAGCCCTGTATATAAACTGTCCCACTGCTGGGCACGGGCCTCTTCTCAGTGTGAGGATTACTTCATAGTCCACGACGTTAGCCCAGTGCAAATAGACAGACCTCACATATCTTCGAAAACATTATGGAGAATTACAGACATGCAGGTTTTCACAAGATGTTTTCCTTTACCGTCAAAGCAAGCGATGATTAATCATACAAGTAGTTAACTACTTGATACGCAAATAACTTCCAAACGTTAGAGTTGGCTTAGTACCGAACTCGAGACCTTTGCGTGGCAGTCTAACGGTTTCCCAGTAAGCTTTCGCTGCTATAAAAATTGTTTATATTTTTTATAAACTGCGATTACATTTGTATTACTTAGTTTGATTTAAAAACATTCGGGTAAACGTAAGACAATGTTAGGAACAAGATAGATTATTAGGCAACTATAAGTTATGCAACATGTGGTAATCACTCAAAGGCAAATGTCAGAGTACAACGGAAATGGTTTGACAATTGGAGTGCAAATTGTTGCTCATTTCCACGTACAAATGCGTTTCTACCATACACGGAGTTTACATGTGCGTAAAACTTTCGATTTCACCAGAATGGCCAGCCTATTGAAGACGACCTGTTTACGTTAGTATGACCTCGTTTGATACATTTGTTGTTTTACTTGCTATTGTTATTTTTGACTGGAGCGCATATTATCAGCAGCTTATGTTTTTAAGGATTTGGATTATCTCTAAAGCACATAAACACAAAAATAGTATTCAATGTTATTTAATGATTAACTGGTGGCAGAAACTTAAATTATGGTTATAAGATTTAGTCGCTAAAACTTAACAAATAATATTTTTATGCTACTAGTATCACCAGCGACATAACTCCCTTATTTATAAGTTAATAATAAAAGTTTACTAAGGGAAAGTAGAAAAGATGGCCTTAGTAATTAAAGTTAATTGCTAGATGCAATACTTATGAATTTTATACTTATTTATTATACAGGGTATGCTGATTTAATCACCTATACTATACAACAATTATTAAATTACTTTTATAATTGTATTGCTAAAAATATGAGATAATGTATTCAGTATTCAGCCCAAACGGACACAGATAAGATTCTCCCCAATTGTATGTCGTCCTTAATGCGGGAATTGGCTTTAAAAAAGATCAACGCCGAACAAACTTACGCTATAGCAGCAAAAAATTCATTTAATGATAATATTACCTTTTTATAAAGAGCAGCGATAGCTCAGTGGGGAGACCAACATACTGCAATGCAGTAGGTCTCGGGTTCGAACCCACGTCGCGCACCTCAGACTTTCGGAAGTTATATGACTTTTCGAAATTATGTGCGTATTGATTGACAATTATCTCCTGCTCCGTGCCTCGGAGAGCACGTTAAGCCGTATGTCCCGGCTGCCATGAATATCTATGGCAGTCGTTATTGGGAAGTCAGTGCTCTATAATATCCTGACACTGGTCTAGCCTTAGGGTATCGTTAGCCTTCGGGTTGCGGAGGTCAGGCGGCAGCCGCTTCGTGTGAAAACTGATATCCAGTCAAATCCGGTTAGACCAGAAAAGCCGACCCCAAGTGATTTGGGAATAATAAAGGCTAAGAGAGAATATTACCTTTTTATAAAATTGAACACGAAATAAAACTACAATTGTGTCCAATCTAAGAATAAAGTATATTTCCTAGATGTATATTATAAACATTAATATTACGTTGATTGAATATTTTCGTAAGTTTACGCCAAAAATGAGGGTAATTTAATTTCAAAGTGTACGTTAGCGCTACACATTGAAATTAAATTAGCTTTATGAATTTTTTTTTTTTTTTGTAAGTGACCACCTTGTCAGTTACGAAGCTTTGCGTTACTTTCCGTAAATTGATAAGTCTTAGGTTCGATTCTTATGTGGAACAAAGTGATATTATTTTTTTTACTAAATTATTATTAACATTATGGAGTTTACAAATGTGCACGGAAAACGGCAATAAACAGGATTGCTAGCAATATAGGGTTGGTTACCTGGAATAACATAATTTGAAGCAGCGATAGCTTAGTGTCCAGCCCGTTGGACTGCCAGGGTGGTCACGAGTTCAATACTAAGGCTCACATCTCTAGTCAGAGAAAAGTCTTTCGAAGTTATGTGCGTATTAAATAGTTAATTATCGTTCCCTTTAACGGTGAAGAAAATAATGTTCTCGAAGATATGTGACGTTTGCCAACCCGCACTGGACCAGCGTGGTGGTCTAACCATTCTCACACTGAGAAGAGGCCCGTACCCAGCAGTGATACAGTTTAATACAGGGATGATATTATTATTATAAACCCCTGCCCGCCGCGTAAGTCTACCCCTGCAGCGTAAGTCTTCTTTATAGCAAGACTAAATCTGTTTATTTACTTTTTCTCAGGAATCTGGCTGCACCCCATCCCCAAGCACCGATCGGGAACACGTCGCTGGAGACCTTCACGGCGTTACACAAAGAGAACTGCCACAGGTTGGAGTATCTTGTCGAGCGGCAAAAACAACTCTGCATGCTTTCTGATACTATGATAAAGGTGACGTATAAATAATAAATAGTCTTTAGAAAGTGCCTGGATTGTTTGATGGTTCAGTAATTCTTGATCGTAAGGATTCGATTCGAATCGAAATATACATTGTCTCCCAAAATACAGGCTACAGCCTAGTTTGGGAATCAGGACCAGTACCGTTTGTAAACATAAAACAACACTATTTTGTAATTACTTTGTTGCCAACTCGTTTTTTGTTCAAATAAACATTTTTATTTATTTATAATTATTACTAAATATAGCTCAAAGTATGTGATACCTCTATCTAACCCTAACCTCTGGTTAGGGTAACAATATTGCATAATCCAAAAAGTATAATATATAACATCAAGAATATATATTTGTTATTCGATATGTTGACGCATGAAGCACCAATACACTGGCCAAACGTGATATCTTTTGTTATTTAGTTACTCAAATCTTTTATCTTATTGATAAGGAAAGTCATCATAATTGGAATGAGTGCTGCCGAGCGAGTGAGTCTAAGTCGCTATGACGGATGCGGCTGGTCACTAACGGACTTTTTGCCGCTCGTCCATAATGTGCGCTGTCGCATTACATTTCATACGCTCTTTAAGGCCGGTCTAATTGACCGGTCTGTCATCTGAGAAATGCCTTACTTACCGGGCGAACCGTTGTCTATATTAAATCAAAAGTAATCAACAAGTTCTTTGCTTTTTAATAAGAACCATTATATACAACGTGCTGACAGTGGCCCACACAGATTTTAAATACTTAATAGTTATGTTCAGATATGCAAATAAAATTCAAATTAGACTTAACGATCTAGTTTCTTAATTAAACAGGTCTAAGGTCCGCTTAACGTTCCGGTGTAACATAAATCAACGATAACTCTAAAACTTACTGAATTAGACAGGTATAATTTGGTAGTTTTAGTATCTCAAAAAGGCAACATCTACATTGGCGCTCAAGTCCTATGTCGCGGGGGACTTAAAACAAGTATACAATTGACCTACATGTGGCGACTCCAAATAGACGAAGAAGTTCCGCCTACATCTAATAGATGGCGCTACATACAATAAGCGTTCAAATTACGTCGTATAATTCTGAATCGCACAAGTAACATTTACACAGCGACTAAGTATATACACAAGCTCCCGACATCAACCGTCGGGCCGCGGCCCGCCAGACACGATCAACCAGCCTGGTCGGAGGATCCTCCCTTTGTGTTGGAGGGACATCATACCATGTATTTCCACATACACAAAGAACAGCTAGACTCAGAATAATATGTGGATCCCACATACAATAATAATTGTCCCGTGTGGTATTAGAATTCACAAGATTTAGCGCAACGGCAGCATCGAGGCGATTGATTGTCTGCTATGCCATGCGTGTAGTCTTTTATTCAATAAATATTGCAATTAGAGTCGATAACAATTATCAGGTAAAATAAAAAATACAAAAAAAAAATTATAAACTTCAAACAAGTATGTGTATGATAAAATAAATACTATTCAATAGAAAACTAAAACCAAACCAAAACTCAAGTTTCTATAATTTTATGCACAGCTAGAAAACAATGTGACATAATTAATTTTCACAACAATGATGTTGTAGTGGTTCAAGTTGCGACACAATACAACTTAAAGTCTTTTCAACAAAATGGCATGTATAGTTTCATTAAAATAAATTCTGATGTAGTTTAAATACAGAAACGGATAAAATATAATAAACTACTGCTTATTCATATAACGACACTGAAGCTTCAGAGTTCAGGTAAACGAACAATAGGTAGCAGATACGCTTCGTAATACAACTTCTTAAAAGTTGAAACCCAGCAGCGTAATTAGCATTCCGTATTATGTCACTATAAATTAAAATGAAAAACTGTTGACATGGTTAGGTATTTTCAAAGTTTGTAATTTGAAATTAGGTAGCTGGAGGGCTTATAAAATGCTCCAATAATTTTATGTACGATATAGCGATTTAAAAATTAAGGCATGCGTCATAATTCGCTGCGAATAAATCCAAGGATATGTAAATATTAAGTCAGTTTAGTATTTAAATCGTCTAGTGGCGTGTTTAGAATAACGCACACCTGGTATGGTTTTTAGCAGTTGAAGAAGTCATATTCATCTTTTGTCTCTATTACAGTATATACTCGTTTATGCGGCCATATTCATAAGAAGGTAGGTAGGTATATTAATAACTTCATTATAGGTAAATATTCTAAAAATATTGTTTATAATAATGTATAAGAATGCTAGATTCATTGCTAGATTCTCTAATATTGATACTGTATATAATAAAGGCTTACAGAATATTAATAAATCAAGTTTTTTTACAGTGCATTTAAATACTTAATACTGTATTAAAACTTTTTATATACAATAGTATGTCCTATAGGGCTATAAGTCAGTATCAGTAAGATATTTTTTTTATAAGTAAGGCCGTTATTTTCTAATTTTATTTACATGCACATATGTCGCTTATCAAATGGCACTGAACTAGTGCAAGATATCACCTATCTCGCCAAAGGGAGACGGAGGTGAATAGCATCCATATTTCGTCAGCTCTAGTTTTAGTTCTAACGTATATTTATAATCTTAGGGCGAGGTACCAAAGTGAGGTAGTCTAGAGAATCAAGCAGGCAATCAGACCAGTAAAATCTAAGAAAGTCTGTATATACATATACTTTTTATGAAATTCTCTTAGCTTTATACTTCAATCTATATAGGTTGGAGTTATTCCTTTAAAGTTTATTTCTGAACAAACTTAAATTTGTCCAGTTAACCAATTGGTATTCAGAAAAATATGTCAAATGTGCACAGATTATGGTATTTTTCGGGTTATAAGACTGCTGTTTTTGTTTCGTTAAAACTTCATACGGAAAGTGTAAGGAGAAGCGCTCCAGACACTTTATAGTTGATAAGTAGATATCAGCGTTTTAACCACCTAGTTATAAGGCTACTCATAGGCCATAGCGATATGAAAATATTTGTGTGAGCGTCCAAATTGGTAGCTATTTTAATATGGGTCACTCCGACCACCCAACCTAAAACGTTCATGCAATTTGCACGAACTTGCTCTTTTTATTTCCGATTTAAAATCTGTCAATGTTTCGGTTATAAAACTAAGTACCAATTTGAAGAACATTTTTACATATTTTACGGTATACGATGTACAAGTGTTATGTCGTGATTTGAATTTTTATGGCGTTTTGATGTGCAGGAGTCTTTTGAGATTATAGGATTCAAAATGTTGAGTGTTGACTGTGCGAAGTAGGTTAATATGTGGTGTTCATAAAACTGTTTGCTTGTAACTGTAAATAAGGTGTTTGAATGTCTTCAATTGAGTTTTTATTAAAAAGGAATTTGAATGCGATTGATGAACTGGTATTTGTTATTCAAGTATAGTATTAATTATTGAGAGTTACATGAACTAGCAGTTGATGTGCCGTTGCTTACAATAGAATATCACATGAACATATTCTTTTAAGAAATAACGAAATGCTAGATGTTGCCTGCGGCTTTTCTCGCGTTAATGTAGATTTTGTCAATAAACATATATCTCACAGGAACATCTTTTTTTGATAAAAGGTACCGTATGTCCTTTTACTGTATCCCTGACAACGTGTATTTTAAAGTTAGTAGTAGTAAAAGCGTAACAAACAAACTCACAATCGCATTTATAATATTCGTTAGGATTACTTATTTAAACATCAACATTGATAATATTTGTTTTAGAGAACATTTTGCTTGTTCAATTTGGAGGGTATGAATGTCATATTGTTATAGGCATTTTAAGAATAATTTACCTTTTAATCAAACATTTATGTTTACTTTATTTCTGGACGAAATCCTTTTAAAATTGAAGGCATAATAGTTCACTTAATCCTTACTAATAAATTTGAATGTGAGTTTGATTGTTTGTTATGCTTTCATGCCTTAACAACTCGACCAAGCATCATGATATTTCGCATACACGTTGTCAGGGGAACAGAAAAGGACAAAGGGTACCTTACATTCAGAAGAAGTACAGCTAATAACCAAGACCAGCACCAGGTGATAGATGTTTAAAATGAAGCACCCAGCTATTTAAAGTGTATTAAGTCACTCTAAAGATAATTTTCAATAATGCACTTTTCAGGTTCTTCAAACGGGCGCGGGGCAAGCTGTTGAGGAATGCCAGCACCAGTTCCGTCACAGTAGGTGGAACTGCAGTACTGTGGAGAATTCGACTGACATATTTGGCGGGGTACTCAAGTTTAGTAAGTATCTAACCACTTAAAAAACTCTCAACTCAACAGTTTTTTTTAGGTTTAGATGTGTTTTTCGCCTACTTCATATTAACTATGTATGTATGTCCTAGTAGTAGCTTATTGACATCTATCAGGCACAGTTCCAAACGCCGAGTTACTACTCAGTATTTTCTAAGGACAACGCAAGAACACTTCCTATCGTAGTAATCGAAACAAAGATAATTTGTAGTAGTCGGTATTTTATTACATATCAGTTGTTTCTGGCATATAAAAACTATGCATTTACCGCAACTATTTTCTACCTTATCGAATAGACTCCTGAAGAACTGCTGATGTGAATTATAACTGATATGTAGATTTTCAAACAGAAACATTATCGGTTGGCTGATTCATTACAATTTAAAATAAAAGTTTTATAATTCTTAGTTTTCATTTCTCGTTTTGTATTCATATGGGAATTTCCGGGTTGTACCGGCGTAATAATTTTTCCTAACTCAACCTATTTACGTTCCTTACTCAACCGACAGCAATTATTTCATTTTTAATTCTTTATTCATCCTGTAAGTATTCCTAGCTCAACCGATTACGATATTACCCAAAAGCTTTAAGGTTTGGGTGACGGTCTGAACAAAAATTACTGTTTTCGTAATCTATATCTATATTAATATTATAAAAAGGAAAGACTTCCTCGAAAATTTTTAAAATTTTCTCTATTTGAAATCTTTTATCACCGAGTACCTAGCATAGGCTATAAATTTTTTTAAAGTACTGTTACTAACCTAACCTAAACTACTTTTACGAAGCCAAGGGTTGTTTTGCTATCCATACATGTTTCGGTAATATTTGCCATGGGTAGAGTAAGGAACGCATTTCGGTTGAATAAAGAAACTTTATTAAAATAATGTAATCGGATCAGCTAGGCATACTAGTTTAAGATGAGTAAAGGAAAAGGATGAGACGTCATAGGATGAATACGGAACAACCCGAATTTCCAAATTAGACACATTTTTAGAGTGACGAGAATACTAGTACTAGTTTATTTACTTTGGCCATTATTTAGTATGTCACTTTAAAATATTACAATATATTTTCGTTATATGTTGTACATATATAGTCTAACAGCTATATACACGAGTACCTTTTGCCAGAGGCATCCCTCGTGTGGTACGCAATTAAAATATAACTTGTTGCTTAGGTAGCGTGTGCTTTGCTATAAGCGAGATAGTTCTTTACGATAGGTTTAGAATTGTACTGCGTAAATATAAAAAACCTTTACATCATAATAATATTATAAATAGGCAAAGATTCCTTTACATATTATTACCATTACCATTTTACTTTATAATAATATAATATTCTACCACATACACACAACACCATCTAGCCCAAACTAAGCAGAGCTTGCACTATGGGTACTAGACAATGGATAAACATACATATATACTTTTTTTTTTGTGAATAGGTACATACGTATTATACATAGAAACACCCAGACCAAGACAAACATCCATGTTCATGCACACAAATGTTTGACTTGTACGGGAATCGAACCCGCGACCTTAGGCGTGGCAGTCGGTTACACTAACCACTACGCCATCGAGGCTGACTTTACTTTTACACCTAGATTTTAGTAGCTATGCTTTGCTCTGACGTCACAGCTCTGAATTCGGTTAATTTCCAGACTGCGAGTTTTCTAACGGTAAAGCTTTGTAACACTTAACCCCATATGGGACTTTAGCTTTGGCCGTATGCGTAAGTGCATACCCGAGGGCCCAACGGGATGGTCGCACGTTATTGGTTTGTTTATACAAATATGACTGAACAAGTTTTGAGCAAGATCAAAAGAAATATACATTGTATATAGTGAGAATGCCACATGCTCTTTGATGTGTTTTCGACACGTTGGTCGTCAGTCATCGCCACTGTTTATATTGTTTACGCTCCTACAAGTATGGTAGACATTTAGTTGAATTGTTTTGGATTCTTTCAGAGGGACAATTCTGGAAATCAAATCTTTTAAAATGGATTCTGCAAAATGGAGTCCCAATCTAGTCTCAGTGTCATAAATCCCAAAAATTATCTTAAATTAAAATAAACATTCAATGTAAACTGGAACTGCATTTTTGGATTATATTTGACGTTTAGTATCGAAACTAAGAAATTTATTAGGAAGAGAGGATGGATTACTGCCAAGTACCATCTAATTCAATTGAATAGATAGAAACTATATTTTGAAAAGATTTGTTATTGTAAGAATTGGTCCGCTGATATGCTTTTCGTAGAATAAGTATCATACATGTATGTATGTTTATCCATTGTCTAGAACCCATAGTACAAGCTCTGCTTAGTTTGGGCTAGATGATGTTGTGTGTATGTGGTAGAATATTATTATTATACCAATTATTTATTAAAGCTTAAATGTGTTATAACTTATAAGTTTCAAAGGTACTTTTATAATTCTAATTAGTTGGAACTATGGCAAAAAAACATATCGTTGGACTGATGTGAAATAGTTACCACACCTACGTCAAAGGTGACGTTGAGTCATTAAATTAATTCAGTGTAAATTGTAAAGAACACGTATGATTTTATTTCAAATTTGTAATATTATATATGATTATTATCAAAGATATAGTATAAAAAGAATATTAGAGTGCGCAATGATCGAAAACTTTGCTTTAACATCGATGGACTCCTGGGAAGTTACTTGGCTCCGTCCAAAAGAAAAAGGGAGATAATAAGCTTGGATTGTGTGCCCGCGGTGAACACAATTTCAAGCTCCTTAAGGATGTGCTGTGACGTCACCAGGTGACCAGTAATATTTGCCCCTTGCGGTGATAGTCCATTCACAGGGATGCTCACTTGCTGTAGCAAGCATCTAGGCTATGATAATTACTTACTACTAGACACAAGGTATGCATTTTATGCCATACCAACTGTTTATAAGATACTCTAAATTCCGACATGCATTAAATATGTTCGGTTATTATTTCAATCATACGAACGTTAACGAACTTCGTTGTGCATTCTGCAGTTAGGTTATTCTCATTAATAAACAGTTTACCATTATAATCAACACGAAGTCTATTTGACGCGTTCATCCGTTCTTGTACAAAATCAAAGCGTGTAAAGCTCACTTCAAGACAGATTTCATAGAACTTCATTTTGGAAGTAAAATGTTTATTTTCATATGTCGATTAGTGGGATCACGTGTGTGTCTTGTTGACGGAGTAGCTCAGTTTGTTTACTGTATACTGCTGACTACGTAACCAGTCTCGCAGACCTCCCAACCCTCCTTCTTTCTTTTGGAAGTTCAAAGAACAACTTGAAGTTGTTCGGGCTTAAAGGGTTCTACAGTATTGGTTTTTGGATGCGATAGAGGTCAACGGACTAATGTACGGATTTTAGTCGGTTCTATGTTTGAATGAATTTGGCGCTTTTTTAATACTAGTATTATTTGATCGCACTTCGAAAATATGATTTTGTAAAACGTTTGTGCCTTTCATATTTAAGAAAAATAAAATTTTATCATGCGTATTACAATTATCATTATTAAGAGCTGCGATAGCCTAGTGGGAATCCGTTCAACTGCCACGCAGAGGTTATGTGATCGATCTTAAGGCGCGCATCTCTGACTTTTTGAAGTTATGTGCGTTTCAAATAGTTATTTTTTATTCAACCTATGTGGCATCCAATCATACGGCCCACCTGATGGTAAGTGGTCACCGTAGCCAATAGTCGCCTGCAATACCAGAAGCATCACTTGCGCGTTGCCGACCCTTTAGGAAAAAAAGGAAGTGGGTAGGAGAAGGAGCGGGAAGGGGAAAAGAGGTTGATTGAGCCTCCGGCACTCTTACTCACCAAACAAAACACAACAGTAGGAACACTGCTATTTAACGTCGATATTCTGTGAGAGTCCGCCACCGGTTGAGCTGGCCGATTCATGCTGTAATCAGCGAGGCTCTACTACTCTAAATCGCCTTATCTTATCGCCTGCCGCCCAAAACCTGCATGTCTGAGAGGTCTTATATATTATGTGAAGTGTGTTTTACATAAGATATTATGTGAAGTCTGCCAACCCGCAGTGAGCCAGTGTGGTGGACTATGGCCAAACCCTTCTTATACTGAGAAGAGGACGGCACCCAGCAGTGAAACAGTTTAATACAGGACTGATACTAGGTATTATTATTGTATTAAATTGATTTATATTGCAGCACCTGAAATCCAAATTATCGAAATGATTTGCATTTACGGTTTATCTCTTTGATGATATTGCCGATCTTGTTGCTTATCTGCTAAGATTGGTCGCAATTTCATTCTTTAATATTATTATTTGCAGATATTCATCGTTGATGTTTTCCTTTCTTTTTTTTTTCCTTCCTACGTAACTGTTGAGTCAATATGATGAGTACACAATATACCATAAAACAAAAATAGCAATTCTTATATGGCGAACTAAATAAATACAAAGCAAATTGAATCTAGTATTATAAACTTTTAACTTGATCAATAATTAATTTTTTATTTCATTATACGTAATAATAAAAAAGAAAAGAAATATCCGATAAGAAGAATCTGGCAAGCAACTCCTCATGGTTACAGCTAATTACTTATGACAGATTTCTTAACAATACAATTACCTTATTAAAAGCGGACGTAATTTATTCTAAAAGTTAAATGGAATATTATATTATACACATTAAAAACTCAGCTAAAAACAATAATATGTATTAGATTAGGTGCCACTTGTGGTGGTTACTATACTAAAATACGCAATAAGTATTATTACTAATTGGTTAAAAGCTTTAGGGCTTGTCCCACCACCTCCAAATAGCATTTATCTATAAGATAAAAGTCTCGCCATCTCTCTTCTTTAACCTAACAAGAGTGGCACAGCATGCGATTTAACTTTCGGATAACTTTTACTTGTTAGTTGTGGGACTGGCCATTAGACTTTTGTTACCCATGACTAATCACATAATTAATGTTATAGGAATAGAAAAGTAATAAAAAAGAAGTTGCTTATGTTTGATACTTATTATTTTTTGAGTTTTGTATATCTATAGCTGCCTATTTTCTGGTTGTGCTTTTCTTTTAAATTCTTTTCTTAAACAATAGTATGATGAGAGAAGGTAATTACAAATTATTGCAATTACCTTCTCTCATCATACTATTTCTTTCTCAGATCAATTAATACAGATCAGAAAATCTAATTAGTTATTAATCTTTATATCTGTAGATATACAAATTGACCTATAGGACATATAAAAAATAGATAATTATCTTTTTTGTTTATAGCTCATTAAATGTGTTTAATGAGCTATAAACAATCTATCAGAGGCTTATAATTACTCTTTTCATTAATGTCAATATTTATAATCTCCAGAATCCCGCGAATCAGCATTCGTTCACGCTCTATCGGCGGCGGCGTTAGCGCACGCAGTTGCGCGCGCATGCAGCCGCGGCGAACTCAACGAGTGTTCCTGTGACTCACGCGTCAGGAAGCGCACGCCTAGACATTGGCAATGGGGAGGCTGCTCTGAGGTAATTGGGTAGTTAAACACATACTGAAATACTAACAAAGAATTTTTGAATGGAATTATGCGTTACTTGGCGGAACTTCATAGTAATTAAATTATTGGGAAGAGAGGAACCCGCCACGCATCCTCGGATTATATAAGATACAAAAACTTTTTAAATCCTTTTTATTATTTTACATTTGTTAGCAAACAAAAATAAATAAATAAATCCTACGCAATAATAAAGAAATATACAAGCGTTTAAAATCGGGTGTTTGAGAAATGATAGAACAAGATGCACGATGCAAATTGTGACGTAACCGGAGGGAGATTGCGAGATACTCCATACACCCTCCCTTTTTGTTATATCCAAATTTAAATACGATTATGATCGGCAGCGACTTTGTTGTTTCCCGTGGCATAACGTATATGATGTAAGACAACATAGCTGTGTTTAAGAGCGTCGGTTACCGTCTACTATCAAGTGGGTTGCTGGCTCGTCAGCTATCAGCAGCCAAAGATATAGATCATAGATGCATCCTACTACGTTTTAATATGATCACTTTCCGTTTCGATGTTACATTCCATCTGTCACACACAATGCCAACATGACATCTAAATTATAGTATTATCACCCTCACTTACATATATTCAGAATTGAACACTATTGTTTTTTATATGATGTGTGAGCTCATTATTCGTAGTATGGACACCTGTTCGTACGATCTAAGTACAGCAAAGCCACATCTAAAATTTTTGTCAGCAGCAATAAAAATATCAATAGGACATGAGTTAAGCAATCGAACGAAGTGCGTCAAACCATCGATTGCTGACCACGCACCGGATGAGCCCTGCGCGTGTCAACGTTTATGCATAGTTAGCAATAAGTTAGATATTACATTGTTTTATTAATTATTTAGTCTTGTAGAACCATTCTTGGAATAAACTTGTAATTTTAATTAAATAAATATATTTTTTTATTAAATATTCGGACCACCGATATTTAACTGGCGCAGTCGGTAGGATCGCGACACTCGAATATCGAATAAACTCTTCGTATAGAGTGAACGGTTTCTATCGTTATCTTCGCGATCCGATATAGAAGAACCTACGTCGGTGGCAACCCGCGGGAGTTCCGGAGAATTGGGAGTCCTGCTGTTCTACAAGGCCCGACTGGAGATGCAGAGGTTCCTGGGGTAAGTACGAATCGTTTACTCAGTATCCTGTGCTATATTTCCCGTCGTATATCCTTTATGTTCCTTCATGTTATGTGTTTTGTCTGTATGCTATAATCGCGATAGACATAGTTTGTATATCATTTAATTTAGGTAAAACTTAATAACAATAGAATTAACGCGGTAAGCAATTGACCGAGTGAACAATTGAATTAGGTATTTAGTTATCGCTCATATAATTTATCATTGCGCTCGTTATATCATTGCGAGGTAGGCAGTAATACATAGTGCATTTAACGCCGTATCGTATTTAATTATTGCTCGTATCATTTATCATTACGCTCGCTATAACATTACAGTAAATACAAACTGCATATAATCGCGTATCATAAAGTTATTTATACAGTATAAGCAGTAGTGCGATTACCGATATATGTAAGTAGAGATTTTTAATTATTATTATAACATTATAGGTACTTATCGAAGTAATACGATTACCATTTGGTAATTAGCGTTTATTAATATCATAACGCTATTCCTTCAGAGGTATTAGGCAGTGATATAAGATTCAAATTGTTTTATTCATATTATAACGTTATACTTCAGGAATAGGTTAATATTTAATTATCGTGTTTTAAGTAACGTTTATAAGTATAACGCTATCCTTAAGGGTAGACAGTGTTGTAGCTTATTATAGAAAGTAGGTATCTTATTATTATTACAATGGCAATGGACAGTACAGATATGACTAATTTGAAGTTTATTAGGGACCTTATACCTAAATATGATGGTAACCCTAAGACACTTAACTTCTTTATTAGGGAGGTGGAAAATATTATGTTATTATTAGATACATCAGCTAGAACGAATCCGGCGCTTATTTGTCTAATAAAAAGTAGACTAAGTGGCACCGCAATTGATGCTATCGCTTATGAGGAATCACTAGATACCTGGCTGGCTATAAAGACCGCGTTATTACGTAGGTTAGGCGAGCCACGTAACGAAATACAGGTAATGCAGGAGCTTACTCGTATACGCCGTAACAAAGGTGAAGATTCGGAAGCGTTCGGTAAACGCCTTAGAGATATCTTAGACACGTTACAGTCAGTGGGTAAGCACAGCGACAAGTCGTATTATGAAAAAATGGTAATAGATCAATATATTAATAATTTGGAGTTCCACGTATCGGTAGGCGTGCGTATTTCTAATCCAGCAACTCTGGAGATAGCTATAGTCACTGCTAGACAGGAAGAGGCACGTTTAGCTCATAATAGGTTTAGCAATAATTTTAATACACCGCATATGCAAGCCAAACCAAAAGAAATGCCCAAGCTTAGTTTACCTACACCCCAACCACAACTTAGTCAACCTTTTAGATTTAACTCTGCACCACCCCAACAAAGGTTTGTAAATCAAAATTATGTACCCCAGCGTAACAACTGGACCCCAGATCAGAGACAGCAGTGGGTGCAGTCCATGTTGCCATCGAAAAATAAGTCAACAGGTAATGTTAGACCTAGTGGGTCCGGTAATTTTAGAAACTCGTCTAATTTTAGACAACAACCGAATGTGCCGCACCAACAGGTGAACCCACCACAAAAGGTATCAGATGTGACAATGAGGTCTGTGGATAAACCTCAAAAGCCCCAATTCGAGTGCGAGGAGCTTTTCTACGCTACTAACGAACAAGAACGATACCCAGACCAGTATGATCCCTACTATGAACAAGGTGAGTGTTATAACGTTGAATATAGCGAACCAAGTGAGATGTACCAGGAGACGCCTGCTACTGAGCCTTACTATCAGGATTTTTCCCGGGACAGGGAACAGGAGGACCACAGATAATTAACACAGTAGAGTTAAATAGTCAGGGCAAAGATCATCTGCCTTATATAGAAATACCAGAATTTAAGGGTAAGTTTCTATTAGATACAGGTGCTACTAACTGTATGATATCGCCTAGCGTTATAAAAAACACTATTTTTGAACATTGTATAGAGTATGAACCGTTTTTAGTTAAAACAGCACACGGGATTACGAAGCATGAGCAGGTGGCATCTTTACCATTACCTCCACAGTTTAATACAGATAAATTTCATAAGTTTCTAGTTTTCGATTTTGATGAAAAATATATAGGAATTATAGGCATGGATTTGTTACGAGAGTTAGGGTGTAGCATAGATTTAAAAAATAGAATATTAAAATCATCAAATTGTCAGATACCAATTTATTTAGATTATCCGCTTAAGAAAATTAGAATAGAACCAAAATGCGAGAAACTTATTGTAGTTAAGACTAATTATGCAGACGGACAATATATTTGTGATGATTTCTGTTGGTCTAAGGGACTAAAATCACCAGCTGCTGTAGTCACAGTTAAAAATGGTTCATTTAGAACTTCAGTTATAAATTCTACAGACGAAAAGAAAATAATAGTTAACAATCGACCTTTAGCACTTGAACCCATATTGACAAATTTACGACAAGACTATAAGACCTGTAAACTCAATCAAGTAGACGTAAAACATGACACTGAAATTGACAATGAACTTCGTAGGAATCTTGATAAAATTAGAACCGGCCATATGAACGAAGAAGAAAAGCGGGAAATAACTAAGTTATGTTATAACTATAGACAAATCTTTCATTCTGACAATATACCACTATCTTTCACACATACAGTAAAGCATGAACTTAGATTAACAGACGACACTCCAATCTTTGTTAGGAGTTATAGGCAAGCGCCTCAACAGCGCCAAGAAATACAAAATCAAGTAGATAACCTCTTAAAACAAGGTATCATCAGAGAAAGTATTTCACCATGGTCATGTCCCGTCCATATAGTTCCTAAGAAACCAGACGCTTCAGGGAAAGTTAAATGGAGATTAGTGATCGACTATAGACGACTTAATGACCGAATTATTGAAGACAAATACCCGCTTCCTAACATACATGATATTCTTGACAGACTAGGACGAGCACAGTATTTTACCACCCTTGATCTTGCTAGTGGTTACCACCAACTGGAAATGCATCCCAATGATATAGAAAAGACCGCATTCACTACAGAAAGAGGCCATTACGAATTTTTAAGAATGCCATTCGGGCTAAAAAATGCTCCCAGTACATTTCAGCGTCTAATGGATCATATCCTAAGAGGATTAGACAATGTATTCACGTATCTAGATGACGTCATCATAGTGTCTACGTCATTACAAGAACATATTGAAAGACTTAAACAAGTATTTGATAGGTTCAAAATTCATAATCTGAAAATACAACTAGATAAATCTGAGTTTTTACAAAAGCAAGTTAACTTTCTTGGGCATGAGCTGACTGACCAAGGTCTTAAACCCAATAGAGATAAAATTAAAGCCGTTTTAGATTTTCCTTTACCGAAAACTCAAAAAGACGTAAAGTCGTTTTTAGGTTTAGTAGGCTACTACCGCAAGTTCATTAAAGATTTCGCTAAATTAACCAAGCCATTAACATCTTCTCTTAAGAAAAACGCTAAAGTAGTACACACAGAAGATTTTGTAGAGGCCGTAAATAAATGTAAAACAATATTAACTAACGCTCCTATTCTTCAATACCCAGATTTTGAACAAACATTCATATTGACAACAGACGCATCAGATTTCGCCGTAGGCGCTGTCTTATCACAGGGTAATGTAGGCTCGGATAAACCGGTCGCATATGCATCTCGAACATTATCAGATACAGAGACGCGTTACTCTACTATTGAGAAAGAATTGTTAGCGATTGTATGGGCCATAAAATATTTCCGTCCCTATTTGTACGGCCGAAAATTTATTATATACACAGACCATCGACCATTAACATGGCTAATGACCTTAAAAGACCCTAACTCAAAATTAACCAGATGGCGGTTAAAATTGGCTGAATATGATTATAAAGTAGTATACAAAAAAGGTAGGCAAAATACTAACGCAGATGCACTATCTAGAGTAAAAATCTTCCATAACAGTATAGATTCACTAGCGGTCAACTTAGACGACAACGATGACGACGAAATTATTAACAGGATTTTTGATAATGCTCGTAGACAAGCAGAAACAGAAAATAGGGCACCTAATGATAACAACACAAATAATAGCGAAAACGTTAGACGAAACATGGAGATAGATAGTGACACACAATCATACCCTGACAGGACTGATACCGATCAAGTTAGCGAAGCGACTACGAATCCCGACCAACTCGTCTCGACAAACCATACTCAACCCGATAATGACAATAATGGTATCCCCATCTTAACAGACGCTATCGACAGACAATCAAAACAACTTCATATTAGATCAACACCAGGTTTAACTTATAGAGTAGACGATAGATCCACTAGTTCTAGAATGATTATTAAAGATGTTTTTATTCCGATTAATAACACTGAAGCTGAGATTATTAAGTTCTTAAAAGAACATACTATCGCGGGTCGCATATTTCATTGCTACTTTTATGACGAACATTTATATTTAGCGTTTTCTAGAGTCTATACAACAATATTTAACGATAGAGGTCCAAAATTGATTAGATGTACTCGACTCGAGTCACTTTAGTGGAAAATAAAACAGAACAGGAAGAATTAATAAAGAAACACCACGAAGGTAAAACGATGCATCGAGGTATCCAAGAAACTCATAAACAACTTCATAGAAATTATCATTGGCCTAATATGCTACTTTCCGTTCAAAGATACATAAATCAGTGTGACATATGTCTGAAAGCTAAATATGAGAGAAACCCGCTTAAGACTTCTTTAGCCCTAACACCAACACCTACAAAGCCTCTTGAACACTTATTTATGGATCTTTATTCTACTGGTGGAGCAAAGTTTTTAACTATAGTAGATAACTTTTCTAAATTTGCACAAGCAGTTCCTTTAAATGCATCTAGTAGTATACATATAGCTGAAGCATTATTGCAAGTGTTCTCAGTCATAGGACTACCTTTAAAAATTACAACTGATTCCGATAGCAAATTTGATAACGATGTCATAAAAGAAATTTGCGCTTCGCATAATATTCACATACACTTCACTACACCGTATAATCCAAATTCTAACTCTCCCGTAGAACGTTTCCATTCCACAATAGGTGAGATAATTCGTATTCAAAGAATGACGAATAAAGAAGATCCCATTCAGTTGATAATGAAATACGCAATTATTGCTTATAATAACTCTATACATTCTGTAACAGGTTATACACCTCGAGAGCTCTTGTTTGGCCATACAGCTTCTAGAAATCCGTTAGAAATATTTTACTCTAAAGAATTCTATCAAGATTACGTAATCAAACATCGTAACAACGCTGAAGCTGTACAGGAGTCATTGGCAGCACATATGTCGAAAAATAAAGCTCAAATAATAGAAAAACGCAATCAAGCAGCAGAAGATATTTCATTTAAGGTAGGTGAGATGGTTTACAAACAGGTGGCGAAAACTGCGCGCAACGACAAGACGAAGCCGGTTTTCAAAGGTCCGTATAAAATTATACATCTTCATCCCAACAATATAGCTGAAATTATAGGCAGTCACCCAAATGCTAAATCAATTAGGGTTCATTATAAACTGCTACGACGACCGCATCTTGTTCCAGGATCCTCATCACAGGAGCCTGCGTGCTCTACACAACCGCCAACTTGACCCTAAGTCCGGTCAATAATGAAAACGGAATACTTTTGCTGAAACAAGGACAAGTCCTTAGACAGGTCGATACTTTTAGCTTGGCTTGTGTGTATAATGTCTCATATTTGCACGAAGTCACCTTAAAATTATTAGCATTATATTCTACTACAAAGGCAGCAGAGACTAGTGCCTTAGGTTCGGAAGATATTTATAGGACTTATAAAGATCAAATAGAGCTTAGTGTTAACTTGATAGGTAAGAAAATTATGTTTATTGCACCACATATTAGAGTTAGACGCGGTATAATAAATGGATTAGGATCTGTTATTAAAGCTATTACGGGTAATTTAGACTATGACGATGCTGTCAAAATAGAAAAGGAATTATCGACCATACGTAATTCAGTTGGTAAAATTAATAATTTAGAAAAACAATCTCTATTTTTAGCTAAAAACACTATAGACGAATTTAGTAAACAGGTTTCGATTCTTAGTGAAAATCAAAAGAAATTAACTAACCTATTGAAAAATACCGCTATTAGAAATAACTTAACGATAAATCGTATGCACTTTTTAGATTTATACATTCAAATAGATTTTAGTTTCCAGATTCTCTTAGATAAGCTTGTAGTATTAGAAGACGCCATGACCTTTGCTCAATTAGGCGTAATGCATCCTAGCATAATAGCTCCGCATAGTTTATTAGATGAATTACAAAGTATTCAAAAATTTCACTCGCAATTTCGACCAGTAGATAAAGTTAATATTATAAATATTCATACTATAGAAAAATCAATTAATGTAAAAGCTTACAGTACAGAACATGCATTGACGTTTATCCTAGAGATTCCTTCCATAGATCCAGAACAATATGACCTTCTCCATATATACTCCATTCCAGACAAGCAAAACCTAACCATTATACCTAAATCCAAATACCTAGCACTGAGTGGCGAGAAGTACTCCTACCTTGAGGGAACCTGTAAGACTGTTGCACAAGATGTGAATCTCTGCGAATCCCTCAACACCCAACTAATCGAAACATCCAATGATTGCATCATGGCACTCATCAAGCATCAAACATCAAACTGCACCCGGGCGCGAATGAACTTCAAACAAGGGAAGATTCAGAAGATAGAAGACAACAAATGGCTGGTTATACTAAATCAAGAGCAAGTCATAAGATCTCGCTGCGGATTGAAATCAGAATACAAGAAAATAACTGGAATCCACCTCATTAGTATCACCAGTGACTGTCAGTTGGATATCTTGAATAGAACATTGAAGACTATCACAAACACCATAACAATAGATGAAATGATCCCGTTACCAAGCACAAGATTCATCCCAGAGGACAACATCCACTACAATCTACAGCTTGAAGACATCGCCCTAGACAGCATCCATGAGCTGATGGACCGCGCCCAAGACATCCAAGATGACAGCAGTATCGACTGGCAAGTTCTAATGGCCACTCCAAGTTGGACGACAATCGGTCTATACGTCATTATGATGGGCATAGCTGCTTGGAAAGTTTATGAATGGAAGAAATCAAGACAGATGCTAGATGCTGAATGTAGCGAGGACGCTACAGGAAGCTGCGTATCGCGCTTCCAACTAAGGGAGGGAGGAGTTAAGCAATCGAACGAAGTGCGTCAAACCATCGATTGCTGACCACGCACCGGATGAGCCCTGCGCGTGTCAACGTTTATGCATAGTTAGCAATAAGTTAGATATTACATTGTTTTATTAATTATTTAGTCTTGTAGAACCATTCTTGGAATAAACTTGTAATTTTAATTAAATAAATATATTTTTTTATTAAATATTCGGACCACCGATATTTAACTCATGCTTCAGTTATTCTTATCTAAAGAAATAAATTTGCAAATTATATTGTTTCAGGATATACGTTATGGAGAGATGTTTAGCAAGGACTTTTCTGATTCCAAAGAAGATAAAAATACGGACGAGGGACTTGTAAATCTTCATAATAACGAGGCTGGACGAAGGGTAAGATTAGTGATAAAATCGGTGGAGCAGCGGTAGTGCTTGTGTCTACTGTGCTTGAGGTTTCGGGTTCGAATCCTGGATCAGGCAAATTGGTATTGAGGTTTTTGTCAAGAAATTCTATAAATAGGAGTGGAACTATTCATATTTTTAAAGCATAGGTACATCAACAATGTTTTAGTTTGTTTGTTAAGATCAAGGCCGTATATTGAATTTTGATATATTTGATAGCGATTGAGGCGTATATTGTTTATTTATAACTCTCACTATTTAGAAATAACCATAGGGTAACAACTTTATACATATAACTTACCTTGGTAGGTATAAAAAAGTTGTATTTTGATGTTTGTTATACAGCCTTGGCCAAAAGTATTAGGCACCCCCAATATAGTTATCACACACCTGTGCTATTTGAACAATTAAACAATATTCTATAGAACTGCGATACCGGTGTCATAAAACACTATTTAAGATTTAGCATTTTTTAAGCAGTCGTAAAACATCTGGTGCGTCAATAATAAAATGTTATTTTTTCCAAAATTTATTTTTAATGTTTCGTCAGTTACCATTTGGAAGTCTTAGTGTAAAGACAGTGCATTTGTGGTTTTGTGAATTAATTGAGAAGAAATTCATTTCAAAATGCCAAAACAAAACGAAATTAGTATTGAAAATCGTGTAAAAATTCAACTTTTACATGAGCAAGGCAAGACTCAAAAAGAAATCGCGAAGTTGGTGAAATGTTCGCGATGCGCCGTTCAATCTGCTATCAAACGTTTTGTTGAGACTGGCTCTCATGCAAATAAACCAAGAACAGGCAGAAAACGCGTGACTACTAGCCGTCAGGACAGAAAACTTATCCGAGAGTCTGTGAAAGATAGAAAAAAAACTTCTTCGGAGCTTGCTGTGGCTTTAACTGAAGAGACTGGACATCCCATAAGCGCACGAACTGCAAGACGAAGGCTAGTAGAAGCCGGCTTAAAAGGTTGCAAAGCTAGGAAGAAGCCGTGGCTATCCGCAGACAATAAAAGAAAACGACTTGATTGGGCTCTGAGACACCAACATTTCACAGAAGAGGATTGGTCTAATGTGCTGTGGTCTGACGAATCAAACTTTGAGGTAAGTTTTTTTAGTGAAGTCTATACCACAATTACAACGATCATTGTTGTGTTTGTCTTCAAACTCAAATGTTATAAAAGTTTGTAATGTGTGCTTTTTTTTGGAATCTACAGGTATTTGGAACACCAGGTGTGACGTTTGTGAGGCGACGCAAAGGCGAAGAATATCACCCAGATTGCGTAGTACTAACCATAAAACACGGAGGAGGCAGTGTAATGATTTGGGGTTGCATGGCTGCGGATGGAGTCGGCAAAATTTTTGTTTGCGAAGGTCGCATGAACAGTGAAAAATACATTAATGTACTGGAAACTGCTCTCGTACCTTCGCTTTCGTGTATTTTTGGTGACACTAACTTAAATGGTGTGAAATTCCAAGAAGACAATGCTCCGTGTCACAAGTCAGCTACTACGTTGCGCTGGTTTACTGAAAATTGTATTGATCTGTTAGATTGGCCTGCCCAGTCCCCGGATCTAAATCCTATTGAACATTTGTGGAGTATTTTGAAGAGAAAAATAAAAGAGCACTCGATAACATCAAAAACTGCTTTAAAAAACGCGTTAGTGCAAGAATGGGATGCAATTTCTCCAGAGGAATGTGCGAAACTTGTACGTAGTATGCCCCACAGAGTTGCTGCTGTCATAAAATCAAAGGGTGGTCCAACAAAATATTGATGTTTTTACAATATTCTAATGGAAATAAAGTACTTTAATCATTATAATTAGTTTTATTTCTCTCTAAGCCTGAAATATGCAGTAATTTATAGGGTGCCTAATACTTTTGGCCAAGGCTGTATGTTGTATAATCACATACAGTAACCATAAAATATGCATACACTAAACATAAAAACGTACGTAAGGAGGTGCCAATTAACAATGACAAAACACTAAACGCCTGTGCTTTAAATTTATGTTTTGTTGTGCAGGCAGTCCGCGGGCGTATGCAGCGAGTATGCAAGTGCCACGGCATGTCTGGCTCTTGCTCAGTGAGAGTATGCTGGCGTCGGCTTCCTCAGCTGCGACTGGTAGGAGACGCACTGTCCACTAGATATGAAGGAGCTTCTCATGTTAAGGTATGTTAATCTTGATACAACAGAGGTAGGACTATTTAATTCCAGTAGTATGTGTACAAAAACTGTAAACTGCTAATAAATAAATAAGTTTTAAACTTAAAAGAACATAATATTACTTCAACGTTGAATATTTTCACTACTGGTCTTAATGGCTCATGTGCATAAAGCGATAGTAAGCTCGATGCTAGATGCGATGAGCTGACTGCACATCTACCTAGTTTTTAAAGATAAAGTTGACAGTCAAGCACCCTAATGTCAACTTTCAAAGAGTTGAAGAGGTTGCCGTGACTGAAATCGGCCAAGGAAGATATATGTACATGTAGCGGGCACACAAGTATTCTGTATGATTGACTAATACATGTTGACTGCACCAGTAGTTTATGCATGAAGCCCACATGGGTAACTTGTGCATGTAACTCGCGCACCTTACTTGCGTCATATCTAAGCAAGAAAACTGCAAGAATGGCGTTCGAGTAAACGACGCAACCTATATTCACACTAAAAATAGTTGCAATATGGTGAGTGCGTGCAATGATCTCTGTACTTTTGGCGGCAGTAGTAACTAAAACAGGACCCAGACAAATATTTCATATGCATATATGAATGTATCTTAATTTCAGGTGGTTGAACGTAAGCGAGGCAAAAACGTAAGAAAGATTAGACCCTTACACATGGATATGAAGAAGCCTAACAAAACTGACCTGGTCTATTTAGAAGATTCACCAGATTATTGCGAACCTAATGACGAGTAAGTTTTCAGATGCATCAATTAGTCAGTATAGTAGTTAGTTTTATGCTCCATTTGCCATTAAAACAAATTTAAAGAAAAACCACTGTGCGTTTTCATCATGTCAACAGACTTATTTAGAGTTTATCTGAAATTTGGTTTATTTAAAGGCCATTATTTTTCAATTGTTTGACCTACTACAGATAAAATTAGACAGAAGCTTCATAGTAGTTATATCAAATATCTATCTCTAAATAGGCAAATAATCAGCAGATAGATTATTGGTCAATAAGTATAAAATTATATCTTTCAATACCAACCCTTTATAATAATTTGTATGAATATCGAATTATATTTTGTCCTAGTAATAATAGTCCTTCATCAAATATCAAAATCCTTAAATCAAAAAAGATTTACAAGAGTTTTCTTTGATTTCCAGACTGGGTATCTTAGGCACGCGTGGTCGCACTTGCAACAGGACATCAGCCGGTCTCGACGGGTGTCGTCTCCTATGCTGTGGTCGAGGTTACCAGACCAGAGTACGAGACCACGAAGAAAAATGCCGTTGCCGTTTTGTGTGGTGTTGCCGAGTTCACTGTGAAATATGTCGGTTTAAACGAGACCACCACGTTTGTAATTAACGGGGATTTCTTTAATGCTGTGAGGTTGGTTAGGCTTGATGGTCACGATGTTGGTACTAAGGATTTTTATAGTGCAGTAGAGAACGATAATGGAAAAGTCAGTTATTTTAATGCAATTTGTAGAGGCATTGGTGCGACACACGATACTGGATTTGATAGTCTTGATTTTCTATGCAACTAATAGGAAAACGCTTTATTGGGAATACGCAATTATTGTATTTATAAGTAATCTGATTTTAATAAGCTTTTCAATGAACTGAATATATAGTTTGAAGTAATTTGACTTTCTTGAACATTGTTATCTACCTAATCTGTAAACTAAGGTGGTTAAAAGCTGATAGAAGCTATTTATTAATACATGTAAGTTAATGCAAGCGACTTAACGAACAAATAATTTATTTTAGTGCTTAACATTTTGATAACGTAAATGAGATGTATGATGATTGACGATACACATTTTGGGTAACCAATAAAAAAAATTCACTACTTTGATTAGATTGATTTGCACTTTTAATTTAAAAACTTAGATCGTCACATTAAATAAATGACTTTAATTAAATTAAAATAGAAATAGCCTATTAAGATTTGAACAGCTTCATCTTGTGTCTATGTAATAGCTATATCACACTTTTTTACTTTTATATAAATCTTTAACGTTTTAAATTAAAACATTTTCATTATGAATTACTGACTGATTATTAATTTTAACTAGTATTTTAGAAAAACATTTATTTTCTGAAGATTAAGCTTTAAAATTATTTACAGTATTACTAACTTATTTTATTTTTAATTTGTACATAGTTGTATATAATGCTTTTGTTAATATCATATTAATAATAGACGTAGTTTTAAGGCATTTCATCTTATTTATATGCCGAATGTAAATATTAAATCTTTTTATTGTGTAAGTGTTTACACAATTTAATTTTCTACCTCATGAGGAAGATGATTTCGTTCATGCCATGATATTAATATTGTTTAGTTTTAGGTAAACCATTTTTAGAAAGACGCAAGTCCTACAGTATAATGCCTACCTTCCAAAATGGGTAATTTTAGTTGCACCTATTCTTAATACCATTTTTATTGATCATGTTGGAATTACTGCAAAATGTCATCATATTCAAGATATTCACGGATCATTATTGGTAACCTTCCTATCCATTAGCAATATAGTCTTAAAATCTTCATTATTATTTATAATTAAAACGTATAATGGCAGAACAATAGTTGAGCAGAATTAAAAATTATAAATTTAAGATGTGTGGCTAGTATATTAAAAAAAATATTTCATAGAACTTATACCATTTCTAAGTCCATGATTCTAAATTTGCAGATACGATAGCCATGTTGAAGCTTGCTGTTTAATGTTCAATACCTTCTGCATTATTGTCGTCTTTCTAAGGATGGTCTACGACATTGCCAGTTGTAAATATTTGATTCAGTAAGTTAGTATTAGTAACTTATTGTATTAGGGACGTGATAGCTTTATTCCTTTTAGTGATAACTTTATCTATGACTTTCCACGTAACCGTCGATGTTATTGTAAATACTCTATAGTGATATTATGTAACATAATAGAACTAATGTATGTTTTTAATGTAAGGAGGTTGTCTATTCGAAGTACCGAAATTATACTTTAGTATTTTTACCCTAACTACATTATTATTGGCAAAATACTCTGTACACTTCCAAGAAATCGTAAGAATCTAATACACATCTACTAATATTAAGTGAGCTACTTCCCCTATATAATAAATTTACTGTATTTAACATGTTGGAGCATAACAGTTTACAAAAAATCGCGACGAAAATTAGGAATTCGTGGTCATAATAATGTTCTTGCTATGCATTTATTCATACAATTCGTAAATTTACATCATAGCTTCCACATAATAAATACCATGTGTCTGTATTTATTGCTGGAGTTTATAAAAAGCATTTCATGTATATTTTATTTTCCTTTGTTATAAGCTGTTTGAATTTCAAAACCTCGACTAGACAATCACAAATAAAAATTTTACACTTGCCAATTTATTGTAACGTGTCAAATATAATTCGAAATCGTCTATTGTAACTTAGGTGTAAGGATTTTTCTCATTGACTCAAACGTATCACCAATGATATTTAAGTACTTAATCTGTATTTAGGGGTTCAAATTCGGAATGTTTGTGACGTCACTTAACACTTTTATGTCCAATAACATTTATTTTAAGTATCTTTATTATGAATACATTAAAGCCATCAATTTCAGGTGTTGTTTTTCTTTTGTTAATTATTTGATTTTCTACTATCATCAGTGAATTTTTTAACCATTTTAGAGGATTTTATCGCATTTATTATATTATAAAATTTAATTGTTTTGACGTTACATTATTACTATATGTAAAGTGTATAAGTGACGTCTTTTGTCTAATATTTCAATATAGGGACCCTAAGTATCGATGTTATTCCCTGTCATGAAATTTTAGGCCGTAACAGTATTTAGAAATATTAATTTAAAGTTTAGATTATATTTTAGTACGAAATGTAGTCTAACTTTAAAGAGTGTCGGGGTAAGACTTAGTATTTACCATTTTGGATATGGAATAGTTACTATTTGATGTAAATGGAAATAAAATAAATGTATGTATTAGACATAATCTTTTTATTTTGTACAACTTCATTTATCCTTATTGCAGCGACAGTTACAAGACTTCTGTGTGGTGATTACTGGCAACACACACCACGTGATGGCTATCGCCATTTATATTTATGTGACACAACTAGTTAAATGAAAAGGTTCAAAGGCTTCAACAAATATATTACAGTTCGAGCCTTTTCGTATGACCTGACCTTCAGCAGACGAATGAATGTTACAGGTGTTTATATGACAAATTGATCGCAATTGAAATTTTTGTGAAAGTTTACAGCAGCTTGTAGTCGATCGATTCAACAGTTCTTAGAAGTAAAGTATGGATTACTTTTTACTACACAGATGACAAACAAGAGTACGGTCTGTCTGATGGTAAGTTGGTAAGATGGAAATAATGGTAATTGCCGTCGTCCATGGCAACTTACAACACCAGCGGTGTTACTCGCGCATTGCATCCACTTGCATTGCATGCAAATAGATGCACCAGCCGTTCATGACGAGCTGTATCGATTTTTTGTTCCTGATAAGTGATAACTACCGTCGCAACCGAAGGCACATGTTGTTTGCCGTGCCATCATGTCGTACCGTAGCGCGCGCTAGGTCACCCGTGCCGCGTTTCCTTTCTGCTCTCAACGATCTCCTGTACGCCAATCCTGACTATGACTTCTTTGCGGATGGATGGCCAAATATATTGCTGGAGTGTCAGTGAATTTATGAGAAGGGATTATTGTGTTTGTTTTGGTGATTACCTACCCATATAATTATTTACTTGTTTTATTTCGTTGTTTTAATTTTTGCATCTGTCTTTAATGTATTCATCATTCATTAAGACCTTTGTATATTGTAATTGGTGTACAACCGTTATAATTAAATAAATAAACAAATTATATTTATTGATCTGAGCGAGATTGGTTGATAAGAGGTTGATTGGGCGTCCGAATCTCACACTTACCAAACAAAACGCAGCAGTATGGATTTCTATTTTAAACTTCCAAGAAAGGAGCTACTACTGGTAAGGCAGGATAATTATTATTAAAATAAATATTTTTTTCTTTTTTCGTTCACCAACATTTGTTTACACTAATTATACACAATAAAAGGAGCATGAACCATAACAATAGTGTAACAATCACTTATAGGCAAACACCACATCTGATTTTTATGAGTGCGGTAATCAACATTCAACATTTACAAAAGTGACAATGTATGAATGTGTGACATGAATATTACAACTTTATAATATATGTATTATGTAAGTACAATAATAATGCTTATTAGGCAGCCGTTTGATCAGTATTCTTCTTTGTCTGGCAACAGAGTCGCAGTGTAAGTATATACAATCACTATAGGCATTGATTAACTTACACATTCTCGCGTAAGGGTAATTAGCGCCTAATACCGTCCTTCTTAGTGGTGGGCAAAGTAGAGTGATACTGCTGCGCGGTATCCTGGATGGTGCACAGAATTTCAATAGTACTAGTAAGCGAGAAGAGTCATTTTTATGATTCCATATTTTGATTGCAAACATTGCGTCATTGAGGCATCTGCGCTTGTCTAATGAATTCATTTTAAAATGCTTTAACTTATTCTTATATGATTTAATTGATTTAGCTATGCCAGTAGAAAACGCTAGATGCAAAACAAAACGCTTTTGCATGCGTTCCAAACGCAATGAATGAACCGCGTAATGTGGCCGCCAGACCACACAGCAGTACTCCACAATGCTACGAATCAAACTGTTGTATAGAACTATCTTTGTATTAATATTACGAAATGACTTGCAGGTTCTTAAGACAAAGCCTAACTAACATTTTGGATGCTCTTTGCATTATATGATTCAAGTGAGGCGTGAACGTTAACGAACATATGGCAAAAGTAATATCAGTCTTGTATATAAACTGTTCTACTAGTGGTCACGGGCCTCTTTTCACGTTTCAGTATGGGAAGTGTTAGGTCATAGTAAAGGAGAAGCTTTAAAGCTCTATTGTAATTATATTGGCTGGGACCCCACGATATTGCCTAGTGTGGAAACCGCGTTAAATATTTACCTAATAAGATCTGCTACACTAATTTTATGTTTTGTTAAACACTTTTTATAACTTTCTTGTGTTAAAACATAAACATATTTCATTTTCGTTACCATAGTCCACCACGCTGACCCAGTGCGGGTTGGCAGAGTTCACATATCTTTGAGAACATTATAGAGAAATCTGAGACATGAAGGTTCCTTCATCGTTAAAGCTACAGAGACATCGTTGATGATGACGTGGTGTTTTTTTCGCCGGGGCAATCCCTAGTCGTAAATATTTATCTTATCAAAATTAAAAATGAATCACATTTGCACTAGTTTGACTGTCAGATAAGATTGTTAGAAGCTCCATATATTGTTTTGATTGCAGAAATGTCGACAACCGATATAATTTGTTACGCTATTAGCTTTAAATTATAATATTTAATAAAAACGGTGTTGTAACCCCCTGCCTAAAAGCGAGGAGTGTAATGCCTTACTGTATGTTTATTTGTGTATCAAGAGAGTACCTTTATCCCAATTTCTGTATTTTCTTTTTAATTTGTTAGTTAGCTTTATGTTGATGGTTTGTTAAAACATTCATGAAAAGCTGTCTAAGCTACCTATTTAAGTTATGGGTTCATTAAGATTTGGTGAGAAAGTTACATTGAAAAAATAATATTTAATTTTTAAATTTCACTGTTCTTGTCCGTGTTATTCTATTGAGTACGTAAGTAAATTGCAATGTTCAATATAGTTATTTAACTTAAAGTATTAACATGTACAACTCTGATAACGTCGAGGAACACCATGGTAGGTTTATTCGGTATGGCCGGGATGTCGTCATCTTTCCCCGGGTGAGTCCGATATAACCCCTCCGACCGCCCCCGCGCCAATGCATTAAACCAAGTAAAAAATAAATTCTTGTACCATAAATTAAGTCGATTGACTACTTAGATTTTGGTACATATTAGTTAATTCTTTGATTTTGCAATAGCATGAATTAATTTTAATAAAGGCTAGTATTGCTAATAATTAAGTTACCGCTTGACTGTTAAGATTTAAAAGAATTACAGATAGCCTTTCGCTGCTGGCCGTGATCAAAGTCCCATAATATGATATTTATGAAATCTACAACGATAATCTACATATATGTATAATCAAGCGTCTGATAAACGAAATATTGATAGAAGGTCATGAGGTGTAAAATAAACAATATTTCGTAAAATTTAAACACATCACATCTTCTCTCAGGCCTATATTATTTCCAAGTCACTTGGGTCGGCTTTTCTAGTCTAACTGGATTTGACAGGATATCAGTTTTTACACGGAAAGGCTGCCACCTGACCTTCGCAATCCGATGGCTAACGATACCCTAAGGCTAGACCAGTGTCAGGATATTAGAGGGATACTTTCCCAATAACGACTGCCATAGATGTTCATGGCAGCCGGGACCGGCATTTTACGAAACGTCACATAATAGATATAAATAAAATAGGTGTATGCGAAATTTTATGATGATCGGTCAAAGGTTAAGGCGTGAAAGCGTAACAAACATACAAATAAATCCTCATTTTAATGTTAGTTAGGATACATTCTGTGAACTTTATGCATTCTTATTATTTAAATAAGCGGTACTTCCAAAAATAATGATGTTATATCAAGGTAAACGGATCACCTAATTATATTAATTATCGCAGGCCGTTAATCTGGCAATCAGTAGGTGATTCGATGTCTATAACAATATTATCTATCAGAGGGGCAATAGGATAGTTGATTATAATTGATTATGTACAATATTTTAAACACAAGAGCAAATAGTAATCAAAATCTTTTTGGCAAACAATATCAAAACTGGTTGCAAAATAAGGTAGTTATTAATATTTTAAATTTGGATATAAGAAAATGTGAGTTCGTAGTGGGAAGATATCTCCATCTTGCTATCTACCTCGCAGAGCTGCATTTAAATAGCGGTTAGTATATATACATATGTATATATATGTGTGTGTATATACCTTACTACTAGATTTGAAACGCTTGCATCTTATTTATTTTTGGAGTAGTTATACCTAAAAAAATCTTTGTTTTCCAGTGTTTGGGTAATGTAACTATTAGAATTAAATAATAAAAATTGTGCGTCACCTGGCCTATTGTCGTAATAAAACTGTCCAAAATAGAGTTCCGATTTAGTCTATTAAACTGAGTTACTGATTGAATGAAACATTTATATTCACATTTGAAGTTTATTTTAATTTAGGAGTTTACTATTTCTGATATTTAAGACACTCTGATTATTTCGGTAGGTACGCTATTTTGATCAGTTATATTACGAGAATTGGTCCTTTGGAGGTTTTATATTAGAATTGATATTTAAGACAACTGATATTTTCATTTTGTGAAGTAACGAACAAAAGTATTTCTTAAATTAAGCTGTGCAAAAGAGGAGAAGGGCTAAATAGTAACAGGTTAAAAGCTATATTAAAATAACCGTCCATCATTTAAAGGAAATGATTGTATAAATACACGTTGAAATAAAATTGCAACATTTAGTTTAATTATGCTTTAATCAGCTTAATAATCTATTTGTTAAATTAAAATCATTTATTGACCAAGAGGATTACCGATCCAGGGGTAGGTACGTGGGCACACATTGCAGATCTGCATGTAATAAGCCACCTGAAACAAAAGCGTTGGTCAATGTCATACAGTGTAGCAATGTAACAGAAAACATTGGTCGTATTTGAATACAGAATAAAAAAGATTGCGCAGAACCTTAAATACATCCAAAACTACTTTTAAACATCTTTGTTCGGATATGTCACATGTAAAATTGTAGGAATTACCTTCGCTTATGGCTATGGCTTGCATCAGATATATTTATTGGCACGAATAATATTATGTAACTTGTCAATGTTTGGCATGCCAGAAATAAATGAAAACCTGTTGTGTCTGGCCGCTTAAATAGGTTAAATATAGAGTAAGCTGCTCTACAAATAACTTACTAAAATTTGCTATATATTGACTATAACATTAACAAAAGAAAACAAGGCGTTCTGATCTCTTGATTTTAAAGATTCTGCAAATTTAATGAAACCCTTATTGAAAGTTCAAAGTATTCTTACTGTCGTGAATTTTAGAAATGTGATCTTGTTACATTCTCAACAAAGACCGTCCATATTCGGCTTGAACGTGGACAATCAAATTATAAACAAAGTAAAATATTAAAACTTTTGTTTTAATATATAATAAATATTGGTTACTATCCAGTAATATGAAATTGACGATATTATATCAAAATAATACACACAGCCTGGAAGCAAGAAGGTAGTATTACTGCAACTGCATAGTCGGCAGAAGGACTGTTGGTTACTGTGCTCACATAATGTCTGTAACATGGTACCTACCTAAGCTGGGCAAGATATAAAAAAGGCAATCCACCAGCCTAGATTTTGGGAATTTTTTTTAATAAGTAACTTCTGAATGTGATATTTACACTTGAAAATAAATATTTATTTTCAAGTGTTAAACAATGTGTTTTATTTTATTATTTAACGAACTTGATACTAAACTTCATACCATAATGTTTTCTACTTAGTTTAGGCTACTCAAAACTAATATTGTTATTACAATATAAAATTGTTCACGCCCAGGCCAGGGTCCCATACAAGGTGGTCGGTCTCCTTTCGGTGGATAATAATTTTATTTATATTGTGTTTGAGTACTTACGTTATTATGTGCTCCAATAAGGGGTCCACAGCTAGTACTGCTGCACCTGGTAGGAATAAAGGTGCTGCACATCTTTTGTTTGTATTCTTGGATCGGAATAGGGTTCTTGACCCATTCGACGATTTCTCCAGCGTTTACCTATCAAACAAAAAGTAACATTTAGGCTTTCCTTCCTTGAAATGTTTTAATTTATTACCATAAGCATGGACATGTTATAGAGTAAATACATTTGGTCACCATTAAAAAGAGGAAATCATTTAATGGCTTACTGCTTAACTAACTTTTTTCGGGGCTTATTTATGTGATCAATTCTCTCTTGTTCATATGCAAATGGATCATCTTACGAATGGAAGTTGATTGTATATTGATCTATAATAAGCTGAATTTTTAAGGATTGTCACTATAAAAATTTTGTAAGTAAATAATATTTGTTACCAAAGGTTCAATTAACATGCTGCGCCGTATTAATTAGTACAAGTAAATATATAGATATATTAAAAGTAGTATACTAATAGGAAAGATCTTGAAGGTATACAAAAACTAATATTACCAAGTAAACGTCTTCCATATTGTTAAGTAGATTCAGGAATCTAACGAAAGCACTGCGGATAGCTGGGTAGGCATCCAGGAACCACTCGTGGACGTAGAAGGGGAAGGGAGCCCTGTTGCCCTTGTAGTGCCTCTCGAAGTTTGAAAGGATAAACTGGTACCAACCATCCTCGTCTGCATGGTCAGGGCTAATGAAAAAGATAATTTAATATTTTAATTGTATTGTTAAAAATTTGCCTAAAGTATCAACAAACGAGTAAACGCAAAATTTTTGGCTTTAGAAACTATTTCTACTAAACTTGAGACAATAACTTTGACACGAGATTTTAAAAACTTTGAAGCAACAGACACTAAAAATAACAAATACACTTGGAATATATTATTGTAATACCAAATACAAGCATGATGAAAATATGAAATATCTTCGTTTTAACTGTTAAACCTATCAGGTTATGAGAGTTATGGATGAGCGAGTGAACTTGTGTTTGTCCTTCTCGTATCTCTTGCTAGTCTCTGTTAAGATAGGCCGCCGTTACCAAAATTCAGTCTGGAGGACATTATAATATTTCGATAAAATCTGCGTCTATAATCTAGCTACTTACATCCAGAAGCATGCATCGACAAACGAGCAAGGAACATTGTTGAGATCTGACCATGCGATCATGGGCATAACCCACGGTCCGGGTATGGAGGAAACAGGGCAAGGGGGAACAACACAGTCTTGAATAGACTTATAGTGCAGGGTGTAAGGCCAGAAGGCAGGGTTAGTGTAGGTTATCGTTGGCCAAGAGCTATCGTAAAGAAGATCGTAATCAGCCATCATTTTGAAACTAGAATCACCACTCATTTGGAGGAAGGGAAGTCGAACACCTGTAACATTAAAACAGAAATGTTATATTAATATTATTTGATCTAATGAAAAAGTCTTATTTTTGTTCAGATTAAATCTTTTATTAGGTATTTTTACCTTGTGATCTTATACCAAAATATCTTTCTTATGCAGTGTTGCTAATAGTGTATAAATATGTATATTCTGGTAGTAATAGTACATATGTATATATACGTATATTTACCTTTTAGAGCTTCATAAGGGATGTTAGCAAAATGAGACATCTGGGTTCTTTGCTCAGCAAACTCCTGTACCATGGTTTCATAACTGGCTTCAGCCCAATAGCTCTGTGATGTTTGATGGGTGATGGAGTGCAGGGCGATTTCAAAGCCATTGTTGTATAATTCATTGACGAGTGTATAGTCAGTGTATTCATGGCTGACATAGAAGGTGAACCCAGCAGGGCAATTGTTTTTGTTCATGCGGCCGTACAACATACTGCGGTAGTTGATTATGTTCCTGACGTTAACAGCATCATCGAAGGTTACCGTTACGAACTGCAATTTAGAAGAGTTAATGAAAATGTTGTTTTGCTAATAGGTATATCTTATGACAAATTTTGCTAAACTATTTAGCTCGTATTGCGCCAGGATAAAACTAAGTCAAACAAGACAGTACGGTAGTTTTACTGAAGATCATTATCAAAAAACCTCAAGTCATCTTCCTTTCGAAAGAACGGTTTTAAATCTACTGCTACATGCTAGAAGACGGTGAGCTATTTACAGGGGTCCATGTTTTTGTCACGTGGGCTTGCAGCTCAGTGTCGTTTGCCAGTGTTTGACACGTTTAATTCTTTTTTTTTTGGTGACGAGCTAATGATATCTCTGATGGCCAAAGAGTTCACATACGATAACTATTTATCACCAAGAGGTTCGTATCCTTGTTTGATGACTTTTGAGCATAAAAATATAATAGATTTTAGCACTTCCAAAATCAATTTTATTACAGTTCTGCCTTGTTCTTCTTAATAAAAATCTTTTCTTTTTGACGAATGACGTTATTAGTTCTAGATCTTCTAATATATAGTTTTATATATGGCGAAGTACAGCAGAGTTGACGTAAGTATGCATTTTATATGTTACCTAAGCTGTTGAAAATATATCGGCGACATTTTACTAATATTTACATATCGTTACACTGCATTATTAATTTGCAATAACTTATAGTCCTAATTGAAAACAATATGAAATTTTTAAAAGTTTCTAGTATTCAATACTAAATAATTCGTGTTTGGTTAGTATTTGCAACGATATTATTATTAGATTATCACGAACCTGTGGTACATCTCGTGGATCTAATCCTCCAGGAATATCAGTACTAGAGCATCTACAGTCTGGCAGCTGGCAAGCTTCTGGGTCACATTCAGGTGCCTCAGTAATTTCTTCATCTTCAGCAATAGCTGCTGCTGCAACCAGTAACAACCCGAAAACTATCCACTTCTTCATCGTCCACGATTTTTCGAACAATACTCATGAATAGGTTATTCGGTCATTATATATTCATTTACTTATCATTTTAATTAGAATAATTGTAAGATATTAAATATCTTATCGGTGTGGATTGATAAAAAATATGTCACCTCGTAATAGTGCAATCCCTGTAAACAGCCCTCTGTCGTCCATATTACGAAGACATTTTAGTTCTAGCATGTATGCATTTGTAGCAATATGCTCCAATCTTGAAACAACCAAGAGTTAATGAGGGCAGTCGAAGCGATCGCGTAGCTTTAGCAACTAAACGCGATATAGCATCCGTGCAATACGAAACGTTACGAAAATGCTAGATATGCTGCCTCTATGCAAATACGTAGTCATCCAACACCGAAGTTAAAAATATAATGCATGATTCAATACTGTCTAAACGAACAAGTAATATGATACTGGGTCTGGAATATTGCAATACTTTTGATCTTACTACGTAGCACCAAAAAGTAGTTACTGAAATATGGCATTATATAATTTTCTACTAAACTCTTCAGGGATATGTTATTAACTTATAAAAGACAAAAATAAAGGCTCTTTTTTATTTCTCTTAATTACTGAGATTTTATTGTAAAGTAATGTAATAAAGCTAGATCTAAAGACTTATATACCATAGACCGTAGTTATTGTATACTCTTTAATATCTACTAGATATTATGCAGTATAGAAGATACTTTTATTATATATCAGTTAGTTGAATTACAGGGCATGCATGGGGTAAGGCCGCCGCGTCTTACAGTCGTAATAACAATTGCAATTGAGGTAATTATACCCCATTCCCATCGCAGATGATTATAAGAAATATAGTTTATAATATGCATAATCTTTATGTCGATGGTTTATGGCAACGATAGTTATAAAAATGATAAGGAAAGTAATGTAAATGTTAATTCGTTTTTACATCTACCGAATAGAAGAAAAATATTGTAAACATGTTAATCAATCAATGTATTTTTCCAATGGCGGTGGCGTTTGTTTAACCAAAATTCTTAGAAACCAATTTATTAAATAAAAACATACATATTCAATCTTTTCCTAGAATAATGCGATATTTAATATAGTAGCAATCAACATTACAATCATTGGAATAATTTGCATAGATAATGAAAGTAGATTAATTGTTACCATTTTAACTGAGACAAGCATCAATGATAAAACTTGTATCTTACAGACTATATAATATTGTCTTCTATTTACGCGAATATTATTCATTGAAATTAAACTGCTATATACGGATTTTATCGCGTTGTTTATTTGACACTTTATTACAAAATTTGGAAAATTGTTACACTACTACTACTGTTAAACTTTACTAATTTTTAAGCTAATTAAATTTTTATTAAAACTATTTAGATTTAATTTATTTTTACACTTTCCCCGACGTTTCGGTTGCTTTTAAGCAGCCATGGTCACGGGGAGACTAAGATGGCAGTTGTCTCAATGTTCCAGTGTAGTTATTTCAAAGTACCCGAACATAATTTAATCATTGGTGTTTCTATTTACGCAGAATGAGCTCAAAGTATCATGAAGTCTAGCTGTGGTTTGCTTCTTCTTGGGTTTGACTATTTTTATTACTGGATCCCAAGCTGGTGGTACATTCGAACCTATAGCCTCGCGAAGCATCCTTGGTAGGAATCGGTGTTCTTTAGCGAGAATCTGTGGTTTGTCAAATCTCAGGTAGTGGTTGGTCCCCTGTTGCACATGTTCACACACAGCAGACTTCAACGAGCGTTGGTGTTTTACATCAGCTATGTGTTCTTTTATGCGGGTGCCTATGTTTCTCTTGGTTTGACCAATGTATGAGAGTCCGTAGTCACAATCTATTTTATAGACCCCTGCATCTTGTAAAGGTAGTTGGCACTTGACGAATGGTAAAAAATGACTTATCTTCGTTGGCGGCTTGAAGTATGTGTTGATTGAAGCTCGCTTCAAGATGTAGCCAATCTTGTCAGTGACACCCCTTACATAAGGCAGTATAGCAGGCTGGCGCTCGACTGTGGCTGGCTTTTCTCGGGATCTGTGACAGCGGCGCAGCTGTTGGAGTTTGTTGTCTTGCAGTACTTGCTTGACATGTTGAAGCTCGGCGTCCAGGTGTTTCTTGTCACAGATCCCATGGGCTCTCTGAAACAAAGACATTCCCACGGTAGCTAACTGTTTAGGATGGTGGTGAGATTCACCGTTTAAGTACTTATTTGTATGGGTCTTTTTCCTATATACAGTGTGGCTCAAAGTATGATCAGGATTCCTGATGACAAGTACATCTAAGAAAGCTAATGAATTATTTGCCTCTAATTCCATAGTAAATTGGATGTTATTATTAATGGAATTAAGATGTTCTAGGAATACACTTGCACTATCTGTTGGTAATATTGTAAAAGTATCATCTACAAACCTCTTATAAATCCTGGGTGTGATGGGGGCAGTATGTAAAGCTCGAGCCTCGAAGTCCTCCATATATATGTCAGCAACGACAGGCGATACTGGGGAGCCCATTGCGACACCATCGACTTGTATGTAGAATTTATTGTCCCACAACAGATAGCCAGTTGTTAAGCAATGCTTAAGTACTCTGCATATTCCTCAGGCATATTGTACTGTATTAGCTTCCTTTTAGTTATTTCAATACAGTCATGTGCAGGTAAGCATGTAAATAATGACTGTACATCAAAACTAACCATTGTTTCATTGTTAGTGAGACGTAGGTGTTTAATTTCACTCACAAAATGGTATGAATCCTTTACATGTGCTCTCGAGTTGCCTCTGAGTGGTGAGAGTATCTTCGCTACGTGCTTCGCTAGTCTTGCAGACTAGACTAGGTACTACAAAATCTCTACAAAAATGTGAATAAATAATAATAATATTCTATCACATACACACAACACCATCTTTTTTTTACGACGGGGTGTGCATTGACTCTCTCCGTGGGGCGACGGAGAGGTTATGTCGGGCTCACCGGGGGAGAGATACCTCGGTAATACCGACTAAACCTACCATGGTGTGCCTCGACATAACCATAGACGGCGGGGCCACGCGAATCGCTTTCACATGCAATCGCGACCCCGCCGAGGTTTCGGCCCGCCACGCGTGTGAAACGGTAGGCCTCTACCGGAGACACTTCCTCTACTGTCCCCATTGTAGGGGAACAAAAACGCGACTCAGAGGCGCGCGTGGGAATACGCACGCCGCCTGTCGGACCTGGTGCTAATCGGGTGGGGAGCAGGCCCACACAGTCCACCACCCCCAGGTCAAACCTCAGGGTGGCTGGAGGTCATCTGGCACCCTCCGGCGCCCGGTTCTGCGGTTGGGGATAGGGTTTAAGCGACACACAACACCATCTAGCCTAAACTAGACAACGAATAAGCATATGTACATAGGTACTTTTTTTTTGTAAATGCATACATATTATACATAGAAGCACCCAGACCAAGACAAACATCCATGTTCATGCACACAAATGTTTGACTTGTGCCGATTCCCGCACCCGACCTGTCCCGCAACCCGCGACTTCAGGCAGTCGTTCTCATGACATGTTCTCATGATCTTTCATGGCAGTCGGTTACACTAACCACTACGCCATCGAGGCCGTCAATAATATCAACTTCTTTATGTTATTTATTAAATGTTATAGTAATTTATTAGGAAAAGGCCTTATCTTACAATGAGTATGCCAATGTGTATAGCCATAATCAAACACAAAGGCTTAGTGAAAGTTTTCAGACATCAAACATCTGTCAGAACATCATGTGGACCTTACTTCAAACCTTACTCAGCTATGCTTATCATATATTTTAAAAATAAACTGTTATCACAATAATCCATGACTAATTTCATTTCGGTTATCAAAATAACGGAATGTATAGTCATTTTCTTTCTATCAAATTATGCTAAGCCGGAAAGTAGTCATTAATTAATCACATCATCACAAACCGGTGGCCCAATCACCCTCTTTTCCCATTCCCGCTCCTTCTCCTTCCCACTTGCTTTCCTATAGCGTCGGCAACGCGCAAGTGATGCCTCTGGTGTTGCAGGCGTCCATAGGCTACGGTGACCACTTACCATCAGGTGGGCCATATGCTGGTTTACGAACTTAGTTCTATAAAAAAAAAAAATTAAATATTTGTTAATAGATAAGTTCAAGGGGGTGCTATAATATCCGCAGAATAGGCAACAAGAAGATAAAATAATAATACAATAATATTTTATTTCAATATATTCCCTGCAGCTCTTCTTCTTCTTTGCGTATCGTTGGCGAACACTCTTCAACTATATATTTGCCGCCCAGAAAGCAGCTACGCTAGCTGCGTTGTCAGAGGCAGCCATCAGATCCTTCTGAGTGCAAGTTGCCGGGCATGCAGGGCACGATGTAAGGTGGCACATCGCTTGTCTTGCACCGCACGCGCAAGCCAGATCGGTACCGTCTGAGAGTTTCCACCTAAACATGTTGCTTTTACACCGACCGACCTCATATAAACCTGAATAGAAATTATGGACACAATAAATGGCGCGGCAGTTCTGAATGTGACTGCTCTGTATTAGGTCTTGGGTTCAATTGCCGCGTTGATAATGGTATTGAGATTTCTGTCAAGAATCTGTCAAAATGTGTACAGTAGCAGCACAAAATCAGCAATTGTAGATAGCAATAATACCTATCTTTGCTTTTAAGAACCGTGTATGGGCTGACAGATGTAATCTTCTCCAAGTTCGCTTATATAATTTGTACTTGAAAGTAATTAAAGGAAAATAATTAACCATATATACTAGAATTTTCGAAGCGACGTCTTAACTTTTACTTGAAATTAATAGTTAATATAATAATATTTTGTTTCAAAATAACCAGTATTTAAATATAGTGATTTATTAAGTAAAGGCTATACTTGTAGGTGTTATACTCGACTTGGCTTCAAGTAGATTCGTAAACAGAAAAACATCAGTAGCTTGTACACGCATAATTATTGTGCTATAAGCTGCATTTCCGTTTTATCGAAATCAACTGTATTTTCCCAGCCAACTGATTTCTTGCTAAGATATGTTCGACGGAAACATAAAATCAATCAATGTGTGTGATAGTGATAGTATTTACCGGTGGTTCGCTATCGGTAACTTTTTTAGATTAATTTGATGCATAGATAAAATTATCATTTATTATCTTTTGGTGATATTTATCAAACGAAAAACCGGCTGCTTGTTTGTGTAGACGTTGTAGGTGACACATTTATGATAAGAAATGCTTTGAATTGGAAACATTATGCTGTAGAATTAATTGTAATATATTATGTAGCCTTTGCTATTTGAGATGTTTTAGGCGGACTCGTTGTAAATTGTATTACCAGATTCATAAATTTTCTATATGTTACTAACGCAGTCCTTAGTGGTGCGGTTGTGTTAAACCTTAGTCGTAGCTTGCAGGGGTTCGGGCAAAGTGTTGCTGAGGTTTTCTCTTAAGAAGTTTGCAGTAGCAGTACCGACTGTGAAATTATGCCTATCATAATATCATAAACTATCGTACCGTTGAGCACAGGCCTCTTCTCAGTATCTATAAGGGCTTAGGCCATCGTCTACAATGCTGCACTACAGTTGGCGGAATTAACAGATCTTTAATAACATTATGGAGAACTCTCAGATATGTAAGTTTCCTCACGATGTTTTCGTTTTCGTTAAAGCGAGCGATAGTTAATTAACTTCGATAATAGGTTATCCAGAATAACCTGTCTGTCCTAGGATATTTATAGCTTTAATATTTCAGTCGTATTACATATAAATATTGTTTCCTAGTGATATCATGCATCATTAAAATACATGACTACATACAGACTAAAATTGAATCTTGGTAAATATAATGAAAAATAATATGTGCGTCACGTAAACTAAATGCGCTTCAAACATTATTTTCGGAATATATTTAATTTAACTCATTTGCTTGTTTTAAGGATATTTTCACAAGGTTTCAGAATTAGGAGAGAGAGTACTGTATTGTTTTTTTCTTTTATAGTGAATATTAATATAATTAGCAATAAATTGTGACTGGCGACATGAAAATTTATATATACCACCTAAGAAGTTAAAATAGAAGGTAGAAGAGAAATAAAATCCATGTCGTACCAAGGAGACAAATTAATGGCAGAGAATAGATAGACATGGAAAAGCAAATATCGACAAGAGTAAGGTTCTTAAATTGATTGATTGAGCGAATATTATTTGTCAGAACTATTAAACAAGCTGATTTAGCAAACACGCACTGGTTACGGTTTTGTTAAATAAAAGGAGTAAATTACTCCAAGCTTGAGCTTAGAGCTCGAATTCTTAAGCTTATGCCTGAAGTAATATATAATTAGGAAGACCAACATGCTCATAATAATTATATAGAATACACCTCTACTGTTATGCAATAGCAGGTCCAGTTATTTATATAAACTAAATCAAGTGGTTAGTAATTATGTTTTGAGTAAAATCTGAAGCACGCCTCTCTCACCGAGTCCATAATTGTGTCAAATATGAAGGGTTAAATGCAAAATACTTTTAACGTTCTACCCTGTGTCTTCTTTATATCATATTGCACAACTTTTACACGATGTCTTTTTACAAAACTCGGTACGTTTTTGAAATAAAATATTTAACTAGTTATAAGCTACATGCTCCGCACTGTGTTGTTATTTGGTTATCCTGCTAATTTCTTGTGCGACTGTGTGTAGTCTTAAGCCGTGCGAACAGAGCCTATTTCAATATAAGTATTTTTATATGAAAGAAATCAAATAATTAATTATGAAAAGTAGCACAACAGTTGTTAAAAAAATAAGTCACAGCTAAAAGGTTATATTAGCATGTTTCAACTAACCCTGTATAGAGATTTACTCTCTTTGTATATATATATACTTACGATAAAGGATAAAAATTATCCCAAGGCACACACCTCTGACTTTTTGAAGTTATGTGTCTATTATTATCGCTTGCTCTAACAGTGAAGAAAAACGTCTTGAGGAAACCTGCATGGCACAGAGGTCTGCTTTTATTTTTTGAAAGATGTGTGAAGTCTGCCAACCCGCAATGGGCGAGCGTGGTGGCCTATGGCCTAACCCTTTTCATACTGAAATAAGTCCGAGCACAACAGTGAAACAGTATATTAACAGGGCTAATATTATAAAGAATAAAACTACAGCTAATCTACATAATAAAACAAATAATATTCATTTTATAATCTTTATTACAAAGAAAACAAAAGAAAAGAGGATTTTATTAAGCGTGACAACCCTCATTAGCAAAAATGTTTCGCTAAAATTATTATATTCTTAGATGTACTTACATATACATATTACATACTCTTAAGAGCTATCTAGCGAATGACAGTGGTAGATAAATATCGTCTTAAGCGACAAAGGTAATAATTATTATGTCTATAATATCCCAAGAGGATTGCCAAGCCATGGGTAGACTTGTGGACATGTACTGCAGACTTGCATGTAGTAGTTTAACTGAAACAAAAATGTAAGACAATATTATACAGTGTAGAGATGTCACTGTATTAACACAGTGAATGCTATGTAGCAGACACAATTCTAGCTGTTACTATAAACGTGAATGTGAGTTTGTTTGTTTATTTGTTTGTGTGCCTAATTAGGCACACAAACAAATATTATGTTCCCTGGACTAATCCAGGGACCCTAAGGTCCTTTGGGTCCTTTGGGTCTTTACATGTATAATTTTTTAAAGAAGAGGTTATTTATGCTTTGGGTGAATAAGACAATTTTATTAACCTGTGTTAGCAGGCTCGTCAAATTTTGTGAATCTACGTTAAAGGTAAGTATATTGATACGGAGACTGATAGATCTTTAAGTTAAAGAAGGACTTATATAATTACTAGATTTTAATCTAGATTTCGTCAAGAAATTTCTATCACTCGGGAACAGTACTATTTTCTGGATAAAAGGTAACCTATGTATGTATGTGTTTTTCTGTAACCCTGACAACGTGTACGCAAAATTTCATGATTGGTTGGTTGTTATATTCGCATTTATAATATTAGTTAGGATAAGAAATATTGAAAATAACAGTTTATTAAAAATATTAAACTGCACCAAAACTTTGATCTAACTTGTTTGAACGATAAGTATGTGTTGAGAAGTTTGATTTATAGTTGGAATACTTACGTTATTATGTTCACCTATCAATGGTCCGCAGCTAGTAGGCATGCATACGGTTGGAGTGAAGGACTTGCACAGCTTGCTCCTATATTCATTTATCGGTATCGGGTTCTTCACCCATTCGATGATTTCTTCCGAATTTACCTATCGGGCAAAAATAAGGTCATATCTTAGTTTAATAATTCTTTACTCAAAAGATCAACGACTGATTTGCGATTATGTAGATTACATTCTTTAGGTTAAGGTTAAGTCGAGCCTACTAAATGAAAGCCAGAGCTTTTTACATACACTACTGATTATAGCCCTAGGATCCGCCCGTGTGTACCTCGCAATTGAAAATAATAATTTATAGTGCCCTATTTCACCATCTCATATCTAAACTCAGCATTTTGCTGGATTAAAAAGTATTATAATATAATTATGTAGTCATCCACCGTCTACAATTATATAAAAAAATATTAAGCATTTGGGTGTAACTGAGTGACATTCAAAAATCAAATCATTTGAAATTATATATCGGTAAGTAATAATTAAAAATGGTTGTATAACTAGTAGTTATAATCATATATGTATATCTGTTATGTTGTATGTTAAGAAATATTAATTTCTTTACGGTCTTTTTACTGTATATATACAAGTCCTTGACTTCTTCTCCCCTTTTGACCAGTCAAACTTGCAATTGTTGAAATTATTAAAAGAAAGTTACGATATTAAAAAAATATTACCAAGAAAACATCACTCATGCTGTTCACCAGATTTAGAAATCTGACGAAAGCATTCCTCACAGCAGGGTGTATATCCAGGAACCACTCGTGAACATAGAAGGGGAACGGAGATCTGTTTCCTTTGTAGTGCCTCTCGAAGTTTGCAAGGATGAACTGGTACCAGTCTTCTTCGTCTTCAAAATCAGGGCTAGAAAAAAAAATAAAACAATTGAAAATATAGTAGGTACTTATTATTGACGTTTAAATTTAGAGCTAAAGGATTAACCTGACTGTCCGTTCGCAATATATGTAAATTAATTGGGTATGCGACCCCGACCCATCATGCCTCGATGGGCCGGGGTCGCATGGGCCGATATCACGTGTCCTGTCATATTGTGCTGCTCATATCACCTGTCACCGGTAGCAGGAGTTTTAATTCGGATTGCCGATTCAGTGAAGACTTCTAAGGATGCATAGTATACCTATGATAAATTGATGATGGTACCAGAAGCCTATAATATTATGATTTCAGTTATTTTTCGTTTTTACTTTGTTTGCTGAGTAACTTTCGACAGTAAAGGTCAAACATAATAATTAGCGTGACAATCTGCACCTTGAGAGCCTTATGAAATATATATATATATAGACACGCAATAAAATCCATATATTTTTCATATGCGGAAAATTTAAAAATTACTGTGCATTTCGTGACTATATCAATTGTACCACCTAAATAATCATCTTTATTTGGCACAATTGACAAAGTTAATTGTCAAATATGCAGATTGCCTGCAGCCTTTCTTAAGTATCATAAGCGGTAATATAATCTTTGTCTCAGAAACAAGTTTCGGTTTATCAATGAAAGAAAAACGACCGTAGGCAATTCGTACTGTCTTTTATAATATTCTTAATGGTTTTTGAAATCTGCCTCTTCGTAAGTTATAAATAGCCGTAGTATTTAGTCAAATGTATTATTACTTACACCCAGAAGCAAGTATCGACGAACGAGCATGGAACATTGTTCAAGTCAGACCATGCTATCATTGGCATAACCCACGGTCCGGGAATGGATCTAGTAGGGCAAGGAGGTATGATGCAGTCTTGAGTTGACTTGTAGTCTAGGGTGTATGGCCAGAGCGCGGGATTAGTGTAAGCTGTAGTGGGCCATGAGCTGTCGTATAGCAGATCGTGATCTGCCATCATTTCGAAACTGGCGTTACCACTCATTTGGAGGAAAGGAAGTCGAATTCCTGTAATTTAATAAAAAGGTTTCATTAATACTATTAGCTTTTTAAACAAATCTGTATAGTTAAGATGCTCACGAATAGAATAAAATAGTGCACACCAATTTAATTACTAAAAATATTAACTTTGACTTAATTGTTCAATAACTTCGAAGTTATAAATCTAACAAGATTTTACTAATTATTTAAAATGACTAGCAAGGTATATTATCAATGTCATTGATACATATAGCTTAGGGACAGTTAGTCATAGCAACCCGTCATCATAATCTTTGCTTTAATTTTGCAACTGAAAACGTGTGTAAAATGGCTTACCTTTTAGAGTATTAATAGGGATATTAGCGAAACGGGACATTAGAACCTTCTGATCAGCAAATTCCTGAACCATGGTATCATATGTCGCTTCAGCCCAATAAGTTTGTGGTGTTTGATGACTAATTGAGTGCAGGGCAATTTCAAAGCCATTGTTGTACAGTTCATTGACGAGTGTATAGTCAGTATATTCATGGCTGACAAAGAAGGTGAATCCAGCAGGACAATTGTTGGAGTTTATGCGGCCATACAGCATACTGCGGTAGTTGACAATGTTCCTGACATTGACAGCATCGTCGAATGTTACAGTGATGAACTGGAATTTAAATTATAGGTTATTTTTTATAGCGTGTCAGTTTCGCTGCAACAACAACTTTAAGACACGTAATTATAAGACCGTGTTTCATCGCCAACTGCAGTGTCTTTCAATTAATTGGATGGACAAAAAATATCAAAGGTAATAGGTAAGATAGTTTTATGAGAACCTGTTTACAGTTTTACTACTCACATTTGTAACAAGAAAAATGTTAGAGATAAGTTAAGTGTATATACTAATTTGTGTTATACCAGAGCTTATAAAACTGAGACAATATGTCAATAAACCAAAAATAGGTTCACTTATATGGTACTATTGTTATGGCTGTAACATTAAAATGATATAAAATATAATAGCTCACTGTAATTAATATAATATATACACAAATTATTTACAAAAAATAATAACTTAAGAAAAATTAAAACAACAAAATTAAAAAGCGTCATTTCTATAAACAGACCTAGAACTTGGATCCCGTGGCCCCAGCGTTTCGACACCAAACGGCTCAAATATGTACTTACCAATAAGGTTTTGATATTTGCGCCGTTTGAGCGTCTCCGCTGATGTCACTGTAGTTTAATTATAAAACAAATATTTTCATTTTGAAAATTCATTCTAAAATTGTGTAATTCATAAGTTATGATACCTAACGTTTTATCATTTAAAATTGTCAAAATATATCACTATTACCTAAATGAAAAGAAATGAAATGAAATAGTGGATGAAAATTAGGCATGTTTAAAGGTTGTTGTTAAAGGATGGCGATATCTTTTCATATTTTATGCGAGCATAGACGCGATTCTGTTTTTGTTTATTTTTCATCTCAAGCCTTGTTGAACAGATTATAATACTTGTATTATAGGAATATCATAGGTATCTTATAGGAATATCTTAATAATGCCAACAAGAAAAGGAAAACTGCAATATGTAGCATAAATTGTAACGAGCAGAAACGTGTTCAACTGATACTATTTTCAAAATAATTGTGGCTGTAATGGTGAATAAAGAATTAACCCTACCAGAATGACCTAAGCGATCAAAAAAAATATTTTATCTCGAATTAGTGACAGTGAGATTAGGTTATCAAGACCGATGAGCGTGCATAATAATATGATGAGAGTGTATGAAGCGAGATTATTACGGCAAGCTGAAATTAGTACTTTTGTCGATATTCTAATCAATCTAGACTTAAGATCAAAAAGTTATTAACGTCTAAACAAACTATTTATTATTATTAGTTAGTAATTTAGTATGTCTGGCAATCCAAGTCATGTATACATATGTGTAAATATTATTGCGATTGTTACTCACTTGTGGCACATTTCTGCTATCTAATCCGCCAGGAATGTCAGTACTAGAACATCTGCAGTCTGGCAGCTTGCAAGCTTCAGGATCACATTCAGGTGCTTCTGTTTCTTCTTCATCATCGGCAACAGCTGCCGCTGCGACCAGCAACAACCCAAAAAGTATCCACTTCTTCATTGTACACAATTGTTCCAACAAAATGATGTTAAATAAGCAGTTTCGTTATTATATAGTGATTATTTATCATTTAATTAGAATTGCAAGATACAATGTATAATTTATCTTATCTGCATATATTACGCTATTTTTCTATACAAATGTTTACGATTAATGAGAAGTGATTTTTTTTAACAGTGTCATGGCATGACACTTTTATTTTTTTATTTTACCTTTTGTTATATATTTACATACAGTATAATATTTTTTAGACGGCCGTCTTTACTTTTAAATTTATTGTTAGTGCAGATCCAGTTATGTGCATAATTTTCGTGTTCTAATGCAGTATAATAAGTTTATTGAAGAAATTATAGTTATATAGATGTTATAAGTGGTAGAGCCTCGCTGATTTCAGCATGAATGGCTCGACCGGGGAAGGACTACCCTCACACAGAATATCGACGTGAAATAGCAGTATTCCTACTGTTTTGTTTCGTTCGGTGAGTGAGAGTGCCGGAGGCCCAATTACACTCTTTCCCGCTCCTTCTCCTTCCCACTTCTTTTCTCTCTTCTTCCTTTCCTAAAGGGTCGGCAACGCGCAAGTGATGCCTCTAGTGTTGCAGGCGTCCATAGGCTACGGTGACCACTTACCATCAGGTGGGGCCGTATGCTTGTTTGCAAACTTAGTTGTATAGAAAAAGAGATAAAATATATTAAATTGATTTCTTGAACATAGTTCTTATATGTATAAAAATATTAATATTTTATTTTGATATTTATTTTTCCTTATGTAGGCAGTTTGATTATGTTCATCGCTAGAATCTTCATCATCATCACAATCAATCAAATTTATTAAGCTGTCATGGATTAGGATAGATATAGGATTTAACAACGCCAGCATTAGAGTTTCTGATGTACCTTCTAATAGGCTCAGCTTTTAGCTTGATCCTGGCAATAAAACTTAAGGTAAAATTACAAACTGTCGTGTAAGCAATATAATATGAGTTCATAGTTGCGAAATCGTGTGCCGGTCGCCATTACGTTGCTTCTCGCTACAGTCGTCTTCTAGTCCTGTAAAATCATATATATTTCATATTATACAATTCAAATTCAGTGAAAGTTATATCGGCGTTTCTTTTATCTCTAACAAGAGCTCCCCTTTTTTTGGACAACAGTGGCAGTATATAAACTTATACAATACACGAATACTAATAATAATAGAACAAGTGAACTCTAAAGAAACTTCAGTAAATTTACTAATTAGTAAAGATTGAAGTACTTAAAAGAATGTTATAAATAATTAATTACAATAATCAATAAACATTTTATCATTAAGACACAAAGTACACTTAATTAAAATAACAAATAAAATATTTTTGTTTTCACTTTCATGCTATAACCAAAGGACGCAACTATTCTAAAATTTTGTTTATACCTTAGATTATCGTTATCACTTTGGATTGGTTACTTATCTAAGAGAGAGAGAGATGGCAATAGGCTTGTGTCCACTAAGAATAAATCAAACAGATTAGAGTTTCTAGTGATTAATTATGAAGTCAAGATAAGGAAAATCAAATCATTTATCAAAATAAACAAAGACTTTTATTATTTATACAAAATAAATTCCAAAAAATCGACCATGTCTCACGCAAAATCGAATCGCCAATCAAAAGCCATTGACGTAACGACGTGCTAAACTTCATTATTGTATACATGATATATTAAAGGATAACCATTCAATAACCATGGAGCCAAGTTTTATCAAAGCAAACAGTAACAACTTGCCAAATATCGACGCAGTTATGCTTGGCAGATTTGTCTCGTCAAACAGTAATTTTTGCTCATCGGTATTCCTCAATGTTAAAACTTAAGATAAATTAAGATAAATCGTTAAACTAACTCTAAACACCAAACCTCTATATCTCGTATTTATTGTTTTATCAATATTCTTGAGTGAAATTCATCAATTTGCTTAAAATTTTGAATACATAGATAGTGTTGTGTAACTGTGCGCATTCGTGGATCTGGAAAAGGCTTATGATAAAGTGATGAGGAATGAACTTTGGTCGGTATTGTCCATGTATGGAGTGAATAGCAGCCTCACGCGAGCTCTGAAATCTCTTTATGATGATTCCAGAGCTTGTGTTAGGATAAATGGGACCTACACAGAATGGTTTAACATCGAAAAAGGTGTTAGACAAGGATATGTAGCGTCACCTTGGCTGTTTAACCTATACATGGACAATTGTTTAAAACATTGTGAATGGGGATCAAAACAAATAAAGGATCACCCAGTCAAATGAAATCATATAACAATTTTTTTTTGTTGGAATTGATGAATACTTACAGCGGCGTAGCGTGGTGGGGGACGGTAAGGGCGGCGAATGAATGAGTTACTTGTCAAATGTCTTCTTTATGCCGATGACCAAGTGATACTTGCGTCATCAGTAGAAGAGTTGCAGGGGATGGTAACTATTATGCATGGTGCTTTTGAGAGTAAAGGAATGAAAATAAATGTAAGCAAGACGAAAGTAATGGTATTTGAAAAGGAAGAGTGCGTGACGATGTGTAATATTATGATTGATGGAGAAAAAGTGGAGCAAGTGAAAGAGTTTGTATATTTGGGTACTTTGTTTACAAGGGATGGTAAACATGAGGGAGATATTGAAAGGAGAACGATTGCGGGAAACAAAGTGAATGGAGTTCTACGCGCTTTTATGAACAGTTGAAATGTTTCCGAAAAGGCACGTTTGGCTGTTCATAGAGGACTATTAGTGCCCACACTTATGTATGGAAGTGAAAGTTGGGTATGGCAAAAGAAGCATGAGAGCAGAATAAATGCTGTAGAAATGAGAGCGCTGAGAAATATATGTGGTGTAACTCTGAAAGATAGAATAAGGAACAGTGTGATTAGAGAGAGATGCGGCATGAAAGTGGATATAGTGACAAGAATAGAAAAGGGTATGTTAAGCTGGTTTGGGCATGTAGAAAGAATGGACGAGGAAATACTGACTAAGAAAGTTTATAAGGCTAGTGTGAATGGAACAGTCGCAAGAGGAAGACCTAGGCGAACGTTTCTTGATCAGATCGGAGGCGTTCTGGACAAAGGCCAGGTTAAGAGCACCTTGAACCGACGGGCGTGTATGAGGAATGTGATGAAAGTGAATGAAGCCAGAGAAGTGTGTCAGGATCGTAGCAAATGGAAATCCGTAGTGTCTGCCTACCTCTCTCGGAAACAGGCGTGAATCTATGTATGTATGTATGTTGTGTAAAATACTTACACATCAAAATGATCTACACAAAAGTACATTCTAGACTTTATCGATAAACAGTGAGCATCATCCCTCCATGCAAGTTTTAACCACTGTTTTCGCATATTTTGATTGTTTGGAACATATATAAATAATTTGTTCTGTGTTTTTATGGTTGTACTTTTACATCCGGGCATTATACAGTACTTGTAATATGACGGATTCATTTTTATTTAAAGAAAAGCTATAATCGTAATACAAACACTGTCTTGGTTCGCAAGGCGTGACGTAATGCAAGACGCCATGACAGTCTGAAGTGTGTTCGAGACAAGCTCATGACTTGTTTTTTAAAACGCAAAATACACAATGTAAATACATCTTTTTTCAAAAATATAGTATCTTTGGGGTTTAATAGATGCTATAGTATATATATAATATGTAACGGGTATTAAAGCGATCATGAATAATGTTTACCTTTTTTTTTATGCTTGACGTTTCGACCAGGTTACACCGGCCGTGGTCTCAAGCTGACTGGTGCTGCGATGTCATGTCTCCGTTTGTGAGGCAGAAGAATCTTGATTCACCCTCACTTTTGGCATATTTTTGTTTATCCATGTACCGTCACAAACTACACTCACGGTATCCCTATTACGTAGTTAAATTATATTCGTTATAGAATAAATTTCAGTTTTTTAAAGCTGGATTACTTAAAATACGTGTGTGTTGGTGGTGGTAGTTCGAGTCTGAAACCTAATTATCTGTGTAAAATACACTTAAATATAAAGACAAATAAAAAGTCAAACATAATAATCATCATAACATCGGCACATACCTACAACTATAGTTCAATGTACGGCAATACATGAAATAAAGCACATTATTTCTTAACACACATATATTATAAGCTAAGTTAAGGAGTAGCGATAGGTGGGGAGACCAACAGACTGCAACGCAGAGGGTCTCGGGTTCGAACCCACGTCGCGCACCTCTGACTTTCGGAAGTTATATGACTTTTCGAAATTATGTGCGTATTGATTGACAATTATCGCCTGCTCCGTGCCTCGGAGAGCACGTTAAGCCGTCGGTCCCGGCTGCCATGAACATCTATGGCAGTCGTTATTGGGAAAGTCAGTACCCTCTAATATCCTGACACTGGTCTAGCCTTAGGGTATCGTTAGCCTTTGGGTTGCGGAGGTCAGGTGGCAGCCGCTCCGTGTAAAAACTGATATCCAATCAAATCCGGTTAGACTAGAAAAGCCGACCCCAAGTGACTTGGGAATAATAATAATAATAATAATATTCTACCACATACACACAACACCATCTAGGATATAAAGGCTAAGGAAGAAGAAGACATATATTATAAGTTAAGTCATTTGAACATAATGACGTGTTAATTTGATAAAATCTTCTATCTATAGATAATAATTGATAAGAGTCAAATATGAAATAGGCGTTATTTAAATAATTCAGATCGTAATTACTTAAAAAAAAGAGATTAGACGGAATCGATTTAGGTAAAGGCCTTTGATAAAGTTAACAATCTCAAATCACAGCACAGTTTTATTTTTCTATATCTGTCATTAATTAATATCAAACACCTATATTGCTTTCGTTATCAAAATGATTGAATCACCGATGTATCTTTTTATTATCAAATTGTGCTAAGTTCGAAAACAGAGATAATTTAGCGACATTCTGTAAAAAGCAGTGACTTATCAGTACCTATTTATCTATTTAGTTTAATTATTGTTTTATACAAACAGATTCCAAAGCAAGATACATTTAGTGTGCATTTTAATGTTAATTTGCAATCTATGACATGCAAAGGACGCACTTTTCATCAACCGTAGTCGTTAGAAAAATTGAATAAATTATAAGCACATTTTTATGAATGAATATCTTGCAACTTCAAAACAGTTGAACGCCCCCTACTGTACTTTATACGAACCGAGGACATAGTTACCACACAAGTAGCATCATGTCCATTGAATTTGAGAAACTCCAAGTATAGTATTGCCACAGCTGTGGCCTAGGTGGCGTTATAAGCGTAAAGCCCTCTGGCGGTACAATATGAAATAAGGGTACAAGGTTCCGTCTACCAATGTGGAATGCTGTTGAGAAGAACGAGGCAAACAATGTAATTCACAATTAAAACGGCAGATGGCGCTTTTAACTACAAGCTACCTTTTTGTTTTAAATAATAAATTATTAATGCGTTTTTTATATTGTCACTACATAGGTAGGCAGGCGACTAGAAATAATTTATAAAATAGCTTTAAATAGAAACAATCACAGAACTTACAACTGTATTAATATGCCGATTGTAGTTTATTAATATGTGTGTTAATCATTCCGTCACTTGAGTTCAATTACAGCATGATTTATTACTCCAGAAGTCTAATATCTAGTAATGAATACGCACCTAAATGGTAGTACAAATTTCTCTCTTCCTATATTAGTAGGCATAGATATTTATCTATGGAAAGTTTTGTGATTACATTGACATCGCTGTGAGCGTTAGAACAACTTTACCCTATCAAACGTGAAACACTCTATAAAGCGAAGCTTATCTTTCATTTCCATAACACTCGAAAAGCATCATCTACTAATTTATAACCACAACTAAATTATGATCCCCAAGGGCTTATTATGTTCAGATAATTTCACTATAATATACGTTGTCCCATCCCAAAAATAGGACATTAATTATTTTCGTAGTTTATTTGGCACGCAAGGAATTTCAGTCCCGTGAGGATAGTGGGCACAAGGGTTTACACCTGGGACGTCGTTACGGCGGGCTAAAGTCCCCGGCTCGGTAGGGATTTCCGGGATTCCGCGGTTTGATACCAAAACTAGGGATGGCTTAGTCCAATGTTAGTTTTTTTTCCTCGCGTTATGATCTTTGCGACCCCGATTATGTGTTTAGACAGGGCCATAAAAATATAAAGAGGGTTGTGAAATAAAAATACAGAAAATATTTAGTAGGATTTCGCGTTTGTTTCTTTGCCTGTTATTTGCATTATTTTATACTGAAGTCATATTGCTGGGGTTTTATATGCTTATAAAGTAAAAAGATACGGTCCTGAAACGTTACCTATTTACACCATGATATACAGATTCAATTTTCCATATTGGTTGGAGAATGAAGGAAAGAGCTCCTTAAAATTCAAATTTAGTAATTCATATAACGGAAAATATTGAGGGAAATGGTTATGAGTCCTAAAGGGAATGATTGCCTGTCATTATATTTTACCTTTAGGACTTTCAGACGATTTGTTTATGATGCAGCTTTATTAAAACATAATACCTGACTTACCATAACCCATAGCTTTTTAATACTGTAACATATTAAAAATAGATGCTAGGTAGTCTTTTTTGGAAAACATATTCGCCTGACGTGCCAATTTAAAATTTTACTATCGCTGTTTAGTCTTCATCTGCACTGTTTTTATTACGTTTATTTCTTTTGATATAATTACAATCATGAGCTTTTACATTAAAATTATAGTTAACGTAGGCCAAATTTCTTTTGTGTTGCTTGTGCTTTCTGTTGACAAAATCTTAGTAGATGTCCAAAAAAAGTAGTGTTGTTTTATGCCCGTGTCTCGAGAAGCACTTGCAGTCGTTGTGCCTGTATCTGATCTGTATTCAGTCGTGTCAGTTTGCTGGTTCATCGCACCATCGATTGCCAGAATATAGAATTTACTTGTTTGCGTGCACACTAATTTAATTGATATTGCCAAACATTGCATGTTGCATGATAGTTTTTTTATGTATTGCACATGTTTCGCAAATAAAGTACTAAATGAATTCTACGACACTGTCTCTTTAAGCATCAAATTTTGAGACAGCCCTACGCAAACATTTTATTCAAATGATATTCTAAGTACCTAAAGGTAAATAAAGTCTGTTTCGTCAATTGTGAATTGTGTGCGTATAAAAGCCTGATCCATACTAGTTTTTGCCGTCCTGTGGGACGCTGCAAAGTTTGGCTACCGTTGTCATAGTTTGCAAGTTTATCGAGAGCTTGGGATACCAAACAATGGAATGTATAATGTTTTGCGCAATTTATCAGTGTTTACGTTCTGTTTCTTCGGTGGCAGCGAGTCTGTAATGTCACAGACTCTCTGTGACCAAAAATAGCTTCGATAACACAGTTTAATTTATTATAGGTCGTTAGCGGCCAATACATACATAATTATACATAATCTTATGCCTATATCCCCGAAGAGTTAATCAGAAGAGTATGACACCCATATTTTATCAGTTAGTTTTAGGTCCCACGTCAGAAATGGGTTTCTGTATGACAAAAGTAAAATTGTATAGTGGGTCTATATCTGATGAAAGTATGGACGCTTGTACCACTGCCACATGGTCGTGTCTCTAGTAAAATGTAAATGAGGCACTCCCTGGTGTCCGACCCGTCAAATGTGCCAACATTATCCAATACGGTTGTAACATATCCTTATTAAATAAATTAGTTCCATAAACATAATTGCAAGTATTTGCATTGGTATTTTCCTTGAGTCGATCTCTCCCCAACTATCACTCCGTCCGTTCCATTCAGGAGAGGGCCACTTCAATTTACATTTTTCAATCCACATTCGCCACTGGAAACCATCTGTCTATACCTATTGTCTACCTCGTCGAACCGTCAAACACTGAAGTGAATTTTTTTTTGATAAAAGCAAATATATTGTCTGAGAGCCAATAAAAGCATGTTCTATATGTAATTATATTAGGGGTTAAAGTATGAAATTGCCGATTTGTACGGAAAAATTTAAACCCGTTTTTTCTACGATGTACGATATTTATTTAATCGAAACATGTACCCTCATTATCTAAACATTGCTGCCATCTAAACGGAAGTTCTTATGCCTTTACGATAGAACTTCGGGGATCTAGATTCGACAAACTGTGTGAACGCATTTTGTACTGCCTCCTGGGAAGAATTTTTTTTATCACGTAGATCATTGTCCAAATCACGTAAAAAATTGTAGTCCGTTGGAGCAAGGTCGCAGTACAAATACGGAGGATGACGTATGGTTTCTAACTGCAGCTCCTGTAGAGTTACAACGGTTTCTTGTGCAGTGTGAGGTCTTGCGATATCATTAAGCAATAATGGTGAAGATCGATTGACGAGTCGGGGCTGTTTCACTGCAAGTTTCGCCATCATTGTTCGAAGTTCGGCAAAGTAAACATCTGCTGTTATTGCTTGACCAGACCTGAGAAAACTATAGTGAATAACACCATGAAGAGACCACCAAACAGTTACCATTACCTTTTTATTGGTAAGCTTTGCTTTAGGGCACTGTTGTGGCGTTTGAGTTGGGGTTAGCCACGGCATTTTTCGCTTACGGTTATCGTAAAGATGGATTCTTTACGATTACTTTTCGTCACATGTCCATCGACCATGTCGATCTAATATTCCTTCATTTCTGTACCGATTTAACAAGACAACACAAGTTTCAACACGCATTTCTTTCTGCAGATCAGTAAAATCATGAAGCATCCATTAGTCATATATTTTTTATCTTTTTGATTTGATGCAAATGAGCCAATATTGTAGGCAGGGTAACGTTAAACCATGCCGCTAATTCCTGGGTAGTTTGTCTTGGATCGGCTTCCATCATTTCCTTTTCACCAATTCAGCGTTATTCACCTGTGTGGGCGGTCTTCCATGTGGTTTGTTCTTCAAGTCAAAGTTTCCATTACGAAAGCATTTAAAACAAAATCGCACGTTGTGTTCTTTAGCAGTCTCTAATCAATCTCCTCTCTCTCTCCAATCGCAGCGTTGATATTGCGAGCTGTTTCTGCCGCGTTAGTACCGCGTCGACACTCGTATTAAAAAATTACTCGGATTTTCGATGTATCGATCTTTCCCTATAGCTTTCCCTTATTCCCTAAGCTGAATAAAAAAAAGAATAGGAAGTTGAAAATCGAATGCTGCACATTTTTTAAAAGATGAATCTTATAGGTATCATGTGAAAAAGTTTCACTCGAAAATCTCACACCATGTAGGTTTTATGTCAATTCAAAGTATTTATTACTATACAGCGGCAACTTCATACTTTAACCCCTATTATCTATGCAACATTTAAATCATAGATCACCGTACATATGTAGATAGCATGATAAAGTGTCAACAGACAAAAGAGTTAGCTTAAACATTGGATAGAGAACGAAAGTGTACAATTTTCAGTATGAATGAGCGTGATACATAATATTGTATTTATAATTCAGGTGTCATGTTGGCATTGTGTGTTAAATGTCAACTTAACGTTCAGAAAGGATATATAGAATATAGTCCATATTTGAACGTAATTGGAAGCGTCTATGTATATATGCATAATAATATACATGTATATCACTGTGACTGCTTCCGTAGCAAAGTTATGCGACTTCTGTGCTGGTCATTACCCGGGTATCAACTCGGTTAGGGCAAGGTTATTAAAATATTCTACATATAAAAAATTCAAAGTAGCAGCATGGAGTCAGAAATTGTGGCCGGTAGAGGTCAATAGGCTAAAGCCATAATTGGTGAAATGTGGGTCTAATACACCTGTCAATCTTTTCGGGGTGAAACTATAATGCATGCATGTATGTGTAAAACGATACACATCGTATAACTGTAATATTTGAAACCATAATAGATTATAGATTTCAATAATTTTAGACTGCACGGATGGCGTAGTGGTTTAAGTGGTGGCCATGCCACTGCCCCCTTCGCCGAGTGTTGTGGGTTCGATCCTCACACAGGACAAATATGTATTTGTGTGATCCACAAATAGTTCTTCCAAGTCTGGGCGTTCTTTGTGTCCGTTGTTTGAATTTTTGTAAAGTCCTCCGCGATGCAGGAGTTATTTATAGAACAGGAATTGCTTTCTAAACAAAAAATCATAGTTCAATAACACATGATAAATAGTAGTTAAGTCATTGAATATTTTGAAAATTGGTGCTATATTAAGCTACTTTTCTCCTAACTGTACATTAAGAAAATTTTTTCTCTAAACTGTTTACCCACAAAAATAAATGTTTACATTACGTCACGTAAATATAAAAATCCTTGTTACAAATTCAACAATTTTACAGGAACGCTGCTTTAAAGGCGTGTACTAAATTGCAAACAACAAAAATTTTCCAACAAACGTTTCCCTTACCCAAAGGGTGAACGGACAAAAAGGCTGTGTTCACACTGACGCTGTGTTTTTGTCTCGTCCGTCATACGGATGACAAGGGTCCCGGATAAGCTTCGCCTATGTGTACGCTTCTTTAATTATTCTAGGTTTTTGCACGAATGATTTCAAATATGGAACGGATGGACTGTAAACGTCTACGTTTTAGTTATTATCCAACTTTGTAGTATAAATATAATAATACCAGCCCTGTATTAAACTGTCTCACTATTGGGCACGGGCCTCTTCTCTGTGTGAGAAGGTTAAGGCCATAGTCAACCATGCTGGCTCAGTGCGGGTTAGCAGACTTCACATATCTTCGAAACCATTATGGAGAACTATCAGGTTTCCTCACGATGTTTTCCTTCACCATCAGACCGAGTGACGGAAAGTCGAAGCCGCGGACAAAATCATAGGAGTCACGGCATTGTGTATCAAATGACTACTTAATAAGCCAGAATGGTCTATAGTAGAGTGGATCTATAATTCAAGTCTTTGTTCAGCGGTATGCTTTTTGACATCCTATACGTACTTACTTACTTGCCTCATGCCTGTATAGGCAATTTTATAAAAGGTAACCTATGTCTTTTTTCTACCCCTGACAAAGAGTAAGTATGCGAAATTTCATGATGATCGATCGAGGAGTTAAGCCGTGAAAGCGTAACCAACAAATAAAAATACTTTTCTCGCTACAGAGAGAAGTATTACATCTTCATTTTGCTGTCTATGTCTTTATAGTCCCAGACAATGGACTATTACCATCTATCAGAAAAGAAAAAAGGAGAAGTACCGGGCTCCGTGCTTCTACTAAATTTTGTTTGATCCAGGCATCGAGCCCGAGACCACGTACATGGCAGTCGGGATCACTACCGCTGCGTCACTGAGGCAGTCGTAGCGTAGCATACATGGCAGCATATAAACCCAATTAGGCTTATATGCTACTATCTACGTAGCTCTAATAATATAGAAATACGCTGTATTATCCACTTCTTTAAATCTGAATTTAATAAGCTATCTTATAATTATTAGACTTACTAGTGTATGTTAAATATTCATCTCTGGTGGCAAAAACAATCATGTAATAGATTTTATTAATTGTGGCCTAAAGAAAATAATAACAGTAAAGTATATGTTTCTAATTTATAAGGACATAAATCTAAAATTCTCCTTTTTAATAAGGATATACATCTAAATTTCTTTTTAGAATGCTTTATAAAATCAAAACGCCCATATGCCAACAGACGGCCTACCACCCAAAATAGACATATTGAAAAATTACTAGACTTCATTAATAGCTCTGAATCAGACAAAATAAAACAATATAAAGATAATACAATTATACATATAAAAGTTAGCTATCAGAAGAGACTACAAAAGCCTCTTTCATCAACTTATGAAGCTCGCTACAATAGTGGACGCCCCTTCCAAACTTGAGTACAAAGAGCATATAAAGCAGTTCGTTTATCTCAGTATATAAGCTCATTCATTGTACGGTAATACACCTAAGCCGTACAAGAAATAGTCGAAACCTAATGTAGACTTTATAAACAACAGTCTAAATAAGCGAGGTAATTTCCAACGAAAAAAGAATTGTTGATATATTCGTAGGGAGTGCTTATATAATTCGAATATTCGAAACCTGACTTAAAGAGCCGTGACGTCGTGTTTTGATATTTGGCGATGATGTTTCGAATAACCTTGGATGACAGTGGCGACAATTTTTAGGTCTGCCGTTGTATTAACGTTTTCTTTTTGCCTTTCACTACAATAACGACCGAATTTTACGTAACTGATCACCATACGTAATCATATAGTCAAAGTATCGTCAAAGTTTTGAATATTCGAAACTTTGACGAATATTCGGTTTCTATATTCATCACTAACTTAAACATTTACACAACAGAACCTGGTTTGATATAACCAGTCCAGATCACCTGCGTACAACTATCAAAGTGGCGCATAGTTATTTAGAGTACATTAGCGCAATAGAGACCTCAATTTGTGAGTTGGCGAACAGTTTAAAACTACTGTGCAGCCTCAGGCGGGTTTGATGTTTTAAACAGTGTTCTGAATAGCTGGTGGTGTGGAGATGTATTTACATAAAATGTTATAATTAAATATTTTGAGGTGGAAATTTTATTGTCTAATTTATATCAAATGTTTAAGCGTAAGTGTTGGTTAGGCTAGCCTTATGGGGGTATACATCAGGAGCATTGCCCAACGTAAAAATTAGTTAAGGTTAGTAACAGTATCTTTTTCTGTAGGAAAGTTACCCTATGGCCTTTTTTGTTCCCCCAACGTATGCGAAATTTTATGATGTTCGGTCAAGTAGTAAAGGCATGTAAACGTAACAAAAAAGAACTCACATTCGTATTTATAATATTAGTAAGAATTTTGGACGATAAAAATTGGATGGATTTCTACTTTATACTTACATTTTAGAAGATAGCAACACATTATTTCTGCCTAGTATCTCTGGATAGGAAACAGAAACAGAATTCTGTTTACGTAGGAAAATAAAATTTGTTTTCAGTCGTCTCCATGGAGCCTCAAGTCGGGATGTCCGTTCCACTTTTACGTAGTGACTGTTTAGTATTTAATTTCAGTGTATTAGATTACCACGAAACTGTTGTCGACTATTAGTTCAATAATAAAGTCTAACGATGACGACCTTTCTTTTATTGGTAGTCAGCGCTTATATTAACCCAAATAGTCTTTATTGGGAGCGAAAATGCGTGTGCTTATGGCCGCTTCCTTTATTAAGAGCTAGTAGAGTTTCTGCATTTGATGATTGAAGATAAAAGAAAAACGGGCCGGAAGGTGTAGTTGTATAAGTGATCGCCTCGCCACTGCCACTGCGCTGAGTGTTGTGGGTTCGAATCCCACACGGGACAAAACTTTGTGTAATCCACAAAAGGTTGTTCCGAGTCTGGGTGTTCTTTGTGTTCGTTGTTTGAAAGTTTGTAGAGAGAATTATCTTCTTAAAAAAAAAGGAAAATTGTCGTTTGGAAATGTTTTCTTAATATATTTGGGGAAGCGTAGCCTGAGTAGATTTATTATACGTTCAAAGTAATTGTTGAACGGTAAGACCTCGCTGTACATTCTCTGAGCAACTTAGGCGTTCTGCAAACGACGGACACCGGTGGGCCGGACGCATTGACCGGCATTTTTAAATATATGGAATCCTTTGCAATAACGTATTTTAAAGTCAAAACCAAAAGGTACCTGGCTGATATTAGTGTAACCGATTGCCACACCTGAGGTCGCGGGTTCGATTCCCACACAAATCAAACATTTGTGTGCATAGACATGGATGTTTGTCTTGGTCTGGGTGTTTCTATGTATAATACATATTATACATAGAAACACCTAGATTTATATACAAAAGAAGGTATATATGTATGTTTATCCATAGTCTAGTACAAGCTCTACTTAGTTTGGGCTCGATGGTGTTGTGTGTATGTGATAGAATATATTATAGTCGACTGTCGACAGAACAAACTGCGACTGGCCCGCTCTAGCAACTATTCCTACGAGCACGGACAATAACGGAAAGAGCTGAATGTTTTTGGACGTTGCAAAAAATACTGTCGTCTGTGAAAGTGAAGAAAACACAGATTACGAAGATCCTGTACCAAACGCTACAACGCATACAGAATGTGAGTGAATACAGCAAAATACCATAAACGTAGCAAATGGATACTAGAAGCTTTTACATACCCTACAAAAACAGGTCTGATATGTACACATATGTACATTGTAGATAATCTATGTTCCATGTATTACAAGCTTGGGAACCGGGCGATGCGGACAGGCTAATATGTCAAGTTCTGTTCCGACGCCTGTATTCCAAAAACGGTAAGCAGAGGTCGCAACAGAATATGATAGATATTAGACCAACAAATACCTAACCGTTTTTTTAACACCTCGTCAAATTTGTAGTAGCCTATAAGTTCTCCCAAAAGACCTACGTAATAATTACCACTGCAGACAGTTATTTGAAAACCTAACAGGTGTCCAGCTATACCTAAAATCCGTAGCCCCTTGTACGATACCCGAGGGAAGCATTGGTGAGCAGGACCAAAAATGAAATGGGAAAAGCTATTTGTCATTTTCCCAACAGAGCTGTTGAGTACTGGTTCACTTATTTTTGTCATCAAACGATTGGCTTGGTCGAGCTGTTTCAGTGACGTGAAGCACGGCCAGTTTTTTGATGGATGATCGGCTGCAATAGAACTTTGATCGGTCGGGGTTTCATAAGTGCCACACGATCCAGTGGAAATTCAGTACCAGATGAGTAAGGTTCTCTTTCTCTATTGTGGCAAAAAGTATCTATATAAAATATTTTCACAACTGGTTCGCTTAAATTGATAAAACAGAGTTAACAGGCAATTCCCCATAACTCTGAATTATCAATAAAATATTTAAATATCATCCATTCAAGTTTTATTCTATAGAAAATGGGTTACTTGTTTGATAGAAAAACACCAAACAAGTTACTGAACATAACACGATTGCTCAAAACATTATAAATAAGACAAACCATAACCAATACATACATGTAATATGTATTAATCCACTCACAGGCTTAACATTGAGCGTAGTAAGTTTATGAATCGACTACATATTATATGTAGTGACTTCACATGTAAACGTTCTATAACAATTCGTAAAGTTGTTCTAAATTTGACTTTTAGTGTTGACCTTGTGTTAGGTGTTTTCGTCTAAATTATATGTTAATGTCCGTCCTCACCGCATGACAAGGATAGCTGGCAGTACTCTAAATTTTCAAACTAGCGGTCTAGTTTTAGGGATCCGGGTTTGAAGTGCGCAAAATTATTTTACTAATTACATGCGAAGTGAGTTGTTGGGCATATTTTAAGGTATCCTTTACTGTAGAGTTGTACGTTTTACAGTTGGGTAATTTCTTTATTGATTAATAATATTTGTGTTACGTGATTTTGAAACAAAACTAATATAATAAACGTGAAATCTTTGAGATAAAACTACTTCATACGCTTTCTACCGCGGCTTAATTTAATCACAATTTTTTGTTGTTTATAAGGAATTTAAAATTGTTCATGCACTTTCTCGGACATGTTTGTTGCTTTTGGATAACAGCCATGAGGTCTCAAAATTCAGGTGCGATAGATGTTATTGAAAAGTAAGTGCCATCATATATTCGAATACACTATCGTACCAAGTTTGATCAACTTTGTGTTCATGATCGAAATTGATACGAGAAAAGCAAAAATTAAAACGATATACTCGATGTATCACAACAAAATTGCGTAAATAGATATTTGAATACTCGTTGATACCAATATCGATTATCAATACAAACACATAAGTACACATGAAAACAAAAATCTCAATGTGTCATTAATTACATAGCAAAACATGTATTCGTATCCCCAATCAAACCAATTTCCATTAATTTGTTATTTATTATTAACAGTCACACATCATTAAGTACGCCTCATCGACAGCAAAGATCATATTCTAAAATATTCTAACATTCTGGAGTTAGACTGGTCTAAGTATAGAATTTTGTTGCGCTTTACGAAGCGGCGGCAATCGGGGTCTATATTTAGACTCGTCAGTTTGATTAATCTTAAACGTAACTGTCAACAACCCGTTGCTTATTAATCAACATTTAGCCAGTTCATTAACCTTCTAATCTCTTACTAATGATGGTTACTTAGTAGTCGATAACTAAGCAGCATGAAATATATACTTTAGGATGGCATTGAATATTTTAATGAAAATACTATGCTTAGAAAAACCAATGTCGAAATTCAATATTTTAGATCGCAAAGTAACAGATATGACTATTGGCGATATTTAATACTATGGCGATTGGAAAATAATGGTCCTCAGTTACTCATAAACCAAGGCCTTTGCCTGAACCTAGAATTTAACCAAAATGTAACTTGAAAAAGTTTTGGTGCATGTGAGTGTACCGAATTTTTGTGTATTCTTTTACGTGCATATATGTACATATGTTGTTGTGTGACTAACTTTATAATATATAACTCTTTAGCTATCTAAAAGTATACAGCAGGATGGAGTCCTACTTTATTTGAGATTTTTTATTATTTTAGCTGAGTAGAACTTCTACAGTCTTAAGTTGAGACTGTAGAAGTTCTACTAGACAAGGAACAACAAGAAAGTTCTCGACTCAGCTGTTTATTTGTTTTATAACTGTTCGGATAGAAGTGCGATAAAGCGCCGATTTAGACGATTATGATTTGAAAAGCATTCTTTTGAGACAGTTTTGTATAACTTAATCGTTCTATCGGCATTTGAAGAGTTTTATATATTGATCTTGTAGCGATTCCATACAGGCGACAAAGTTTTGACACATGTCAAGAGATGGCGCTGTACACAATTTGCTCTTCACCACACATTCTCGAATCACGTAAGCTGAATTATTACATATACAAGTTCCAAGTCTGGTCTAAATATCCTGTTTTTGTGTAGGAGGGACATTAAACCTCGTTCCTCTACAATCATCTGAAATGCAAACACTATAGATAGATATTGATTAGGTAAGGTAGATATTAAATATAGAAAAGAAAACCCATTATAAACCGTGTCGTGGGTTTCGAGGATGCAATACACAGCGCATTAGTATTAGCGTGATGTGATACGTTGCATACCTTCTACAACGTCATATTTTAGATTGTGTTACATTTAATCCTACAACTGCTTCTTATCTTGTTGAAAGACTTGTTGTTAGGAATGAATATTGTATTGTCACAAGGAACTTAACAAACATTCAAACGACGTATATACAAAGAAGACTCAAAACAATAGCTTGTGGATCATTCACATTTTTGTCCCGTGTGAAAATCTTTCCCAAAACCTTCTACGCAGTGACAATGGCAAGGCTACCATTAAACTAATACGCCACCCGTCCAGTCTACTCAGTATGAATGTTTGTAAAGTAGGTCTCGATATTTAGAAATCAGCAGCTTGGCACTCAGAAACACCATGTCCAGGAATACATAGGTACATATACAAAGTATATTTTTTACACCGTTATGCGTTTTCGTAGAAGTCACGGGCAGAAATTTGTTCTTATCTATGAAGCACAATCTGCAAAATAAGTACACGAAAAATATTACTAAATTCATCTCAGATTATTGGAAAAAGAGAAGCAATGGTTTACATTTCAAAATGTTTTATCAACAAACAAGTGTTCGCTGGAACACGAAAATTCTGTTGTAAGTTTTCCACTAATTGTATAAGACATTGTACTCCCAAAAGCGTAGATATTTCAAAGGTAATATGAATAAAATTTGTTTTCAAAGACTTGAAATACTACCGTCGACGAGATGTCAACTTATCTCTGAACATTTTCTAAGTTAACATGGAAATTCAACTACCTTTTTAGGTAGTTAAATTTTCATGTTGGATTTTAAAACGGAGCAATGGCTTTGAATAGAGACGCTTTCTACTTCAGACATCATGTGCTTAATATGTGAAAACACTATTAAGCATGAGTACGTAAATATGTACCACTATTACTGTCTATGGCGTAGTGGTTTAAGTGGTCGCCTCGTCTCGCCATGGTTGTTTCCAGTCCCTGTTCTTTGTGTCTTTTGTTTGAATGTTTGTCAAGTTCTCCGCAACACAGGATTCATTCCTAGTGCGGATGTTGACTTATCATAAAGTTAGATAAAGAGATTATAGCTTATTATATACTTGGTGCAGTTGTTGTGTATGCGAGTGCTATGTACAAGGATTTGGTTCACAGGTCGGACAATGTGGTTAAGGTTCTTGTGAAGAAACTCTCAGTAGCAGCCCTGAGAACGTCAGCGTCTGGAACTGCGCCCGAAAACGGTATTAGTTTTCCCTCATTTACGTGAGACATAAAACATTAACTGGTGAAATGAGATACACCTCTGCTTACCCCTTCAGGAATATAGGCGTGAGAATATGTATGTATCTATAATATTCTTTATGCAATTAATAAGGCAAAGATGCAAACGTATCCAGTAAAATATATTGAGAATGCCAAATTGTACGCAATGACATATAAACTTAAATGTATTTAGTTAAGACAGATTCACTGCATCAATATAATTTTAAGTCAACAAAATTGATTAAAAAACCTAATATGGTTCTTGAACGATGAACTTATTAAAATGTTCTGTATTGTTCTCATTCCCATTTTTTTATTTATTTTTTAACGTGGGGTAATGCTTTGACGCACACCTTTCCGTTGAAAAGGGGAGCGGAGAGGTTATGTCGGGCTTACCCGGGAAAAGGTGGAACGTCCCAGGTACTACCGACTAAACCTACCACGGTGTGCCAACTCACTGCCTTGAATGGTGGGTGGGTCACTGGAACTGAAACTACATCAGCAACCCATCCAGCAGTGTCCAACACAGAAGCACACAGCAAGAAATGCCTGCGGACGACGACTCTTGGGTGACACCCCGGCACGACAAAGGGCGTCATTGCGACTCAATGGCTGGCGGACGGAAGATCCCCGTTCTCCCGCCCACGGCCTTCGCTCTGACGGCATCAGGCGCACATAGATGCGACCGCTATCCAGTTCCTCTCGCTGTCGACCATGGCTTTGATCACGGCCGGTAGCGAGAGGTCGACACCCACAACGCCTATGAGTTCACGGCGCTGCACCGCCCAGGCAGGACATGCCTCGAGCGTGTGCTGCGCCGTGTCCTTAACACACCCGCAGTGGTGGCAGATGGGACTCGATTCCCTCCTAGCGACCATGTGCAGGTACTTGCCATAGCACCCGTGCCCTGACAACACCTGCACCAGTCGGAAGGAAAGAGTCCCATGCTGCCACCCTGCCTACCGCTCTAACTCCGGCTGGAAGGCCTCAACGGTTCTGAATCCCGCTAAAGGCACCTCCAGCCGCGCCTTCCATTTTAAGAATACGCCCTGGCGGGCTTGGTTCCTTGTATCAGTTATTACCTCCGGGAGGGGTCCGGCCGACACCGTGTGGTATCCGCGTATGACCCTGACCGCCATGAATCTCTGCGGTCTCCGCAAGAGAGCCCTACATTGGGCGGTCAGGGAGTCCACCCACACCGATGCGCCGTAAAGCGCCATCGACCGGACAACCCCCGTGTAGAGCTGACGACAAATTATTCTCATTCCTTAGTTTAACAGGTCTTGTAACCTTTTATTAGCCAGCACTTTCTATAAATGCGCTATTTATCGATACAAACATAACTTCAAATACATTCTGATTGTACACGTACAGCGTACTGTACACAGAATGTCCCAAGGAAATGGAAATGCGGTTAATAGGGGCAACTTGTCACTTTTAATCGCCACCGCTCAGATTCCTTTCGACGAAGTTTAACGTAAATCCGCCTTAAGATACCTGCTATTTATCAGTGACAACATAGCCAGCCTAAAAAGTGCCTGTGAAAAATTTGCCGCCTTATTTTTTGAGCCTCGTATTTTGTTATAAACAGTGCGACAGGAACTTTGCTTGTCAATGTTTGTAAGGAGAAAATTAAGTGTCTTAAACAACTGATAAAAGACGATGATATCAATTTAGCGGTGGCATCATCAGAAAGGAGCTCTGTGCCATAATTTTGTACTTATTCTAAGTGCTGCCAGCACTGAGCAACCAGTGGCTGTAATCCGTGACTGAGATGAGCCACATAGTGACATCACAGTTATTGCCTGTCTATTATGAATGACTATTATAAACATTGCCACAGGACTTGAAATGCTACATCACATTAGTACTATTAATTAATTTCTGCTTTCTTTAAAAAGCAGTTATAATGACTCCGTACAGACAGAAGTTTCGACGAATGACAGGAAATAGCACTGTATAAAATACGCGGCCCGCCATACAAACCTGAATCACGCAGGTAAAGTTTACACATCGACTACCTATTTATATGAGTTTCTTAGATTAACGGTCGGGCCACGGCCAGCTAGGCATGATCACCAGCTTAGTCGGAGGATCGTCTCTTTATGTTAAAGGGACATGACACCAGGTCCCTCCAAAGTGGTGACCCCGACGTGATCCGGTACCACGTAAGGTACACACTGTGGAGAAAGTCTGATGTCCTTCAGACAAACAACCAACTGGCGAACTGTCGATCTACTGTTAATGTCGGGAACTCGTATAATAGAGTCCTTTCATTTGACCGGAAGGGCTCGACCTAGAACTGGAGCGCCTTATCTCTAAGTCATAAAAATCTAAATAAAGTAAATCTGATCGATAATCACTAAAATGCTGATACGATATAAATCCAAACGGACATTCAAATTCGATAAACAATCGTTGAAAATGTTTACAAACAGGCCCTAAGTTCCATCGTTTTGTTTGTTTAAACTTCTTATTTGTATCCAGTTACTTATTTCCAAGTGGTTTATTTCCAATATGATAGAGATGTGAATTTATTATCTCTTACTTATAAATATAAGTACTATCTTACTAGTAAAAGTACAAAACCGAACGATGTTAAGGCTTTGTTTGTACTGTTAATCTGTGTCTGTTTTCCGTGTAACATTCAGGACGACCTAAGAATAAATGACCCAAAAAATAGAACATAGTAATCTTAAATAAAAGCACGGTCTGGCTAAAGCCTAATTCATAGATAGAGGCTGCTAATAGTCGGTCGGTCTTCATAGAAATCGTGTAGGTTGTGAGGCTAGGTAAGTATAGACTAAATACATTATTAGTTAGTTCTTAGGTTCCTCATTAAGTATTATTAGTAGGCTGTATGGAGTAGCTTCAAGTAGCCAGTGAAAAAAGTATCCGTAAGAATCATTGGGATTTTTTCTGTAAATAAATTTTTGTTGTATCTCGGCGCTCCGGGTATCCTAAGTATTTTTAAATTTTTTATTTATAAAGGACAAAAAACAATTACATGTTAAAGTATTACAAGAAAGTGTTTTATATTAAATTATCAAACATATAATCAACACTATTGTCCACGGATTAACAATGGAAAATGAAAGTGATGGTGAACACAATTGAATGAATTTGACAATTTTTAACAAACAAAATCTTAAGTGAAACGTTGTACTTAATCTAAAGTGATTTAATCAATTCAATAGCTTTACGTTTCAATTGTGGATGAGTGAGAGAAAATATGTCCAGCTGAATAAGATACGTATTGTATGCTTCAACAAGTCTACGAAGAGGCGCACGCACTGCGGCGTTTGTTCTGCATGTGTCTGTAAAGAACAGACGGGGCACATGCACTCCTTGTCGAATGACAGTTCTAGGAACTATATAACATATTTTATTTGTTATCTCAATGCAGTCAAGTCTGTTGTTGCATAAACCGTGCAGCATCATGGCTCCCAAAAGTAAGCGCCTGGACTCCAAGCTTAGAATCCCATACTGTTTAAGTAAATCTTTATAAGGTGTGTTAGGTAGATATGATATTAATAATATTAGCCCCGTATTAAACAATCCCACTGCTAGGTACGGGCCTCTTCTTAGTGTGAGAAGGGTTAGGCCACAGTCAACCAGGCCAAGTGTGGGTTGGCAGAATCCACATATCTTCGAGAACTATAGAGAACGCTCGGACATGTAGTTCTCCTCACGACGTTTTCCTTCGCAGTTAAAGCGAGCGATAATTAACGCGCTTTGGGATCGAACTCGAGACCTCTGTGTGGCAGTCCCAACGTTCTCCCATTAGGGTATAATAATATAGGTTCACTTCAAATGACATGGAACTTAAAACATGACAAACAAAATGCTGACGTTATATACATATCTTACTACTCTTTACCCCAGAAATAAACATGCTCCGTTTTATGTAGGTACGAAATTTGCATTTCAAATCATATGAATGACGTGTGGCTTTACTTAGAAACAGTACTTTATTTTGGATGTAAGGTATCCTATACCCGTTTCTGTAACCCTGACAACGTGTTTCAAAATTTTTTGATGATCTGTCGATTAGTTTTCGCGTAAAAGGGTAACAAATAAACAAACATTCGTAGTTATAAAAGTAAGTAATGATAATTAGAATTAGATAAGCTTCAAATTATTAAAAGTTATTTTAAGATAGATGCGTTATAAAATGTATACTGAATTATATCAATCTGACTTCTAACGATTTTATTTTATGTTAGTTTTGAATATCTATTGATTTATTTAGTCTTCATGCACATTGCTGAAGACAGTTCACGCATATACCTCTCAGGGTTGTATTGATTGCATATCCAGCACTATGACTATCAACTTTCTGTATTTAACTGTTGGTGGAACACGCGTCAATGTTTTACTAATTTGAATCATTCATGTTTGAATATCAACCAAATGAAAAGTTATATAATTAGTCCCTTCCATTCTAATAATAACGTAAACAAACAAATATCCTTCGAAATTTTGAAAACGTGTTCATTTTCTTTTTCCATTATAATGTTGTGTTTAATTTGGTTTTGATTTGGATGCGTACATCACGCGAAGTGAACATCAATCACTTTACGTCTAACTAATGAGTTATGTGTGTTTCGTATCAACGTTTTCATACAAATACGCATATTTTTATTCCGGAGAAATTTTTTTAAAATTGAATAATCCTGAACTAAATAGTTTCGGTTATTTTTGGTATATTCAATATATTTCCTAGGAAATGTTTAAAGCCTTTTCTACTAAATGTAAAAATACATTAATCCATTTCATTATTAATTTAAATAGATCAATGTATTTTTATTTTCAAAAAGTATCGTTCACATTTAATTTTTGTGCGTTATAGTGAGGTGCTCATCTTCGTGCGACTTTGTGCGACAGACATTAGAGAAGCGTTGTTGCGATTGTTCACGTCAATCACGATCGAGCTGATGACCTTGATTTTCCAATTAACTTTATATTTGTAACTGTTAAGGCGTAAATGCAAAAGAAGCTTATATTTGCATTTATAATAGGCATTAGTTAGGATTTAATCTAACATTGGCTATCTTACCCAGTGTGCGTTATCATTCCACTATCCGGTATCTACGATCTCTGATTTATTCACACAGTGAGTAACTGTAGGTAATACCTTTTGAGTTATTCGCGTGAATCGCGAGTAGGGTCCACTCATTTCTCATTTGGAACGAAGTGAACAAATTACAAGTAGTTACTGAGGCACTAACGTCCGAACTTTGGTCCTACTAAGAGATTTAGTTTAATTTTGTAGTATGTTGCAGTGAGTTTCGAGTGAGATGTTGCTAAATTATTGTATAGAAATGTTACTTTTAAACCTATCTCAAATATTTCAGAAGTAGATATATATTTACTAGCGAGTAATCAGAAAAATCATCACATTTCATCAGTCTCATGTAATAAGTGGCAACATATTTTTCCGCTTCTACCTGACACTGTTTTAAATTCCTCGGGGCTACTGAAAATATCTTAACAGGAAACTAAATAACACTATGCTGGCCGCTCGGAGAATGGATCCCCAGACTATTCGATCTCCATTGAAGCAGTCGCATACATTCCAGCTACGCCATGGATGCAGTTTTATAAAAGTTATCAAAAGATAAATTGTCGAATAGCTCTTTTAAAAATGTTTAATCTTTTATGCCATATGAACATGTTAATGTATGATCGAGTTTAATAAACATCCTTATTACAAATATCTAGATTCAAGATAGATATTTTGATAGTTATTATATGATATAGTCAGAAAAACATCTAAAGATCGTGAGGGAAACGATAACGGCCTCTGATATGTTACGGACTGATTTTGGGGCAGTCGATAACTTTGATAATATCTAGATTCATTTTTGATATGAGTTGCAACTGCAGGTGACGGTACAATTCGCAAACTTTTAATCATTAATAACCGTTTTCGTACAACATTATATTATGAAGCATTCTGACATATGCCAATTGCCGTCACCCTTGCTATCGGTTGCCATATCCAATCATAGGAAAAATATTTAAAGTCAGGGTAAAAGGAAAATCATTGCAAAAGGACGTAAGTCTACAAAACTTTTGCTCATCGGAAGGAACGTAGTTACTGTATTACTATTCTTAGGCCAGTTCTAAGTAACCAAGTAAACATTGTACTACCGTAAGGAACCCACTCCAAAAACAAGCATTCTATATTAGCTTAAAGGGCTAACAAGAACACTAGTACTTTGTAACGCAATTTTTTAACACACCTCTACGAATACGCACGCACTACGTATAATCCACGTGCCGCGAAGGACCTTACAAATATTCAAACAACGTACATCAAGAAAATACTTCAGTCTTGCAACAACTATTGTGACCCTCAAAATGTATGTACTATGTGGGGATGGAATTCACAACACTCGCGCAGTGGTGACGAGACGACTAGATAAATAACTACGACAGTAAAATTATTGATATCTTTAAAACAAAAACCGGCTTTTCCTCTTAATTCCTGCTCAAAAGCTCGGAACTAAACGAGCAAACTCAAAAGAGAACGTTACTGGGATGTTTATAGAATAATATTGATTGCTAAACATTACTGAAAACAAACAAAACTTAAAGATCTTAATCTACGTCTCAGCCAAACTATTTCAAATGTAAAGTAAAATAGAATTGTTTTGATCAGAATATATTAAACTTGAGACAATGTTAATGTAAATATTTGAACAGTTTATAATTGATTCAATCGTTATTGGTCTTAGTTCTACTTAGATAGTTCAACTAAGACTATTTACTTTGTTTTATTAAGCAACGTAGAGTCGATAAATAGCTTTTAGCTTAATGAGAGAACGGTGGACTGACACGCAAAGGCCTCGAGTTCGATCCACGGCACGGCATCTGTTAGAAAACCAGTATCTGAGAGTATTGTCAAATTATTTGCACGCCTATTACAGCTCAAATTATTATTTCTTAAGCCCTTACATTTTAATGAGAAAAATCTTTAAGCAACATATTGTGCAGAATATTGATTCGTATATAAAAACTACAAGTATTACCAGGAATTAATTGGATAAATAGCAGAATATTTATGATTACGTTCATCCACCCTAAAGTTACGACCAACCATCTATCCATCCATCTGGATTTAACAACGTAAAAATACTCACTCAATTCTTTAAGATTAAATAAATATTGCAGGCTATTTGGTTTCGTAAATATATTTGAACTTTGAATACAAATAAAATATTCTTTGATAAATAAATTTGTTTATGAGCTGAGTGGTATTATACATATATTTCCTAAGTAGCTTATTAATTTAGCCTAATATGACCTACATATTAGGCTATCATAATCTAAATTAGAAAATGTTATATCGAAGTTATGTTTGCCTTGAATAGCAAAGAATGTGACTGCTGTGCATGAGGTCGTGGAAAGTATTTTTCTTGCCTAGAAATTTTAGAAATATGAATTTCTTACCTAGAATTTTTTGAAAAATGAATGTCTTGCTTAGAGATATTCAGTAGCAGCACGGAATCTGGAATTGTGCTAGCCAGACAATAATAGCCTTGCCCTCTATTACGTGGTTCCTAAAAAAAAAGCCGGCAAAAGGTGGGTGTAAAACATTTCTGCCTGCATCTTTGGGAATACAGGCGTTAGATATGTATGTAAGTTCGATTCAAAAGCAATCGTGACATATGTAAAAACTTAATTAAATATTGGTGTAACTTCAATTTTCCTACAGCAATCGATGAAGTTCAATGATATCGAATTTAGTCAAAATAAAAACCCTATAATTGTGTAGGATTTCCTATTTCGACTAGATTTAAGACTGTGAACGATATGGAGAAATCATAATAATACTCAGGTATTGATCTGAAATTTACTTTCTACATATCGGTACCGTAAAGAAAAAGTAGATAAATTGGGATTTATGCCATCGATGGTTTTAACATGATATCAATTGACAGAAATACATTTTATTAATATAGTATAGTTTGTTGCCATATATTTACATTGCTTTTGTAACCAGTCGAAACTAAAAGCTGTTAATAACGCCCCGAGCTACATTATAGTCTGTACAAAATATTTAAATAACAGAAACAAATAGTCAATGACGCAGTATTTGAAGTCTCTGTTTGCCGAATTATAATACTGTTCTCCGTTCTATATTTTAGTAAGTGTAAGACTGCCATCTGCGCAGGCGATATTATAGTGCACAATACAAACTCTTTATTCCCTATCTTTCATAGTTTGATGAGACTGCAATCTGGTATGACAGGAGAGAAGGTTATGCGCAAGACCAACATCTTTATGTGCTTACCGACCAAAACTACGATCTCTTTAACAGAGTTAGGAAGCTGCTGGCTGGTATTGACAATTTCATGACAGAATATTTTTTTTACTGGGTCTGGCATTTTAAAAAGGCCTTATGCACAGCAGTCGCATTCAGTACCGTTGCGCCACGAGGCAATTTTATTTACTTAGGTAGTAAAGTGAATGTCTGATGGCAAGTGGTTATCATACCTTGTAGACATTATCTATATGGGGGATGTGTTTGTAACTTTCCAACTGTGCAAGATTTTTTTTTGGCTGTCATCAAAATGGAACGCAGGTCCAATAGCTTCCTTGCTGACAGTAAATATCTTATATACTACAAAACTAGTAATTAGACTTCGATCTTCAATAAACTGTAGGTGCCGTCTGCTCCTATTGGAATAATCCTCTTGTATTCGCTACTATTTGAAAACCACTGGCGAGTTCTGAGTGAGATCTGTTAGTATGAGCTTTACCCTGAATGATGTGGAATAATGCTAGCTGGCTGCCGTCATTACGCAACCCAAACGAGATTGTTCAGGCAATGAGTGTTGTATTGTTTGTTTGTTCCCCGCAACAGTTCTTTTAACCCTCAAACCTTCAGGTGGAAACACAAGATAATTTTATGATGGGGTTCTGTAGAATCGTTTTAAGGATAAATTTCACTTGTCAAATAAGTAAAACTGCAAACATGCTACGCTTGTATACCGAAGTAGACTTTCTTATTTATGACATTTTGGATGTATCCACATTTGTGAATTCTTGGATATTAATGTTGACCTTTAATGAGACTATGGCAAATACAGTGGGTAAGAATGAAGCGTGGCTATATTTTAAAATCGTATACGTTTATTAATTAATTATTTAATTCATGTTATTGAACACTTTTTCTGTATATCAGGGTACATATGCACTTGACATAATATTGATACAGTAAATTTCTCAGAAGATAAATAAGCTGACTGGAATTAGGTATAAGTAATGATTGTCGAGGGCAGTAATGTCCGAAATAGATAGAGATCACTTAAATGTCCGAATAAAAAGAAAATAAATTATCTTACATATTTTGATATAATAATAATATCCTCCGTTTAAACTGTTCCTTTGTATGTACTTATGTATGTCTTCTCTGTGTGTGAAGAGTTAAGCTATAGTCAACCACATTGGCTTAATACAGGTTGGCAGGCCAACACCTTCCACATATCTCCGAGAACATTATAGAGAACTCTCAGGCATGCAAGTTGCTCCACACGATATTATCCTTCGGCGTTAAACCCAGCCTTCATTAATTGACCTATAGACCCGTGCGTGTACCCAGTCTAGCGGCCTAGCACTTCATCATCATCATCATCTCAGCCAAAAGACGTCCACTGCTGGACATAGGCCTCCCCAAGGTTTTCCACACAGACCGGTCTTGGGCCATCCGCATTCAACCGCTTCCCGCGACCCTTACCAGGTCGTCGGTCCACCTTGTGGGGGGTCTACCCCTGCTGCGCGTTCCGGTGCGTGGCCGCCACTGTAGAACCTAGCACTTAACTTCATGATAATCTGTTGTTGATGTTGTGTGTATGTGTTAGATTATTATTATTATTTTCTATTATGTTTCTCTTATCACAGGTATTTTCTAACATATTTTTATTATATTAGAAATATACCTGGCCTTTTGGGAGGGTTACACGAAGACATGGGTCTCATTGTTATTAATTATTATCTATGTATACAATTCTATTTATTATTACTACAAAACATATTTGTAAAATAACGGATGGGCATCTAATACTTTTGTACGGACCAGGCGTGCCTCGGCAGCCGCGCTTGCAGCGGCGTGGGTGCGCCTCTCCCCCAGCGGCCGCAGCCACGCCCTGGATCATAGATTAATATACTGGTCCTGGATCGTGGTCTTTCGCCTACCGACGCTCATCAAAGTTAAGTGTCTCATCTGTGCTCCAGCCGGACCTCGCACCGAAACCTTTTTTAGAAACACGCCTTCTTATTGTGTAATAATTGAGTTTCGCGTACTTTTGCCTCTAACCTAGATATTCTATTAACTTCCGTCTTTTTTAATTAAAGATCGTGTAATTGAGAATTACAGTATTTAATTTATCTCCGCAACTTAAACTTCCCCGGTCGATCACGTGGTAAAAACGTGACACTTTTAGTTCTTATTGATATTTATCTATACTACCCAGCCATAAAATATGACGACTTTTTTCATTTATTTATGTTTAACGCTGTATATATTTAAGGTTTGTAAAATCGTCACAAAAGATAGACAACATATTAAAGTCGTGTTCCCACCATTTGTGTAGCACGAAAACAGTGTCAGGTGCTGCAAACTTATCCTGTCCTTAGAACACTACGCACGTATGGAATTTGTTATTAGTGCGTGGGTTTTCTTCGACGTTTTCCTTTATCTTGAAAGTCTGTGATGTATTGCGTATATTTTCTTATACAATCTGCACATATATTGTGTAAATGGCTGAGAAGCTTCCGCCACTTTCCGCCCGCATTCCATTGAATGGCCTGCAAGCTCTAAGCAAGTGTGGAACGAAAATTGAAATCTGTTTGCAGCTGACGTTCCAAAATAGTATGAATTGTAGGTGAGTGGAAAACTTAGAGAAAGCGTAAAGTATAAAGATATTAGACAGTCGATTTCTGTTTTAACATTTTAGTCTAGGAGGTTTCTTTCTTTCTTTATTATGTAATGTATATAATACAATTATTATTAAGTCTGTGAAGATACTTTATACTGAAACGCATAAACTATACCGTTTTTGTTGATTGATAAGATGATTATTTATTATTATTATTGTTGTTATATAATGCCTTATAGCCTGACATTTTAAGGCTACATATGAGGGATATATTATCACGTCTTTATAAAGAGTTACAGACTTCTGCAACAATAGAGTAATATAAGGCAAACAATAGTCATCAAGTCGGACTCATTAAACGTTTCCTAGATTAGCGCGTTAAAACAAACAAATCCTTTAAGTTTATAATCCATATAGGATTGTAATCAATTCTCGTATTCGAATATATTTTATGTTTAAACATTCGTAAATGGAGCACCAATTATAAAGCTTTAATTGCGTAATTAAAAAGCTGAATGGAATATTAATAATACACAGCTTTTGAGGATATATTATGTACACAAAGATTTTATGATAATATAATAATTGTAAATTGACAGCTATTACTGTGAACATTGAACCAAAAATAATAAATAATAACAGCCCAGTATATAAATTATAAGCTGTCCCACTGCTGGGCACGGGCCTTTTCTCAGTGTGAGAAGGTTTAGGCCATAATCCACCACGCTGGCCCAGTGCGGATTAGCAGACTTCACATATCTTGGAGAACATTATGGAGAACTCTCAGACATGTAGGTTTTCTCTCGATGTTTTCCTTCATCGTTAAAGCGAGCGATAATTAACTATTTAATACGCGCATAATTTCGAAAAGTCAGAGATGTGCGCCTTGGGTTCGAACTCGACACCTCTGCGTGGCAGTTCCACGGTTTCCCAATAGGCTATCACTGCTACTTAGTACTTAGTATTTTATTGAACCAATAAAATACTACATACATACGTAGTATAGTATCATGCTTTTATCCCTCAAGATATAGGCAGAGGTGTATAGCACCCAAATTTCACCAGCTTTTAGGTACCACCTAAAGGGTGCTGGTCAACTACCATGCATAGTCCCAAACTCCATGCAGATACTGAAAATTTATTGATAGGAAAACACAATAACACTATTCCCGACTCCTAGAATCGAACTTACGAATTTCGAACATACACATTTTCAGGAGTACAAAATAGCCCTATGAGCTATTTTGTACTCCTGAAAACGTGAAAAAAAGTCGAGTAGTTAGGGCGTAAAAGCGTAACAAACAAATAAACAAACTCACATACGCATTTATAGTATTATTTAGGATTTAACTTAAGAATTTCTGGAATATTTAGGACTAGCAACGTCGTAACATACGAATGATTCGAATCTTAAACAAACGGCCGAAATATATTCGAATATAATTGATTGTAATTTCAATGCTAATTGTCGATTGAATATGTATAAGCGATACGTGAATTTAGACTATCACTAGTATAGTATTATATTATCTGTGACCTCGAATATTTCTACAACAAATTGAAGAAGTCGCAGTCAGATAATAAACTCAATACCAATCAGCGTGTCGTATGCCTTCAAATCGTAATTCGAATAATAATCTACTCAGCAGGCGAATGCGGCTTTGTTCAATTTCAAAATAAATACATCTGACTATTTTTCAGCGACAATCACACATCACCATAAAATAACTACGATGAAACTCTATTCTATATTTGACAGCAAAAAATATTTGTTCAATTTAATTTTAAACCTGTAAAATTTATAGAAATTCGTATAATAACTCCGCTGCCTCTATAAGTGCATGTCTTCCGTAAAATTGAGTTCCTTTCCAACGGAATGCGGCCGATATGTATTGACATCAACATCCAAAATAAGCATACATCAAACACACTCTTAAACCCTCACAACAAGAACCACTTTGCTGTGATCAAAATAGGAAATAACTTTGCCAAACGCAAGAGATGGTTGCAAAGACCATTTAAACTTGAACCTTAGTTTACTCGAAACTTCCCCTCAGTCGCCTCATTGAAAATAGTTTTGGGGGTGTCGGAGTAGCTTAAGTTATATTGGTGTATTGTGCAGCACAAAATGTTTTATGGTACACGTGTTTGACACTTCAGGCTGAATGACGTCAGGATGTAGGTTGTTCGTTATCTAGTGCCGGTTTTCGAGTGTTAAACATATCTGAAGAGTTTCCCCGTCAGACTCAAGAAGACAAATTTTAAAGCGATCTCTTTGAAGTCGGCGGGCTCGTATATTAAAAAGTGTTTATTACAAAAATGGAGACGAAAACTTTGTAATAAAATATAAGAACTTCTTGACATGGAATATTAGATTTTAAAACAAAAACAGAAGCTGTAATTAAGGTCAAAGCACTTATTTGATTTGTTGTGTTTCGTCGAGTTTGTTATCGAGCGTCGTTAAGTCGTATGTTTGTGAAAGTTGTTTAAATATCTTTGTTGATTGTTTTTTTATGTATTATAAATTGCTTTTTGCCCTCCTGTAATCTACGCTTAATAAAACTGAGGAAAATTAATAGCAAGTATCATTAATATTGCGAAAAAATATAGGCTGGCTTTTATATAATGAGACGTTATTCGCGTATTTTTTGGATATTATATTTTCAAAAGCACTCAAGCGTCTTATTTGTGTAAACTTAGTAAGACAGACAGATTTGCTTTCGAATTTTTAGTATTGGGATGACTCGGTACGTTCGTCATATTTCATATATCATTTCTAGTATATTTGATGTCTGTACACAAGAGCGTTTTGGACTTTAGAGCTTATTGTGTCTATAGGTGCAGTGAGGTGTATGAACGTATTCGATAACCGTTTTTGTTTGTGACTATATGTGTTTCGATATTTTGATATATACATCAGGAACATTCTGGAGAACGGCGGGATTAAGAGTACACTAAAGCGACGAGTAGTTTAAGCGGCGATAGTCTAGTCTAGTCAAGTCACGCACCTCTGACTTTTCGAGATTATATGCGTTATAAATAGCTAATTATCGCTTGGTTTAATGGAAAAGAAAAACATCTTAAGGAAACCTACATGACTACAAGTTCTCCTTAATGTTCTCGAAGATATTATGTAAAATCTGCCGACTCGCACTGGGCCAACATGGTGGACTATGATCTGATCCTTCTCGCACTGAAAAGAGACCCATGTCCCAGCAATGGAGCGTTTATTTAAAGGGTTGATATTATTAGAAACCGACGAGCGTGCAGTAAGAATGTAGTGATAATTAATAATGTAAGCAAATATGCCAGGATTGTAAAAAGTGGAAATTGTCGTAGTGGTAGAAAGAAGCGTGAGTGTATGTGCCATAATTATGATAATGTGTTTTATAATTATGATAAACTTTATATTGCCAAAAATTCATTAACATTAAGTATTCATAGAAAATCCCTGTATAAATTTTATATAAGCATATGGCATTCACCGATAGTCAGATTATCTTACTTTTACAACGATGTTTCCAGGCTTCAGAAGACATAGACATATTTAATAATTCCCTGACGAAATTTAAAAATGCTGTTGTATTTCATTTGCAGAATGGTTCGTATATCGCTTTCCTCCTTTTTTCTTTTTCTTTATTATTATTTACTAATTTTTAATTGCATAGTTACTACTTTTGTATTACTGCTGTTTTTATAATATTTTACTTTTAATTTGATTGCATTTATGTATTTATTTATGTAAGTAAAAAAACATAAGACCTACAACTGTGCATTTAATTGAAATATGTATATGTGTATTTCTTGTTGGAAATCCTTATAAATAAATATTAATATCGCAGCTATTAGCACCTTGTGTTGTTTTTCTACGTATGGTTTTCAAATAGCCCTTCAGTAGGCAACGGTTTGTTAACAGGGGAACCTATTGACTTTCTCCTGGCAACTCTTACTTGCACGCCAACTGTGGTAGTTAAAACACCAAATTTTTCACCGCTGCCAATAATTTGATGATGGAACAAACAATAATATTAGAGATGAACGAGCAGAATCGCTTGAGGAAGTGACAACACCTAACAAGAAAGCCGCTTAACCTATTGAGTTCCAGCGGCACACTGGGGGCTAGACACAATAGATTTTTAATAATATCTCGCATTCGACAAATTATGAGTAATACTACTGTTACTGTGTTTTGCTTGACGATTTTGAGTTCTAGAGGTTCATATATTTTCTCATAATTTATTTTGCCATTCCATTTTCAATTACTTTTATTTTGAATCAGCGACGTAATGAATCCATAGCTTTTAAGTTTTTATTATAAGCGAGGCTAGGGTACCCGCTTACCATCAGGCGAATCGTGAGCTTTTTTGCCGCCGAGTAGTATGAAAAATAATACACAAAAGCAATCTCATCTAACATAAAATTTGTGACTTCTAAACAAGTGTCGGGAGTAAAATGAGTAGGTTTAGAATTTTACATATCTATCTTTAACCAAAACTATAGCTTTTAACTACACTTCGAAAATAGTATACATAGGTTCAGTATTTTACATAAATAGGACGTTTGTTTGGCGCTGAATAGTTAGCGACCAAGGTTGTTCCTAATGTTCTCTGATAAAAATAATGCGATACATTTACGTTCACATCTAGGCCCAGTTAGTAGTTACTAAAGATAGCCTTATCTGTGTAGTCCTTAACATTCTTGTGGTTGCGGTGGCTTTTCGAATAGAACTTTGTTTGAATTTTCTAATAAATAACGTCCTGGAGATATTCCTACGAGAGATATGCCTACGTTGCAATTTTTCTGACGTCACAAATATTGAAAAATGTATTCTTAAAACAAAACTACTTTCTTAACTACTGAGACTAAAAGAACAAAATGTTTGGTCCTTCAGCTTTTGTCACCATAGTTGATGGTCAGTACCTACTACGATTTTGCAACTCTATAATGACTGTCGTCACTACTCCAGTGACGTAACGAGTAACTAACGCTAATCGGTAACAAAGGTTTTTCAGTATTACCTTTATATTAAATTTATTATTACGCAGACTACTTATTATGTTTGCAGCACGTAATTTTAAAGTTGCAATATTTTAATTTACAGGCAAATTCTACGTTAAATGTTTATAGTTACTAACATATTTATCTGGATACACATAACCTTATATTTTAACATATTATTTCAAAGATAAAATGCTTACTGCGTGTCAACCGATGACCTTAGAATTATGATGTATCTTTTGTCAGCGTAAGCATCTTAAGCGCCTGAAAATTGGCCATTTTTGGCGAGTTCACTGCAAAACACTGAATTTAAATTAAATAACAACTTAATTAAAATATTTTGTACATATACTAACCTATCGTCAAATCATCTCTCAATTATAGTAAAAACGGTCTCGAAATCTGTTGCGTGATTGTAAAATTGTTTTTTTTAATTGTGAAGTCTTTAATAGTAAAAAAAAGTTACTATCCACGTCCGGATAGTAACTTTTTTTTACTATTAAAGACTAGACGCTAGGCGGTGGCTATAGTGAATGCCACTGATGTGTATGAGGTCTCGGGTCGCGCAAGTTGTTATAGGGTTTTTCTAGTAGAAGCACTGCGTCTAAAACGGCAATAGGCTTACCAAAAGGATTTTCTGCCTCAGTCAATCTTTTTAATAGCATTTATTAGAAAGAATATATTATGTACTGAATAAAACGTACAGTCACAGTCACAATACACAACGTGCCGTAATGAACATTATTCTACATGCAACATAACCCTTCAACTGTTCCACAGTACACTTGACCACATAATGTCTAGAGTAGTGCTTGTACTGTAGTTGTTGGTAACTTGAACAACTTTGATTGCTTATTCCACGATTGTAGTGCAGCTGTTTCACTAGATGTATGTGCCGTTCTAACTGTTATAGGTTGTTACTTTGTATGTTTTTTGGATTGTGAATTTACATGCATAGCATAGGTTGATTTACGTCTATTATCCCTGAATGGTAAAGCATACATGTTGCTTTGGTTTTGGCACCATGTAATAGGGGGCGAAGCAGTTACAGATTATCGGGACTATATCCAGATTCTGTAATGCTACTGATAATTGACTAACGTAAAATCCCAATGACACTGGCGGAGCCCTTATATTCTCAATCCGCATGGCCAGAGGTCGAACGCCATGTTACGGCCCATTTGACCACAGCAAAAGACCCTTGATTCCAAAGTCCCAAAATCTAAAGAGAAATCTCATTAAAATTTCGTGAATACACTGGTTAAACCTTTAAACTTTCGATGTATTAGGCCATGGTAAAGCTTACATTACCATGACTCGAGTCCTCAAGGTACAAGTAAGGTTAAAGGCAAGGTCACGAATTTTTAGGTCCCAATTCTTAAGAAATTTACACAATATATCAGCTGGCAAGGTGCCTAAGCAACATCTCTTGAATAATGACATACATACATATGTACATACATACATAGATTCACGCCTGTTTCCCAGAGGGGTAGGCAGAGACTACGGATTTCCATTTGCTACGATCCTGACACACACACTATAGCAACAAAAAGGGAGACATAAGTTAATTTTGTAGTTTCGATGCTTGTATTTAATCCTAAAGCATTGTGATTGCATATATGAAAATAAGTCAAAGCTAATCACTTTGTAACACACTGTCTGGTTTTTAGAGATGGTCGCAAGGCCCCAAGTTTACGTAATAAACAACAAGTCTGCCTAATTAAATCCTAATACTAAAATTAGCCTCAAAAACAATCTAATAATGGCACCTCTATAACACCGTATGATTCGAAAATTGGACCTGCTCTCGTAATCGGCAGTTTAGCTCACGCTCGCGCCAACGACGCAATCAACAACGTTACTAAAGCTACAAAGTCACATGATCTTTACGGCCGAGCATTTTATTTTAGGAGTATGAAAGTCTAAACAGCTACAATTTTGCAACGCCCCCGTTTCGTCACTCTAATGAAACGAGAAGGTACAAAGCGCAGTAATAAAGAAATAAATCGGTAGCACCTCAATTCTTTACTTTAAAAAATGGCTCTTACGTTAGCATAACGATGTCAGTACACCGACAGAGCTGCTTATACCATACGATACGATGACGACACGACAGAGAAATAAATAATATCAGCTTTGTATATAGACTGTCTACCGTATCGGACTTGAAATCTCTGTCCAATGGTCTCCCATTAGGTTATAGCTGCTTATACTAAACAAATATATATTACAAAACCATGACTTTACGGGACATTCCTGAGGGAGTCGGTCGTGGTATATAGCACACACATTTTACAGGCTACGCTTATACGCCCCAATTTTGCCACAGCTGTGCGTAATTGCCATCTACCGCGCACAGTTCTAGACTTAGTGCTGCTATTCAGAATTACTTAGTAGAGACACTTTATTTAACGTCCCGACCTGGGAGTCAAACTGGAGATCTTAAGCACAGCAGTCACTTTCAGTAGCGAAAGCTGTGCAAAGAGAATCGTATACTTGATGCATATAGGCATGTGCATCATATAAACGCCCTATGCAAGTAGCCGCAAGATGAACACGCACATTTGACCCACAAGTATAGCTTGAACATGTAACACGCGCTACTCACGTCGTTACCAACACCATATAGATAAGATCACGACTCATGTATAGCCAAAAGTTGTATTAAATAGATATACAGTGATTACGACGAAATTTGAAGCCCCGGGCTACTTTCTCCAGTCCAGCAAACCATTTTATTGTGTTTTACTGTTAGGTAGGCATTCTGTTTATGACGTGGTCTGGAACATAGCTAGAAAAAAGGGTAACTTCTACCTAGCTACGGGGATACATCGAAGCGAAATTTATGTATACATTGAAATTAAATTACTTTACACGAATTTGATTGCGTATTTTATTTTAAATCACTTCTAGCACTTTTATTTTAAAGGTTTAACAAAGTATATAGATGTCATTAAAATCTGTATCAAGTAGTTTAATTTTAAAGTAAAACATTTGCGTAAACGCAAGACAATATTATTTAAACATGTCTGCATAACAAATGTCGTGACGTTATCGTATCGTGTATTGTAAAATGCCATCGTAACCAGAAGATTTAAAACGTCGATGTAAATAATGAGAACAGGCAACCAATCCAAAAAGACGCGGCGGCGATTCAGATATTTCAAATTTTCTGCCAGCTGAATGGCTTCGCGATATTTACGGGTTGTATATTCCATAAAATTGCAGTGTGCGAAATTGAGGTCGGAATACGTTTGAAAGCAAAATCGTTTTTCGAACAATTCATAACATAGTAGGTGTTTCTCAAAACAATTGTTTTTTAGTTGTTTTTTAATAGACAAATTCAACGCTTATGCACCAAGATCTGGATCATGAGAGTTTATAAAAATACAAGAAGAAGAACGTAAGTATCCAGACTCAGAACAATTATTATTAGTGAAGCAAACAAACATTAATATTTCAAAAGATTTAAAATAAATATTAGTCTTTAGCTTCTTATATTCTAATCCTGACTAATATTATAAACTAGGTTTTGCCCGCGGCTTCGCTCGCGTAAATGTTAGTTTGGGTTAGTAACAGTACTTTTTTCTGAATTGAAGGTACCCTTTATCTTTTTCTGTTCCCCTGACTTCTCTTATTTAATGTAGATTAGGATGTGAATGTAAGTTCGTTTGTTATGCTTTCACGCCTTAACTACTTGATTGCTCATCATTATATTTCACATACACGCTATCAGGGATATAAATAAGACCAAAAGATACCTTTCATCCAGAAAAAAATACTGTGGGATAGAAATTTATTAACAAAATCTACATTACGCGAGCAAAGCCGCGGAAAAAACCTAGTATTCTATAAGAAGTATCTGACAGTAACATGTATGCTTCACGTGCTAGAAAGTTAGATAAAATGTAGACATAACTTAAACTTGCACGTTAACGTTAGCTCTTCTACTGCGAGTTCCTTGCAAATTACCGTTGGACTCATTTCACAACGTTTCTAATGCAAATATGTGTACGAGATGGACGTGGCATGGAGCTTTTATAAGCTCGCATTTGTGATATTAATACTAAGTCGCTTCCTCGATGGTATAGGTTTGCATTTAGTTTAACCGCTGATCGTGTGTCTTTGGTTTTGTTTCCAGGTAAGGCTGTTTTTGGCTTGCTAATCCTTTCTGATAATTTAAATGCGAATGCGAGTTTGTTTGTTATCCTTTCACGCCTTAATTACTTGATTAAAGCTCATGAAATATTGCATAGACCTTGTCAGCGGTATAGAGAAGGACATAGAGGGTAAACCTATGTCCTTTTCTGTTGAAGTTCTTTTTCCTGCATGAAATACCTTTCATCTCCAAAACTTATTATATAGAAATTTATTACCAAAATCTACATTACGCTAACGAAGCCGCGGGCAAAAACTAGTATTCTATAAGAAGTATCTGATACTAACATCTATGCTTCACGTGCAAAAAAGTTAGATAAAATGGAGACGTAACTTAACCTTGTACGTTTACCTTAGCTTTTCTACTGCGAGTGCCTTGCAAATTACCGTTGGACTCATTTCACAACGTTTCTAATGCAAATATGTGTACGAGATGGACGTGGCATGGAGCTTTTATAAGCTCGCATTTGTTCGTCTTCTCGATGGTATAGGTTTGCATTTAGTTTTACCGCTAATCGTGATCTCTGTGGTTCCATTTCCACGATGGGGATAGTGATTTCAGTGTTTGATTTTTTGTTATTAAATTTAATTTAGGATGATAGTAGGTAGACGCAAATGTTTCGGCCATATGGGACCTAAAACATAGTTAGAAATGTAAGTGTAATAAACATCTGCTAGCCTCTTTATATAGGCGTTAGTCTATATATGTTAAAATGGAGGCATTAAAGTAAAATATGTATGTTTACTCTATTATTCTAACATGCAGACATAGTCTACATCCACAAAGGAGTAAGCAAAAGTGTGTTACGCCCACACTTCACAATATATGATTTTATAAATACCACATAACAGAGAACAAGGCCTATTTACGTCTATTCACTTTCTGTTACAAGTTGTAGTATGAGACTCCGCGCTGCTACTGGAAATGAACTGACAGAAAAACCTTATAACATTTTTCCCAAGGGAACTAATCCAAACCCAGAAATCGAACCTAAGAACGCATACACTACCACTGTGTCACGAGGCTGGCAACAATACTAAAAATATCAAAATAATATTATATTGATGTTGGTGTTTATACTTCATACTGTGGAATCAATGAGGCGCATTTATTTTATTTGTATTTGATACAGACATAAGTTTGGTAATGGTGTTTTGTTTTATGGGGTGAGCAGGACTATAGAGACAATATGTTATGGTTTATCGGTCCATTCTTCTCTTCTATGTCATTTAATGTCTGCGGTTATAAACTATATAGTTAAACATTTTTAGAGATTTGCGATTTGGGCGGGACACAATCGGTTTTTAATTATGTACGGCGTTCAAACAATTGACAGTTTAAATAGTTGTTAGTAAAGTATCACGTTAATGATATTCTACGTTTGAGTTAGGAAGTTATCCCGGTCTATTAAAATTAAACTATATGAATTTTATCACGGTGATTATTTAACACTTTTTAAATAATTTGGAATTGTTCCACTAATACTAATTAATTTTACTACATTTTAAGTTATTTAAATTATTAAAACTATTAATATTTAAGTTTACACGTTCCCGAGGTTTCGTTGCCATGTTTACAGGGAAACATTTAAATAAACAACGCGATAAATTCTGTATAAAGTGGTTTAATTTCAATGTATAACATTCGGGTAAACGTAAGACAATATTATGTAATCCCAGTCTGCCTTTCTTACCTTACTTGTATTTATAATAATTACAAAGAAAACGTAATTGGCTGTATTATATCAGGCTTACATAAGTACATAATACCCTCACATTATAACCTTACAAATTTGCTACAATACAACGAAAGTAATCAATAATCTCTTGCGCTAAGTACTCTTTGTTCAACTCAATACACTGATGAAATCTGCAAATCGAATATTTTAACAACATTTTCGTTTTAGTCAAACGTGTACAATTTTTCGTCCCATATCGTTCCGAAAATAAAAATGAATAACGCTGATAAATTGCGAGGCTCGTTTAATGCCAATCGACATTTTAATTGTGGCCTTTGTTACTTGACTACATAATTTTATGCCTCCATGGCGCAGCGGTAGTGAATACGACTGCTGTCCATGAGATCTCGAGTTCCGATCCCAGGCCGGACCAACAAAAAGTTATTGGGTATTTCTGTTAAGAAATCTCAATAGTAGCCGAAACTAGGAACTTGGCGGTGCTAGACACTCCGTGCCTCTGAAAGCACGTAAAGCGGTTGATCCTGCGCCTCATCTCTCTCCGGTCGTGTCGGTTTACTGTCCCAGCAGATCAGGAGAGTTAGGGAACAGAGAGTGCACTTGTGTTTGCGCACACGCTTGTGCATTATAATATCTCCTGCACAAATGGCCAGTCACCGTTAAAAAAGGCAGCTGTGACCGAAATTCGGTCTGGAGGACATTATTATTATTATCATTATTACATAATTTTATTACATATCACCGAAGGAGTAAGCAGAAGTGTCCTACGCCAACATTTTACGAACTAGGGTTCCATATAACAATTTTATTGCCATTTACTGAGTACAATGTTAAACGCCGTGCTACTAAGAATTTATACCCGGAATTTTTACTTAATACCCGGGCCTCGAACCCGATATCCAATGGACAGCAGTCGCATTTACTACTGCCAAAACATAATAGCTCTTTACCCTCCCCGGGAATCCAATTCAAAACCTTACGCACAGCAGTCACATTCAGTGCTGCTGCACCATTAACACAAAACATACATACGTGCCGACGACCCATTACAATTCGCAAAAACACACTGAAAATACAACTAGAAAACGCCGCACTAACATTTCACGTGGGAAGAGCCACGGACCACAATTTTATTGCATGCTAATGTACAAATTTTTATCTGTCTGTCTGTCTGTGCGGGCACGGATATACATGTATCAATATCCGCGGTTTGCATGGAATCTCTAAGCCACGTGTAAAATACAAATCACTCAACCGTTCGTATTGAAAAGCTTGGATAGTTGACAGTATTCTGAAATTTATGAGGCGACGCTATTGTAAACGTTGGTCTCGACTGTCGTCACATAACTGCATTTGGAAAGTGAACCGAAATTTTCACGATTGGTAGGTAACTTCTACAAAAACTCATATTCGCATACCTTTTAGATTTGCTAGAGGGCTTAATATGAATATTAGTGATTTGTAGTCTGAATTGATAGCAATCTCGATTAGCAAAAAATGCGTTGTTGGGGATTTGATCTCCACACGCAGTAAAATATGTGTGATTCACGATTAATCGTTCACTCTGAGTGTTCTTTGTACCCATGGTTGAAGTTTTTGTAAAATCCCGTGCGACACAAGAATTAACCCTAGAGCGGTAGTTGTCCTTTTTAACAAACTTCTTCTCTCTTAGCCTTTATTATTCCCAAGTCACTTGAGGTCGGCTTTTCTGGTCTAACCGGATTTGACTGGATATCAGTTTTTACGCGGAGCGGCTGCCACCTGACCTCCGCAACCCGAAGGCTAACGATACCCTAAGGGTAGACCAGTGTCAGGATATTAGAGGGTACTGACTCTCCCAATAACGACTGCCATAGATGTTCATGGCAGCCGGGACCGACGGCTTAACGTGCTCTCCGAAGCACGGAGCAGTCGATAATTGTCAATCAAAAAAATCTTAGCCTTTTTAACAAAGGCAAAGATAACAACTTTTAAGATAATAATTTATTTGGTAAACATTTGTATACATATAGAAATATAAATGCATGAAAGATGTTACATGAATTTTGTTCCAACATGTTTGCCATATTGTATGACGTACCTACAAATATTTGTGAAGTTAAATGTCAAAATTAGCATATGCATAGTAAAATATCATTTAAAAAATAACACTATTCATATTTTTAATTGAAAATTGTCAAAAGAATAATTATTATTATATTTGTAATAATCTATACTAATATTATAAAGATGAAGAGTTTGTTTGAGATTATAACTGAGCATGTTTCTATATTATATACCTACCGACTATGTACCAACTTTATGTTCCTGTGTTATGCACATAAATGTTTGATTTGATTTCAAATGTGCAAATATTATATATTTAAGTACATGCAACATCAAAATCTTATTTGTGTAATCCATTAAGTGTCAAATAATAAATATAAGCATTGTAATAGGTATAGGTACTTATAAATAACAAACAGTGTGCATATAAAATTGGTTGATACAATATAAAATAATAAACAAAATTAATGTCACAAGGTTAAATAATTAGTATTAATGTCGAAAATATTAAATTTCGGTCAATCGTCAAACCTAAGAATTTCGTAATATTAACTGCATCAATCATATTATTATTGTAATTTATGCCAAGATTATTATTATATGTCAAAGAACGTTGGGAGAAGTGCATTATAAAGATTGTTCTTATATAAATTTTTAAGTTATTATACGTTCCCATTGTGTGGATACAAAAGGGGAATTTAGGCATAACAAAACATAACGTAGGTAACGTAACTAAAATTTATGAACGTAGTTACTTGTGAAAATCTAAAATGCCATACATGTCTGCATATATTGGTGAATCAACCTTTTTCTGTCATTGAGGACAACATTAATTTAAAAAATATTCCTCATATGTCTACACTTTCACGTGTAGAAATATGAATATATATTATTCATATATTCATAGTAATTATTATTATATTATTTATATATTCATAAAGAATCACTATTGTAGTTTTATATTTTAGGTAGTGCCGAGTACTTGAAAGTATATTTTTGCCATTTGTAGGGTGAAGAATTGAAATTGGTCTTAAAATGTGTCCCCTGGGTAACAAGTATTTTGTTAAATAAAATCTCGGTAAATTAATTTCTAAATCACTGTAATTTCAATAAAAATATAAGGAGGTTTATTCTCTGTGTTTGACTGCAGGAAAATTCACATCGTTTTTGAGAAATTGTTATATATAATGTCTCTTTAGTCACTATTAATAAAAAAACATATTACATTTTCTATTTCTCATATAGAAGATCTTTAAAGAAAAAATATGTTCAGGGTTTCTTCTCTCATTCATTTTCTATTTCATTATTTTCATGTTTATTACAAAATTAAATGGAATAGTAATCACAACAATCGTTGGGACAGTTTGGTTTGACTTCGATTCATTTTCTGGTATATTATTTTCCAGCTTTTTGGTAACGTTTTCTATATTTTTCGCATTTCTGCCTGAGCTTTTCTATTTTTCTTTTAGTTTTATATTTTCTTTGTATAACTTGGATTGATTTCTTTTTACTATTTTCCTTCCTTTCCTACGTGGTGTATTATTTAGCAACGGTCAAATTATTAGCGAATCACGAGGTGAATCGCTTATTTCTTGTTGTGGTATAATGGACGGTGAACATTGAGGTGTAATATATAAGATGTAATGTAGGCTTTTCTTCTTTTGTCGTAAATTTCTCTTCTGTAGTTTCCAGATTACTCTAGCATAAAATTTTTCTTTTGGAGTCAAGTCATGTGCCTACTAATATTTTCTTAGCATGATAATTTTCTCTTTTCTTTTTCTTATATTCTTCGTATCTTTCTGGATCTTTATTCAGTTTCTCTTTATATGGTCTTTGCTTTTGAGCAGCGGTTAGTGGTGACATTTTAGCTGAAATAAATGATATATAAGCAAATACGCCTATCAAAAAAATGTATTCGTTTGGAAAAACAATCTCAATAGAATTCTGTTAAATATCAGTTAATCGTGTGTTTAAAACTTACTTTATTAAGTTATTATATGTAATTATTGTTCTGCCTAGCATTCAACGCTAAACGACAGTAAATATAATACAAACTAAATTGAAATATTTAAATAATTAACACAATAGTCTACACTGAGTCACTAGATTTGTCTCTTGGGTTACACAAAAAGTAACCCAAGGGACTGGTGACTCAAGAGTCATTTCACAGACAATATTTTTTACTACTATATTATCTAAAAATCACAAACCAGTAAATTGACGTATCTTATAAGATAAAAATAATTTGTATTGCCTTATGCTTTAAAATACATGAAAAGGTTAAACATCTTACGAAAATATGGTGTCACCCAGCAGAGTAACAATTAAAACACCTTACGTCTGTTAGAGTTACAGACGAAATGGCTGCACGATGTGTAAGTAACAAGACGCGTAGATTCGATTACGCGACACTCGGCACATTTTGCCATTGGTTAGATCAGACGTATGCTATCTCTCTTCAACTAAATTGTACGTTATAATAGGTAAGTCAGGAGACGTCACCTGCCCTATTTTTTTAGTACACCTTATTACGATGTGATTAGTCAAAAATCACTTTTATTACCAATCTGTTTTCACGATATTTGTAATTTATGGACCTTACTTTTACTGATACAAGTATTAATCATAATCCGCCCATACGATATTTTTAAACCAGAGTACGATATTCTATGACACATAGCTGTTGCGACAGACAATAATTATATGGGAGCTCGAAGTGGTCCTTTAGGTCACCAAGTAAAAATACTAGAAAATTTATAAAAAGCTTCGGTAATATATATAAAATTATTTATTATTTATCTTATTTATTGTTGGCGTTGTTAAAAGTAATCGATCTGCTTTAGTTTGAATATATAAAATTATGAAGCACTAGGGACAGCCAGAAGCAAAAAAATAGTTGATCCACCCATGTACACTGTCTCATGGCTATACTTTTATATATCCCCTAAGAGACAACGTTGTGTGTTTACAATCACAGTTTAATAGCTATAGTTTTTGGTTCTACGGTGTATAAATAAAGCTGTATCGAAGCCATGTCTGTATATTAAAGATATATAAAAAACTAATTCTGTGTGTCTGTTTGTTTATGCCTGTATGTATTATGCAAAAACTGCTAAACGGATGTTTATGTGGTTTGGTTTCAGTTTAGTATTCAAATTAAAATCTAAGCTGTGTTTAATCTAATATATTTTACATGAAACGAAGATACGATACATTGTTCAATCCTACGCAAATTTGACTGCAAAGATGGCGCGAAAGACGCCTTTTTCTTAAAAAATATAAAAGCAAATTAAACCAGCGCTGAATTGTCATTCGTACCAGCAAAGTTGTAGGTAAATGCTAGTCCCACATAAACAATTTCTTCAACTATTTATACAAAGTTACCAACTTCAAAAACACACTTACTCAAGATAGCAAAGCTTATACACAGCCACCATACTGAAAACTTAGAAAGAATTACAAGATAAAAGGGTAGAGAAAAATAAGGTAACATAAGGATTATTGCAGAAAATGGAATAATACAAACAGAACGCGAGACAATCGTTTTACCCGTTTTAGCCATTTTACCCATGAGATGCGACGGGGGAAGAATACTAATTCTGAGGAGAGGATTGCCAGTGAAAATAAAACCACAACTGTACGGATTATGCTAAGATTTGCATGCTTCATAGAGGTCATTACCACTTTTGATTTTCATTTACGTTTTTTCGCATTATCTGATTGAAAAATCAATAATTTATTTAATCAAATATTCTTACATTTTCTTGTTTCTAGTTAAATTTGAATGACTGATATTAATGTTCTTTTTAGGAAAAAGCGGGACTGCTCGACTGAAGAAGTGCTTCTGCTCTACCAAAGATCACAGCCAAACAAACTTGTGTTGTGTTCTTGCGTTGAGACATCTATGCTTCTTGACGTCAACTATCAGCAGAGAGTTATTGTAACCTTTGTGCCTTACATCAATAGTACAAGGACTCCAGCTATGAAAAATTAACAATGGGTGAATAATATCCCTGGTATTTCAAACACCCCTAAGTGTTCGTTGCAACAAAAAAAATCATGTGTCTAGCTGATTTCTTTTTAATCTTATTTGTGGCAACCGCCACACTTATCTTATCTTATGTGGGGGCCAGACTCCCAATAACGACTGCCATAGATGTTCATGGCAGCCGTGACTGACGGGTTAACGTGCTCTCCGAGGCACAGAGCAGGCGATAATTGTCAATCAATACGCACATAATTTTGAAAAGTCATATAACTGCCGAAAGTCAGAGGTGCGAGGCTTGGGTTCGAACCTGAGACCCTCTGCATTGCAGTCTGTTGGTCTCCCCACTGAGCTATCGCTGCTCTTCCACACTAAAAATTATTCCTGTGTCTCGGGTAACTTTAAAAACATTCAAACCATAGACACACAGTGCACCCAGCCTAGAAATACTATTTGTGGATCACACTTTTTTATTCGTGTGGTGATTAAACACACTACACTCGACACAGTGGTGTGTGGTGTCCAAGTGGTCCAAGTGTTAACTTAAACTACTCGCCATAAGTGCAGCCAAACCATCTGACGGCCCATGTAATTAATTGCCACCTCATTACTATAAAAATATAACCACTCTTATTCAGACTCTTCTCAAAATTTTCTCCTCGTCTCCCTATACCATGTTCAGATCACGAATAACAATTACTCTTTAACTTGTCTGCCGCATCGCCATTTTCAGTCTTCATCTAATAAACACGTTCCTTGTTTTATCTATTCTTGTCACATCACACATCTATCTTAACATTTGCATTTAAGCATGCAATCGTCTTCCTAACATTGTGAATACTGATGTCTTCGAAGCTTTACAATTACACGCAAAGGTCTTTACAACATGAAATTCAATGTTCGATGACATAGCAGAACTTAAACAAAATAACGTCAATTTATACCCATAATTTAAAGGAGTTGTGTAATGTAATATTACTTATGTGAATTAAACTGTTACACACCAAAATATAATGTTTCTTACGTCGTCTGATATGTGGGATGTTCTGCCGTTGCCAGACTGAGAGTTGCTTAATTTGACTGAAATCTCTGAAAACATTTGCTTCGTAGAACCCGCCTTGTTTTAGTGAGAGACCTACCTGGTAATGGTATAAATGAGAAGGCTAGCCTGGGCAGTCAAACCCGTTAACAAGAAATAGGCCTAACACTGTTATTGTGTTTAATACGGTAAGAAAGAGTTCTGGCGGCTCAAATAGACCAGGCTTCAACTGTTTCTTTTCTTTTGTCCCCTGTATCCTTTTTCTTAGGATCACCATCGCGCCATTGATACCTCTGATATAATTGTACCTAAAGCTACGGTAACCACTTACAATCAACCAGAGCGTACGCTTAATTGCCAATTTTTTTGTAAACAAAGTATTCGATAATACGCTTTGTAATTAAAATAAGAGCTAGCTATAATAAATGACGTAAAATTTTTCGTACAAGTCCGTACATTAAAACTTCAAACAAAAAACGCTCTTTACATTATTCGTATAATTTTGCATTGAAAAGTTTCCAGTTTGGAGGTTTTAGATGAAAACTCCGACGATGTCTTCGGGCGACAACCGTACGCGAAACTTTACAAGCGCTTAGTTTGAAACGAGTCAATGAATTTAGTTGAAATTTTGCATGCAGTTTCAACTGAATTCACTGATGCATTGCAACATTGAGTAACAAAGAGAAAACGGCATACAAATTGATCACTATTGTACGTATTGGAAGTTTGTGCAGAAGTTTGCAGAATGTCTGCACGCTTGAAGTGCTGGGACACAAACATTATTTATTAAAATTTGAAAACTAGAAGTCAGTTTTTTTTTTTTTGTAAAATCTGCGCTAAGAATAATTCCTGTATGACGAGGAATTATACAAACATTGAAACAACAGAGACAAAGCATACACTACTACAATATATCACATATGTATGGATAACACAATTTTTTTGTCCCGTGTGGGTTCGAATCCACAACATTCAGTGTAGTGACAGTGGTGAGTCGATGACTTAAAGCACTTCGCCATCCGAGCAGCCACTGTCTCTTTGTACCAATTACTTTTTAACTTTCTTTTTAGTAAACAGTCCTGTTAAGTAAACAGGAAAACTCTTCTTCATTAATCTTGTACTTACAGGAATCTGTTAAAAGATTATGTTAACATCAAACTAAGCCCATATCGTCCTGTAGATTAAGCTGAATTATATCGACTTATATTTTACTAGCCATGTTGTGAACTCAAGCAATGAGCCTATTGCCATATAAATGTTTTCATAATACAATACGATTTATAAATTACGAACTTACGCGATAAGTGGAACTGAGCGATAACCGCGTAAGTCGAATTCGCGTAAGTCGGGGTATAGGTTTGCATATAATTATATATGAGACATTATGGAAAACTCTCAGACATGCAGGTTACTACATGATGTTTTCGTTCGCTGTTAAAGAGAGCAATAATAAATCATTCAATGCGCATATAACTTTGAGAATTCAGAGCTTTGGGATCGATCTCATGACCGCTGCGTAGCAGTTTACCCACTACGCTATAGATTTTAAATGAAAAGCTAGTTTACAGTACCCAGATATTGCCATTTTTAAAGAAACTAGGTATATAAATAGTATCTACAATCACATTTTATCGCCAAAATGCCGTGAAACAAAACAGGTAAAATTTTACCTTCGCAATTACGTACATTAGCCGTCCCTCTTGTAATTTTAAGCGGAATGCTTTTAAAACCATAAAAATAAAACAGAAATGGTTAGATTTCAGAGTAAAAGCAACTAATGTGGCGCTTTCAGTCCTGAACTGAGCTAAATACGGAACGGATCTCGAACAGACGACCCGTGCAGATCGGGAACGTTCAACTACTAAATTTGGAGGTTCTATGAATAGAATTGTAGATTTTCTCTTATCTGGCCGAACCTTTTAAGAGACGGGCTACTATTTTATCAATATAACATATTGCATTGCATTATAACAACACTGCTGTCGGGGTTATTTTTGGTAGATTTTCAAATAATTTAGGTATTCGATCGACATTTAAACATATGGCATAGTGATACTCCTAATTTCATTTGAATGATATTGGAATACAGTTGTGCACACTGTTATACCTACTATCACGTTGTAGTTTGCATGGCAAACGATGCATCATACGCATGCTCACGAAATATACGATTATAAATCGAATGCAATAGGGTGAATTAAAATATTTTTTTATAATTTAAGTTAAATAGTTACATTGCCGAAATTCCAAAATATAAAAAATGATTGAAACCATGAAATAAATAAAACACAAAATACGTTACAAATGTGGAAGTAAGAGTCAAACGAGTGAAAAAGAAAGCACAGTACAAACTGTGACGTAAGCGCTATATTAATGCGGCTGTTCGAAGAAGATAGCGAGATATTCCCACAACACCCCAACTTTTTCTTATATCCAAATTTAAAATATTAATTACTCCCTTATTTTGCGACCAATATTGATATTGTTATAACATTTAACATTGCTTTTGGTTGCTGTTTGCTGTTGTATGTAGAATAATGCACAGAAGCAAACATAGGAAACCTACCCTACCCTAGTACTGTGCATATCATTATTAACGATGATAACTGTACAGCCGAAATCTTCTGCAGATCTCGGCATCGCAACAGCTGTTGCTTGGCATATTAAAATGCCATGGTGGACCACTTTGTGGCTACCGGGATTGGGAATCCTCGCTTTAGTTTACATCGTCTTGTGCTGTAGATTAAAACGAATTTAGTAGCCAGATTAGTGGTGAGAATTGTAGCAGTTCATGCTGTTTTGTAATTTGAAGGTTTTATGTCGACAAAACTAAACAGGAATATAGAAAAAAAACTGGAGTTTTAAGGTAGATACTAAAAACTTGGTTTATGTTATTAAGTATCTTCAAGGTCACTAGTGATGTTTACCTTTGTGCAAGCAATATAGTGTTTCAGCACTTCGCACACTGCACTCTTCTTAGACTCCGGAGTTAGCATAGCAGTTTAAAAGATCCTCTCGCTGTTGCCAGTGTGCCAAGTGTTTAAATTCGATACCAGCATCTCGATAAGTAAACCACACATTTTTACGCGCCCTAGTGTTTTTTGTGATCGTTATTTGAATATTTGAAAAGGCTTTTGCATTACAGGAATGATTTATAATAGAAGTAGTCCATTTAAAACAAAACAATACTTTGAGTTGTTTGCCTGACCGTCTAAGTAGGTATTAGTTATTCATTCTCGAACGGGCTATTCCCCGTATTACCTTACATTGCATAGTTTTCTTTACATAGAAATACAGATCAATAAGCTGACGCATCAACTGCATATGTTTGGAATAACCCAATCGATGGTATTGAAGTTGTTGACGTCAGTAAGTTTACGGTATTACTGTTTTGAAAATGGACTAAGTTTTATTCTTTTTTTTTTAGCTGTTAAGTAGCTAAATATCTTCGGAGTTGGACGATTTGGTTTGTGTCCGGTTATTTATTTAGTTTTTTTAAGAAACGACAACTAAAAACTTTAAACTTTTTAACAAGAGACAAGTCTTGTAGTTCGGCGTTCTTATCTGTAAAAGGAAGCTACTTACTCAGGCAAGAGACTTTTTCGCACGATAATAGTATACCGTTAGTTTTAAAATTGGCTGTATGGACGGCATATATCGTTACTTTCAGTGCGCCGGAAGTTGTGGCCTTGAACGAAACAACAACATAAAATAAAAACTGTTTGATTCGGAAATAGTTGTCAAAATTCGCAAATAGTGTCTTGGTGATACCATGACCATTTTGTTGTTATTATAGTCCTTCGCGATATAGGCATTACTAGACTTTTGCACCTGCCAGCTTAACCGTATCGACACATAATTACAAAAGCACTGTTATTGAAAATCTAGTGGCATTGTGACTCAACAGGTTAATTTATAAGAATAGAAGACAAATTTAATAAAATCATCATACACATATTTTATGTAAATTGACTACTGCTGTTTGTTATCCCAAATACATAAATAAATAAAACACCGCATCCATCGCATCGTACATGAATGGTTCGTCTCAGTTCATTAGCGTCGATTAATCACGTCTCCCGGCCTTGAGTCCAACGCTACTAATCTCCTAAACGAGTGTTAACTTGGACTAATATTGTAACATACATCACGATCGCCGACTATTTACTACTATTTGATGTATTGATCTAGTAAGACAAAGGAGCGAAAATTCTAGACGAATTATTTGGGTTCCAAGCGTGTCTTTAGAAAACTGTTGGTCGTTGGTAAAAGAGGTTTAGGTTTAGATTCTTTATTCAACTAGTTAATTAGCTGGTGTATATAGCTGCCGATTAAGAGCTCTCTAGGTGAAATTCGTGGACGGGCAATTTAAAGAGATATTTTTAGACGATTTCCCGTCATCTGAAAATGTCACAACTGGAATGGAAAATGGACAAATTGAAGATATATTATATTTATGTTTAGAAAAATTCTCTGACCAGGTCGGAATCAAGTAATAATGAATCATTGTCTCTCTTTAATAAGATAAAGAATGAATTAAAAGAGTTTCGCCAGGGTCGTAGCAAGTTGATATTCGTAACCTGCGCTTCTTTTGTCGGGAAACAGGCGTGAGACTATGAATCTATGTATTTAGAGCAAAAAGTTATTGGTACGCCTTTAAAAACGTAGATATATATAAAAACATTGTATCCATTTAGGATGAAATGTTATCGACAGCTAAAATACTAAAAAAAATTTGCTTTAAATCTCATCTGTATAAAATATAGCAATATTGTTTTAAGGGGAACCCTTACAACACGATACCAGCTAATGAGAATTGGATTTTGTAGATATTCTTTTGAGATATTTGGATTCGATAATAATAGTTAAGCGTAATTGTGGCTGTCGTTTTTCATTTAACCTAACAGCCTATCAATCGTCTATCAAATTAGTGTATATCTAGTCTAATAAAGCAATTGAGTCCTATGGTAATAAAAGCATTCTTTCTATGAAAGAATACATCAAGTTAATTCTGCGCTAGATTAATTAAGAACCGCATCAGACGTCTGTCGATTGCACCCTGGATTTGTGGCTATTGGTTAAACCCACAAGGTGGTCAGATTAAACGGGGAAAGCCCAGGCTAGGTGGTAATATGACTTAGATGCAATATAGCAACAGATATGGTCACAGATACGGTAAATGCTTTTTGACTTTTGCAATTTGTACGTATACCTAATATGTATCTCAGTGACGCCTTCGTTCACACCAGTTATCGCATGACTATGGTCGATGCAAATCGGTCAAAATGTCGGGCAATATATAGGTATTCATAACCTTTAAATTATTATCAAAGCGATTAAGACTCCTTATCTAATATTATTAAGTAAACAGATGCGGTGTTTAATTATTTTAAGCAAACAAGTTCATCGGAAGGTTTTAATCTTTCAGCGATAGTATCTTTCGCGTAAGAGCACGTGCGTGTTGTAACCTGACTGCTACGATTTGTTCTTCTTCAAATGAGGCTTGAAGAGAGTGTTACTATTGCGGTAGGCAGCGGTTCAGCTGTGTTGTGAAAGTTTATAAACTTACCACTAAAGTTTCATTAGAAATGAGAGGTATTGCAAATTGACTGCACGGATGGCGTAGTACTTTAACTGGTCGCCTCGCCACTGCCGCCGCGTTGAGTATTATGAGTATATTAAAACTTTGTGATCCACAAATCGTTGTTCCAAGTCGGTGGTGTTCTTTATGTCCGTTGTTTGAATGCTTGTAAAATCCTCTGCAACACAGGAGGACAAACTCAGGCACTCAGAGTGCATGAGTTGTCTTTTAATCCTCAAATTATACCATGATAATACTATATGAGGAATCTCAAATCAAAGCATAGAATCTCACCCGAATATGCTCAAAATATTTATTATTCGTAGAGTTTACCACTTAAATTGGGACTGTCATGTAATCCTACTACCGCCAAGCACAGTGCGGAATTCAATTTTGCATTAAGAATGTTGCATCCAAATTACATTACAAGTAGTAAGCCGTACTGACGATCAATAGTTATCAACGACACAGTTGAATATGATGTCACAAAGCATAATTGGAAACATCAGCATGAACTAAGTTCTCTTTAGACAATATTGACAATACAAATTCCTTTTACAACCCCTTTTAACTACAATGGCCTTGAAAGCAATTCATAAACATATTTAACCTTACCAGGACAGCATGAAAACATAAGATTCTTGTATTTCTATGTTTATCTTGTGATCTAAAATTTTATGTCACTCGCAAGCTACATGTCGTGACTGCACACGTATATTTTATTTTTCCTATATAAATTGTACTCGTTGAAACTAAGAACGTAGAGTCTTTCGTGTTTATGGAGTGTCGACGTACTTTCCTCGGGTTATTTTATTTAGAAGACAAGTAGTTTTACTAGTAACTTATGTAAGTCTTGAAGTAGTATTTCGTGACGTTTTTGTAGAAATAATATTGGCAGTCTGTATATAGACTTCAGTTTGTACAATATTAGCCTTTTCATTTACGCTCATTAAAAAGCAGCCTATGTCTAACTAAGCTAAGTGTTATTTATGATATGAAGATGATGTTACTGATATACTCAATACCTACGGTCTTAGCAGGTTTAACCAGTACAAGGGTGAGTACTTCAATACTCTACTTGTTAGCTAGAAACAAAGTCAAGCCTGGATGGCTCAGTGTGATATTTTTTATTTTGTCTGGATTAAAATATTGACATATAAACACTCTCATATAGAAGTGCAAAGTAATATAAAAAAATAAGTCAATTCATCGACTATTTTTCGTATTTTGCTGAGAGAAACATACGGCAGTAAAAATTTTATATATGAACATTACTAAAATATTCATTTTAACATTTGGTTTCATAAACTTCTTAGAATTATATCGTTCACTGCTAATTATCGACTATAAATTTATACAGTGGTCCAAATTTATGCTTGCTTGAAGTTAACGGATTCTTGTCACTCTGACGCCTAAATTACATCTCACGTTGCATATTCTGGTCAATTAATATAGCACTAAGGGCTTGTCCCACCACCTCCAAACAGCATTTATCTATAAGATAAAAGTCTCGCCATCTCTCTTCTTTAACCTAACATGAGTGAGACAGTATGCGATTTATCTTTCGGGTGAATTTTACTTGTTAGTTGTGGGACTCCACGACAAAACCACTATTGACGGGGCCGCGCGAATCACTTGCACATGCGGTCGCGACCCCACCGAGGTTTCGGCCCGCCGCCGCGCCGTATGAAACGGTAGGCCACTACACGAACAGACCTACCCAAAGGCACTGACTCACTTTAAACCCTACTGTCTCCCTCCTAGAGGGGAGACAGACTCGACACAGAGGCGCGCGTGGGAACACGCACGCCGCCTCTAGGACCTGGTGCTGAACGGATGGCGGGCTAGTTGTGCGACTTGCCATAAGTCAATTATTTATCATGAAGAGTCAGGAAGACCGTGGCGTCTACCCAACTTTTTATTAAGAAAGTCCTTTTATAAGATAAAAATTAACGATTACTCTTTAAATAAAAATCCAACCTCTCTTTACGAATCACAGTTAAAAAGGGTCCACAATTTTCAGATCAGGGAACATTTTATATATATTTTCAAATAATAGCTAAGCAATGACGTCGACGTTCCGCCATCATAAGGTCATTAGCGAAGATGGACAAGCGCATGATGCCTCGTAATGCAAGCAATACAGTAGTTCAATTTATTCCTGTCTTTCATTTTAAGACTAAATGTTGATCGCGGTTTCGCTCGCATAAATGTAGATTAGGTTAAATAAGATAAGTACTGTTTAGAGTTCGAAAAACTCTTATACAACAGCTTTGTCCGTCCGTCTGTTATACAACTTTCAACTCAAGAACCGTAAGAGCTAGAGGCTCGCGATCAATGCCATTCGACTAAGCATAGTCGATATACCACCGAAATGACTTTGACCTTTGAGCTCTGACCTCAAGGTCACGTGGTATCACATGACCTTTGTATATTACTTGAACAATTTTTTCGAACTCTAAGATGTACGGCAGTTCATTGCCGTTTCTCACTTGATCCTGAATAAAAGATACCCTATGTCCTTTTTTGTACCCCTGACATCGTGTGCATGTAAAAGTTAATGATAATTGGTCGAGTAGTTAAGGTGTGAAACCGTAACAAACAAGCTCACATTCGTATTTATAATATTAGTTAGGATATTGAGTGTTCCCGGGACACTTTTCTATATATTCTATTATAGAAATACGACTGCTCTATCTCTAGAATACGACTGCTGTATATGAGGCCTCGGGATAGTTGCCCGGGTCAGATAGTGTTGTTACGTTTTGCTACCAAAGGATTCTCAGTAACAGCAATGAGAGCAGTAGACTGACTTTTATTACGTGGAATCTAAAACATAATTGACGAAGTACATAAGGGTATGATACACCGCTTCCTATCTCTTTGGATAGAGGCGTGAGATTATGATTGTATTTTAGCTATTGTCTGCGCCTGCCTCTGCCTCCGTGGCGCAGCGGTAGTGAATACGACTGCTGTCCATGAGATCTCGAGTTCGAATCCCGGGTCGGGCCAACAAAAGATTATTGGAATTTTCTGTTAAAAAATCTCAATAGCAGCCCGGAGCTAGAAAGTTGGCGGTATTAGACACCCCCGTGCCTCGAAAAGCACGTAAAGCCGTTGGGACTGCGCCTGATCTCTCTCCGGTCGTATCGGATTACCGTCCTATCGGATCATGAGAATGAGGGAATAGAGAGTGCACTTGTTTTTGCGCACAAGCTTGTGCACTATAATATCTCCTGCACCAGACCAGTCTTTCCAGATTGGCCGCCGTGACTGAAATTCGGTCTGGAGGACATTATTGTCTTCGTATACTATACCAAACATTTGCGGAGCTAAATGATATGCTTATAGGCGATTACTTGTATTAGTATTGTCTTAGAAGTTCTTTAGGCTGACAAGAAATACATTTCTAAGTATGAAGTGTGTACTTTTTCTTTTACATACACATGTACATAGTCTCATGCCTATATTCCCGAAGAGGTAAGAGGTATTTTGAATCCTCATTTCATTGTCTATGGCGAACTATATTCCATGAAACGTGAAAGGTTCCATGGAATAGGGTGGGAGTTTATTAGCGCTTACCGGGCACAGTTCTAGATTCGGTGCTACAGCTGAGAATTTATATACATAGATTCACGCCTGTTTCCCAGAGGGGTAGGCAGAGACTACGGATTTCCATTTGCTTCGATCCTGACACACTTCCCTGGCTTCATTCACTTTCATCACATTCCTCATACACGCTCGCCGGTTTAAGGTGCTATTAACCTGGCTTTTGTCCAGAACGTCTCCGATCTGATCAAGAAACGTTCGCTTAGGTCGGCCTCTTACGATCATACGGATAAATATACATATACACTTTTTTAAATACCTACATATTATACATAGAAACACCCAGAAAAAGACAAACATCCATGTTCATGCACACAAATGTTTGACTTGTGCAGGAATCGAATCCGACCTCAGACGTGGCAGTCAGTTACACTAACTAATACGCCATCGAGGCCGACTATCTAAAGATGGTAAAAAGAGGACCTATTGAATCTCACCAGCAATTGTATTAATTTATTGGTTGGTAAATTAGGAAATATCCAGATGTCATACTAAAATTATGCGACTCACAATAAAGCCGAGAGTCATTGATTACCGTCACTTAAGGTGAACGACTACAAAGTTTGCAAAAAGAGGTCATTATTATGTGGTCGAAAAAAGTTTAAAAGAGATAGGTAATTGCTAAAAGAAATAACACATGTATGTCCAAGCGGACTGTTGCAGATTTATCTTAAAACTTAATCATTCCAGAAATACGACGTGAATAACACTTATGTTACATAACAACAGCATAAGGTGTATAAACTATTTTCTAAAAGGTCTTTGCGTATCTTCTTTATACATGTCAAGTTTTGATTTATATTTTAAATTTCATCAATTCATTATTCAAGCATAAGAAGAAATATTGTCTTCTGTTTACGCGAATGTTATTCATTGAAATTGAACTACTATATACGGATTTTATCGCGTTATTTATTTTACACTTTGTTACAAAATTTTAGTTTTAGTGTGACAGTTTCTAAATTTTGTAATAAAGTGTAAAATAAATAACGCGATAAAATCCGTATATAGTAGTTTAATTTCAATAAGAAGAAATTTAAATCGAACATGTTGAAATAATCGCATTTGAAGATTTATTGATGACAGATACTTCAATGTACATATCGTAATACTTTAATACATATTTCTCGTACTTAGATTATACTACTGCGTCCACACTACAATGATAAAGCAGCTGTCACATCTGTTTTTATTTTTTAGTCCCACGGTACTTACTATTTATGTTAAACGTAAACGTTCCTTACATTAGACCCTTAAAGGGACTAGGGAACTGCGATAAGGAAAACGGCGAAGATATTTTATTGTCCTGTATACTCGTTGTGAAATTACCTAAGGATCGAACTTCAAAAGTAATGAAATCGAATGCAGTGTGCTATGGAAACAGAACACTCATTTGGGAGTTTGCACCGGAATTCAAATAACAAAATTCAAGTGTTTCTATTTTAGAACTAAAATGACGTAAAGAAGATAAAGTTCGTCTAGTTTTAAACATATATCTATGCAGCTAGTTCTTTGTAAAATAGTATCTGGACTGGATTTTCCAAAAGCTTTTGCAGTAGTGTAATCATTGCTACGCCCACATTTTGTTAGTTCAGAGTAGGTCAAGCGTAGTATGATCAAACTTAAATGTTAAACTAAAATTCAAAGCTCCTACTACAGTTTCTATTCTTTGCAGAAAACCACTACATTATAACGACTGAACTAACTTAGCTAGTTAGCCTCTTTGATGTTATAAAAACGTCAGGTCTAGGGGAGAAGCGGGCTAGAAAATGCATGTTATCATGTGTATACTATTCAACTTCAATCGAAAATACACAGCATGATATTATGTAAAACGTCTTCGCTTTATTAACTACTAGCTGTAATACCGGGTTTTGTAGTAATTCTGTGTCCGAACTTAATCAGTGGTTGTCGATTATTACAACAAAAAGCGCAAGTCTCGTTGTAAAAATGCTATAATTTTTCAGAAAATAAACCGAAATCAGTTTTCCAAATTGGAAAGCATCAACAGTGTACTCGCGTACCGTTTCATCAAAAACCGTTTAGCTGGTCGCATGTGAGTCAAATGCAAATAACCAAATATTCAACATTCAAACTTTCATATTTACTAGTAAGTTTAGATCCGAAATTATCAATTTTGTCAATGCCATAACCCCAGAACTATAGTATTGGTTTCTATAAAAGCTTTATTTAGTAAGAAGCTTCAGATAGGTATATGGGTTACCTAATGTTTTCATAGTTAACCACCCATCACTTCATTTGAAAATAAAAACTATGTGAGACAACTTGCAAAACTACTTTATCATATTGCTTTTTATAAGTGAATCTGCTTCTTTCTTTCTTCTTCTTCTTCTTTTCGTATGGTTAGTGGCCAACCTGTTGTCAAGAGTTGTTCAAGCCGCCCGTAGAAAGAAGAAGAAGAAGTGATATCTTGATTTAGAAACACGGAGCCAGGTAATGTGCTCAGCGACCGTTAAGAGGCCCAACACCTTAAAATATAGCGGGCAAGATGTGGATGTAATATACTTCTCTCTAGACATTCAGTGAATAGTAAATAATATTGGTCACGGCTGCCTGATCATAACGGAGACTGGTCATTTAATTTGTTCGCAGGAGGTATTAAATAATTGCACTATAATATTTCCTGGAATAGACTTGTGAGTCTATTCCATAACTTTGATAAACCAATGGCAGGACAATCCAACACGTCCGAAGACAGATCAGACGCAAAACCATCGACTTTACACGCTTTCTAAGGCACAGGGGTGTGCTGTACTTCTAGCTTCCTAACTCTGAACTGCTATTAAGATTTTCTTGACACAAAAACTCATTGGATTTTACTCACAATAAGTTTTTGTAATTGGACTCGAGATTCGAACCTGAAACCTCATGCACAGGAGTCACAGTCACTGCACCATTTAGGCGGTGGATATAATAATAATTAAAATAATTCATACATATGTATGTGAATCTAACTATAGCTTGCTAGCAAATAATTTATCTCCTTCAAGATGCTTCTTCCAGAAACCTATACTCATCACATCGATATTTCCTCGAACAATATTTGCGGTAAGTACAATGATATTTCTACGTTCATTCTCTTGTTAGCTGACAGATTACACTCCACGCTCGCGACTGCAAGAGCAAGTGTTTTGATGAAGGCTTGCGTACACTCTTTGTTGACAAAGACCGAGCTTACTTTAGCTTAAGCTTTGTTTTGTAAACTCACTAGCTTTAAGCTCTTTGTTATTTATAAAATTCTATACTTGAAGTCCTTGTAAGTTCTCTAAATTGTGAGTGTGGAAGACTTCAGGATAAAGTACTTTTAGATTTATACTCGTGGACATTTTTAGAGTCCATAACTTCTGAAGGAACACATGGAACGCTTTACAAGTCAATTTCCTTTACGCAGAAAATAAACTTACTTATCTATCTATCTTACTGAATTTTTATAGTGAAATATATCTATATAATCTAGGCTATGACGGCGCAACGTTAGTGTACGTAACTGCAGTGCATAAGGCAACAGGATGGATTCATGGCTAAGGCATAGTGTGAAATACATAGTCTCACGTTTATGTCCTCGAAGGGGTAGTTAGAGGTGTAGCTCACCAATATTTCGTTAACTACATATGATTTTAGGTCCCATGTAATTGGAGGCTTACCTATTGCCGTCTATCAGGTATAATTCCAGATACGGAGCTGTTACAAAAGAAATATTTTCCAGGAAAATCCAATAACACTTTAGATAACCCCGGCATTGAAACAGAAACCTCATGCACAACAGTCGCATTTACTGCCATTGCGTCAAATAACATATTATAATGACTTACACGAAAGTTTTAGTTTCCTTTATTGACGGATTGTAGCTAGTCAATGAGAAAATAAATGAAGTTAAAACTTTAATGAGATTAAAACCGAAGTATAAAATGTTTTGCAGCCATACAACACAGTCGGCATTAAGTTATGTTATGTATCTCGCTACGATATAAATTTATACTAAGTTAAACTTATACCCGTTTAATGCAAAATTTTATCCTCGAATGCACCGTAACTTGCAGACTTATCGATTGCTTCGTATTTAGGACAAATACACGTGAGACAAACTGTGCACACATTGATTTAAGCCTGTACGATCTCGGTGTAGTAAGCAGAAGGGTGCGTGCGTTGCTTTTTTGCGCTGCGACGTCGTGCGTCGTCGCAGCGCAGGTGTGGCATAAAATATTTTGATCCGTTACAACGACGCAACGCAACGCACTAATGAAGCCCCCTAAAGTGCGGCGACTACAGCGATCCTACCACTTGCCTGCTACACCATGCGTCGTAGCGAGCAGGTTATCGACTTACTCTTGTCGCTACGCCGCGCCGGCCAAGTCATGTGGGTAGGAATCTCACACTGTACAATTCGTTCTGAGTCTGGATGTTCTTTGTATCTGTGGAGGAACGAGGTGTGATATCCCTCCAACACAAAAGGAAGATCCTCTGATCAGGCTGGATGATCGTGCCTGGCGGGCCACGGCTCGACTGTTGATGTCGGGAGCTTGTATATATACTTAGTCGTTGTGTAAATGTTTCTTGTGCGATTCAGGATTTGTATGACGTCGCTTATTGTATAGCGCCATCTGTTAAATGTAGGCAAAACTTCTTCGTCTGTGCGGTGTCGCCTGTGTCCGTAAATTGTATGCTTGTAAAGGCCCCTGCGACACAGCTGGAATCCGAAGCGGGGTTATCTTTTTTATATAAAAAAGGGAACATTTAGCTAACTATTCTTTAAAGTGTATGGAATAGAAGGCGGACCAAGTGCTGTATCAGATACATTTGTAGCCTAGAGCCACTTAGAAATATTTTACAGAAATCTCAATAACATACATAGTTGTACGGCTATTCCCAAACTTGTTACATAACACACATTTAGTCAGCTATATTTTTAGGTGCCGCGTAGAGCCTGTTGCAGTCTAGCAAATACAGTTTCAGTTACTACTGAACATTTATTGACAGTAATATCTCATACACAACATTTGCATTCACTATCAAAGTAGTCCAAAAGTCTACCGGACTTAATAACACTTTACCAGATAAGATATTTGAACCGGAGACATAACATAACCGCAATTGTAAATATATCATTAAAACTATAAACGTAATATGAACGTAAATATTTGCAACACTACATTATAAATAAATAAAATCTAAAACTATCAGAACTTAGTAGTCCTGAAAAAAAATTGAAGAAAATTGGACAAATATTGTTATTTATCCGATTTTCTTCAATTTTTTTTAATGCACCCAATCCAATCATGGCAATCAATCAAACAGCCCACCTGACGGTATATGGTCACCGTAGTCTATAGATGCCTGCAACACCAGAGGCATCACTTGCGAGTTGACGACGCTTTAGGTAAGATGAGAAAGGAAGTGGGAAGGAGAAGGAGCGGGAAGGGGGAAAGAGGGTGATTGGGCCTCTGGCACCTTCTCCGACACTCATTAGTAATCAGTCACTATTGACCAATACATCGCTCAGCTTTATTGCAGTACGCAGTTTTATCTAATAATAACACTAGCTGACCCGCCCAACTTCGTCTGCTTCATATAGGAGAATATTCCCCGTTTTTGCAACATTTTTCATTGCTGCTCCGCTCCTATTGGTCGTAGCGTTATGTTATATAGCCTATAGCCTTCCTCGATAAATGGCTTATCCAACACTAAAATAATTTTTCAATTCCAACCCGCAGTTCCTGAGATTAACGCTCGTTAAACCAAACAAAATAACAATCAAATAAACAAACTCTTCAGCTTTATAATATTAGTATAGATTACCCTTTGCCACAGTATCGCAAAGGTTGCTAGCTAATCATACGTACTGCAGTTAAAAATGCATTTAACTACCTGTTAATAAAGGCTGTTCACAAGTCTAGTAAGTCCTTTGTCGCAAAGGACTTAATAAAATTCAAATAACAAATAAAAACAACACACAGTCTCGGAATATCAATTTGTGGATTATAACATTTTTATCCTGACTGGAAATTGATACCACAAAATTCACCTCCTGCAGTGGCGAGGCGATCACAAATACTGAAAGAACAGTAGCAACCTTGCAGTTAACTTTTGATATACATGTACTGTGATATATAAAGCCTGGTGGGAGACTTTTAAAACACCACGCAGTGATCTCGAGTTCGATCCCAAGACACGTACCTCTGAGTTTTTAAGTTCTATGCGTTTTATATAGTTTGTTATAATCGAAAATATTGTGAGGAAAGTTCCCCATGTTCTTGAACATATGTGAAGTCTTGCACTTGTTCAGCGTGGTGGACTCCGCCCTAGCCCTTTTCACACGGGGAAGAGGCCTGCCCAGCACAATTTGAGATTGGAACAATTTACAAACAGAGCTGATATTATACAATTAGGTACTTTGACCGATAAACCATCTACAAAATGTCTGCCTGATGGCTCCTTATCCTTATTCTACCACCTATATATCCGGATTGTTTTGCAAACAGATAATATCCATAGTTTATTTTACGGGTAGATTTTCTGATTTAAGGCTACCGTTGAAGATTTGAAAAATGGCTTGTTTGTTTGACCGTTTTTCGTATGAAGTATGAGTGAGTTCTCATAAAATCGGTTTTAAAAGTGATGTCATAACACATTGTAGCGATATTTGTGTAACGTTTTATGTGTGAGTTACATTTTTATATCGTAGGATAATCGGGTAAACCGAATCTTTGCAAAAATCCTAGAACGACTGCCTAAAACCAGATTACTGGAATCTAAGATATATTTCCATAATCATATAAGTTATTACCATTTTCTACTAAAATAATTTTTAATTTTACAATATTATATTATTTGAGTGACTAGGTGAATAGGTTTAAAATACCTATTTGTAAGCGATAGACTCCAAAAGTAGCTTCATCATCATGCTAACGAGAATACATACGTTGTTTATTTGAACAACTTTTCTGTAAACTATTTAGCTTTGGTCAAATTACGTATCTCCAGCGGCTCTGGGATCTTGTCACGTTATGGTAATTACAATAACATGAATACTAAGTATCGCGTTCCTTGATATGTATATAATAAGTAACGGCATTAATTCGATCATGCACCAGGTTGCACGGGCCGTTTCCAAAAGTTGACTAAGGTTGAAAAATTAAGGTAAGGACGAAATGTTAAGCACCCAATGATAAACAATGTGCATGGTTGTGTAAATTCCACTTATGAATTACAAATATCATTCGTTACCTTTTTTTATAATAAGGCAAATCCCGCTAAAATGCCTGCGTCGCGAAAGATTTAACAATATTAAAAAACGCACATAAGTAATATTCAGATTTCGAACAATTTTTCCAAATTACATAATTTTTTGGGGGGTCAAACCCACAGCATTCGGCGAAGTGGCAGTGGCAAGGCGAGCACATCATCATCTAGACCATTCATGCAGTCGTTCTTAAAAACTGTGAAGTTATAAGCAACTCTATTTATTTGATATACCTACCTAATTATGTATATACGATATGGTGCGACGGCGGCGGCCGGCGTTGCTAGTGGTGCCGCGCGCGCGCACTAATCTCTTACAGCACGCGCCGCTGACGCGGGCGCTGCGTGCGCTCAATACCGTATCAGATCGGATCGATCTATTTTCATGTTCAGTGAGCGAATTCACAAAGGCTATATACTGGATATTAAGTTATTGTTAATAGATTTAAGATATTTTATTATATTACTGTATTTAAATGTTAGATTTTAGTTATGTTGCTATACTATCGCATTAGGTTAAGAACCTGTAATGATAGATTAATAGTTTTGAAATAAATAAATAAATAAAATAAATAATAAATAATATCTCCTTACTAAGACCACAAAACATCTCCATCTATGAAATTTCATTTGACTACTATCACTTACATTATATTTTTGTAAAACATTGAAATATATCTCACAATAAAACAACTGTTTTATTTATTTCAGAAACACAACCAGGTCATGTCCATCTCGTGCCACGGTTTCATATTTTATACCGCTGTCAAGAAAAGAAAAATTTGTTTTACTGTAAAATGCTTCAAAGAGGTTAGAAATATTCCTTGGCAATACGTAAGTATACGAGTATTTTTATGCGTAAAAGTGAAATAGCCATTATGTCTTTAAATTATTGAAATATTTTATGCGAAAGTGATGTTAAAATGTATACGTTATGAATTATTTTCAATGCTAATAAAACAGTTATAAAATAAGTAGCACTCTAATTCAAAATTTAAATCAATTTACTCGTGGAACATAGTTAGATAAGGTAAATGTTATAAGTACTGCTCCCGTGGCGCAGCGGTAGTGAATTTGACTGCCGTGCCGGTCTCGGTTTCGAATCCCGGGCCAACAAAAAGTAATTGGAATTTTCTGTTAAAAATCTCAATATAAGCCCGGAGTTAGGAAGTTGGCGGTGTGAGACATCCCCGTGCCTCGGAAAAACACGTAAAGCTGTTGGTCCTGCACCTGATCTCTCTCCGGTCGTGTCGGATTATCCGTCCCATCGGATCATGAGGGTTAGGGAACAGAGAGTGCGCTTGTGTTTGCGCACATACTTAACACTATAATATCTCCTGCGCAGATGGCCAGTCTTCGTTAAGATTGGCCGCCGTGACCGAAATTCGGTAAGAAGGACATTATTTATTATTATTATTATAAATATTGCAAAAGTAACACTATATACATATATATGTATAATCTCACTCCCGTATCCTCAAAGGATTAGGCTGAATTGTATTACCAAACTTCGCAAGATATGCTTTTAGATTGCATGTCCTTTAGTGCGGCTCCAATGCCGTTTACCGGGCAAGGTTCTAGACTCCGTGTAGGATTTTGTCCGATCCGGAAATTGAACCCGAGAGAATCGCATCTCAAGCACAGTCTGTCAAATATTATATAAAGAATGTTTGTTTAAGATCAAGATAATTTTATTTGTCTTAAACATGTGTACGAGACTAGTGTTTTGGAAGTAAAAATATTTCAATACTAGCTGACCTGCACAACTTCGTCTGCTTCACATAAGGTAATTTTTCCCGGTTTTGCAACATTTTTCATTGATGCTCCGCTACTATTAGTCGTAGCGTGATGTTATATAAATCCCTTCCTTCCCCGATAAATGAGCTATCTAACACTAAAATATTTTTCAATTCGAACCAGTAGTTCCTGAGATTAACGCGTTCAAACAAACAAACTCTTCAGCTTTATAATATTAGTATAGATGTGGTGTCTACGAATAACAGATTTAGAATCATAATGCGACAAAACAATCTACATTCTAGAAGGGTAGGCAGAGGTCTGCCGCTCATAAAACAGGTGTGAGTTTGATCTCTACTGATTTCCACTTACTATAACACTGGCATTTCTTTAAACCTCCAGGCCAGTTATGACTGACAAACAATCTAACGTTGTTTTTACCGACAACCTACGCACTAAAATAATTCCTTCGTCGCGAGAGATTTTACAAATATCGAAACAACGCACACAAAGTACACCCACATGTAACACCTATTTGTGTCACATAAATTTTGGTGCCATGATGCCATGGGGATCGAACGAAGAACACAAATAATGCCATTAAATTTCATGGTACCGCAAAGCATCAGGTGACAACTAGGATCTTTTGCAAATATCAAACACTTTACTTTAAACTTATAAAATGTTTGCTACAAATATATCCAATTTCACAAAACAACCTCTTAAAACAGCTATCGCTACCCAATGCATTGAATATCGTAGCAGACAAACAATATAGACAAATAGAATGTTCAATACATTTTAGATTAAGTCTAGAACAAAACTGCTTACGTATACGTGCTGAGATGAAATTAGAGATAGTGTTAAGAAGTTTCTTTTAAATTATGGGACATATTTTGTGTATGTTATGTGGTTACATTTGAAAGTCGTGTCACCAAATTAGTTCGGCTTCTTAAAATTTGCCGTCATATCTGTAGCATATTAAAGAAATAAGGTTTGAAACTTCGTTAGACAGTTGAGTACAATTCGTTTTAAGTTTTGATCGATTTAGGTCGAATAGTTAGAAGTAGTATAGATAGTAGTTACTACGACTATTACTCGTTTAATTATTTAGTCAAATCATAATTCTAGAATTGTTGGAGACACTATCCTTTGTATTAAACACATACAATTTTCGGCATCACTTTTTGAAGTTGAGATATTTGTTAGATCAATAATATTATAACATACTTCTTTTCAAGGAGATTTGATGTCTAAGACCATAGAACTGCATTTATTTTATTTCAATTCATAAAAGTGAAAATGTTTTTGGTGATTGTTTTGATATTGCCAACGTAAATCAAATTAAAAGAGTATTTAAACAAACTACCTCAAATTATTAGCATGGGATAAAACTAACGTATATTCTTCTACACATTCGTAGTTTCGTAAGTCTTTTACATTGCTAACTTTAATGACTCAAAATAGCATCTAAGCACGCTATCTTTTTATCAACTTATTTAGTTGAATCTCTATTAGCTTCATGGATAAGACGATTTCCAGAAACAATGTATTCTTCTATGCCCAACAACCCTACAGGGACTTACATACACGTTTCATATGGAAACGTTCACCTTTAGCGCGGTACATGGTACGATTATTAGCGAAAATTTATCTCACGTGCATGCGGGCTCTAGAAAAAAATACCTTCTGAAATTTTGATTTGCCTTTCTCTAATAAGTTTTAAAGACTGTACTATTTCAGGGTAGGTAGCGGTTTGGCTCATACCCTTGACATTGCCATAGAAACACTACCTGTTCTGCCACAAAAAAAAAACTAATGAGTGAATTGAATGCCTATATTTTGTGCTTGTTGTTCTTCGATCAGTATCATGTATAAAATATTTATTTGATATACAAAACAAATTATTTGAAACCGGAACAAAAGCTCGCTACATAAAAGTAATATTGATAAAATAATTCATAGTTGATATATTCTGCATTGAGCTCGGTCCCGAAGGAAAAGTGTTTCCAATCAGGTAGTCAGATACAGTAGAAGAATAATAGTAAATGATTTTATACCTTCATACTTTAGTTGTAACGTTGAAAATTGAATGCATATTTCAATCAATGCGGTTGATAGGGTAAAATTTATTTTTTTGTTTGTCGGTGTTTGGTTTCGTTTAAAACTAGTTTATTTTTCATTTAAATGTACGTTCTACGGATGAAAGATGTTGATTAGCTTTTGTGTTTTATAATTTTTGTTTTTAGTTCAGATTCTAATTTGATAGTGAGTATGTAATAAGGTTGAAACGTTTGCTTTGATGTATGATTTAGTTTATTTTTAGACTGAAATTGTTAGCTTTCAACGAAATTAAAGGGTTTTGTTATTTAAGATTAACTCTTCGAAACATGTAGTACAAGAGATTAAAGGTACCTAATGCTGTACACTAAACAAATGTATAAAGAGATTATTTAGTGCTGAATAGACACACGTTCCCCATTACAAATTTTTGCAAGTGAGTCGGCTCGCTTAGGAATTAACCACCCTCTTACCAAAACCACTTTAAAAGTAGTAACGTTGTAACTGTGTTTCGCTTGAGAGTTCCGGAGGTTCCACATGCCGATCTTTCCCACTCTTTTCTTTTTATTCCTTGTTTTCTCCTAGGTTCGGTAATGCACGATTCATAAGATTGTTTGCGAGGCAGCAAACAATATTATGATACGTGCGTTAACAAAGGTTTGTTGTATAAACAATATTACATCATCATAAACTCAACAAGACTCAGGCGATAGCATTTTAATTGCTTTCCGTGTGATGTCTTTTTTTTAATTTGAGCTCCTTAACAGCTTTAATCCTTTGATTCTAAAGATAAATTTATTTTCGCTTTTTAAAACGACACTATTCGTACTAGTGATCAAATTGTGTATCGCATGAAACTTTACAAACAAACAATTAATGGACACAAAGGACACCCAGACTCAGAACAATCTTGTATGTATCACACAAATCATTGTTTTACATAAGATTCGAACCTACAACACTCGGTTGGTGGCAACAGCAAGTCGCTAAAAATGCTTTATCCCTGTGAAGGATAAAGCTGCTTTATGAAAAATAAAGGCTTCTTCATAAAGCATATTTATGAACGGGAGACCGAAATATCATTTTTCCACGTACTTACAGCTCCTGACTATGTTATATAAGCAAAACCATAAAGTACCTGATATAAATATTAAATCTGAGATTTCACTATCATGGCAGCAAGCGTTACGACAAACAACAAAGCAGTCTTAAAAACAGAAAATGATTTATTCTGAAATTGAATCAACAAATCGCCTTCACCTTGGCAATTAAGCCATACTTAATGTCTATAACAAGTTTAAACCATCTTAATATTTCATCAATATTATTTGACTAATATGTTTTATTTTAATATTTATCTTTCTCGCTTTCCTCAAGCAGAAAACAAATTCAGCAATCCAAATAATCTCAAAATTCTACCAAAATGTGAAAGGAAAATTAATACTAAGAAACGTCTAGAATGGTTCTTTTGAACTCTTGCGAACAAATTCCAATGGTAATTTTAAAGGGTAATGTCTATAGATTGGTGAATTTCGAACGTGCCTACAGGAGAGGAAAAAGGGGAAAAATCTCCAAGATCTTCGGATGATACTCCAAATACGTGAGGAATTGCTATTACGGAGAAATGTTCTTATAAGGGCGTACGAAGTATTTCTGTTGGCGCGAACGATTAATTAAGGATTATTACGTATACGAGTTTTCATGGTAATATGGGAAAAGTATGTTAGTATGTACCTATATAAGTGTGTTTATTCTTTTTAGAGAGTTTTGTTTATCATTAACTCTTAATCGAATCGTTATATACCTATTATTAAATTCGTGTATTTCTTTAATTAACTGCGCATTCTTCAAACCTATTTATGCGTGTGTAAATTTACTTTTTTTTTAATAATGTAATTTAGTTAACTGAAAAAAAAAACTTAATACAAATCAAGATTTTTCAATTTTAAGAACTGTTTCAGGTATATAGTGTTAAAGTAAAGCTACTTTTTACTATATCTACTTAATCCTTTACTTCTTTTTACTCATAGGTATATGGTGTGTAAATTCAAGCAAATATGAGATAACAATATTTAAAATTCAGTAAGAATTTATTATCTACGTTTCAGGTTCCGCGAAAAAATTTGCAAGCCCTTTGTCATCTAACGAGCACGGTTTTAAACCTTTTGCCGCTACTGAGAATTACGTAATAGAAACCACAGAATTTGACTTTAATTTTTAATTACTATATATATATGTATCTTATACTTACATTGTTTAAGGGAGCCTGGTAATCTGTGTGACAGGTTTTCCTAGTGCAGATACCAGTCTCCCACAAGGGTCTTTTGTTTTTTATTTAAGCATTTTAATGATAGTTTTGAGTTACCTTTGTGGAAGAGAAAATAAATCATTATTATTATTAATTTATTTAATTTATCGCCACGTATTTTTTATACTAACACATTTTATGCAAATACAATTATTTTTATTAAAGATTTTTATGGATATTAATTTTTTCTAATTTTAACTTCTAGTGTTTTCTTTTGTCAAAATGTAATGCATGATGAAGTCACATATAATTAGTTATATAATTAGCTAAAATAAAAATTTTACTCACATATGTATATGGTATTGGAGTAACTGTTGCTTAATCATAATCACTACATATTATAAAACAAAGTCTCCCGCCTCGTCAGTGTGTTTGTCTGTAAGCTCAAAAACTACTGAACGGATTTTCATGGGGTTTACACTAATAGATAGTTCTGCTACTGACTGTTTCATGAGGAAGGTTTAGGTGTATAATTTGTTAAGGTTTTGCGTGCGAAGCCCGGGCGGGTCGCTAGTAAACAAATAGTATTCTGCTCAGCTTCATTACCAGAAAGAACAGCTGTAAACACAAGAGCAACATTTTTCACGAGGCAGACAACGCCTTTGTTTACTAGCTTCATTAAAGATTTCTAGTAATTTTGAATTATATTTTTATAGGTAATTTGGATGCAAGACAAGAATATTCATTTAAAAAAACTAACAAAGATATAGTACTTAAGACAAAAATAAATTTTAATATCTACCTCTGCACGTGCTATTTCTAAGACCGTCTGGAAGCTATAAACTATACCAGTTTTATATCATGGCATAGTTGCAGTAAATGTATATTAAAAGTGTCAAAGACAGGATCTTTTTTAAAGTGTGTTATATACCTAGCCAATAACAGAAAGGTATGGTTATAATAATGTACTCGTCATATAAAATATTTTTAATGCTTATGATGGCGAAAGTAGAAGTCACGAAAAACGTCTTTCAAAACAATTCGATTTCTTGTTTATCTTATAATGAAGTACAATTATTTAGTAGAATTATATATTATCGTTCGCATTACTTTAATTTCTTTGTAATTTTACACCTAATTGATTGGACTGTCTCTTTGTATTCATGGCTTAAGTTTGTACTTATATTTGGATGCGATTGCAGGATTTTGGGTTTGAATACCAGGTCTGAAATGGTTTTGTGTTAAAAAGATCACACCTTTTATTTCGAATAAATAAATAAATATTCATAATTATAAATGCGATGTCTAGCTGTTAGAAAATAGTGTCCTGTTGTTCTCAGATTTAAACTAACAAATCAAGTTACGAGAAAAAGATAAACGTTTCTTTATAACATCCATTTACACTGGTAAAATATAAAACGCCGAGACACAAAATAAATACAAAGGTTGAAGTAGCTTAATTTAAAACAAAGCTTTCGGTCACCCGGGCCTGTGAAAATACCGTGTAAGTTTTAAAATATACAGAAGAAATAAACGAATGACGTGCTACAGGTAAAGCGAGATATTTTTTTTAAAAGTCTCTTTGCTCTCACCAGTAATAATTTTCGTACTTTCCGCTCATGGACATCGTTCTGTTTTCTTAGAAGCATATATGCGGTTCCAAGGAAATACGACCAATGCATACCTTGACTGCACACATGGCGTAGTGGTTTAAGTTGTGACTTTGCCTGTCAAGTTTGTGTGATCGTCGAAGAGTTGTTTCGAGCCTGGGTATGCTTTGTATTGTTGGTTGAACGTCTGGTAAGTCCCTACCGATACAGCTATTATTCCTTGTATAGGAATATAAAAAACACGTACCATGTATGTGGCAAAAATGTGCACAAATGGTAACCATTTACCGTAGCTTATGCACAAGGGACTTAGAAAGTAGGTAGAAGAAGGTAGGGATTGAGATTGAGAGGATCGGTTATTATTGATTACCCAATGAAACTATATAGCTATTTTACGTCAATATTCTTTAAGAGAGGATTACTTCCCCAGTTGGATTCAAGAAGCACCTAAAATCCATAATCAACTAATTGTACACTTTCATAAACTGAAACACGAACAATTTAATTAAAGTAAAAATATTTTATTTCGGGTCATAGAATCGAAATTTGCCCAAGTGCCCTCGAGTGTTATTTATTTAAGAAAACGACGCCATTCATAATACGTCACAAGGCACGACTTGCTAATGTGCTGAGAAAAAAAGGGTTCTTCAATGATAAATGGTGAGAAAACAAATACTTTGAAGAAGGCAAAGAGACAAAAGCGACGCAGACAATAAGAATTCGGTTTATATTACAATATTATTTTTACTGAAATTGCTCATATTACATATGACTTATTGTATCACCATCGATACTTTTGTGTCGTATATTTCGAAGATGTTTTTTATTTTTCCTTACCTCGTTTCAAAGTTTAGAGAAAATAATACTTCTAACACAGGAGCTCTAGCAGTTTTTCTTTTGGTCTTTGATCGCTGGATAAAGTTTCTAGTATAATTTGTTTCGGTCTTTGTTAGGCTTTATACGATATTTGTCAAGGATGTCTGTACTTTAAATTCTTTTGTACTCTTTTATATGTTATTTTAGCTCAGCTTTTTCAGATAAGCCGCATGTACAATTTACTTATGTCCTTTGAGTGCTACTTACTACGATTACGGTAAGTTAAAACACTATGTTATACGTATTACGGTATAATTTATCTCATTTAGCCTATAAATTAAAGATAGAATAAATTTTATGAAAATTATAATATAATAATAATATTCTATCACATAAACACAACACCATCTAGCCCAAACTAAGCAGAGCTTGTACTATGGGTACAGGACAATGGATAAACATACATATATACTTTTTTTTTAAAATACATGCATATTACTTATAGAAACACCCAGACCAAGACAAACATCCATGTTCATGCACACAAATGTTTGACTTGTGCGGGAATCGAACCCGAGACGATTTCAAGTCTTTTAAGGTTATGTTTATTCATTAAGCAAAGTGATAATTTAATCCATAGCATGCACTGACACTGAAAAGCACGGGTTTCTGACTATTTTCCCGTTATGGCTGTAAAATGTAGTGACTTAAGGGCAAACAGCTGAAAGAACAATGAGTGGCATAAGCTTATGTGCATCCCTTGGGACCGTTCCTTAAGAAAGGCGAAAGCAGGAAAATTAATATTAAGACACATGGTGCTACTACGTGTGACGTCACAATTAATTATTACTAATATTCGCATTTATTGCATTTATATTATGAGTTTGTTTGTTTGTTAATTGTTTGTCTGGTTGTTACACTTTCACACCTTAACTACACGACTAATAATTATAAAATAGCGTGTATGCGTTATAACAAAGAAATATATTGTACTTTATGGCAGAAAAAAGTAAACCTCCCTGAAGAAGTCGCGAGCAAAAGATTATTCTATATACTTGAAAGCTAAAACTGGAGTTGATTGTACACTTAATATTAAGCACTAGCTTTTCCCCGGGTTTCAATCCGTTGATTTAATTTTATCGTGACAAATTTGAAGATTTTATTAATCTTATGTATATAGAAAGAAAAAGAAAAGAAAGAAATCATTCTTTATTGCCACAAAGAAATATGATTACATATTTTTCTTACAAAATAGACAAAATAATAAAAAAGACAATTAAATAAACAGTTAGTAATTAAAGAAAATATATATATATACATATTATGCTATTGTGGCAACAAATGGTCTCCATTCAGCATTGATGTTGCGATAAAACCGATGTGATATCGCAACGCTGATTTTCAATGGAGACCACCGTTACGCACGGACATCAAGCCAGCTGCATACAATTTTACAACTAACAATAAATTAGAAAATTTCAAAGATACGTACCCAGAGAAAAAACAAACTATTACTCAACCCATATAAAAAAGAAATAAATGACAAAAATAAAATTAAAGAAATTAAACCTTTACAGTATGCACGTATTGTCTCATGCGGTGATCCAACCCACAACACTCCCCACCGGCAGAGGCGAGGCACACACAAACGTGCCATCCGTGCCGTCAGGACAAGAATAATAATTTTATATTGAACTAAATTTAAACAATGGATGACGTACATTACACGGGCTCCGCGATCCATCTGTCTCCCTTACACCGCGCATAGAGGGGGATAAAACAACTCGCGTGATATCGAGAGATCGCTCCTCGCAATACACGGCCAAACCGGCTCGGCAGCAATGCGCGCGAGTCTCGCGAATTTCGTAAACAACGCTCATACACAACAAACAAAACATCATGCTCACTAGCGGATTTTTCTATGCTGTTATCTATAACTTGCAAATAGAAAGGCAGCCAATGGGACCACAAAATGCAAAACCAGCCTCCCGACATGCATTTTGATCGTTAACTGAGAGGTAAGTGATTATAATTTCCTTTTTGCTTTTGTTCATTTAAGAGAAATGATTTAAAGTGTTTTTTAAACGTAAATTTACTTGTTTTAGATCGACACGGTGGCGGGATGCTGTTCCAGCATTTGGTGGCTGCGTATTTGAAGTAACCTCTAAAAGCAGTGGTTCTATACATTGGGACGGACAGCGGCACTGTTGTGGATCGTGTATGGTATTTTAAACGATCTTGCCTCCAATCCAATTGCGCATAGAGGTATTTAGGCTTTTTTGTGATTATAACACCGAATAATAAATTTGCCAGATGAAGTCTTCGCCATGCCTGCATTTTTAACATATCGCCTTCATTTAAAAATGGCGTGACATGGTTACGACGTGGTATATGAAAACAGAACCTAGCGCATGCGTTTTGGACCCGTTGTATGAGTTTTTCGGTTCTAGATAATAAGCATGGCCCGTATACGGTGTCACAGTAGTTAAGCTTTGCCAGTACTAGGCTGTCTACTAGTCTTTTTCTAATCTCGACACTGAGATATTGCTTGAAGCGGTAAAGAAGTTTTAGCCTATAGAAACAATTCCTAACCATGGTACCTATATGCTTTTCAAAACGTAGTTCGGGATCTATGACTAATCCTAGATTGCAAGCGCTATCTACGCGGTTAATACTATCACTTTTTATTTTTATATCTGGTCGGGCGCATAATATGGAACCGATTTGACTCTTGCTTCCCATGATAAGAAACTTAGATTTACGGGGATTTAGTACTAGAGAGTTCAATTCAGACCAGGTTATTATTCTTTCCAGCTCGTCGTTCATTTTTTGTACCGATAATAATGTATCGCTGGGTTTAAATGACAAATACAGCTGGATATCGTCCGCATACATATGATATTTGCATACTCGCATGCATCTTGTAATATCGGCACTGTATATAATGTAAAGAAGGGGCCCGAGCAGAGAACCTTGTGGTATTCCTCTGGTTACTAACCGCGATGATGATGTTGTAGTGGAACCGTCCTCTTTACGAAGCTCAACTCTCTGCGACCTCTTGCATAGGTAACTATCAAACCATTTTATAGAATTTTGGTCAAAGCCGTAGTATGCAAGTTTTGATAACAGCAGATTCATGTTAATAGCATCAAATGCCGGGGTATAATCAAGTAGTGTGAGTAGTGTCCCCTCACCATGATCACGGGCTTCAAGGATACTGCCTACTACGTCTGCCAGCGCTGTGGCAGTACCACGTCCAGACCTGAAACCCGATTGAAGCTCAGGCAGAATATCATTTGCCTCTAAGTAGTCGGATACCTGAGTGTAAACTACACGCTCAAGTATCTTTGACAGACATGGCAGTATGCTGATTGGGCGAAGATCATTGACTGACATCGGGTTACTATTTTTTGGTATCGGCCGGACGATTGCGCTGCGCCATAATTCGGGAAAGGTATTAGTGTCTAGCGACCGGTTTATAATTGCGGTGATTGTACTTAGGGACTGGGGCAGCGTAAGTTGTATCATGTCCTTCGTGATGCCATCTGTCCCTTGCGCATTTGTCGAAATTTTATAAATTGCTTTAGAAATTGCTTTTTCGGACACGTTTTTAAAAGAGAAGGTTGTTTGCCCATGCCTGTGATATTCGAAGAATGTAAGTTGCGAAATGGCGGCATTGGAATTACCCGGTACATCCAAAAATGCTTTATTAATCTCGTCAGGATCACATAAATAATTTGGCAGAGAGTTATAGTTGTTATTGCTCGGGTATACGTGTTCTTTTAAATTTTTCCATAATGTTTTGGAGTCATTCATATGCTCATTTATATGTTGAGTAAAATAAGCCCGCTTTTCATTATTTAAAGCATTTATAGCGGTTTTTTTAAGTTGAAGGTAATACACTCTGTGGTCTTCAAGTTTAGTGAGTCGATATCGGCAACGCGCTTCATTTCGCAGCTTAAACATTAATTTGATGTTTTCAGTGATCCATGGCGTCAGGCGGCACTTAAACAAGTTACATTTGATGGGAGCATGTAAATCAAATATGCTATGTATGTGCGCGTTAAAGGTAGACACCATCACGTTAACATCTTGTAGGTTACGTATATGATCCCATGGTATAAGACCGAGGTCCCGCTCAAACTTATCTATAAGTATATCCTTAAGAGGCCGATACACAACAAATCTATTTTTCTCTTTGTCCTTTTTTAATAATAATTGACATGTAATGAATGAATGATGCCCAAGGTCACTTATATGGTCAATAATTAAATCTTTGTATGGGGCATCTGTGCAGATAACATCTATCAATGTACCACTATTACCTACAAAATGTGTTGGCATGTTAACAATTTGATCAAGTCCGCAGTAGTTTATAAAGTTGTTAAGCTTTGTTGTGTTATTATTATTAATTGCCAGCATGTCAATGTTTAGATCGCCCAGTAAGACAACGTGGTCATATGGAGCGAGTGCGCTAATACTTTCCGTCATCGCATCAAGAAACCGGTCCACATCTAGCCATGGTGGGCGGTACGCTGTACCTATGAGTATTTTTTTCTTATTTACATTCATAGAAAGCCATATTTGCTCCACCTGAAATTGTTCCGGATGAAGTTTAAGTCTGACACTCAATCCGGTTTTTATATAAAAGCCCACCCCGCCTCCACGCCCTTCGCGGACCGATACTGGACGCGGCACGTGTTTTAATCGGTAACCTGGGACACAGGGAGCTCGTCCGTCTTCACCCGGTCGTAACCATGTCTCGTTGATCGCCATTATATCTACACTGTAAGTACTCATGGCTATCAAAAACTCATCCTGATTAGTTGCAAGCGATCCCGCGTTAAATAAACCAACTTTCAAGTACTTGCTACCAATCATTATACGTATGGTAAATGGCGTTCAACACAATATCAAATAGTACCTCGCACATTTTAGCATATTGTATGTAGGCATAGTATTTGTGTATGATGTTGTTACTATGCGTACAGCTGTTGTTTTGTGTTAGTTGCAAGGCGCTCAGTTTTATGTTGATGTATAAGTGATCTTTGTGTATAGAAATATAATGTATAATATAGTTATAATAGATTGGTATTATCGTAATGACAAGAGGCAGCTTGTGACAATACAATTGAATAAAGCAATTATAATAATACAAATAACATGTTGATATGTCATCAGTCAAAAGTAATGTGTAAATATGACAACCTTGTGATATTAAACGACATGACTGGAATGCTAGTCGACAGATATACTTAATTAATTTAAGAACAATATGTTTTAGCTTTAAGATACATTTACGCGGTTTACTGAGGATTATTTTCGTTGAAGATATGTCGTAAATCAGCTTCTGTGCGGACAAAAAAGGCCGAATCACCAGACTTTTGTCAGGCAAGTATGCGACCTCGCTTTGTCCACACAAACCGCCAGCCAAGACGATGTGCTGACTCCCGCGCCTGTCGAAATAACATCCGGTTCGTCTTTGTTAGGCGTTCATTGACGTAAAACCGCCTCGGCGAACCCGACACACCGAGTTCTGCAGTGGTCACGCCCCGCCGCACTCGCGCCGCACGCAGCAGCTCGTCGCGCACGTCTCGCCGCGCCAGGCGCACGACTACGGGGCGCGGGCGCACCTCCTGGGCCCCCTCCGGGCTGGTTGCGTTGATGTGTCTGCCGCCGATACGATCCACGCTCACTATGTCGCGCTCCTCCATGCCGACACCCAATTTCACCGCCATGGCTGTCATGATATGGACAAGATTCTCGCCCCTGTTCTCTGGAATGTTGGTGATTTCCAGGTCAGTCGATAGAAGATCCTGATCTCGGTCATTTAGCTCTTGCTTTAGCTGAGCTACCACCTCGTCTACCGCTGTCTGACCTTCTGGTGTGCGGTTTTTCTGCTCCAGTGCGCTCAGCCTATTGTCAATGCCGTCCAAACGCTCATTGTACGTTTTAATAGAATTCCTTAGCTGCGCACATTCTTCTCGGAACGCCTGGAATTCCTCGCGTATTGAGCTTAACTCCTCCCTAAACAGGCGCAGTTCCGCTGTTATGCCCAATACAAGTTCCGCACCGCCGCTCACGCTTTTTGCAGGGCTAGTGTCCTGAAACTCATCGGAACTATTTTCTTCGTGTGTGTGTATTACGGGGGTTCCCGCATCGTTATTTTTGGGCACCGTCTTAGAACAATCCGGGCATTGCCAAACCGTGGTTTTACCTCCTTTTAGTGGCAGCCCTGCACAGGCGCGATGAAATAATAAACAACATTTATTGCACCTAGCGGCCTCTGTTGGCGAAATAAAGCGGGAACACCCTCCACACTTAGCTGACGGCATAGCGGGGATTGCGTTGAAGATATCGACCTGGCTTGAGGTTACACTGCAATATTGTTAGATGGCGCTGTTATTGAAAATATGTCTTGGTGAATAATACAGCGCAACTTTAATGGTGTTATAAACCATAACCGTCATACAACAACTTGTATAAGGATGCGCACACACTTCCACACTTAGCACCGAATAAGTATGATTTTACACAAATTATGTTTATATTATATTAATATAGGGTAGACATGCACTTGCCAATACAGTTTTAAAAGTTATTGTTTATTTATAATGTTTCAGATATCACTTATACACTACAATAATGTTTAATATTGTTCTCCGCACTGATTCTACACTTGTAAGCAATAAAATAGTTCAAATTGGAATTGTTATTTAATTTTATAACTACGAGTGGATTCGACTACGTACTGCTAGTTTGACATCCGTGACGTCACCATATCATCAATACATATTTTTCACTCAATTCCTCCTAAATGGCTGGACCGATCTTGACGTATTTTTGTGTGTTTAAATGCAAGCAGTCAGTGAATGAGACAGGACTCTTTTTATACATACTTATTCGTTGGGTTTACTCATAACTTCTAACGTATTACTGCAGCCCTTTTTCTTTGAATATCCGTATAGTACATGCATAGACTTAGGTATATGGTCCTCATGTTCCGGTTTGCGAATAGCTACGATCTTAGAATGTCTCTTATTTTTAATTCTCTTACATTACATTTATCATGCACGCTCGTCAGTATAAGATCCCAGCCTTTCTTCAGAATGCCTCAAAATTCAAAATAAATTTATTCAGATTAGGTTACAAGGTAACACTTATGAATGTCAAAGTTACACAATTTTTTTCTGCGAATTTGCATTTACTGCCACGTTCAGCAAAGCAAGGGTGTAGGGCTCATGAGAAGAACGGGCAAGAAACTCATGGTCACTATTTTTAATCGTCAAGTTTTTGTTTACAAATCGTAAGAGCTGTAAGGTGCTGCAAACATTTCTCCATGAACTATTACTGAACATACTCAAGCATTTAATAAAATTTGATGGTAACCTCTAAAGCAGCAGTATGGTAAAAAACATTAGTTCTGATCTGGCTAAAAAACATTAGTTCTTACGATAAGTAGACAAATTTTTTTATTGCGTGCCTCAATATAGTATAGTTAGTAATTTTAAAGACATTTGATATTTTACTTAAATATTTAATCTAATCTATATCTATTAAATGTACCTATGTATTAAACAAATTTGTAAGAAAACGTATTTGAAGGTGCCTTATAAAAGCTATATAAACAAAATAATTTTAAAATGTTGTCTGTCTGTTTGTATGTTTCTATGCGTACCTTCACTTTGAATATACCGTACCAAAACAATGACATTTGAACCCTTATGGTATGAATTTGTCTGTCAGCAGTCCGTCCATCTGCCTATCGCAGCTGTTTACCTCAGCAACTACAGCAACTACCACTGCTATTAACTTGACAATTGGAACAGATATGAATAATGCTTATCTATCTTTATTGCAAATAGAAAAGTGAAATAATACAAAAGTATATTATGTGTGTTCTTATCTGAATAGATGCCTTTTTTACTTGAGCTATTTAACCAAAGTATTGGTTACCAAATTCGAAGGACATTGCATTAAAAATATACATTGCTTTTTAATGTTAGCATTTTGCATTCCTTCTTCGTATTAACTTTAACTATGTATGACAGAACTCACACTCCTGTATCATGGCAAAACGACCAGGATACCTTTGAAAGGGACTAACAGGGGGTATTTATCAACAGAGTGATTTGGAAGTCCAGGGGAACAGCGTTTGCTTAGCAGTGGGATATACGAAAAAGCTAATGAAAGAAAAACTCAAATGTCTGTACATTTGAGTTTTTCTCTGTTTACATTTGAGTTTATGTCTGTACATAGCCCAGTTACAATTTAATTATAAGTATAGATTTTGATGCATGGTTACTTATCATTTTATTTTAGTTGTAATGAAGACACATTTTTTGAGTAGTAGAGCCTCACTGATTTCTACATGAATGGGCCGTGGTGGTTGGTTGGTGGTTTTGGTTTGGCCGGCATGGTTTGACCGGTGAAGGACTACCCTCTCACAGAATATCGACGTGAAATACCAGTATTTCTACTGTTGTGTTTTGTTCAGTGAGTGAGAGTTGAGAGGGAATGAGGGAAAGGGGGTGATTGGGCCTCCCCAATTCCATCATTCCTGATCCTTCTCCTTTCCACTTCCTTTCCTAACGGGTCGGCATCGCGCAAGTGATGCCACTGGTGTTGCAGGCGTCCATAGGCTACGGTGACCACTTACCATCAGGTGGGCCGTAAGTTTGTATGCCAACTTAGTATAAAAAAAAAGTAAAAATAAAATACATATTTGACAATGTTCAGGTTCTTCCATACGCTAGAATCATACGCTTGAACCTCAAAAATAGCTGCGTAGATCCTTTATCAAAGGACGCGACTTTATCTACACAAGTCCCCTGTTTCTTATCTGCCTATACAATTTGATACGAGCAAGTGCTGTCGACGTACCCCTTTTAATAATGTTGTGTTATAGGAAATTTCAACCCAATCCGATTAGTGGTAGTGCTACGGGCAAAACATAGAACCGCTCTCAGTGCCACTACTATGAGTATCGTTGTTACTGACTACTATAGTTACGTACTTTAATACAATATCATGGATGTTTCTTTTTCAATACGTCTCCTGCACTTGAAACAATTCCTTTGACTGTACTAACATTTGAACAACGGACACAAAGAACACCGAGACTTGGAACAACTATTTATGGAGCACACAGTTTTTTGTCCCGTGTGGGAATCGAACCCACAATACTCGACGTGTCGAGTGATGCGACCACTTAAACCATTACGCAATCTGTGCAGTGAAATAAATAGTTGATCTTATAGGAACCTAGTTGGAAACTCGTTGGAATTTATTTAACATTGCATTGTAAGCTGTAGAAAAATAATATAAGTGGTCAATGTTTAAGTGACTCTGTTCTCTAAAGGTGGGTACTGACCAACGTTACAAGGTGTAATGTAACATTCGCATCGAGCGTGTTACTCATCGAGCATGTTACGCAGTGTCCTTAAAATCGACGTAACATGCTCGTCAAAACTCTGTGCTCCGTCGCCGCCAGTTCACTCCGAGATGGCCGACAGCGAGGACGTATTGGGAACTTTGATTCTACTTAGTTATTGTTTCATCCAAGTGAAGAAAAAGAAAAAACGTTACTGGACATCAAACTTATTTAAAAATAGAGGCGTATGTGGTGGTTTGTCATTGATAGCAATATTAAAAAACCAAATGATTACTGGACAGTATAAAAACTTTGTACGCATGTCTCCGATTGATTTTGAAGAACTATTGAATTTAATTGGACCAAAAGTACATAAAAACGATACAAATTATAGAAAAGCTATCAGTGTCACGGAACGGTTAGCACTAATGCTTCGTTTTTATGCTACAGGAGATTCCTATACTAGTATGCAATATCTTTTCAAGATATCAAAACAACGAATAGGATTTATAGTGAAAGAGGTCAGCGAAGCCCTTATTGGAGCATTAAAAGAATATGTAAAGGTATGTATTATGTATGTATTAATTCAGAAAATGTAGTCATTACATATCAAATTAAATTAAATCACCAAATTCTGACATAAATTGGTCACTCATAGCTGGTGACCCATAGTCATTTTGATGGGACGTATTTGATGCAGGAGTTTCAGGGCTTTGCTGTGGCTCATAGTCATTTTGATGGGACGTATTTGATGCAGGAGTTTCGGTCTGTGGCATCGATGAGGCTCTGGAAGTTGTTGGTCGTGTAGAGTAGCCTGAATAACTGTAGCTGTTCATTCCATTTCCAACATAGTCATACTCTCCGCGATCAGCACTGAACAATATATTTGATATATTTTTGTTGTCTTTGAATAAGATCGTAATTTATTTGCCAAAAACATACCATAGGCTTCACATTCGTCAGGTCTGTGCGAAGTTGCCTCCGTTTGCTCGGTTCTCTTTTTTAATATATTTAAAGTAGATACCATTATCTCTTCTGGGCTTGGGGCTACTGATTTCTTCCTTTTTGGAGGAGGAGGGCAATCATTGTCGCTTTTTTTGGCAGACGGAGGGCAATCATCAGGCAGTTGTTCTGAAGCACCTTCATGTCCACGTAGCTGAAAATAAATATTAATTATTATTTCAGACGCCAGAAACACCGGAGCAATGGCTGGTTGTAGCAAATGACTATGATACTTTGTGGAATTTTCCACATTGTTTAGGTGCAATCGACGGTAAACATATTTTACTGCAATCACCGATCAACAGTGGCAGTGAATTTTATAATTACAAGGGTTTCTTCAGCATCGTATTACTGGCAGTTGTTGACGCGAAATATAATTTTTTGTATGTAAATATTGGGTGTCAAGGAAGAATATCTGATGGAGGAGTTTTCAACAACTGTGTTTTAAACGAAAAACTAAAAAATAATGCACTAAACCTCCCTCAGCCCACTGCGTTGCCAGCAAGAACAGAAGAAATTCCATTTTACTTCGTTGGCGATGAAGCTTTTGCTCTTTCCCAAAATATGATGAAAGTATATGCAGGATATCATGAACGTGGTTGTAAAGAAAGAATATATAACTACCGACTTTGCAGAGCTCGTAGAGTAGTGGAAAATGTGTTCGGCATATTGTCAGCAGTGTTTAGAGTTTTGCGGAAACCAATGTTGTTAGAACCGAAAACCGCGACATCTGTCGTAACAGCAATAACATCTCTCCACAATTTTTTAGGAAAAGGTAATAATGCTCATGTATATACCCCTGCAGGTAGTTTTGACGAAGAATTGAACGGCCAGGTCAGATTAGGAAACTGGAGAGAAGGTAACAATGATATGACTAGTATGTTACCCTTGCAAATAAGACCGCGAAGGGCTACAACATCTGCTCACAATATTCGTAATGAAGTTGCTGAATACTGTATTCAGCAAGGGTCTGTAAGTTGGCAAGAAAATTATGCTTAAAATGTACTTACAGTATCTGTTGTGTCACGAGGTGTATTTCTATCCAGTAGAAATAACATGGATTTGTAAGCGAACCAAGTGCTGTGGTAAACTTCATCTGCACCTGAAATTTAATTTGTAATTAATATTGAATTATTTTAAGTAAAAAGAAGCACTATACAGATTAATACCGAGTTTATATTGTTTTCCCCACACTAGCTTGGAAACACCTACTTCCCTCACTAATTTCCACCCCCCCCTACTATAACCCGCGTTAAACTTAATAAATAATTACGTACCTTTTCCAGTACCAGTTGATTGTTTAGTTTTCTGTTTTTCCCTCCTCAATGATGCCAGTAAACTTGTCATTTTCTTTTTACAGGCTTCTCTTTCGCTGTCGAGTAACGAAGCCAATCTATCCCAAGCGTCTTCTTTCTTTAATTTGTTATAATGCTCTGGGTGAGCTGGGTTCCACAACAGTGTTTCTTCTTTGTATTTTTCAATAAAATACAAAGTTTTTTCTTTATTCCACTCCATGCTTCTTGAAACTTGATATAATTACGAGAGGAATAACGGGTGATCACTTGCGATGTCCACGTGCGCTCGTGACGACTCGCAACGGCGTACTGACTGAACCGCGTAACAGTCAAAGGATTCGCCAAAAAACCGACAGCCGGGTGGAGCACTCAAAGCGAGCAACGAGCGGCTCGTTGCTCGCTGGTTTTCCCGTAACACGACGTACTGACTGCATGAATGCTCGCTGTGTAACACGTTACATTACGCCCCGTAACGCCGGTCAGTACCCAGCTTAAGCTCAATCTATTATCAACCACCAATATGTAAAAAAATTGTACCACGATAACAGATCCTATGATTATATAGTTTATTCTATCTAAACAATACTTACATTTTGATGATGGTGTATGCCCAATTAATGCTTAATCCAATCGAGGTTCTTAATCATGAGCGCGACTTGATGTCTGATCCTGGTACGACGGAGACAGTTGTTTTTATTTACTTTCTGTAATAAATTTTAGAAACTATGTTACATTTTGCGAATAATCATAGTTTAGACGCTCTTATAATGCAAATTCTGTATTTAGTATGAAAACTAACATTAAAATTTTTGCTGTATTTGATTTAAGTGTTATATAAACAAACAATCTTTCGATAGTTTGGCCTCCAAAAGAAAACTATTTCACATAACAATAACTATTTGACATAGATTTCTTCTAGACTTGTACAAATAAATGTAAGGTAGGTATTTAATTTTCACTTTTAGAGATTTTACTACCACTGTCGCTAGCAAATTATAGAAAACAATAGTAGAGGTTAATTTACGTTGACGTATACCTATGCGTCGCTGCTTGTGCAACTAATTAGGTAGTTTATATTAGTTAAATTTAACTTTAAGGTCAAAAGGGTTTTAACCACAATCCGCTCGATGGGCGACAATACGCTGAGGCGGGTATCGAAAATACGCTGAGGCGCAAATATAAATATTTATTATTAGATTTTGCCCGCGGCTTTGTACACATTAATGTAGATTTTGTCCATCAGCTTCTATCCCTCGGGAACAGAGCTTTATTCTGGATAAAAGTTACCCTATGTAACTGTAAATTTCATTATGATCGGTCAAGTAGTTAAGACGTGAAAGTGTAACAAACTTTTACCCGTTTGGTGATCGAACTCACTGGCAATGGTAACAAAACTTTCGACCACTTAAACCACTATTTGAAAAATACTATAACTAGCGAAAATGAGTGTAACAACTTTTTGTCTACTCCTCCATGAATGGCGTTAGAATATATAGTACGTATGTAATGATTTATTAAAATTAAACGTATTCTAGGTATATTTATAATGATTCGAAGGGTCATTCTGCCAAAACTATTTTCGTGCAACTGACTAAGAGCCTGTATCAAAGCAAATCGCCTTGTTACAAGCCATATGTAAGCATACAATGTATATGAAACTAATATCTACTCTACTCAATAATCAAAAGCTAGCAACAGACATTATAAAGTAACGTTTTAAAATTCATATCTGAATTGGTTTTGAGACGTTAACAAAGAATTTAAGAAGTCCGATGGTTGTAATATTTTTTTAAAATGTAGTCGGGTAAATCTTTATATATAGGTATATAAGCTTTCTGTGTCTTTTTCAGACACCTCCTAAAGGGTCTCTGGTTGGTTTAGATTCGTAATTGGCTGTTGCTGCTCTCGGGTTTAGATTCGGACAAAGTCAATCGGATTGGCTACTATTATAAAAATCAGCCAGTTATTTATAAATTGTATAAAGTATAGTCACTATGTAGTTTATCAAAGTATTGGTTTTATAAAAAATGTTGCGTATGGTGTTCAGCATGCGTAATGAATGCAATAAGAGTATCAGAAGACCATAGCGAGTGGAAATTGCTAAACTCCGCGTTCTTCTGCGAGGACAAAATATTATAATACATATAAATATGAGTTCATATAGAAAATATATAATGAATACATTGTATAAATCACATGTGCTTTGAAAAATCTCTTCATTTTAAATATTTATTAAGCAATCATTTTAATAAAGTATTAATTTGTAATCATAGTAGCTTTTATCGATAAGAATCAGCTTAATTATTGTTCCTACTGGTTAACTAATCAATTAGCCGGGAACCAAAATTACTTTTTTCCTCCAGGGCTCCAGGCTCCGATCGTCGGCGAATAGGTTTAACTAATTCAAATTTACACCGGTATTGCAAGTAGGATCCATACTTTGAGTTTTAAATTTTTCACAGGGATTATACGTAGCATAGACCAATCTCTTTTTAAAAGAAGATATTAATTAACAGACGTAATCCCTGGTTAGTACTATAGCTGCAAAATAGTAAAGCCTTGATTTTTCAAGGCTTTTCTGTTTACCACGGATTGCCGGATTGCTTTTGTAAGCTGGCAATCTATTTTATTTACTTTACACATGACGAGGATAAACGGAATCAACTTCAGCAAATCTATAACAGCTGTTTCAATTACACGTTTAGAGAAACAAAATAGAATTCTGCTTCGGTTTATCCTTAAAGAAGTAAGGCTGGAAATCTGCTCTACTCTAGAAAAGTAAGATAAACAATATCTAGGCTAGTGTATTCATATTGTTTAAAGTTTGCGACAAATTGTTCGTATATTTTTCTTTACGAGGTTTTTCTAAATAAGTGCCTAGAGAAATGAGCTGTTGAAAGTTTCTTCTTCATAAGGGTTACATGGTTTTCTTTTATAACTTGAATACGTTTGAGTTTTACAATTATAGTATTTTCTATTCATTTGGAATGTATATTAGAAGGCGCTGTTTTTGACTGGTAGGTAACCAAAACTATATTTTACTTCATCATGACTCATGCCAGGTCGTAGATATCGATGTTTTCACCACACTCGAAAATGAAGAGTACTCTTAGTGATCAATTATTTGGTGACCACGGCGACAAACGTTTGTAATATCTACATGTATGTATATGTCTCCTTCTTATTAAGTTGTTAGTAATAAAAAAAATAATGAAATCTTGTAATCTAGCTATTAAAGTACCCGCTGTAGGTACTTCTTAGCTGTAAGTTTACATTCAATAACAAATTAAAATGGGAACATATTTAAATATAAAATAGCACAAATATGTTTAAAATAGAATCTATTTAAATATAAAATAGAAATAGATTAAAATTGATCTTTTGGAATGAATATGCAACATTTACCATCTTTATTAGAAACGTGACCACTTAAATATTCTTACAAAGTGCAATCACCAACACTATTCTTCAAAATCCATTACTTAAAAGCTGAATCATTGGAAAACTATTTAAATTGTACAAAGTTAAAACGTGATTTAAGCAAAATCGCGGCGCAGCGGTCTGTGATAAATATCGCTTAAGTAGCTATCGGTTAAACAGATTGGGCCAATCTCTGAAAACTATTGCCTACACGAGCTTCCAATCTCGCACTTCCACGCGACCTAAATTCTGCTGCGAAATGGAGCAAGCTAATTTTATATTAAATGTGCCTTAATATATAATTTAATTGATCAAGATTGCGTTACTATGCATGTATAAATTCACGCATACGTATCATTGAATGGATAGATAGAAGAGTATTACGTCCACATTTCGACCAGTATTTTTTAAGTTCAACGTAATAGGGACTGGGTCCCATTGGACCATGTGCGTTTTGAATAGTTAGTTAGGTAGGATCGCTTAAACGATGGACGAAAATATCTGAAAAAAAAATCTAAAATAGTAATAAAAATATTTAAATATCTGAGAGTTCTCCATAATGTTCGAGAATATTATGGAGAACCCTCATACATGCAGATTTCCTCACGATATTATGTGAAGTCTACCAACTTGCACTGGGCTAGCGTGGTTGACTACGGTCTAACCCTTCTCACACTGAGAAAAGACCCGTGTCCAGCAGTAGGAGACTTTATATATAATATAAAAATTAAATATGGAGGAGCGGTTTTTTCTACTACAAACATAAATTGCTTAAAAGAAGATTCCGAGAAACAACTTTTTGTAACAAATTATTTGACACAATAAAAAATATTAAAAATATATATTATTATATGCAAGGCTGGTAATATAATACAATGGGGCTCATACCTCAATGCTACTACTTCTGCTTTTCGCGTCTACGGTAATTTTCCATTCGTATTTGGGCACTGGTGGCCACGTTCACTGTCGTTACGTTGACTTTCGCCGAGACGTGTAGGTGTACAGACACTTTGGATATTTCAACAGATGTGGCAAAGTCATAAGTCATAAGTCATTTATTTCAGATCACATTACATTTGTGTTAAAAATAATTTTTCATTTAGTAAAATAAAAACAAGCACATTAATATTATGACAAAGTTAAATACAAATAAATAAATAAATAAATAAATCTTTATTTGCATAAAACATGGTTTTAAAGTTGATCGATACATGGTTTGTGTTTCACATGCTTTGCCATACAATAGGCGTGCAAATTTTTACAAAAGTTACATGAGTTATATCTACCTATACACTAAATCTAAATTAAATACCATATTACGGTTTAAGAATCATTTATTTTCTCAAAAGAATTTACATAAATTCACTTACTGAGAAAACTTATAATCTATGAACAAACTATTTACAATAAGAGCGTACAAAAATAGAAAAAAAAATACATAATAACAATTCACAACAAAAAACGTCTACATATATTATATTGTACAGAAGTGGGTACTCTCTAAATATTCTCACCAACTAATAGCTAGCTAGTTAACAACTACAAGCTCACCGAACATGGATGTGCGAATATGACTTAGGTCTGGATGTGGCAGTTTGGTATCGGTGGTATTTATGATAGTGACAAGCTGAAATTTAATTTTCTAGCGATAAATTATCAAAAAATCATATTTACGTATTATAAATTTATATATACACTTATATATTTTTTGCAATATTTTTTTTTATTTGTTTTGTTTTGATTTATTTTTTTTGTTTTGTTTTTTATTTGATTTGTTCTGCTTTATTTTTTTTTTATTTTTTTAAGTATATAGTATATATTTATTTTACCTTAAAAGTTATAAAACATACATAATATAAGAATGCATATCAATACACTCTTATGTGATCATGTCTATCACATATGATTTAAGTTGGTTTTTGAAACTAGTCATAGTTTTAGCCTCTTTTATATTATTTGGTAACTTATTATAAATTTTGATACCTTCAAATTCAATGTTCTTCCTGCCATAGTTCGTTCTAGGTACACGTGCTACAAGGTGGTTAGCATTGCGTAATTTCATTTTTTGCACAGTATGCTTTTGTTTAAAAGTTAGACTAGAATGTATCTCTTTATTTAATATTTTGCGTATTAGTATACATGTGTTATAGGCATATGTCTGCGCTATATTCATTATTTTGGTTTCTTTATATATTTTTTGCGTTTCAGTGCGAAATTTGTAGTTAAATAAGACTTTAATAACTTTATTTTGGGCTTTTTGTAATACTTCTAGGTTTGATTTAGCTGCAGTTCCCCAAATTTCAATCAAATAATCAATGTGTGGTTTGACTAAAGAATTATAAACTATATATTTAACTTTACGTGGCAAACATTTTGCAATGTTGAAGAGTAGACCAGTTAGTGATGTCAGTTTTGATTTAAGTTTTATTATGTGTTGTTTCCAATTCAAGTAATGATCTAGATTAAGGCCAAGATATTTCTCGTTTAATTTTCTATTGATGGTTTCGTTGTTAATGGTTAATTGTATATTGTCAGGTATTTTTTTATTTTTTGGTGCAAATATGACATAATTTGTTTTAGAAGTATTTATGGTAAGGAGATTAGATTGAAGCCAATTATTTAAAAGATTTAAATCAGACTGAATATGTGGTATCATGGCTTTAATCGAGTGACCAAAGTAAAAAAGACTGGTATCATCTGCATAAAGTGAGATATCCCCTTTAAGGCCTATTTTAGAGATGTTATTTATATATATAAGGAACAAAAGTGGTCCTAGTATTGATCCCTGCGGCACTCCGTATGTAATAGGTTTAGGCGAACTTTGCTTTTGACCTAATTTGACTATTTGTTTTCGATTTCTTAAGTATGATTTCATAATTTCAAGGGCCTTGTCGGTTACTCCAGTGGATGACAGTTTGTCGATTAATATGTCAGGGCTTATAGTATCAAAAGCTTTCTTAAGATCAATAAAAACACCTAATGCCAATTGTTTTTGATCTATATTATTTTTTATTTTTGTTATAAGATCAATTGTAGCAGAAAGAGTATTAGACTGTGGTCGAAAGCCATATTGTTTGCTGTAAAGAAAGTTATTTGTTTTTAGATATGTCTCCAAGCGAGTATACAAGATTTTTTCGAAAATTTTGGATATTACCGGCAGAACAGAGATCGGTCGATAGTTACTAGGATCAAACTTATTTCCAGATTTATAAACGGGGACAACTTTGGCAATTTTGAGACTGTCAGGAAAAACGCCCTGCTCTAGACACGTGTTAATGCATGCTGTTAATTTATTAACTATTAGACGTTTTATGCACTTAACGCTTTTAGTGGTGACCCCATCGATACCAGAGCCAGTGTTTTGATCTAAATTATCAAATATTTTGTTTATTTCATCCATGTTGGTGGGTACAAAGTTTTTTAATTCCATTGTGTTATTAGCACTAGTTGTAATCTCTCGAGATTTTCTGCGTTTGTATTTAGCTGAAATACTGTTAGCTAGAGATGAGCCGATGGTCGAAAAGTATGCGTTGAACTCTTCACAGATTTCTTTAGAATCAGTAATGGTTCTTGAATCAATTTGTAGTTTCTCTGGTGCAGTGTTATCTTTTATTTTATTTGTAGAGAGGTTGTTGATTAGCTTCCACATTTTACGAGGTTTAGTCATTTGGTTGTTGAAACATTTGAGATAATATGTAGTTTTTGCTTTCTGGATATTCTTTGTTACTACAGTTTTTGCGATCTCATATTCATTTTTTAGGTTTAAATCTGTGGTATTGGTTTTATGTTTTTTCCAGACAATATTTCTAGCGTTGATCTCTTGTATAATTTCTTTGCTGATCCAATCTTGCTGTGGCCGGTTTAAATTTTTTGTTTTATTGACTTTGCTCTTAGTTATAGATATTAACAATTTCTGTTGTAGTGACTCGTAACAAGTTATATCTTCAGTGGATGTGAGATCTTCAACAAAGTTGTAAAGTTTTGTGTAGTCTATTGCCGTATATTCTATTTTCTTTATAGGAATAGGTTGATATTGTTTGATTTCTAAGAGTATTTGTTTGTGGTCTGACATCGGCCATATTATTACCACTATATCTCTATTTACATATCCTTCTAACCTTTATGAGACATATATTCGGCTACTGTGTAAAAACACTTATCTGTTAGCCATTTCTTAAAAATACAATAAAAACAATAGAAATATAATATAATAAGGTCAACAATAATGAAATAATTAAAACACAATCTCATTCATTTCAGGTCAAAGAAAAAAATATAGTATAAAATGCAATCAGAACAATGTTAAAAGTTAAAAATAAACGCTAGAAATATATAATATATAGCTAATATAATATATACACACTATAAATTCAAAAATATCAACATTAAAGTATATCCTTATAACTACTATTTGAAATGATAAAAAAGTCAAGTCAGTCATAGTAATAGTAAAATCCAAACATAATTGCCAAATAGTTGCAAATGATCAGAAAGGTTGTTATTTTCAAAGAAAATGCACTTCTTATTTGACAATGCATAGAACATCTGTAAAACCTCACAGTACAATCATTTTAAAATTGTCTTAATGTTACTATTTTCATAACACTGGCAAAGTTTAAGGACGTAATTGCTATAAATAATATCATATAATACCTAAAAACTCATTCAAAGATTGAAAGAACAAGCTAGGAGCAATAGCAGTATGATAATACTGCAATCATCTTTATAGGTAAAACTTTTCTGCAATGGAACATAATCTACCTCTGTGCAATTTTGCCGACCTATGCGAATAGAACTGTGAACGATATCAAAGGGGGATTAAAAGGTTTTAAGCCACAAACACTAACGCAAGTTTAAATATCTCTCGCATAGTTTTGCAGCTTCGGACGAAATGCAATATATGCTAGACTTTTTTATAGTATACAGCGACTGGATCGTTTAAAATGCATTTTCGTTCGAGGTTTAAAAGACATCCTTCAAACCTCGAATGAAAATGCTTTTTATTATACCGCCATCTAACCCACATGGGATAGATGGCGGTGTAAAAGAAAGTAATTATGCGTAGATAATTAAACTAACTCCTATATATCGCCAATGGTTTAGGCAGAGATGTATTATGGCAACATTTCGCTAACAGTTTTCAGATCCTACGTTATAAGACGCGAGCGTATTACAGATTTCAGGCACAATGTCTTAACCCGTGCTGTTACTAAGAATTTCTTAATTAAGAAAACCTATAAAGCTTTTCCCGAGGTAGGAATTAAACTGCCTACCGGCCTACCGGTGGCCAGATACAGCTGGTTTTCAATTATGCAATTATTCTAACAATTAACAGATATTACTAATAATCTGGTTCCGGTTTAATCCTACATATTATATCATAATTTATGATTTTGTAATAGAAAATTCTTTACAAAAGCAAGATAATAATGTTTATGATGTATTTTTTTTTATATTACTCGACCTTAATTGTCATTAAGGATCATGAAGCCCCTGTGTTCAAAACTAGTTCTTATGTAAGTAAAAACGTTTCTGCTTTTAATTCTACTTTTAAATTTCAAACGGCTATAAAAGAAAAATGTAAGTAAAGTACCAAAGTAGCGAAATGACTCATTAGTGCAACTTTACTTTACTAAAACTTAGTTAATACCGGTGCTTACAAATTCAAAGAGTTTTTTACTTAAAAGCCGTCCTACTGGTTTATGAAAGAGTAGCTGTTACCTAGGACTTATATGTGTTTTTAAGTACTCCATGTCTTTCTCAAGGATTTAAACAATCTCTGTCCTTTGGTACTGACCGAAAATGATATTTGTATCATTATAATCTGTAATCTCCAAAAACGTAATAGGTATTTATAGTTGCGTTTTTAATATGCATAACATCCTTCAGACCTAATTTGGACATGTTGGCAAATCGAAACAGAGGCTAGTCATGTCCGCAGTAGAAATAATAGTACACAACTGTTTGCAATTTCTTCACTCGTAAGGTTCGATGGCACAGCAACCCGACACGACTGGATAAATATATTAGACCGCAGAATCAAGAGTTTTTGGTACTTGCCGAGGTATGGGGATGTGCAATACTGCCAACTTTCTAATTCCGAGCTGCGATTGTAAATGTCGTGATATAAAACTCAATCAATTTTAGTTGTTTCTTCTTGTGATTCGAACTCATGACCTCGCACAGCAGTCGCTTTCACTACCGCTGCTACACTCAGATACTCAGCAGCATAATTATATTATGATGTAGCTGATAACCTTAAAATACCATGTTATTTTTAAAACAGTTTGTGTTCTTTGTCAGTTCGCCATCATCATCATACAAAATATCATGAAAATCTGTTAAGTAATCAAATATTTAAAATGTTATGAATAGGTTCTATCTTGATTTGAGTCCGATCTTTATTGTCAATAATATCTGCCAGAAGTGTATATTTTCAATACAGTATATTTTATCATTAACGTTTTTTTGCTACGGCTTATCTTTTTGAGACAATTTTTTTTAGACAGGAACCCACGAAACTGGCCACTCATATAAAAGGTGATGGTACAGTATCTATATTTTATATAATAGTGGTTTTTATGTATAGATGTAGAAGTTATATGCGTTGGTATGAGTATAAGAGAGTATAAGGTAATGAAGCATGTAGCGCACTATCGAATTGGATGTACCTGTTAGGAGAGTTGCATGATGTAAATAAATAAATAAAAATCTTTACCCATTACACTACCGAAGCGCTCTTAACATTAGCGTTCTCACTTATATAAAGAGGTGAACAAAAATAATAGGACTATTAATAAAAATACCGACATTGTTTCTAAGTTTCTCTAACGCAACATTCACATGACGAAAAGCGAAATTTGACATTATAAAAATATGTAAATGTTGTTATTATTGATTTTGTATTACTATCATGAGTATTGATAATAATGACGTCGTTATTAAATGTAAATTACTTGTTAAAATCTACAGTGTTACATAGTATTTTAAACTGCCTATATAAAAACCCAATAATACTTTGATCGCAAAGTTAGTCAAAGTATTATTTCTCTATCTAAAAATTTTGGTACAGATGCTCGGTAAACGACAATAGGCTCATCCCTTGTTAAGTAGGACCTAAAACGCCTAAAACCCAGGCACGCTACATATAGGTGTAATACATCTCTAACTAATCCTTCGGAGATACAGTCGTTATACTACATATTCATGTAAAACTTGCAAATATATAGATAAAAAATAAAAAAACAGTGATATATCACGCATATAGCCAACTTAGTTCCGTACTTCTTTCTAATTTTCGTTTTCCCGTATTTAGCATCTTATATGACCGTAAGCGGTACGACATAGCTTAAATACATAAAGAAGTTCCAACGCGTGAAGACCATTCACCTGTGCAAAGATAGGCCTCAGAGGGCTTTGCTTAATTTATCCACGGACACACAAAGATAATCTTGCCTGAAAGAAAAACGCAAGCCACAGATGCGCGGAACAACATCACCGTACGAAATATGGCAAGGGCTTAAGGACCACAGCTGAGAAAGTATACTCCATTTAGAGAACGATTTCAAAAACCACATGATGTTATATTTCACATATTGCGAACATTTCTCTTGAAAATTTCAGCTAGCTGCAGGTTAAACCATCATATTGGTTTTTGGTATAGAGGCTCTAGATGGTATAAACTGCTTTGTTGTGAGTTACTGAAGCTCCGAAGTGGCGAAAAATATCATTCGGATTTTCGACTTGAAATATTTCTTGGCTGGGTTATTGATAACAAGATTTTGCCCGCAACTTTGCTCGGTAAAATTACTATTTTTTTGAAATATAGGTATCCGATGTCATTGTCTGTGACAACGTTTATGTGAAATTTCATGATGACCGGTTGAGTAGTTAAGGCGTGAAAGCGTTACTAATAAACAAAGAAAAATCTCATATTTGCATTTATTGTATTAGTTAAGATTTATCGGCCTCGATGGCGTAGTGGTTAGTGTAACCGACTGCCACGTCTGAGGTCGCGGGTTCGATTCCTGCACAAGGTAAACATTTGTATGCATGATCATGAATGTTTGACTTGGTCTGGGTGTTTCTATGTATAATATACATATATGTATCTTCAAAAAAAAATGTATATATTATGTATGTTTACCCATTGTCTAGTACCCATAGTACAAGCTCTGCTTAGTTTGGGCTAGATGGTGTTGTGTGTATGTGATAGAATATTATTATTGTTATATTGTATAGGCTTCTTCTTAGGCTGCTGAGTGAGTATGAGTACTAGTACAATTACTAATCCGTTGCACTAATAATAAAATACAACTACTGTATTAGTATCCATAGGGACAACATTCTGATGTAACAATTTTCAGCGTGAATTCCAGTATATTCCAATACAGCCTACTCTCTCGTACGTGGTACCTAAACATATCCGAAATGAGGTTGCGATACAATCATGTTTAATCTATTTGGCATAAATAGTTGTGATGCTATGTATTAAAAGCTAGTAGATATGTAATATCTGTTAGACGACGTTGCAAAAAATATGTACAAATATTCGAAAATTATATGACCACGCATCTGAATGTTGATTGATTCGATGTTACTGATGATGATTCGAACCTAATCGAATATTTGATACTTTGGTTAAATGGTGATCAATTGTGTTTTGATAATGTTTCATATAACCTCGGATGACAGTGATAAACTATTTTTATCGTCGTACATAGTCTACGTCCCTCGAATTATCGAATGTCCGTTGCATTTGTACTAGGATAGTTGTAATATGTAATCATATAATCAATCGATATCAAAATTGAATGTACCATATTCGTAAATATCTCGAATTCAAAGATTTTTTGAAGATTCTTATTTGTAATCTGTAATCGCCTATTGTTAATAATCTAGATTTAGTACCCGACTTCGGTTCACCCGCGAGGTCATTTACGTATGAGGCGCTCATAGCCAGTTGCACTCACTGATCGTTGAACGACTAGCGAAGTTAAGCAACGTTGGGTGCGGTCCGTCTATAGATGACCGCTTAGTGGTACTTCATCCTAACGTCTCCGTGCTTCTTCTTCTTCTTAAAACGTCGGTCCCGGTTGTTGCCAAATTGACAGCAGTCGTTAAGCCATGTCAGACGCCTGCGGCTTAAACAACTCTTGACAACAGGTTGGCCACTAACCTCACGAAAAGAGAGAAAGATTTACGTAGTTCACAAATTGCATACTATAACCAGCA